>OY987291.1:6392494-6992494 GCA_963920785.1 Sphagnum contortum | reverse complement strand
ATTCTTGGAAGAAAAAAAATTTACAAATTTGGAGTACCAAAATATGTGCTTATTGACAATGGTGAGGAATGGATGGTAAAATTTGATATGGTGTGTAAGAAATTCAAAATCACACATCAATTCATTACTTCATAATGGCTTCTTTGCAATGGTATGGTGGAAAGAAAGATCAAAACTTTGAAACATGGGTTCACTATTGTTTCATCATCTAATGTTCAAGGATGGGATTTACAAGTACCTAAAATTTTATTTGTGTATCATTATGGGATTCAAGCAAATACTAAATATTCACCTTACATGATTCTTATAAAGATTCAAGTTGGAAATTAATAATTGTTTGAACAACCTAACATAGGTGGTTGATGAATAAGTTGAACCACATGAAACACTAGAAGATCTTTTGTAACCAACAAATTTGCAATTATATATACCTAAATTGTCATTTGCAACTATTTTAATCATTGTTACGACTATTTGTTCTTTTTGGTCATGTTTGTGACAATGTTGCAACTAGTTTGCAAATATTGTTTTCTCCAACCTTCCCCAAAAATTGACTTTTCAATTGGTTTCATTCAAAAAAGGCCACATATGTCCCATTAGTTGCAAATGTGACCAAAATTAGTTGTAGCCTTATGGAATAGTAAGGTCACTTCAAAGTCCTTAAAGGGATATTGGAAATGTATAATGAAAATATGTACAAGGAATGTATTAAAATCATATTTAAAGCATCTTAAAATGTAACAAACATAAATTAATGTATATGTATGTTTTGAGATTATTAAACACATATTTGGAATATACATAAAATATTTTAAGGTCATATTCCAACCATATCCATGATTTATTATTAAGTATTGTTATCATTAAATATTGGTTGATATAATTAACAATTCCTACAACAATTGATATAATAAAAAATAAAAATAATAATGTAGGTAGCCTTGTTAAACTATTTCCTAGCTAAAATATAGATTCAATAAAAATGATAATAATAGGTTTTTGGAGTTATTATTACAAAATTTTAATTAAATTTTAGTTGAAAAGATTATAATTCGTTAATATGTTAATATTAAAATTTCCCACAAATTATTATTACTATTCTAGTAATAAAAGAGATTTATTCCAGATTTGAATGGAATTTTAATGTACAATTATTGTAAAATCACTGTAAATAAAGTATTTATATGCTAAATTATAGTAATTATCTAATTTATAATTGAGCTCGGTATTTAATTTATAACTTATAAATTATAAATTTATTTTTATTTCAAAATTTTATAGTAATTTTATTATAATTCATAATTTAAAATTCCGATTTAATATTTTTTGTAATTTCACTGCAATTAGAATAATTACAAGGATTATATTACAGTAACTTTAAAATATTTATCTCTTATAATTACTTGTTTACAATAAATAATTCTTACTACATCATAGATTTTATAGTAATTTTATTATAATTATAAAAAGTAATTTAATTACTGTAGATTATTTGATTTAAAAAATAATTATCAATTAATAAATTTCTTATGACACAAATTGACACGAATTATTAATTTTTTTACTATAATAAAAAATAACATTACACCAATTACTTCAATCACCCATTGTAATTACCTACTATAATTACAATAATTGGTGTAATATTAATTTATTATTATTATAAAAATATTAATTTAAAATAAATAAAATTTAATGTTGTAATAAGAATAGTTTAAAAATTATTTATAATATGTAGTTTTAAATTTACTAATGATAACATTGTAGTTATCTATTTATTAACCTATGAATTGTGTATTGATAGCTTGCAATTAATTAGTTAAATATATTAATGTTAATAAGTCATAAGTTATTTAAGTTGATGATAATGAATAGTTATTAGTTATTATTTATGGTTATTATTGATAAATATATATTATTTAATTATTGATAATTACATAATTATTTAGTTAGTTAGTCATTAACTTGATTAATTTTATAATTTAGAATTTTATAAATGAGAACAAAAAACATGGGGGGAAATTCTATAAATATAAAGTACAATTGCCCATGACAAACACATACCTATCAACAAATATTTTCCTTTTTTCTCATTCCTTAACCAAATTGAACGATTTTTTGGTCATTGGATGTGCAAATGAAAAGGTTACAAATGTTCTTTGAATATGAGAAATAAAAGAGTAATACAAGAATATATTAACCTGTAGCCAAATCTGTAAACATAAGAAATTATAGTTTGCTTCACAAAAATTTGAAAAAATAGCTTTAGAACCCTTTCAAGTTGTAGTCCCATATCTTCCTCCATTTTTAACAGTTTTGAGTGATTAAAAACTTGATGGGTGCACCAACTAGTGTTTTGCAAAAAAATTTAATATTCCAAAAACAAATATATGCCATGATAAAAAAAATTAAGCTCAAAATCTTAATTTGTTTTCATTAACTCATCATCAAACATTGAAACCTTTTACACCAAACACCCCATATCTTCCCATTTTTAATACCAAACTAGTATAACAGTGCTTTGGCATGAGTTTCTAAAAATCTTGCTATTGATACCAATATAACATCACACCAATAATGAATTATTGATAACCCAACAGAATTCACATAGCAAAATTTTCCCACTACCTGGGCTTCCCTAGTTCCAAACTTTTCAAAAGGCTTATATACTAGTATCAGTCTGATTAGTACAAACTACAATATTATGCGGATAACCCTGGTATGCCCTTCAATAGCCTGATGTACATCACATCTTGTGCTTGCCAAAAAAACATCCTTTCAGCTACTTGCTTACAACTTACCTTGAACAGTCACTAGAAGTAGTAAGCGCTACTTGGAAACGTCACATTACTCAAATCCGGGTTCAGAACCATGAGTTGCACATGCCATAGACTTCATTACGTTTCACTCTACTACTATATTACTAGAGATTTTCCTGGTGGTGTAATTTCTCAAAGAGCACTTGGCATGTACTACTCTACCAAGTTTTTTTTTGCAATTTTGTGATGTATCCACACTAGTGATCATGCACAAGAGGAATTAGCCAGATTTGGCTACAGGTCAGAGAGGAAAGTGGAAAATGTTAAGAATCTTGCTATATTTTGGCAACCTACTGGAACCAATATATCATCCTTGAGATCTTGCGCCTTGGCACATTTTTTTCACAAAAATCCTTTCTATGAGTCACTGGATTTGCTTTTGTTGTCAAGTGGCAAAAATTCACACCAAAAAAAATGCTCTACTCTACTTCTAGATATCTTACAGATTGTCACTTTCATTCCGTGCATATTGTTCCATTTAAGGGTGTTGTTATATTCCCCAAATGAGTGAACATTGCACCAAATCATCCAACAAACCAACCACCCAAGAGTTCCCTTTGGTGTGAAATTCCTCTGGACACCACAAGGGGACCTTCTGATTGGTGGTCACAGATATGTTTTGTGAAAGGATTCAGATCACACTAAATGCTTGAGGCTTACCCTGAGGTTTAACCCCTAGTCCAGCTGTCTGCTGAAGGTTTGCTAAGAGCTTAAAAGAGATCCATTTGCAAGGTTCCTTTTCCTGGTTTTGTCAAAAATAAAGTTCAACGGATGCTGTCATCTGTGCCTTCTCTTTCCAAAATAGACAAATGAATGGGCAATTCAGCACTTTGAAAGTACACATCTTTAAAGCTTATATTAGTTACTAGTTAAGTGGCTGTGGGCAGTGCATATTGCAGCACTAACCACAAGCACATTGTTATGCCTCACATATCATAAGTACTCAAACTGAAAAAAAGTTCAAATCTAGAGATTTACAAATTATCACGGCCCATGCTGAGAGGGCAACAGCATGCATTTCTTGAAGTTACACAGCACACTCCTTGTCATGTTGAGATTTGAGAAAATATCATACATGTTCATTTCATAAGGTGTGCACTCCCTGAAGTCTGGTATAAGAGTTGAAAGCTGTGTTTTGCCTCAACAATTATTTCTCAAGCCAATAACATTGGGTTGCCGGAGAGAAGGTTGTAATATGGCTTGATTGATGACAAATGAGTGTGTGGGATATACTCTAGTCCATATTCAACTAGCAACCTCAACTATGCATGGCATTTGCCATCTTTCAGCTGACTACAGCACCCACAGCATGCCATCAACCTAAAGGTGAGGTGCAGTGAATAGTACTTAGTCCAGAACAATTAGTTGCAGTAAATTTGTTAAGAGGAGTGTTTTCCTCCCCTCACTCTCATCCAACGGAGTTGAGTGAGAGTTAAGTTCCAAAAGTTTCAATTGTTTCTCAATGTTCACAGCAGCATACTGCTTGACCTAGCTACTGAATTCCAACATACAGTGGGTGCATCTTGCTTTGCACTGAAGTACTTCCTTTTCATTGAGTTTGTAAAGAATCATGAAATGGCATATGGGACTTTTGCATTTGTGTGCAAAGGCTACAGCAACCTTTGCACAATACTGAGGATTGATAACTTTGAATGAAGTATGCTAGTGAAAAATTAGAGTTATTCATAAAGTCTACAGTATTGGGCTTCCTGTCCCCGGTTTGGCCAGAACAGAGGAGACATGGTAAACAGGGGATGGATGCCAACTGAAGGGAAATAACAGGGTAGCAAACCCAGAAACCCACAAAATCAGAGGTTGCCAGAGCTTACTCCCATGTCCTGTGTTTTCATGCACGAGTAGTTCTAGTAGTGTCAAAGCAAAATGAGACATCAGCTGCACATCATCAACAAATCATGTAGTAATGTGCAAAGAGAAATTTGATGAAAATCTCAGTAACAGAATATTCAAACAAAAATACAGAGATGTGGCTGGTATCTTTTCCTAATAATGTGAAAGTTCCTGCATTCATTTTGGCCTTGAAATTGTCAGCATCTCATTCAGGGCCAGTGTGAGATCTCTGACATACTAAGCTCCCCAGTGGATTCATGAATGCAACCCAGCAGCTGGGGCTTTAGAGCCATGGAAACTCCTACCTGATCTTGGCCTTCTCACAATACTGAAAGGCTCTCCAGAGTACAGTTAGCAACCTCATTGATAGCCACAGTCCTATCAACCACCAATTTCTCAAGAGGAGCTTGAAAATTATGTTATTTTCAACTGCATTTGGTAGCCCTGTATTATCACAAGCTCACAAGATGTAACTGTATACACAGATCATGATCACAACCAGAATTTGAGTTTCAGACTTCCCAATTACTAGCCAGGTGATGATCATCACATGAGCTTCCAGTTTGATGACCACACTCTATCAGCATTGGGCACAAAAAGCAGGGGCATCTCGATCTTGGCCCAACAGCATTCAGCTTCTGTAACAAAGAGATGCTCACAAGAGCAACCACATATATCCAGAAAATGCAAAACTTTTATAAATATGATTCTTGACACAATGCAGACATGACTACATCTAAACTTTGTACTTCAGTTCTTCATGAACTGGTGCATGGGTGACCCTGCAAAAATATTTTTCACATCCAAGTTTAGTTTTTTTCTTTTTTTCGACCTGACCCATTGAAACTGGTACTGCAAATAGGTGGGAGACTACTAATAGCAACCCACCTGGGCAATCAGGGAACAACAATCAGATCATATTTGTTCCACTCTTCTATGGCAGGTGCCACTCTGTGCTGTGCATTTTACCAGCCTCAGCAAACTCTGGAAAATTGCTCAGCCAAAACCATTTTGCTAAGCCAAACTGGCCTGTTTTGACTTTTCCTCATCCAATTTTAATTGCAGGATAAGATACTGAGCACCACTGAAGCCTTCAAATGTGGGTTAAATGTTAAATCCTAAAATGCTGTACCTGAAAATGACAGCAAGCAAAACCAGTTATGGTATGACATTCCAAATTGACTTTACCAATAATGAAAAGAGAACTTTGGTGATGTTAAGTAGCTTTCAGGTTCAATGTCTCATTTCTCACCATCTTGTTGCTAAAGTAATAAGGTGTAATGTATCAATATGTAGGATGGCTTGAGTGGGTCAGATTACCACCACACCTTGCGTTTTTGCCACCCAATGCTACATCATTAGAAATGGTACCAAATTCGCATATTATTGTGATGCTTGCAACTTGGGTGTTGATTGTCATGCATTTGTGACCCATGACTCATGGTTGGTCCCAAGGCTAGCTAAATGGTGATGACTTCCACCTTATCTTGCAAAGTTGTTGCGGCAATTAACCTGCATGATAACATGTGATTACATTAGCAAAACTGTAAGCTAGTATGTGTTTTGTAGCTCCAATGTATAATGTGTTAGGTATGAGGGTGACAGCTTCAAAAACATGAAATAACATAATAATGTCCCATCCAACATCCTATGAGTTTTCCAATTGGAAAATTGGAAACTACCTTGCCTTAAATCATTGTAAAGTGAACATTTGCAATTTGGAGGAACTGCAATTTCATGATATTTCAGGCACAAACAAGCTCCAAGTAAATTAGCTCAATCTGGTTGTGCAATGAATAAACAAAGCTTTCAAACATGAAAATACTTATTCTTGAAACAAATGTAGTAGTGATCAATAGTCGGCATATAAAAGCAGCTTCAGCTGTGCTCAATATGTGACCTTGGAAAAAGATTTCTCACATCCAAATTTAGTTACTTTTTTCCAGTCCCACCCATAAAACTAGACTGGGACTGCAAATAGCGGTGAGACTACTTAAGGCAACTCACCTGGACCAATCATTACAATTGGCGAATCAGAAACATTGAGTAGCAGTCAGATAATATGCATTACACTCTCCGCTAGCAGGCATTAAGCTCTGCTGTGCCATTTACCAGCCTCAGCAAACTGTGCTGAAATGCAAGTCCAAAACTGTTTTGCCGAGCCAAATGGGCGTGTTTTGACCTTTCTTCATCCAATTTTAATTCCCACCCTTGCATACTGAGAACCGCTGGAGCTGCTCTAGTGAATAAAGCACAAGCCATTGATCAGATGGTGAACACACAATTTGGGTTATAAGTTACAACTCAATGAAGAGGATCAATTAATTTTCAAATTAATGTAACACCAGTTCGTAAAGTTTTGATCCATTTTGAACATTTTTCACATTCTAATGTGTTATTAAAAGAAAAACATTTTCATAGTTACCTATGACACATTTATTTGTTACAGATGTTCATAGGGAACGTTTTTGAAAAAATTGAAGGGTAAGTACAACAATGACTATTCATTTTGTCAAAAACAACTGTAAACACACTCTTCAGTTATAAACCATTGTGTTTTATGAACTTGGAGGAATTACTAACCTTGAAACTTTCCATGAGGGTTACAAGTATTGTGTTGTTTAAACAGGGGAAATAGATGAAAGAAAGAAAATTATTTCCTAGATAATCATTTAGTTTTCTCTGGCATCAAGCCTCCCTTTCAAATACTTGCTACGGCAAGAAAAAAATTAAATACTAAAATGAAACTTTAATATCCAACTACATACCCTGACTCAACATACATGTTTGAACAACAATATAAATATTCAATGGGAACATGGCAAAAAAAATCATAGAATTAAGTGAACTTAAAATATCACATGGATAACCTTGGAATCCATGGCAAGATGGAGATGTCAATTCAAACAAATATCAAAATTACAGATCCCAAGAAACAAAATGTTTAATTGAAACAGGCATATGACAAGGGAATTGCATCATGAATTGACTACAATTTGGAAACTTGCAAACTATTCCCTGTTGTAAAGAAGACTAATAAATAATTATGCGTTGTGTTTCTCATCATTATGCCTTTCCATGTAGATTCAATAAATTGAACTTGATTTTCCAACTAGCATGAAAGCTCGTTTAATGCGATCACATCTCTTTAGACAGCATGATTTTGTCATCTCCAGTGTAAACTTGCATAAAAATTTGATATCTATTTTCTATCTAGATCATTGTTTGTCGATTTCCTATTTGTTTGTTTTACAAGTTTTTGGATCATTTTTAATGGTCACGATTCCACTTATCCAAGTTTCATTGATCAAAAGTTCAACATGGATCAATAGTCATAAGGCAGATTCACAAGTTAGTTTTTTTTTAATTGCTTAACCAGGTGTGAATGTCTATAGTCTTCAAGTTGTATTTGTTGTTCATCAATTTGATAGCCAATGAAATTTTGGAATTTTAGTTTTAACATTCCATGGATGATGAAAAACGCTGTTTTGTACACATTAAGTAAGGTACAGAACTTGTGAAAGATTCTCCACCCTTGTTACTAAGGGTTCAAACATGTGAACCATTGTTCCCACATTCTTTACATAAGGTAAAGAAAATTTGAAACATTTCCTGCTCCTTTTGTTTTCAGTCAGCATTTCTAGTCTCATGTCTTCTGCTCAGTTGCTTCTTTTGGTTCAGGATAAATATTTTTTCAATTTTTTGACAAGTAAAAATTTGACAAAAATTTCCCCAAAAAATGGAGAAAATAGATTACTTTACACTAGACAAACAAAAAAAATCAAAAATTTCTCAAATTCTTTTGTCAAAAAATTGACAAGCTTTATCATGAAACAAAAACAGTGCTTTGGACTGTTCTCTTTTGGCACATGCTTTGATTTTTTGTGATGTGATTGCTATTTTGTTATGTGCAGTAAAGTTTTTGGACAAAAATCCTGAAATGAATTGAAAGCCCAAAAGAAATGAAAAAACAAAGGCCCAGATGAAGGTGGGCTCAAGACCAGCCTTACAACCCCCCTGTAAGACTCCCACAAGTATGATGCATTGCATCACATGGAGTAACACACTAGCATTGTACTAGCATGGGTTGCCTGAAATTCATGGGTATAAACCCAAAAATATTGCTAAATTTTCTAGAGAATTCTTCATGATTGGGAGAGCATTCTAGGGATTTTTCCGATCTAGTCACATTAGCTTGTCATTATATGTCTTAATCCACCAGATCAATATTTACAACATCCTGAATTTTTTGTCACACATGATGCATTGTTCAATCATATGGACAAATAAATAGGGCATTAGATTTTGCTTCGAAGAATTTTATGACTCGAGATTATGTGTGTAAAGGAAACTTTCTCAATTGAAAGAAGACTTAGAAGCTGTTGATTACATAAACACATTTTTATTATTATGAAGTTCAATTGTTGTAAAAGAATTGTCAAAGTCCACACTCCACACCATTCAAATCATCAGCATCAAGCTTATAACCTTACAATTAGGACTCATGACCATCTTCCAACTGATTTGCTTCAATTCACTACTACATCACATGAAAGAAATCCAATTGTAACTTGATATGGATATTGTGACCTGTACATTTGAGCACAGACGTTACACAATTTGTAGCCTAAGTCTACAATCCACCTTTAATTAAAATTTTGAATTTTTACTGAACTTTTAGTGACAAATTTACTCAAAATTCATTATCAGCCATATCTTATGTCTAGAAATGACAAAACCACCTCCATAAAACCCCTCTCATTGAGGGCTTTCCAACCATACCAAGAGTTTGCCCAAATCTCCTTTTTTTTTTGTTTTGATTTTGTTGAATTTTCTTTGATAAATTAATTCAATATTCAATAACTCTCACACCATAGGTCTGAACATTATGTAACTACCTCAATGCACCTCTACTCATCAAGGGTTTTTAATGATACCAAGTGTGCATGGGAACCCATGTAGTCTGGGAGATCTCAATGTGACAAACAAAACAACAAAACAAACAAATAACCTTCCATAATAGCTAGAATATGTGACCCAGCACCGACAGTGCAGCATTGGAAACCCATGATGACTCAGTTGAAGATGAACCACAACTGAGTTACCAAGCCTACCATGTAAATCCTCCTAACTTCCTATTCACACTTTTCTTTTCATCTATGATAATTTATGACATTACAAGGTAACTACGTTTGCAAGTGGGTAAGTACCAAGTGCTCTTTGGTAAATCTATATATATAATAGACTTGGTTTTGTCGAGTGAGGGTCGTCCTTTAGGGGTCGAAGTGCAGTGACGGCTTTAGGTGACAAACCAGTTTTGGTCCCCCTTTTGTTTTCTGTGTGCTGGAGTTATCAGAAAGTCACCCTGTCTTTGGGCCTGCTTCCACTCCCTATCCCCTCTTTCAGTGGTATCCGCAAAGAAGGGAAATTTTAATACATCTCAGTATGAAATGCTGAAACTCAGCATTTAATGCACAAGGTTCGAGTAATCTTATATATTAATTCGCTAGGTCCGTCTGTCTGTCTTTTTTTATCTTTATTTTACTTTAAGTTACCCTGGGGAGGGGGGAGAGGAATAAAGATGTGATAAAGTGAGTTAGGAGCTTTGGATCGGGAATCGGACGGGTGGAATGATGTTTTTCAGGGTTAAGTATCGTGTTGGGGTAAAAGTGGTGAGCTGGGAAGTTACACATGGGGTGGGATGGACCGTTGGGGGGGAACCGGTGGGTGAGGAGGCGAGAGACCATTGGACAGAGAATAAACAATACTGCCGTGTGCCCGGTGCCGAGCCCGTCCCAGTTTAAAGGACGTTGCTTGGGGGGGGGGGGCGGACGGGTAGGGGTCCGTTGGTGGAGACATATTTTTTCACACTGAGAAATGGGGCCCTCCGGCTGCTCTGAACGCCCTTCTTTTTCTTTTTGGGGTTTTCTTTCTCCGGCAAATATCTGTTTCAAGGAGTGATGAAAAAATTGGAGATAAGGCACACTAGCAAGGGAGGGTTTGGGTTTGTAAGGTCTCTTATAAGGTTTATAGGGTTCCTCAACCTTGGGATGAATGGATGAATGAGTGGATGGATGGATGGATGGATGGATGCCTCCTTCCTCCATATTTTAGCCGGGCTTTTATTTTAGCTCCGACTTAGTGGGTGTTCCAAGTTTGAAGTAACCTTAAGACCACTTGAAATGTGTGTCTCTCTTGGTTTAAAGAAACCGGGGGACTTCACAGTGTCCGAAGGTCACGGGTACCCACTAGTAGGTACATAATATAGTTGGTAACTTTGTATGAAGGTATGTACATAAAGCACTTGGTGACTACTATGTAGGTAGATATATGTGGATGGTTGGTACATAACTTATTACCATGGAAATGTCTACACTTGGAAAGGAAGTCATATATGTTGGTAAGGGTGAACATATACTAATTAGTCACAATTGGTTGGCAAACTTCATATCACTTTTGTTTTTTTGTTCCATCAAGTTATACCCACCACACCACAAACAATCTGACATTGATGTACGGGGCAAGATAGGAAAGTGTAGTGTCCTGCATGCCCTTGAACACAAAGCCTAGGATGTAAGTTTATCATACCTATCTGCTACAGACTCAACCAAAGTGTGCAAAGAAGGGAAGGTCTCTGCATGATTTGTCAATTATTGGATTCCTCTATAACGACGATCTGAATAAGGAGTGAATTGAGGGTGTCCAGATTCCAGATGCAAAATACCATACCATACCATACCATACCATACCATAGTTACATATTATGTGAAAATTCAAATCTTTGTATTATGGGCAGAATTCGTTGCCCCTGCCCAAGTCTGCTATCTCACCTACAAAATAACCTCACCGGCAGGTCTTTTACCGTGCATAATGCCCTTTGGGAACTCGTAATTTTCCACCATATGAGTGGTCATCCTGGCCTACCTCAATCATCACACCATATAGTATCCTGCCAGCAAGACATTACACCCGACACTTGGGGCTCCAACTTGGGGTCACAGGGTGTAAGTATTTCTGGTCCAAAAGTTGATGGCTAACTTGAACGTTGTCTCTCGCCCTTTACACCACTTCACCACATGCTGTGGGTTATGTGGTAGAAGGGGTGGAGATGCAATTGACTCGATAACCGAGGCCCATTGTTACAAGGCTAATTGAAGAGGTAAGTGCTGA
Source organism: Sphagnum contortum (assembly GCA_963920785.1). Classification (NCBI taxonomy): domain Eukaryota; kingdom Viridiplantae; phylum Streptophyta; class Sphagnopsida; order Sphagnales; family Sphagnaceae; genus Sphagnum; species Sphagnum contortum. The sequence goes on along the minus strand of OY987291.1, from coordinate 6,980,657 downwards.
ACAACCATTATTAAAAAGAAGCACATTCTTCTGGAAAAAGGAGTCACAAAGTAAGTGACTGATCTCTTAAACAATGCCTTTATCCCACAAAACCTACAGTTCCATAGCTTATTGCTATCACCCATCAAAAAGTCTGGCCCATGGTTTCCACCCCCAAAAGTTCATCCAGCGGTGTGTGGCAGCATCCTGCCATTTCCTTTGCACTCCCTGGGCACAACCACTTGTGGCTATAAGAAGACAAAATATTTGAAATAACTTTTTGACCATGTTTTGGAAGGACTTGGGTGGGGACGGCTTGGAAATGACCAATAAGCATAATTTCAACCTGAGAGGGGGTTGCCATAAAACACATTTGCCAATTCGTTGAGGAAGACCTCAATTTTGAACCCGCAACGAGGGGGTCAATAAAAATTTACACACAAACACACATACCCTTTGTAGAAGATTCTTGGGGGACAAATTAGAATGACTTAACTTAGGGGTGTGAGGTCAGAGATTGGGAAGTTCGAACGCATGGGGGTAGCCAATCTATCTTTTACAATTTATTCGGGAATTTTTGTTTCCTGTCAAAGTGGCGATTAACTATACAAAGATTTAGCCAATATTGACATTAAACTAGATATGATTCTTCCTTCTATGTTTTTGGCTACACTGAAAACCAAATATAGAAATTTCACGCTTTGTTTTCTCTCTCTCTCACTTCTGACTGCTGAAAACCTCCAAAATTACTTCATTTTTATCTTCAGATTTGAAATTTTGGTCAATTTTTGCTATTAGAAAAGCCAACTTTTACACAATAACTAGATTAACAAGTTGTAACAATGCAAATTGTAGTATATAAAAAAAATATGAGTTGAAAATGTTAATTGAAAGGATTTCCTTATGGGGGGGGGGGGGGGGGGGGGGGGGAGTAATATGAATTACGGGTCACTTAAGATACCATATTTGACATATTTAATTTAATGTCATTAATTCGCTTGATGTGCTCATACAATGACGACCAGCAATTAAATAACAAATGCAAATTGTTGTATATGTAGTAATAAAAAAATCTGGATTGAAAATGTAAATTTGAGTGTTTAATGGAAAAAAAAGTTCCTATTAGTTTATTATTGTTATGCAAGGGAGAATACTCGAATCATGTAAACTATGAAGAGAAGATTTTTATTCAATATTTGTTGAAATCTCTCCCCCACCCCCAAAGCAAAATTAGTCAAATCTACAATAGGAAAACACAATTCTCCGAAATTTTCACAATCCTATATATTAATTCAGTAAGTTTGTGCATATGTCTATCTGTCGAGGTCCTGAAAGTCAGATCCCAAATTGTAAAAGTAAAATAACCGCCCAAAAACCTACCTAGCTCCTTTTTTTCGGGTTTTCATGAAACCCGACAATTTTGTGAGGTTTTTTTGAAATAATCGGAACCAACAACAGTTCTTTGATTTTGAATTTTTTTCAAATACTCGAAACTTGTGATTCTTTGACTCCGAGTTTTAATTCATTTAATTCCCATTTTACAAATACCCAGATGTGAAGGTTATTCAACATATCAAATACCCGCCCAACATTGCTTATATAATTTTGTTTATATAATAGAAATATCCGTCAAAATGATCCCTTTTGTGAAGGGGGGACCTTCTTTCAACCCCAACCTCTTTTTCGATCTCTAAAAACATCGTTAATTTGCAAAATAATGAGATTTTATTCAATATTAAAAATATAACATGTTGGAAAAGAAAAGATTGAATGCACCAAAAGATTTTAAAATATTTTATAACTGGAGTACACAGACAGAACAATAACAAGAGTTATTAATTGGTTGAAACAATTAAAGGGTACCCACTAGTTTAATGTGATGTCACGCTTAGCTTGCTGTGCTCAGCAGCATCCGTCAGCGTTCCAAATCACTACCAACGGGGCACGTGTAGGCAATATTGACGAGCACCCCCGATCCCAGCGGTTCCCAAAATGTGGGGAACCTAGCCGCTTGACGGTGATCACCACCGCCCACGAGGACGACCGACATTGGCAGGACCCGCTGGCCGTGGGAACCGTACACCCGTGATGATGGTACCACGTTCCCATGGGAGATAGATACGTGGGCGGATACGTAGTGGGAGTTACAGCCCCCGATTGTGGCGATACTCTGGCGACTGCTAGTTCGTAGTATTGTGCCAGTATTGACGTCCCAGTCATTGGCCATTATTGGACTGAAGTGTATTCCACCACGCTTGCCAGAACTACGAGTCTATTTGGTTGGGGGGCAATCTCGTGTGGGACCTTGGCTGAATCTTGTAGTGTTTTTTTTCCTGGGGAACGCAATATATCCCCACGAATCCCAGATTTTGATTCCAGCAAATAAATTCCTTTTCCAAATTTTGCATTTGTCCACAACTGGGTAGAATTCCAACTTTGTCCTTTTGACAAATAATGATATTTTGCAGTGATGATATTTGGTAAGGTTGTTTTTTTCAATTATGTGATGTACCCACACTGGCTAGCGAACCTCTACAAGAGGAATTAGCCAAATTTGGCTACAGGCCAAAGAAGAAAGTACAAAACTTTCAGAATCCTCCTATAATTTGGCAACCTGTTGGACCCTGTTGTCTAAATATGGGAAAAAAGAAAATTCCCTCGAAATCTGGTGACTTTGGCGCATTTTTTCCCACAAAAGTCCTTTGTACCATGTTGCACTCGGTTTTTGTTTTGTGGCCCCAGTCAGAAAATTCGCCCCAAAAAAGAACACTGATTTGTGGCTTTGAAACCTCTTGCTTCTCTCGTTTTTGACCTTTCCTCTCCAAATTATCTCCAAAGAATAAGCAATAAGATTGTCATCCAAAATATAAGGCCAAGAGGTCTTGCCAGAATGTATTCTCTACTCTTTGGAAAGAGCATGTAGAAAATAGGTAACCAATTCATAGGAAATGCCATAACAATAAAACCTAAGGTTGTTGTTGTTCCATGTTTACCTTGGCCAATTGATTTTCAGCCATAAAACTAAGGTTTGCTTTGAAGAGCTATACAGGATACAGATATCACTCTACATAGGGATTGTTTCAATGGAGATCTCATGTGATTCCTTCCTCACTATGTAATTGTACCAAAGAAATCCAGCTCGGACTAAAAATCTGCAAGATGTGTTTCCATCAAATTTCTCGGAGCTTGCAAGGACTCAGCTTCCCGTGCTTTCGGGTATTTTAGAAGTTAGAACTTTGAAAAATGCCGGACATTCCCTTAGCCTCTTACCTTCCACGATGATCTCCACTTATGATTTACCTCCGTTAGGTTTTCCTTAACATGCATTTGTGCAATAAGACCATGGGGATTGTGGTTTTTAGTTCAAGAACTTTGCGCTCAAATAGTTCTATGATTAGCCCCTTTAGTTTTTCCTTTGTACAATGCTACCATGGGTACTGTATTTTTTAGTTTACGAACTTCACACTAGAATAATTAATGTTTCATTCTTGGCACATATGTAATTACATGATTTTACACTTACTTGTCCAAGGTTAGGCATTTTGCACTTATAGGGATAGTATGTCTAAAACCATATGCACAACAATAGTTATCTTTACCTTTCCAGAAAATTAAAGGGGAAACAATAAAAGTTCTTCCACCCAACCAGCCACATAGCAAGATTTTACCAACGTTGTTGTCTAGGATAATTCCCATGCCCTAGGGTAGGCAGTTCCGTGGCTTAAGGGGTAGCTGCCTGGGGCAAAAGTTGGCAGCCACAAATTGCAGAACGACTGTGGGCATGGACTTTTGTCATGTGCGAAGAAGAGCAAGAAATTTGACTCAATCATCTCTTCAATTATTGAAAAATATGAAACTGGATGGAAAAAAATTTGACATAAATGGTAAGTCACATGCACACTTCTAAGTTCTCACACATGGTAAAGAAGCTTATCTTACATGAGATTCATAGCCTAGCCCTCAAATATTTCCTGGAAATAATTTTACCAGAACCAGGGCTTAGGGTGGGCCCCTTTTTCTGGTAGCCCTATCCCCCTAGGGCCTTTGGTATAGTAGTATAATGGCAGCCCTTGAGGTCCCACCATGAGGGTGTTAGTCCTAGGACTAGTACTGAAAAACGTGGAAGAGAGCCTCTAGGGCTGCCATTATCTGGCATAATGAATGGGCAAAAATTTTCATTCCTCTGAACAGATTTTCATCCATCTTTTTATTTCTTCATCAATGAAAAAATCAGACCACAAATCTAATACATTGTAAGAATTCATTCTTACAGGACGTAAGATGCTGCCAAATATTCTGCCTGACAATGGACCTCCAAATAAAAACGAACAAAATTGGCCGTTCTGAACGCGCTACAAGCAAACCCATTCCTGCAATCAGAATATTTTTGTTTACCCAGCCAGTTTTTGGCAAGAGGAATTTTCAACACTTACTACAAAACTTTAATGCGTACAACATCGCATCACTTGCAGTCAAAAGCTACCTACAGATAGAAGAGTTACTTTCATCCAAAAACTGGGAATATTAATGGGCACACTTGCCGTCAAAAGCTACCTAAAGATAGAAGAGTTGCTTTCATCCAAAAACTGGGAGTATCAATGGGCTCCTTTGGCATCGCCAGTTTGGCGACAAGTTTCATAGAAATGATATAAATCAAGAAACTCGAAACACATTGCTTACTCTCCCCCTTCCGCTCCCCACAAGTCCCCAGGGCCAGGCCTAGGCCTGCGTGTTTGTAGTGTTTTTGTTGTGTTAATTTTGTGATGTAGCCAAAGTGGCGATTACGCACAGGTAGATTTTAGTCAAATTTGGCTATAAAAGGTATTTGCTCTAAAAAAACTTAAGCACCTATATTTTTGGATCCAAATGTAGAAATCTGGGCCTTTAAAAAATAAAATTGGCTATTAAAAAAAAGAATTCATTTTCACTCTTTTATATGTTAATTTCTCTTTTTGGCATTTTTTTTTTCCAACGCTGGGATTTTTTTTCTCCAATTTTTATCGAATTTATGGCTGGACTCAGAAAGTCGCCAAATTAGCCCAGGCCCAACTTCGGAGGCATATAGGTAGCGTGCTTTTGTCATCATATGTTTGTCACCATGCGTGGGGACCAGTCCCGACCAGCACAACAAGTACTATGTCTGCCCACTAACCGGCAGCATCCTAAAGTACCGGCGCGGCAATAGGGCATGTAAGTACGCACATACCTACCTATCTGACATCCACTTGTGCGCCAGGACGCATCGGGCAAGTAGGCTGCGCCTGATTGGGTCTGGTGCCACCCACTCTTATTTCGCCCAATCCCCTCTTTTCACAAGCTTTGCCCACTTCTTCATGGCAAATTTCCTTCTACACTACGTGGGTGGTGGCATAATGTATTCCTTAGACTGTGATTTGTCTTTTTGTTTTCTTTATCTTTCTAGAAAGATTAGAAAAACAAACAGAAAATCGAAAGAGGTTGTAGGCCTAGAGTAAAGCCCCAAGGGCTTTTGTGGAATAAGGACCCCTGTGAGGTGGAGCCAAGTGCAAGCCCAATTCCCGAGACACCCATGGCTGAGAGGGCTTTAGCAAATTGTAAAGACCTGCTCAGAATTTCTTTTCTTCTTCTTTTTTGGCATGATACCCACCGGGTAATCTCCCAAAATTTTGGATGGCGTGTGTGTGGGAGGTTGAAAAACTGTCCACTTTGCACAGGCCCAACTATGGTAAAGCCTGTGGCTAAGGGCCTAATCAAGCGCAAAGACCTGATCCTATAGATTTTTCTTTTTTCATAATACCTGTGGGACCTGCTGGCTATCAATGACATTCCATTTTTTGAACTTCCGCCCAAACAATGGAGGAAAAAAACATGTTGGGTAACATGCTCTCCAATTACACAAAAAGATCCAAAGCAAATCTTTATAAGAAAAGTTTTGGCCAATGCCATGTTCCAAGGTTTATCTAAAAGGAAAAAATGTATTATTCAGCAGGTTGTGTGCAGGTCGTTGTGCCTATGAGGAATTTGGGCAACCCTGAATTCCCAAATGGGCAGTGAACTGAGCACAATATCCTTAGGTTAGGTACATCCAAGAAAGACTCTCCATTGTTCCTTGTTAGGGGACTAAAATGAGGCCACATGAAAGCCATGACTACACCAGAAAGACCCTTTACGATTTAGGGTTCAGGATTGTGTGTTGGGTTAAATAGAAAGGATTTGTTCTAGAACTAGTGGAAATTTATCTCTGCTCCTAACTCTCCCTTACAAGTATAAGACTAGTGGGCCACAATGCAATTGGCCCAAGTATATTAAACCTCGTGTAAGGTCACCCACCCTAATATCATTTAGGTCGAAGTGAGCTTAACTTCAGAGTTCTTGGGAACCCCAATTATGAGAAAATCTTGTTTTATTTTAAATTAATTTCTAGAGACAAGATCCCCTGTAAATTCAAACATAACTCTTGCTCAATTGGTCCAAAATTTGAGAAATGACAGACATCCACACACCTCATCAAGTGCTTTCTGACAGTAGCAAAAGGAGAGTGAGGGACCCCACAGTTTGGGTGGGTGGAAGCATTGTCACATCCAAACAATTCAAACACTTGTCTTAATATACAGAGACCTAACCAAGAACGTTATAAACAGAGAGGTTGTGTCCAAAACCGAAGGAAACAACCAGATAACTTTCTTCGGCTGCAAATAAATTTCACACCCTGCCAGCCCCTTTCTTCTTGGCAGGTTTCCCTCGTTGTTCTAAATTATTTTCACTCTAAATCTTAGCTCCTGGTTTTTCAACATTGCCTTAGCTTTTTTGGGCGAGCTTCAATTCTGCATTTTAGCTTGGTTTGACATTGAAGCGAAACTTGCTGAGATTCTAAGTTAATGGGTCTCAGACTTTTCGTCGTTGAGAGCTTCCCTCTTCCTTGTTACTTGTTACCTCCCCTTCTTTTAATCAACAAGTGTTTAATCCTTCGGGTTAATTAACAAATTGCCATTGCAAGGTCAAATGGAGGCAATGAAATGCTTTCAAAATACATAAATACTTTTTTTTTGGTTTTCCAGTTGCAGGGTATCAACATGTCTACAATCTCCTGGGTGGCAACAGGAGAAAATGATGAATTTTAGCTGGGGGTATCACACCAGTCGCCACAACTATATTTCTTCCTTTGTTAGACGATTTGAGCTCAAGTTTTCCTTTCAAAGTCTATGATAAATCAATCCATTCAGCACTATTTCAATGCAGAGATTTCCATAATATCACTTGTCATCATATATTCTTCAAACATGGTTTCTACTATAGAATCAGTATTCTGATGATTCTACTGTGATTGTGGTAACCAAGTTTGCAAAAAAAAAGTGGTCAGCTTCTGATCAAAATCAAATGAAATTCTTCCTATTTTGGCACATTCCATTATGTATGATCTTTACTTCTCCATGTTTAAGTGAACAACAAAAAATGTCTCCTCTTTTGAATTCAACTTACTCAAAGTTACCAAATGCAAATAATCAATCATGTGAATGTCATTTCAATGTAGCAAATTTTAATTGTCTAAAGTGATTAAGAGGTTTAGATATCTCTGTCTTTTTTGGTTCATACCCAGGCTTTTATCACAAGTTTTCAATTTCTACATTAGTACATAAATTCTTGTATTAAAATTTCAAATAATCCAAGTAATTTTTATTTATTTTTTATGAAGCACAACAGAAGACCTGACCTAACAAGTTGTTGGCACCCCTAGTCAAGCTCATTGGCAAAAGGGTTGGTGTGAGTTTCACCTGCAAACCTCTGGGTTTGAAACCTAGGACCTTTCGTGTTCCCAGGGTCCCAGAAGGGGCTATATCAGTGACTCATCACCCCTAGGGTTTAATGCAAGTAATTTGGAAAATAATCATATATCAAGTATACCTTATGTGGAAGATTCCAAAAAAAAGCTTGGCTTTCTTCTATCCAAGCATTGTGAAACGATGTTCAGCATGGCCATTTGATTTTGAATGGAACTTTTATATTATTGTATTACCTGGGCAGCTTTGACACATGTGTCTGTCTATTAATTAATCAATTTTTAGATTTTATTTCAAGAAGTAGAATATTGTTGAAGACTCAATATTTTCTTTCACAATCTTTTGTTATTGGAAAAGAAAAAATCAAAAATTTTAACATTTCGGAAAATAATATAATTAATGTCAAAGTTGCCAAGGTAGTAGCTTATCGCACATGCATAATTGAAAATGAACCAAACATATTTTTTATTTTTAAGAAGATTCTCAATGCCATTCATCTTGAACTTCATATATGTTCGCAGTTATTTTGGAATGTATAAATAGTTTTCAACAAAGGGGCCTGATAGTTACCTCCATTCTTAATAGCTAATGGGCATGGAGAGAAAATAAACAAAGTACAATTGTATTACAACTACTCATAAACAAGGGTATTAAAAAAAACAAAGAAAATTTACAAATATAAGCAATAGGTGAGAATTTTGCTTTGCAGTAGAATTATTGGCTAGTATGTGGTAATATTAAGTTGCAAATGAAGATTTAAAAAGTGACATTTGTGAAAACCAAGGATAAATAAACAAGAAGAAAATCATAATGATAGTCCATTAGTGCCAAATTTGTTCTACAATAGAATTATTGTTTAGTACAAGGTGATACTCTCACAACAGAAAGAGAAAACTACTTAATAGAATTATAGTCCAGGACAAGGTGGTACTCTCTCAATAGAAAGGGAAAACAAGTAATATTTGAACAAACTAATGGAAGAAACAAAAAGAAAACACAAAGGGGCCTAGAGGAACCTCCAATTCCTACTACCACTGCACATCTTTAATGATTGTACCATGATGGAGGTAGTTGCCCATTTGTGTCCCACCTCCTAATGCTTCTACTACTCTTTTTTAAATACTTCAAACTTTTATACACCCACTCTCTAGAATATCCCCAAAACACCACACTTTTCGATTATCTCTTCCCAGCATAAGTACAATCAAAAAACACATATGTCTTCTATTGTCCGGAGAGGCAAAATAAAGAAAACTAGGATAAAAGCCAAAGAGAGAGAATCACCCTCCCCCTTCTCCCTTTGCCTTTGAACCTCTCACCATTTTCACTTTGTTGGTGGAAAATGGTGAGAGGTTCCCTCTTTTTTAAATCTTATTCAAAATCTTTACATTTAGTGGCAACTAAATTGTCAACTAACACCTTTTAGAAACTAGCTAAAACTAGTCAAAGTCGCCTCTTAACTTAGAGGAGTTAATAGATGAACCTCCTACCAATAACTTTTAAATTTATCCAGTGGCCTTATTAGAGATATAACTAAGTTATTAGGAGGTAGGATTTATACGCTTTAACAAAGTCAAAAATGATTTTAAATTGAAAGGATCTCCTTCCAAGTTATTACCATTTCAACATAAATCTTCACAATCTTTTTAATTTTTGTTTATTATATTGAAGTAATCAAATTTAATTTATTTTTTTCAAAGTATATATGTTGAGGGTAATTGCCTATTTAAGTAATAATATTGGAAATGATTAATGTGTTAGGTTGGCCTTGCTAGAATAAAGCAAAAAATGACATTTATCTTGAAAACAAATACTTATGACTTTGCATTAGGTGTTGAGCTCTAACAACTCAGAGAACATTGTTTTCATCATGTTGATTTTTGTTTTCATAAGTCTTTTCCTATTAAGATTGATATGAAATTTATGACAAATATCTTTTGGCCATTGTGGATGCCTTTGAAGCTTTGTTTCAAAGAACTCAACATGAAATTACTATGTATTCAAATCAAAAAAATAATTTGGTATTTCATGATAACTTGTGTTTTAAATTGAGATCAAACTTTCTAGGCATTATTCTTGTCATGATTTCAATTTGTCATCACGTATCATCATGAATAAAGGAAAATTTGAACAAGTTTCACGATTCTTAACAAGTCTTAGAAAAAATTTCAAGACTTTGTTTTGTGGAAAAAATGTTCAAGGACCCATAAAGAATGTTTAAACAATTTTTTTGCCTCAAGATTTTTATTACAAACATCTTAGTTGCTAATGGATATAAAATGTTCAAGTGGACAAGAACCAAATGTTTTATTACAATGTATAAAATGTTTTAAAATGAAATTTTTGGGAATTTTGGGCCATTGACAGAACATGGCCCAAATTGGATAAATTTTATCATTTTTACATTCATAAGTGAAAATAATAGATACTTTAGACGCCCATATGAAAGTTGGAGCAAATTTATTTCATTTGATATGAAAAAAAGGTGAATTTGGGGGTCCTAGGAATGAGTCCTTTCTATTTCAAAGGGGGTACCTTAACTATGTTTGGACCCACTTATCAATACCTTGCAACACCATGGTCATCAGCCCCACAAATCGGTTTTGTCTCCAATGAAGGACAAATAACAAATTACGGTTCCATTTTCCAATGATTTGAAGTGGACAACAAGACCTTTTTCACACAACAAACCTTTTAAAAAAACCTATAAACAATTCTAGGTTACACCTATTAACATGTTTTGATCCATGTTTCAACAAGACTATCAAAATGTGTCACAATTTTCAAACAAATTCTATAAAAGGATTTTCAATTAATTACAACATTAACATTTTCAAATTGATTCAATAATAGAATTAGCAAAGTATTCAATTTCAACTTGATTTAGATTGTTGACAAAATTCAATCAAGAACCAACATAATATGTGAATCAACAAAACAATGACATTTATTTATTAACATTTGTGATCTTGAGTTTTCAATTCAATTTTATCTTGATTTAAATCAAAAGGACAATAGATGCCTATTGCATTAGCATTTTAGCCATGTGCATGAATTTGTGTTAGATGCCTTGTTCTTCATCTACATGGTACTTGTACTTGAGGTTTGACATTTTCTTGTGTAGTTGTAAAAAAAAATTCAATATTTGTTTTCATGTCCCCCAAGCAACATGTTATGCAATATAGAACATGTAACCAAGTCAAGTACAACTATAATTTGCATATCTATACTATCATGAAGCTCATGAAAAGATTTATTAAAGGATCCCAAATGTCTTTTTTACAACAAATCTTCCCTTGTTGTGTTTTATGTTGAATAATCTCTCCAAAACATTATGGTCTCCTTTTCAATGTGGTGTGACAAATTAGTCCAACAAGGAAAGCTTTTATCCCCTAGTGGACCTATGAAGGATATCATCTTGACATATTTTTTTTTGCATTAAACAACCCATGCTATTGAACTGGATTATAAAGACACGATTTTCCCAAGGACCTACAACTTGTTCACATTCTTGAATACCATGCAACCCCATGGACATGTTGATTTCTTGTCATCAATCACAACCTTCTTGTAAGCTCCATTCTTGTGGTAAATTTGTTTTCATTGAATGGGCTTGTAGTTCTAGTAATGGAAAAATGAATACCATTTATAGCCTTTTAAACACTGGGAATACTTCAAAAACTTTTAAATCTAGTCACAATTGTATCCATTTTAGATTTTGAAGGCCATGCAATCAAGTTTTTAAAAACAATGTCAACTATTGTTATGACCTTTTGAACAACAAAGGAAATTCTGGATCTACCTATTACAAAAAAGTCATTGCATAATTAAAGGTTAACACCCTATGAAAACTTATAAATTGCACATGTAATATGCACTTCAATACACATCACACCACCTTCATGCACTTGCTTCAACAAAAATCTAACAACTAAAGGCAATAAATCAAAGTCCTAAAGAACCTTAGATCACATGTCATTTCCAATGGATATGATTTGTTAAAGATGAATAGGAAATAGAATATTTAGCTGAATCCAACAACCAAATCCAATATCTTTGAACTCCTTTGCAAACTTATAAAAATATTACTAGTGTCATTTTTTGGGTTATACTTAGTTATAGTTATGAAAGTCATGTGTTTTCTTAGCTCCCTTTCCACAAAAGCCTTTTGTAGCATGCAACATTGGTCTAAACACATGACAATTTAAAGTAAACATCGCAACAACCATACGGTATAAGAATTTTAGAATGAGGTTAGGTTCTTCAATAAATTGGAGTGCATTACCATGCGTATTCTCTTTCTTTAAATTGTTTCCATTGAAATTGTTTTAGCATCCATTCAGAAGTGACGTTAAAATAACCCTTCTCTCTAGGGGTGTTCTACAAGTGGTAATAAAGACAAACATTGAAACATTGAAAAAAAAATGACAAAAAGTGATTGCATAAAAAGGAAAAAATCATAAATTTACATGGTTGAGCTTGGATCAAACAAATGATCTTTGACCCACAAATATTGAAAAATAGAACAAAACATAAGGACTTATGTTTTCAAAAACTTGTAGGAAAAAAAGTGATAGGAAAAAGAAAAGAAGAAAAATGGATATAACACACAATATGAACATATGTGAAAAATTAAAAGAAAATTTTCAAAATGCTGACATTGAAAACAAAACATGAAAAAAAAATTAATAAAGAAAAAAACTAGGATTTTACGCAGTTGAACTTCACCAAAAGAAGGAGGGCACAACGGTTCAAAACTATGCAACACATCAAAAACTAGTAGCACATGCAAAAACAAAAGTAAAAGAACCTTAAAAAATAGAACATGCCTTTCCAAAGCTTGTGGCAAATGGAAAAATAAATAAACAAATAAATTTTTTTTAAAAAGGGAAAAAAAAGAAGAAAAGTTGAATAGGAAAAGGAGTTGAGAAATATGATGTACCTTCAACTTATCATGAGAAATGTGGACAATGAATATAAAAAAGTTTCACAAGTCGACATGTAGACCACTAACGACAAGTTTGAACTTGCTACAACACAAAAAGATGTTAGAGCTAAGTCACTTTTGCCTATATGGTCACTTTTGCCATTAGGGTTAGCTAAGGCTAATTAAGTAGGTGTTAGGTCTTCAACACTCACCAACCTATCCCTATGTGCGAGCATGATCTTCCATGGTGGGATCTTCTGAATTCTGACCTCGTTTTTGTGTTCTTAAACAACTTTGAATAATGTGTAGTGTAAGGACTAAAATCCAGGCGGCCCTGAGAATGAGGGCCCTGTGTGAGGCTGGAGCCAAGCTCAGGACCCGAATTCTCTTGAAGATTGGCCTCTTGAAGGTCCTTAGTCCTTACCTGGCGTAAAGAAAAGGGATGGATTTTTCTTTTATACTAGGCTATGTGCAAGATATATATATATATATATATATATATATATTTGAAATGTCTGGGAAAGATAACTTGGAAAGATAACTTTTAGAATGGAAAGACAAAATTTGAGGAGGACAGGAGAGGAGGAACCTTAAGTGTATCTCAGGGAACCTTACAAGTAAGATACAAGTAAAGGTGAAAAAGAAGTACAGTGGACACGAAGCCCAAGAATAATTTATGAGGGGAGGACCCAAGTGCAAGTGGTTTGTGGTTAGTAAGTAATCGCATACCTACCTACACAAGCCCCCGCCCAGCAACCATCCCTTGCAACAGAAGAAGAAATTGTGCAGGAGATGGTTGCAATCACCCTTCTGATTTTGACTGTCACAGTAGGTGACGATAGGCCACAGTGAACCAGCACCCACCAGTGCACCATGAAGGATGAATGATAAGTAGTCAGGAAACAGTTTTCTGTTGGGTTTCAGTTTCCTAAATAGCCATGGTGGTTAGGTCAGTTTCTTTTTTTGTGTTTCTACCTAAGCTCCTAACAACCCACAAGTAGGTTGATAATAGATAGGTAGTAAAAACGGCCCTTACCGATTAGTTACCTATTTTCGTACCTATCTACCTATATAAGAGACCTATTTCCTACAGAATTGATTACCAAGGTGAAACCAAATATTAACTCAGTTGAGGTTCATCTACAACTTATTAACAACAGGCATCCAGTGGATGGTGTGCTGGTGGGTGCTGGTTCAATGTGGCCATCACAATGTTCCTTATCCAACCCCAAAAAGAGGAATTTGTCAGCCCCAACCCTCCAACTTAGTTACATGTATCTAAAGCTGAAATAAGTTGGAGATGTCATAATATTTTAATCATTCTCTCTCTCACGCATGTGTTCATGACCCCACCTCTTGTTGATGCAACTAAATTGCCCGACGAATTATTAACCGTGCTATAGGATGGTTGTAAAAAGCTGCAAAAAAGCTTGGCCTCTTCTCAGGCATGGAAAACTGCCAATTAATTAATTAAAATAAATCCCCTCCCCAAGTGTTCCAATTTCCAACTACTTTGATCTTCTACAGTACTAACTATTCTGAAAATATTTAGCCAAAGAACCCACCTTATCAACAACTACCTATTGGAACACTTGAATGAAATACTGGTGTATGGACTATGGACCTACAAATTATACAACAAACTGCCTGATGACTGAAACAAAATTTACATAGGACAAACACAACCATGGCCTCTACTCCAGGTTAGTTGTGAAAATATGGTACAACATCAGGATTTTCACATTGAGCTTTTCTCAACTTGTCAAATTCCAATCTACACTTGAATCTCCTTTGCCCCCTGTCTAGTAATCTGAGGACCCACATCTCCCTTGTTCCAGGAAGAAAGCTCATCAGCATGCTGGGTTCCATTCTTTTTGCTCCCATTCACAAGCAATTTGAAAGCAAAAAAAAAGGCCCAAAAAACATTATGCCCATAAAAAGAAATTCAATGAGAAAAAAAGTGCAGTTACATGGGAACTAAAAGGAAAAAATAGCCGGTAATAAAAAATTGTAACAAAGAGATACATGTGTCATTCAATGAAGGATTAAAATGAACCAACACTACATTGGTAGGTTGATACCTCAACCTTCTTGAGTGAGGCCTTTTAAAAGTTAGAGGCTACATCAAGTTGAGAAATGTTAGAATTAGATCTGGATTTAGTTTAATGGTGGAATATTTATAATGTTTGAAAACAACCCAAGAAAAGTTAGTTTAAAGATTTTTTTTGTTTTTATCAAGGTATCATTGTAGGTGTTGTCAACAAGTTCTCTCAAGATTTAAATGAGACAAGAAAGATATTTTTCTTGCACAAGCTTTCTAGAGCTTTTGAGCACTCAATGCTTATGAGTTAGGGTGAACTAGCATCTACATTCTTATCTTCACCATTGTATGTAAAGCTTATAATTAACTCAAGAAATGCTAAAATTGAACTCAAAAACACTAATTTAATCTTTTAAAAAATTATAATGATTAAAAGTAACTCAAATGTAATTGGGATTTTTACTAGTGTTGTGTGATTATTTGAAAATTTTAATAAGCATGGATTTTGGTTCTTTAAAGTTTTTTTTAATCAAAGAATCACCAATTCCAATTATTTCAGAATCAAAGAACCACCGGTTTAGGTTATTTCCAACATATCAAGAAATTAGTATTTTTCATGAAAGAACCAACAAAGTATTGACGGTCATAAAGACATTTTTTTGAAATCAAGAATATATCAAAACTGATCTTTTAAATAGTTACGCCAAAACAGTTCATGATTGGTTATCTAACCAGTTTTTGATTGAAATTGGAAACTTTGAACACTTTATACAAGTGTCGTTATGTTTGAAGGGTGTGGGATCACATGGAAAATCAAAATATTATTAGTACAAATCAATTATAAAGGGTTCAAACTTTTCCTTGGTTTTGGTTAGTTTCATATGATTTATGTTCACAAAATTCACTT
This sequence comes from Sphagnum contortum, assembly GCA_963920785.1. NCBI lineage: Eukaryota > Viridiplantae > Streptophyta > Sphagnopsida > Sphagnales > Sphagnaceae > Sphagnum > Sphagnum contortum. The sequence continues at coordinate 6,965,046 of OY987291.1, read as the reverse complement.
TCATCCATATGGTATTTGTGAACTATTCCATTCAAATGGCACACATGGAAAAGCTAACAAAATTCCATGTGATATAATCATGTCATCAATTTCATTCGTGTTGTTAAATTTCATCCATGTATTTCATTTCACCCAATGGGGAATTGCATTTGTGTGGTCAATTTTTCTTAGAAACAAAGTTTCATCCATCATCAAGTTTTAATTCACATGGCCAATCACACATGTTACATTTCATCCCTAAGCATAATTATACCCATCGAAAACTCTATTTGTTTGTATTGAAAATTCCATCCAATGTTTTTGTTTCATTTGGTCATATTCCATCCATATATGGATAATTAAACATTCTTATATGTACTAGTTGGGATGTCCATGCTTTTCACATGTGTCAAATGGCAAGGAGATTTATTGTAGAGCCAAATGGTGTTCCTCCCCCTCTCTCCCAAAGATGACTCTTTATGGAAATCTTGGTACAACAGATTACATGACAACCCTTGGGTCCTTGCCTTCCTTTGAAGTTCTTACAATGCCAAAAGGATACTTTTTTGTTGCTATCTAGGGATTAGGGGAACCACAAGTGAGATAGGAACACATTGGGAACACCAAAGTCCAAAACATCCAATCGAGCCCCCTAAAGGCAAACGACAACTAGGCCTTTGGTGCATGTTGCCTCAACTCATTGGCTAGGGGATTTTCACTCCCAATTCACCGTTTTCAGCCTAGGCTAGTTGCAAGGGCACAAATTGTGAAGACATAGTATGCTTTGTAATGAATGGGTTCCAATTAGCTTTCGCATTTCTTAGATTGAACATAAGTTGCACAACATTTTCTCTCCATTGGCACAATCTAGCTCTTAGGCTTCAATGTGCATTGTTATCAATTCATCATCCTACCCATTTGAGACATATAAACTACATGACATTAATCCACTAAAAGATAGGGATCAAGAGTAGGAATTTATTACAATTGGTCCATTCAAACTCTTAAAAAATATACTGATTTTGTGAAACATTTTAGAGCAATTTTTTATAGGAAGAAATAGATCCAATTTTTATCATGTGATGAAAAATTCCCCTTCGTATGAAACCTTAAATCCCAAGAATGTGTATAAAACTCTTTAGAAAACCTATTGGGTTATAAGTCATAATCTACACAACGAAGGCAAATCAAAATGTAGATCAATGTCCTACCCTCCCAACCTAATTTATACCTCATAGATGATATGGCAAGTCCTCATTGGCTAGCAACCCAAGAGGTATTTAACATTAAATGATGAAAGATTTGTAGAACTTATTTAAATAGTAAAAAAGTTAGCTTTTAAAATGTTGCCAATTTGAAATCGTAATCCAAATGTGGAATAAATAAATAAATTTTGGGGCATAATATTGGCAATGTTTTTAAAAACAGAGAGAACATTGTAACAAAATACTCCCTATGAAAGATCAAAATTTTGTCAACCTATCATGTGAGATGCATTTGTTACAACTGTTTGTGACATTGAAATGCAAAATGAAAACTAAATTGTCATAGATTTTTTATTAAAAAGAAGGTAACCAGTCAAAATATTTCACTGGGGTTTCACTAAGTGTAGGGAAAAGCTGGAGGTAGTGAACTTTACCAAGTGTAAAGGCCTTTGCTATTTGTTTTAAAATAAGAAATTCCCATTGGGTATCATGTGGAAAAGTGAACTTTTTTTTTATAGAGTGCTTCAAAACATGGAACACCTCTCACAGAGCGCATTCATTTTTCCAAATGCCTTGTGAACAGTGGAAGAAAAATAAGGTGCTCTCCAATTACACTTTTAAATATTCTGAAATATTCTTATTTTTCAAAATGGAATCTTCACAATAAAGTAATTATCCAACACTGAAATGTTGAACTGACCATGGTACTAGGGTATCAACCTTCCCAACACGCAATGGATGTGCCATTCCACAAGGATTGCTTTGTAAGTTTGACAAGCCAATTGTGATGTGAAGTAACTTGGTGGGCAATTTTATGTTGCATGTAGTTTGTGTAGTGGCATAAGAGGTATCTTCACTGCAGTTCTTATCACAATATGTGTGCTTCAACCTTTATCTAAACCAAAAAAAAAAAAAAAAAAACAACTTCATCTGAAATTCATTCATCTTAAGTATTAGATGCAAGTTGTGATCACAAACTCTGAGCATAATAGTAGTTGTTGGGCACAACCCAACAACTACTAAGATCATTGGGCACAAGTCCCAACACAACAATCAGCAGGCTCCTTACAAGAGAACATCACAAACTTTATCCCCAAAAAAACACACACATCTTTTTTCTTGGTGAGTTATTCTCTGGACTTGTCTGGTGTTTCCCGGACCCTTTACCATAATTCATTGCACCTCTGCAAAGATTTCAATCTAATTGTTAATGTCATTTTAAATTGCAGTTACAAGTTTTGGGAACTCTTTAAGCGAATTGGTTCATGATCAGTGTAGGGAATGTTATGTTAAACATAACACCCCTGACAGGAGTGGTTGTATTCAAATAAAGGTGTGTTCAGTCACAGAAGCTAAAGGTGCTTGTAATTGAGGAAGCTCAGAATAACTCTCTTTTTGAGGACTATGGTTGTTATAGAATGTGGTTTTTCCTAATTTAGATGTCACAAAAATCCAATAAAAGATTGATGGCTGGAACCATCACAAGGGAGATAAAAAGGGAAGGCCAAAGAAAGGCCAAAAGACGTATAGCCCACATGAACCAAAAAAAAAGAAGGGTAGAGAGCTAGCCCTTCTCATGGTAGAAAGCTATCTCACCCATGGCCCCTAATCTCGCCTCCATACAAATTGTGAGATCTAATAGTCATGAAAGGTCTAGAATAAGCATCACCCGCCAACATAATCTTCCTTTTTATAGCAAAGGCTAAAGCATGTTGAAAAATAATATTAACAAATTGTTCGAAAAATTGAATGTTAAAATGACAAAGATAAATGACCTCTTGATTGTCTATCATGGAAAAGATGGGCACATTCCTTAATGAAACGATCCATATCATGCCCAGGTGCGCCATGCACTTCCATGGCGATTAAAATAAAGAGGTACCTTTCTTGAAACCTTCAATACTTGTGGATCTTAACAATGGTTCTAAGTTTTGAATTTGCATTTATTAGTTGATTAATGACATTCAAAGTCGTTGTCTCCTGCGTCAAGTCAGTGACCACCACATCGACAACAAAGACCTTATCCTCTCAGGTCATGTAGATATTGGTTCATAATGAAATTTTTGACATGAGGGCATATCAACGTTTTTTCCATACATCATGCTCATTCTCTTGAACAAGGGCATACATGACATCTTGGATGGCATCATATATGGTTATCCATTGATCTCCAAATGGGGCAACAAGTTAAATGTATGCTAGATGCATCCAACCCATGTTCACACTCACACATGAGAAGATTAAATGTCGAAGGTTGAATCAAATTGAGATGAAAACAAAACATTGAGGTGAAAGTAGAGTGTGCAATGCAAAACGAATGGAAAGATGGCGTAACAACCAACCATAACCCTACCCCTTTGCTCGAACAAGAACGAATGTGGGCTCTGGATGCTGAGGAAATGGAATCATCCTCCAAAATAGACCTAAGGGATGTGTCATGGTGGATGCCCATCAAAAATGCCTATAGACCTAGGGTGCCATTAACTACCAAACTTTCTAAAGAAGGGTGCATTTCCTTTGCTTAAGGAGGAAAACCATCTTGCACTACACATAAACATGACTAAAGCAAATGTGGGCCCCTTTCAACTTGAAAAACATTTTCTTCCAAAATGGGTCTATTGAAAATACAAAACCTAGAGCACAAATATGGAGCCATCAAAACCCAACACCTTAGAAAAGTAGATGGAAACAATCTTCCATAAAGAAAAGGTTTATACCACTAAATGATATTGGTAATCAAGCCTGATGTTTTGTTAAGGGGCCGTAACAAGACTCCCATGATCCTAGACCCATAATGTCCCAACATACCTACATAACTCTCTTGTCAAAACCTGCTAAAAGAAACAAGAAAGAAAAATAAATAAATTATTGTCCATGTGAGATAAGATTGTCAATGAGTTACACATGAGAACAAAATGCCCAAAACAACCTAAATGTTTCCTAGGAGAGGAAGATCATCAATATGCACCACATCTTGAAATAAAACCTCATCCAAAAAGTGGGTGGCAAAGTCTTGAGAACCCATGGGCACACCCAAAATGTGTAAACCATCTGTGACCAAAGTGCAACCTGGAGGAATTTTTATGTTTGGAGAAATCCTTAATGGACTCCAAAGCTTAGATTTTGACACCTTGACCCTAAGCCCAATTAAGGCTAATTGGGTTAAAAAGTAGTCAAAAGCACAAGTAATCCCATTCATAGGCCCCATGATGTGGGTATAGTCCGTTAAAAATGGAAAGATGCAACTAGGGGCGTGTGCAATGGTCTTTAGGTTAAAGCTTGATAATGGGCCAAAACAAATAAAGAACCTCCTAGGGGGTCACCTTTGCTTTGTGCTTCAAGATGATTCAATAATGGCGACCCCCTCCACATGTTGCCCATGTTAATAGTAAAAAAAAAATGAGCACCTTAAAACAACTTAGTAAAAGGGACAATGTTCACCAAAAGCCCCTTGACATCACACAATTCTTTAAAAATAACAATTTGAAAAATGTCATTAAAAGCGTTGACTTGCATTTTGGTTCAATCAAGGTGTAAGTTGGAAAGGGTTCAGATGTTAAAACGGATGGCTTCATAACTTTTAAAGGTTGATACTCCAAACTGATGGGGGGATAGGTGCTCCTAAAATGATTTCTAAAATTGTAAGACAATGGAACAAGTAATAAATCAAAAAAACATCTCACCTATGGCAATAGGATGAATACCACTAGTGTCCTTTTACCATTGCTAACAATTTATTAACCCCCAACACTAGCCACCAACCTAGGGATATCCACATGAACAATAGCAATAATAACTTAGAATAAATTTGAAAACCTTAAGGATGGGTCCTTTGGTATGAAACATCCTAACATATGTTCCTATACCATCCCAAAAAAACCCGCCCGAAAACAAATGGAGAAGGGTGGTTAAGGCTTGGGCAAATAAAGTCCTATCCATGACAAAAATGGGTTTAAGTTAATAGTCAAAAATAGGTGTAGAGATAAGGTTTGAAGGAGGGGGGTGAAGCTAATGCATGGTAACAATGGTGTCCTCAAAAAGAATAGTTGGCATCATGGGCTAGAGAGTTTTAATAATGTGATTGTACTCACTAGCTTTCCCTAAAGTTAGACATCAATGTAGAAAAGAGGTTGAAAAATCTTTCCATGAGTGGTGAAAATGGGGCGCACATGAGGCATGTGAAGACTCCTCCTAAAGAGAAGACTAATCACCCACCATAAACCTCTTGAAGCAAACAAAAACCTTTTGTTGACTTGAACGACCTCCTAGAATATAACATAAACACCAACGTGGCAACATGAAAAAAAGGAACCATGTTAACTCATTTGTTGGGTTTCGACCAATTTAGTCAAAGGGTAAAGAAAAAGCTTGTCTAACTTCGTCCTAGATGGCTTGAGGGATCCTATGTTGTTTAAGGGCATGTGAAACAAGATTCAAACAACCCCAAAATGGAGCTAAACTAAGCCCAAAGTTAACCCTAAGAAACAAAATAATTAAAACTAGGGAGAAGCATAAAAGGAGAAAACAACTATAAAGATAAAATTGCTTGGCTAGCCTAGTAAACAAAACCAGCTAGAGGGTGAACACTTTTGACATGCCTTGAAAAGCCACTTAAAGTCTAAAGGCTAGACCAATGAAGACAAGGGGTATCTTGAATTGAGAAGGGACACAAAAAAGGAGCTATTCAGAAAAAGGCTACACCCAAAAACCCCTAGGAAGCTAAAGCCCAAGCAACCCCCTTCCCCCTTCACAAAGATGAAAACTTTCTTGAAAAAAAGACTTTCTTGCCATTACAAGAGCTCGTGAGCGATGGTGGGCCCTTGTGTTCCAAGAGTGCAACAACAAAGACTATATCAAAACAAAATTGCAAGAGTTCCAAGTGTTGTAAACAATTTGTTAAGAAGGCCTGTTACACAATCGCAATTGCTTCACCATCGTCAAAAGTAAAAATTCCAATTCATTTTGTGACCTGGGAATTGTTGTTGTTACTCTTCCTCCCCAAGCTCCATCTCCTTACTAGTGCACATCATGGCCATACGACAAAGCTCAACAACACCATGGCAACAACATCTGCTTGACATCCATCATTATTGCCTTCAAACCTTCAAACTTCATTCAAAAAAATCTAGTGAAAAAAAATCATATTTCATAGTACTTAGTGAACACTCCTCAACATGTGAAACCAAATCTTAATTTAGTAGGCCATGGTTCATGACACATCTTGGGATTTCATTCATCATAACCTTAGTATATGTAATGTTTATTGTGGCACATTATATATGAAGGAAGGTATTTTGTTTGTTTTGTTTTGTAGTGAAATTCATCAAACCGGGATGCTTCAGATTGCCTTCTTGGTCTTTTTGGAAAGCTCTTGAGGAGGAGGGGTGCATCGGCTTGGTTGCATGATGTTTGGACTTGTGGTGCAAAAATTCTTGAATATTGAATGATATTTTCATTAAAAATTAAATTAAATCATAGCTGAAAAATTCGCAGGAATTTGAATGTACCTTTGGTGTTGTTGGAAAGATCTTGATGAGTAGGATTTAGTGGAATTTATTTGGTAAGATTTAGATTCAAAATGTGGGAGATATTGATTTAAAAGTAGTTTTTGCTGCTCAAAATTCAAATAAATTTCAAACAACTAGGTTTTGTAAGGAAAAATCAGTTGAGGATGTGGTAACACTTGGGCCAATGGCACATGTCGCACTAGTATTACATTTATATTGCAATTAGACATTAGTTTGACATTACTATGACATGTGTCATAATTTATGTTCAATTGCAATATTAATGCAATATGTGTCATAATAAACATCATATATTATATATTGTGAGGCATGAAGCCACAAGGTTTAACTCACACATGTGTTGTGAGTCATGGTTTAATAATGTGCGAAAAATCACATTATATTGTAGCCTAAATATTGAAGATACATTGTGACACGTTTTCGCACTTTTTCGTTTGCATTTTGCATGTTTTGTCAAGCTCTTTCATGCTGACTTCTTTAGCTCCTAGTTACTTGTGCATCCCATTGCACACTTGGTAGTTACTTGCGCATCCCATTGGCGCACTTGGTAGTTACTTGTGCATCCCATTGCACACTTGGTAGTTACTTGTGCATCCCATGGCACACTTGATTAGTCCCAAAATCTTGATTGTTTAGGATGAACTCATTCTAGACCTTGCTATCAAAGCTATTAATCTAACTTGGAGTTTGCTTAAGCCCAACTCCTAGAGTTGGGTCACATGGCTGAAAACTGAATCAACCCCAAGCTGACTTGGGAGTTGGTCCAAAGGACTTAAGCTGAGATGACTCAAGTCGTCCTGAGGCCAACCCTCTTTCAGGGTTTAAGCCTTGAAGCTTTTAAGGGACAACTTGTAATTGTCCCAAGTGCTTTAGCAAGCTTGCACCCTTTTGGGTGCCATGACAACACTTAATTGGTTGTTGAGGGTTTTAAAAGGATGGTGCCCCACACCATAATCTCAAAGGCAACCCCCAGTTGTCTTCTTTGGTTGGCAAAACCCAGGTTCCACCTTAGCCCATCTGGACCCCAAGTTCCGGATGTTTCTCGAATCCTAAAAGAGTCAAACCTTGCGAAGCCCATTTAGACCTAACTCTCATATTGCCTTAGTGCCCCACTAAGGTGGTCTCGATATGAGGCCTGCATCCACTTAAGACACTTCTTAAGTAGAAGGGCATACACACTTGGCAGCTGATTACACCAGGCAAGTGATCACTAGGCAAGCTCAACCTGTCAAGCCTGGAGGCTGCAAGGCTGTTGGAATCAGCCACCAAGAGCATGGTCCCTATTGTTGAAATCCAAATACCTTTCTATGGAATAGTTTTCAACCCTTGATGACCATTTTGAACGAGATCCATTGTTGGATATGCCACATTATGAGCTTTACATCGAGGGGTACCTATTTTGCCCTGACACGTCAAGCTATTGTTCATGACAAAAAAAATTCTCAAAACTTTTCATTAAGAGAGTTTGTAGTGTTGGTAGCTGGGTGACAGCAAGATTTCTGAAAAAATGTGTCTGAACATTTGTGGGCTGGCTTGAGTGCATGTGAAAGGGTTCCCAAAGCCACAATTTGTTCATAGAGTAGTTCTCATAAGTTCATTTGAAATTAAAAGAGACTGTGCATTCTTATGAATCATATATTAGTTTGCAAACTAACATGTTGATTTTCCTGTGGATTAAGTATATTTACCATGTACCCAAAGAAAGAGTCATCAAATATCACCCTATAACTAGTATCCAAGGCCCGTATTGAGAATGAGAATGGTCCACACCGAAACCATTACCAACTAGTTTCCATATGAAGGCCTCACGCTTAGTTTCCGTATGAGTATGCAATCAGCTATTGTGTAAAGAGCAAGTGATGGACATATATACTTTCTACATATGTCTAAGAGGGGTTCTTCCATTCTTGAACTCCAAGTAAATGTCTCCAACAATGTGAGTCCTTTCATATACATTCTCAATAGACTTGTGAAATAGTCAAACCTTACTAGTTGCCCAATTTGCATATTGTTTAGCTTGATAGTGGTTCAAAGGATGTTCTTAGAGCAATTATCAAGCTTGGAACTTAGAGCGTGTATGGTCCATGCAAGCCCCCACTTACATTATCACTAGGATAACAAGAAGTACAAAGACCATGAGTACAATCAAACATCCTTGTCATAGCTAGGATTTACATGCAACTAACACATGATTGAAGTTAACAATTCATGCACATAGTTGCCATGAATCTCAAGCAAATCACTAAAGCGTTAAAAGGAATTGAAAAAGTTGCCACACACACAACATGATGCCCATGAATAAACATTAGCTTTAACAAATCCACAACATCAGGGTACCCGAATTCCCACCCAATTGGGTCTCTAATTTGGAGTTATTTAATTCAATATGCTTTCTATCAACAAGGTTACCCCCTTTGAATGTAATGCCATATTCAACAACAATAGCAAATGCCAAATGCAATATAACTAACATGATCACATTAGCCTGGTGATTAATGCCAATTGAATATCCCCGATGACAATTTGAATTTTTCAACCTTTTAGTTGGACATTTGTATTATTGGAACCAAGTATGGAATAGATCTTTACAACACATTCTATAGTCTACTAGCTTCTATAATCTATTCCACACATTAGATACTATTTCTAAATGTCATGAATCATCTCACCCATGATGATGCATTCATGCACATTATAAGAATTATGTCATCACTGAGGGGAAAAAATCCCCAACTGAGGTCTGGTTAACTCTTCAAATTATGGATTGTTCTAATTAATGCAAAAGGAAAATTTCAACCAAATAACAAGCATTCATGAAATGAGCAAGATATTAGTCTTTACTCATCGATGTTCACCAACAAACAAGGATATAATGGTTGTGATGAGTACCAACATGTTTTTGAATTAGGCAAGTCCTTTGTTCCAAAGCAACTTAAGGCCCACTTTAGACGACGGCCCAGGGTCCAATTTGGACTGATTTGAAGCAAATTGAATTTTTGAGTTGGACTGTACCTTGGTCCCTAGCCTGATTCTTGCTTCTCCAAATCAGGAGCTCTCCTTTTAGCACTGTTTCTTGGTCCGAACCAATTGATTTTCCCTCCAAAACAGGTGCCATCTAGGTTTAGCCTCAATTTGCCACTTTTCGGTCTTGAACCCTCATCTAAAGGCCTTGGGACCAATTTAAAGCTTTCTACCAATAAGATTGCTTGAGTTCATTGGTCCCTGGACCTTGGACCCTCATCTAAAGTTGCCCTAAGTAAACATTTCAATACTTTTACACCTATGTCAACCTCATAATTGAACACCTTCCACTCATGTACTTGTTAGTTCAAACATATTGTTTGTATATTTTGTTTTCAAGTGAAATTGTGTACATCTGATTCCACAAGAATAGCACCCAATGACAAGTTAAAAAAATTGCAAGCAAGTACGAATCCTTCTAATTTAAAAACCATACTCACATGCTTTGCAAGGGTTAAACATATGAGTCTAAATGAATATGTATAAGCATAATGTTTTTCCTTTCAACCCTCAAAGAAAATGAAGAGACAAGTGTTCACTCTTAGCGTTAGCACCTCATATTGGAGCCCAATATTTGAATGCAACAAAGATTTATTGTTTCAAGAACATGGGAGGAAAAGGTGTGATTAACAAAGGCCCACTACCTACTATAGTTCATACATCCATAGCCTAGCCCCACAACACTAATCTCAACTTTGATTATAGATTGCTACGCAAGGTGACAAGGGAAGGTTTGCACAGAACACCTCACAATGAAAGTGAAATCGAGGCAAGGGAGCAAAGTTCAGATCCGAAGCCAAAAAAAATTCAAAGTTGGAAGGGTATGGAAAGAAGAAAGGATGCTTGGAGGAAGAGGGGGGGGTGAATGAAGGAGGCTCTACTTCATTCATTCAATGGATGAAGTCTGTGACGTGTGCCAATGTAAGCAAAGATTCGGCAACTTGGGAGTCCTTGAGGATTGATTGGCGGGGATATCATAGAACAACGACTCTTTAAGGTTCAATAGTTAAGCTATGGGTCATCTTTCCCATACTGACAAGCAAGGACATGTGGTGCTTTTTTGTGGATATGTTTCATACCCAATCCCACAATGCCATGTAGAAGATCTTTCTTCCTATTGAAATGTTTACATTAAAAAGTTTCAATTATGAGCAAAACAAACACCCTTTTCTAAGATCTTTGTCTATTTCTACAATTGGATAGCCTATCCAACAAGGCATAATGACTATAGGAAAAGTTGTGCTACCTATTCCTCATTTTGGAAAAGTGGGGCTAGCCTGCAAGTTGCCACCCTTCATGGTCAAGGTGAGCAAATAGGTATTTGTTGCTCTGCCTGGAAAATTTGCTAGGACCATATAAAAATAGAAATTAAAAATAATTAAAATTTTCAAAATAAATTCTCCACACAAAGGCCAGAATGAATAGAGTACCTATTATTTTTGTTGTAGCAAACCAGAGTGGTTCCTGCCAAGATGGTCAATGGTCATATGTGACATCATCCAGACAAGGAAACAATGTCTGCAGAGTTTTCTGCTCATTTGGTAATAGGATCCATCAATCAATCATGGTTTTTATTCACACATTAAAAAAAAAAAAGTCTTGCTGGGAGAAATTTCTTAGTGTATTTGGAGGGCACCTTACATTCCTGAATATGCCTCCTTGAAAAGAGGAGGGTTCTTACACCTACTCCTTAATAGTGGGACAGATCTTGGGCCAATATAAGAAACCTTTGAGTGATTTGTGGTAGTGTAAATGGACAATGCCTTGTGTGACATAATCAAACATCATGGACTCTTGCAAGCTATCTTCTCAGGTAAAAACGAAAAGCAAAATGTTAGCATTACATTTCTTTCAAGGAGCTGGCAAAATCCCACATGGCAAAACCGTGGTTAGCTATGTAACAGGGCCCTTTTGGAGACCCCTATGTGTAGGAGAAAGGTCTATATTTAGACCCTTCTCCTGCATAACTAAACCTGAAAAACATTTCTTTGTTACAGGTGAATGAGAAAGATATGTGCACATGAAGTGTATGGTAAGGCCCTGGCCCGAGGGCATTATTGCACGGTGTTAAAATTACGAATTTTTTGTCAATTTTTCTTTTCTTTTACTTTTTGTTAACTTGCAAGACCCAGTGGATACTTCATGTGATACACGACGGGTATCCACAGGGTATATAACAGGAGAAAAAGCCCCCCAAAAATGAAAATAATCCCATGATGGAATTCCCAATCAAAGAAATGCAACATCTCAGTCAAAGCATAATTTTCCCTCTCTAGCGCTGGAGGCGGAATTACGTTACATAAAGCGCAGCATCCCACGCGTCGAAAAAACTCGGCCAGGTCTGGTCTACTATACCTTTGCTAAAATTAACCTAATACGCGAAGTAGAGAAAGTGGATATTGCTCTAGAGTATTTTCCACACCCACCTTCCAAGAAATGTGAAATTTGGCACTGAAAGAAAGCATGCCATCATCAATGTTGTAAATTCATTGCCATGAGAGGGGCCCATTTCCCTTATTGTTCAACTCCCTTTCGTACCGTGGATGCAGGAGGGATTTTTGTGAATCTCCAAATGGGAGGGATTGTTTTTTTTTTTTTTTTTTTTTCTCAATTTTGTCAAGTAGGTGGACCGCCCATGATCATTTGAAAGAGGTCAGCAAGCAAAGTAGATTTTTTTTAGGAACTCGCTATGTAAAACCACTCCAGGAACTTTTTACACTTGGCATCAAAAAAAATTTTGGTCACCATGTTGTGAAAGGTCATCCCCCAAAAACAATTTGCTCCAAACCAGGAAGAATTAGTTTCAATGTACAAACAAAAAAAACATTTTGCAATTAATTTCACTGTCCAAAAACCAAGAAAAGAAAAGAAAAGAAAAGAAAAAGTAATTAAGTTCAACCTCCAAATCAAAGGAAAAGTCTTGCAAGTATAGAGTTATTCGTAAAGTTAGCCTATCCTTGGGCCCTAGTTTGAGCCTCCAAACCCTGTTTCATCCCCAATTTCAGTATATGCATCAATTGAGCTAGACTGAGTACAGTTTCATGAAACTGGGTATCATCAGTCCAGAAGATTTGCAGGACCGTCTTTAATGCAGAATAGGAGCAGCAGTCAAAGCGCAGGAAAGGGAACTCCAAAACTGAGGTTGAAACTCCTCTGAGCACCAAGCTACGTGAGAAAACGATTTTGATCCCTTGTTTCCTTTCCGTGTTTACTGTTTTCATCCTGACTTCTCACTTCGTCCCCAGTTCAGTTTCGGCGAAACTGGGGCCCAGTAACCCCAGTTCAGGGTTACTTTACACTATAACTGTCCCAAAAACCAAAAAGAAAAGAAAAGAGTGTTGTTGAAACAGCATTTTGTTTGCGGCTAAAAGTTTCGCAATCTGGCGAATTTATTTTCTAAACTGGCGACAAATTACAGTGCTGGGTTTCCTGGTTTCTGTTAAGATTTTACATCGGGTTTCAGTAGGTAGCCAGAAACTTGAAGGGTCTATAAATGTTTCTAGCTTCATATTTTGTTTTTAGCCAAATTCGGCCAGAGGTTAGAAAATTAAAGTTGAACATTTTCGAAACCCACCTATATATTGGCAACATACAAAAACCTATGGTCTAAATATGGCAAATTCAACCTTTTGATAACGTGGACATATGACGAATTTGAGCCCTTTTTTCCAAAGAAATCCTTTCTACAAGTCACAGTCCCATGTTCTTTGTCGTCAAGTGACGAAATCTCCCCCACCCAAAAAAAAGAAAAAAAGAAAAAAAAACCCTGGTTTGCAACTTGTGCTACAAGACAAATTTGATCAAATTATTTTTTATATAAAAAGAGAGAAAAAACCTGGTCTAAAACCAAGAAAAAAGTGTTGGGAAGTAATCTTATATATAATTACAACAGTGTGTCTGTCCGTCCGTCCGTCCGACGACGGTTCCGCGTTTGAATGGACCGGCGGAACCGGCCCGGACGGTCGGATTCCGAAATCGGGAATCGGCCCGGACAGCCGGATTCCGAAACCTGTGGCAGCAGTGGGGGGGGGGGGGGGCCAGGGAGGAGGTTTTTTTTTTTTTTTTTTTTTTTTTTCGGCCGCCCTAAACTGCCGTCGTCGACGGACAGTGTCCGACCTCTTCTTCTTCTTTTTTTTTTTTTTTTTTTTTGCCGTGTCCGAAGGTCACGGGCACCCACTAGTAAGTTGTAATATGGTGATCGAGGAGGAGGAAGAGAACGAAGTACGTAAAGTAGGTATTGCCAAAAGGCGGCTGGATTTTGGCCTGCTACACGACAAAGTGAACAGACAGCAGAAACTGAGGAGCCGGAGAAGCGTCCTAATGATGCCGCGTTCACACGTAAGTAGTTTTCCACTTCTGTCCAGTCAGTCGCGCGTGCCTGCCCGGCACCCCACCCCCGGCAGCACTCCCGTTTTGCTGATCCAAAATCGGCTGCCCGCCCGGGCGACGAGAACGCGGCGCGGCCGCGCCGGCTTGGTCCCACCAATAAGGTATGTAGTAGGAGACGGTCACTTAGTCGCTGGGTTCCCGTCCGCGAATTCCGAGTTGTCGGGGGGTCTTGATCTGTCAGACAGCCCACGGCCGCTAACGTATGAACTTGCCGTGATCGACCGACCGATCGATCGATCGGTCTGTCTCGTCGCTTCAACGCAGCACTCACTCCACCGATTGTTGTGTGTTGCCACGACTTCCTTTCCTTCCTTTTTTCTCTTCTTCTCTTCCCGTCTCGCACGCACTGGGATTCCTTCCTTCCTTCCTTCTTCCTACCTTCCAAACTCTGCCGATTTCTGCGAGTCAATTCTTTCACGCTTCTTTCTCTTCTCTTGTCCCCACCAAATCGCTTCGTCGCACAGTGCTCAAGAGAGCCTGTAATGCGGCCACTTCTTTCAACATAAAGCTTGTTGAATTGCTGAGATTCTTGAAGGAGAGGCAACGGATACTGGAGGAGTAATAACGAACAGGTCGTGGTGGAGGTGAGGTGTGTGTCACGGAGTATGCGAGCGACAGCGCTTTAGCAGCCGCCTGCTTTGAATGCTCCTCAGGTAATTTCTTCAGAGCACTGTGTTTTCTTCAACTCCACTTTTGTTGCACTTCTTTGCTCTCGCGGAGAAGGCTCTGTGTGTGTGTGTGTGTGTGTGTGTGTGTGTGTCTCTCTCTCTCTCTCTCACTTGGCTTGCAGCGTGTTTTCTTTCATTCACATGCGGATTTTGTTTGTTTTGTTTGTTTTGGTTTTGGTGGCGGCCGGTGTCCGCGGAGCTTATGATTTTTATTTATTTTTCCATCGATTCGGAATTGTAGAGCCCCTGGCAGAGGTCAGACTGTAGTAGTCTCGATGATGACGATGATGCAGTGTCGTCTACGGGAGTATTGAAACTCCCGATGCGTTGGAGTTGGTTGTGGATGAGAATTATTAGGATTATTGTTGAATCCTTTCCTTTTGCTGGAGTTTGAATGCTTGAATTAGTTTTGGCTTTTTGTGTAGTTTTGGAGCATGCATTATTTTTTCCTCTGCACTGACTGCACTTTGATGCCTCTGGAGGGATGATTTCTTTAGTGTCTGCTTCTTCCCCCTGTTAACCTTACTTGCCTCTTCTTTGTGGTGTTTTCTTTCACATACATTTGCCTCTTCTTTCCAGTTGCATGGACTGAAACTCACATGACACTAGTAGGGCTTTTTGCACCATGAAAAAATTTCTGGCAGAAAATGCCATTTCTCCACATGTTTCATGAGGTTACTCATCTTCTTCAGCACTGTCTGTTTTCCAAATGAGGTCACTAAACTTCCAGGACCCCTGCAGCTGAGTTTTTAGGACTGCAGGTTGCAATGAATCACCATAGAGATTTTGGTTTAATGATGTTCCCATGAAAAGCATCTGGTCAATTGTGTGTAGTGTAGCCTATCTGAGTGTTCTAAGGGTTTTAAGAACTACTGAACTTTGTCTATTTCTGTGCCTGTACCGTAATGAGGTTTGTTCACCAAAAACCTCTTCAAAAAACAAATTGTTTTGTTTCTCCTCAGTTTCTTTGTCTCCAAAGGTCCATTGTTCTCTTGGACTTTTCATGCTTTGACATCTAAACTGGAGGAGTCCTATGCCCGCCAACAAAGTCTAATGGTTGCAATTGTCAATCCCTTCACACCCTGGAATTGCAAGGCATTATTGGTCTTTAGGTTTGTGAAACATTTCGTAACAGACATGATTGATTGTGTTTGATGTGCTTGTAGGAATTAGGATCTATGCCAATCTGTGACGGAGGACGACTTCGAGTCAGTTACTGTTGTTACTTGAAGTGTACTACTATGCTTAAGGCGAGTGAAAGGATTTGGCTACGAGTGAAGTGGAAGAGATGAGCGAACTTAAAACTCCTCATTCCTACATGTATATGGATGTGATGGGTGGTGGTTGGAGTTTCCATGAAACCTTTGCCAGCAAATGTAATGGTTGATGAATAGAAGGACATTGGTCAAGAAATTTGAAGCTCATAAGACTAAGGATTTGGCAGTGTGAGGGACATGTCAGTCAACATTGGATTTCATCATCATTTGGCAGCCCTCAAACCTTGTCTGGTCTTTTCTTTATTCCTGCGAGCCATGTTCTGAATGATGAGGACTATATATCATGAATATCTCACCAGACAGCAAGAATGACACACAATTTAAACTGAAAAGATGAATGAGAGAAGAAAGAATGGCAGAACCACCAAAGTGTATGACAGTGGACTTGGAGCTGAGGAAGAGGATTCAGCTGCAGATGATCACAATCATGTCCTGTGAAAGGAACTCTGCATTGCTCTTGGTTGAGTCTCTATGATGAGATTCAGTTTAGAGAACTCATGGTTGGTCACTTTTGTGCGCTGGAGAATGCCATAGCATTGTGAGAAGAAAAAGTGCATGCCATGGAACAGAGATGAAGGAACGACAACGATGGCAGGCTGAGGAGGACAATGTCCTGCGTGAGTATGTCAAACAATATGGACCACGGGATTGGCACCTTGTATCAGAGCGCATGGGTACAACATTGGACCGTGATGCCAAGTCATGTGTAGAGCGCTGGAAGAACTACCTCAAACCTGACATTAAGAAAGGTTCTCTCACAGAAGAGGAACAACAATTGGTCATTAGGTGCGCTCACAGCTATTTACTAGGATCGTAGTTGGTTGATTGCTTCCACCAGTTGCAATTGATGCAATATGCAGTCCTAGAGAATTTCTACCTGCACAGCAAGGGTAAAGCTTTTTTAGGAAGCTTCCAGTTTCCAGCCATGCACACAAATTTCAAGCCTTTACTCTTTGATATTTCTAATCTGGATAGGGGAAACATTTTATGAAGAAAGTTGTTCCTGCACAAATGCTTGTAAAAAAAACTTAGTGAGAAATACACTCTTACAGACCTTTTTTTCTGAAAAAATGGGAATCTGCATTGTTGTTTCTCAGCTTGCAGGCCAAGTATGGAAACAAGTGGAAAAAGATTGCTGCAGAGGTTCCAGGTCGGACAGCAAAGCGGTTAGGGAAATGGTGGGAAGCCTATAAAGACAAACAGCAGAAGGAAAAAGAGAAGGATCGGCCTCGATTTCCTGCATCAGGGTTAACTGGGGAAACTAGTAATTACAGTGAGATGCTGGCCACCCTTGCTGACAAGTTTGGACAACAGCAACAGCAGCAAGGCTCCACAATGTTGCCCCACCCCACTTTCCCTACAGCTTCCCTTCTTGCACCACCTCCAATTGTACCCTTGGCGTTGCTTGGGCCATCCATGGCTGGAGGGACTGCTAATCCCACCTCAGTTGGGATTCTCATTCCAGAGCTTCCCTCTTTCGAAATGCTTCCCTCTCATCCCTTGGTCACTGTTGCATTTCCTGTTCCA
Organism: Sphagnum contortum; assembly: GCA_963920785.1. NCBI lineage: Eukaryota > Viridiplantae > Streptophyta > Sphagnopsida > Sphagnales > Sphagnaceae > Sphagnum > Sphagnum contortum. The sequence continues at coordinate 6,947,452 of OY987291.1, read as the reverse complement.
GTGATGACAACTGCCATTGGTTCATGGCTATCCACTGCAATCACTGTCCCTCAGTGCACTTCCTTGTCTACAGCTACAGCTGAACCAGCTGTGGAGATCATTCCAGTGAGAGTTTCATCCTCAAGGGCATCAGAAGGACACCCTGCGACAATTGTGCCTGCAAGTAAGGGACCAAACACCCCAGAAATTGAAGATTTCCTGTTATGTATCAAAATTCATAACAGGTGAAGTGCATTTTGTATATCTGGCTGCGATTCTCCCTTTCACATGTTTGTTTCAATCTATACATGTTTCAAACCACAAGGCATGGTTTGCCAACCAATGGGCAGTTGTCATGAATGCCTGACATAGTGTGCATAGCACCAGAGCTAATACTGGCAAATCACTGGACAAATACAGGATTTTCCAATCTCTCACTTGCTTCAAGTAACTTTTGAGTTTTGCAGGAGAATGATTCAATGTTAAGTGAGGTGCTTGCAGGAACAACACAGGGCCCAACAGTAACTGTTGTTTCAGAAGGAGCTAAGGCTACCAGCCAGCCTGCCACTACTAGTGCAGGGACTTCAGCTCTACCCCCATGGATGTCAATCGTGCCATCAAGTGCTGCTCAGACCCCAGCAGTTGGGAGTGATTGCAAAAGTTTTGCCACAACACCAACACTGCCACTTACACTCCTAGGGCCTTCTTCTTCAGCATCCAGGGAGGTCCCCTCATCAACATCAGGCGACATAGTGACGTCTAGCATACCACCATCAGACCCCGCATCTACTGTGCTGGCACAAAGGTACTTATCTGCCAAAAGGATAATTAGTTCTATGTGAAAGAAATGAATATGTTTTTGCTACACACAACCAGACTTTGGATATCTGTTTTTTATCCCTTTTTTTCTGTTAGTATGAAAGCAATACACCACCATGTTGAACCATCTTAGAAAGTGGCCATGATTTACAGGGCATGGTTTCAGGCAACTATGAGCAGAATGGAGGCAGGTCCAAGTGCAAGAAACATACCCAGTCCTGGTGTGGGTGTGAGCGCACAGGCCCTGTGGGCTGCTGCAAATCTACAGCCGACTCGCCAGATTGGGCCCAGTGCAGCACCCATGCCAGTTCCTGAGATGGCCCTGAGTGCAAGCCACTGGGTGCAACTGCTACAGTTCTGCAAGGAGCTTGAAGACCGCCATCAGTATTGGTTTGCACAGAAGAAGGAATCAAGCTGGCGTTTGAAGCGGCTGGAAGCTAAGCTTGAGGCCGAAAAGATGCAGCAAAGAAAGCAAAAGATGGAGGATGTGAATGCCTCCATTGCAACACTGCGAAAGGAGGAGGCCCAGTTCTTGGAGGGCCTTGAAGCTGACTACAAGGAGAAGGTATCCTTGATATCTCTTGCACTCTCAACATGAGATTTTGGGTTGAATGTAGTTTACTTTTTCCTACTTTGTTATATAAGTTTTGGCCCACCCTCAGATCCCCGTCAGATAGAATTCAATTTTGGGTGAAAATTCATCCAAACTTTCAGAGTCAACAGAGTAACATTCCCCTTTCTCTACAATTCAATTTTCAATTCTACTTAGCTAATCCACCATCCATGAGCCCTTTTCAGGTGGCCTTCTTCAATCTTCAATTCAAGTGAGCTAATCTCTCCATTGCCACACCCTTGTTCAGTCATGGCCAAGCTTGACCTTAAATAACTGTACCACAGATGTAGCCTTCTAAGCTTCACCTGGAGCAGAGTGTTAAACTAATGTGGACTGGTTCTGTTGGGGGGGGAGTACAAAGATCTTGAGCCTTCACAGAGAGGAGGAGAGAAAAGATGCGAAACTTGTGGAGATGTGGACAGCAAAACACATGCAACTATCTCAATTTCTACAGCAGATGCTGCATGAAGCTCCTCCATCAGCACCTTCCCAAACCCATTCTGGACCAGGACCTTCAGAACAGCCATGATCAAGTTCAAAAGCTGATCAAGTATTGATAGTACTGAAGATGATGGTACTGTCTTGCTTCTCCTTCATCAATATCTTATCTCACCATGTCTTCTTGTATACAGATTGCACCTTCATGCAGCTGCTTTATGCACTAGAAGTGTAACCAAAGTCACTCCACAATGATTTAGACATCAATTGACAGGAAGGATGCTGTTAAAACATCATCTAGGAAACCTTATTTTCTGGTTTTTCCATCCTAGAATTGGATTCACCTTATTGTGCTCTGTTACTCTGTTACAAACAACCTGGTTAGTAGTGATCTGGTTACAACTCTAGTTTCTAATGCTTCTGCTCGGACATGCCCTGCACCCATGTCTGACAAACACTTTTGTACCACTTCCCCCATTGTGCTTGGGGACTTTGTAATTCATCCATCAACACTAATTGGGTCAGGGTTCTATTCCGTAACTTGGGGTTCACGAACTTGTGTGTAAGCTTCTGGGATGTTATTACATGGAATCTTGTTGCTGAAGTAAACACAAAGTTCCAACTCAGAAGTCCAGTTTCATCCTTTCTGGTGGACGACCTTATATGAAAAGGAGACTGGAAATGTGCAGCAAATGATACAAAGAGCCCAAAGATTGCCAAACTTCACCAGTTTTTAGCATATTATATTGTCATACCGGTTTCACCACTTGAACTGAAAGGAGATAAAGCATGCATGATACAGGGAAATCTCAAAACTGACAATAATGTGAGCTTCAAGAGAATGTCAGTGTAGTGGAGGCCAACAATAAGAAAGAAAATTGTCAGAGCCATTGTATTTTGTTTGAACTGATTTATTTAACCATGTTCTTTCTTACAGACAAGGTGACAACAAGGAATTTAGCAATTTACATACCTCTTACCAGGTGCAAGTTGAACTCCTAGCAATGTTTGTAGTCATCCTCTATTGCATACCAGGGCTTTTGAGTGTCCTGAGTGTGTTGAGTGGTGGAGAGACTTGCTAAATAAATTTTAGCCTAGCACAGCCATGTGAGTGTGGTCATTATTACCTTGTGAGTGTCGATTACAAAGTATTTGAAGATAGATGCCATCATGCCGAATGGCAGCAACCAGCTGTACCATTACTGGACACTGAATCCATCAGCTGCCAACAACGGATGCAGATAACTATACAATTATCTATCTGCTAAAAAATATGGGTTCAAACAAAAATCTTCACCCTGTTTTTCTGTCATATTTCTGCAAGGTGCAACAAAAAGACACTAACAACATCAAAAACTCAAAAGCAACAACCTCATTCAAGTGGAAGCAAGCTTACAAGGAGAGTAAACTTCATTCCATTTTAGCTCACCTGTCAACAAGCAAGCATCTAAGCCAATAGCATAGAGCACATAGATGGTAGTGGTTGGGGCCTCCTGCAGTCTGAATACATACTTGACACACACCATATCTTTTATACAATTGTAAGAAAAAACGTTGAGAATTGGAGCTTTTGGTGAGCTCTCCAAGAAACTGCGATGTAGCAACAGGTGAGATTCCCCCAGGAAACACCATGGCATATTTCAAGCACTACTATTTCAAATGCTGCTCTTTCAAGCACCATGGCTATGGATGCTCCCTTCAGCAATACTGCACTGTCTGCAAATGCCCTTCATGACATTGTCAATTCCCTCCAAAATAATATCCAAGTCAACAAAATCTGATGGGTCTCTAGTTTTCTCTGTTGGCAATGTAATCTGCAAGGCCTAACAGAGGTGCTGCCTTGAGCTTGTCAAAAATGGTGAGCTGCTCCTTTGCCTTTGCTGTCAGATTCTGTGCAAACTCCATGGATCTCTCCAGCCCTAGCAGTTTGGGATATGTGGCTTTGTTGGCCACAAGATCCTTCCCTGCTGTCTTTCCCAGCTCTGCTGAAGATTTTGTTACATCAAGGATGTCATCCACAACCTGATGCACAAAACAGAGGTTGTTATGCTAGCCTAGGGTTCACACTTCACAAAAATCTTAGTTTCATTAGTTTCCATAAGTAACCTTGGGTCTGTTCAACATGTCAATTGCCAGGATGAGCAAGACAAGCCTAGCATTAGATGCAGATGTACATAACATGAACAAGCCATAATCCATGCCAATAAGAGCTTAAGAATTTTCAAGTGTGCTTGAAACAGAGACAAGACATCTGAACATGTCTGTAACAGGCAAAATATGGTATCCAAGCTGGACAAACTACGAGAAGGTCCTGGCTCCACACTGTCAGTGCCATACAATGGGCGAGGCGATTAACTAACCTGGAACAAGAGACCAATATAACGAGCATATTGGTGCAGTCTGTCAATTTCATCCTCATTTGCACCTCCCAGAATGGCTCCACTCACCACAGATGACTCCAAAAGAACAGCAGTTTTGTGAATGTGAACATACTCCAAAGTGTCTAGGCCAACATTGGATCCCCTTCAGATGCAATGTCAACAATCTGGCCAGCCACAAGACCCTCTGATCCAACGGCCTTTCCCAAATGAGCAATCACTCTCAAGACTCTATCTGCTGCCACTCCCTTTGTTGCTAAGGCAATGTGCTCAAAAGAAAAGGAAATCAATGCATCTCCAGCCAGAACCACCGTGTCTTCCCCATACACCTGCAAAGAATATGGAACCTCCCAATTGAGATGACTTTAAGGAGACATTTGAACTGGAAGCAAGCAATCAAGCAGCCTTGAGAACCTAGCAGCTTCCAGAACCTCACGCATAAAACTCCACTCATGAATCCAAGTGTGTGATCCTTTCAGGAGGGAGTAAAATGTTATGCTCTGCTGTCCATGAGAGCATCCCCAGCAGTGCTCAGTACATGGCCATGCAAAAATATTTCTCACATCCATGTTTAATAATTTACTTTTTTCCAACTCCACCCATAAAACTAAAACTGGGACTGCAAATAGGTGGGAGACTCCTAATAGCAACCCACCAGGACCAATCAAACTATCTAGCTGATGTTAGGCTTTGCAATCCCTTTTACCAGCCTCAGCATCCTGTGTGAAAATGCTGCTCTGAGCTACGGCATCCGTTCCCTAGCAACAAATACTCGTTGCTTGCAGAATGAAATTTAACCAAGAACACATGAGCTTTGACTTCATACAACTTAAGACACAAACTCCAGTACTTACCTTGTGGTTGGTTGGCTTCCCTCTTCGAAGATTGTCATTGTCCATGCAAGGGAGGTCGTCGTGAATGAGAGACAAAGTATGCATCATTTCCAGGTGCAAGCAGCTGGCATGGCCGTTTTCTCGTCCCCTCCAACAAGCTCACAAGCCGCAATGCAGAGTGCAGGTCGCACTCTCTTCCCTCCGGCCAAAAGCGAGTAGCGCATCGCCTCCCGTATCTTCTCCGGGTGCTGCAGCGGGACAGCTTTGTCTAAAGCCAAGTTCACCGCCTTCGTCTTGGCTCTCATGTAAGCATTGAAGTCAAAATTGTGCGATTCTTCCGATACCTTCTCCTCCTCATCATAATGCTTTTCCATTTCTTCAACCGCCCCGGCAGCAATGATGAATGGAAACAACACTGATGCAGCAGCAGCGACTCTAGTTTTGGCCCTTCTCAAGCCACCAAACCCCAGGCTAGACACACCGCTGCTGAACTGGCTACTGTAGAGGAAAGACAAAGACGGCCCACTCTCACCACGCCTGATTGGAACAGCAAAACTGCCAGTATTTATCTTACCACTAGAATGCGATGATATACTCGTTCCAGCATCCAAGAAAGCTGTCAAACTCTGCGAGCTTCCAGCCATCACAACCATCCCCATCCCTACAGGATACCAAGTCCTCCTATTCCTCTGCGAAATTTAACCGGAGAACGACGCGCGCACCGCAAACCTCCTCTTTCTTTACAACTCCCGCACCCGAAAGGATTTAGAACACGAGATTTGGATCTCACCATCAACAGAGGAAAAGCCTTTGGAAGAGACCTCGGAAAAGCCGTCGGAACAGACCTCGGTAGCTCCGCCCTGTAACAGGAGGAGCTTCTTGTCGTCGTCGTCGTCGTCGTCAGTGCGATTACTGCAATGCCGACGTGCTACGCATTGAGCACACATAGCGGCAAACCGCGAACGAATCAGTTGTTCCAAAGAGTAAGGACTTCGTTGTTTTACGTGCAATGATCCCTTCAACCAAACACATTGATATGGTACTTATTTGTTCCGCTAAAAAGAACGGACGGGACATACATAGTACTTGAGGAGCTTTTCAATTTTTTTGCATACATTTTCAGTCACTTCAATCGCGATTTAGTTTCCTTTTGGCGACATTTTGCCACTTGGCGACCGAAAAGAAAATCAATACCACACATACATACAAACGATTTTTGTGAAAAAAAATCTGCCAAAGTCCCCACATTTCAAGGAAAAAGATTGTCACATCACCATATTTATTTAGAGAATAAGGTTCCCAAGAGGCCGGACTTCGTTATTTTCCGTGCAATCCCATGAAATAGACACATTGATGTACTTATTTGTTCCCCCAAAAATAACGGACAAGACCTACATAGTAGTTAAAGAACTTTTCAAAAATTTCCATTCATTTTCAGTCACATCCTTTCCTAAGTTTTTCTCTTCTTCTTGTTTATTCGGGTGTTATTTTGCCACTTGGCAACCAAGAAAAAAACTCATGTGACTCACACAAAAGAATGTTATGAAAAAAATCCACCAAAATCACCAGATTTTGAGAACATTTTTCCTGAAATCGTGATTTAGAGAATAAGATCCAGCAGGTCAGGTTGTTAAAAAATTAACAGGATTCTTATATTTTTCTATTTTCTCTCTGATCTGTAGCCAAATTTGGCTAATTCCTCTTGTGGATGATCACGAATGTGGGCTACATCACAAAGTTGAAATTAAAAAAACCCGATTTTCAGCCACCTCCCTTTTCCAAATGTCATTCCAAAATAAAAATGAACCCTACATTCGTGTGGAAGAATCCAAATTGTTTACAAATGAACTTTCCTTGTTCGTAAAGTTTCTAAAATTTGAAAAGTTCTTTAGGTAAGGAACATTTTTCCAACTCTTCCTCAGTTTTTTCACTACCAGCCTCTCGGCTGAGCCTTCAAACCTAGGAAGAGCCAACAATATGTTCCTTATCCTATTCATAGGATTGCCCACAATTTGGAGAATGTGTTGCCATCTTGAATGTGCTCACCACCTCATACCCCTTTACAATTTTTATTTTTTTTCTGCAACCAATAAAAAGTGGTGTTTTTGTTTTTTTTTGTTTTTGGTTTTTTTTTTTCAAAATCACCTTGTGACATCTCCCCAATTTGGTCACATGGGTGTTTTTATTGGCCCTGCCGGATATTGTGTTCAGAATCATAATAGAGTATAGTAGCTTCAAGGGAAAAACTTAAACCCTAGACCCTAAACCCTAGAAACTAGGTGAGATGATTCATCCGAATTTAGTTGTAAAAAGATTCACATTCATTTTTTGACATTTTTATTTTCTCTGCCACCTCCTCAAATGTGCACCCAGCCCCAAGTGACTTTGTCACCAATCCATAACTGACAAAACTAAATACGAAACTACTTTCTTCAAAAATGATTGTGACACTCATCATGCACAAAAAATATATACAATTCTTTCAAAATGTGACAAATGTGATTGAAAACATTCAAATACACATGTCAAGACAAGTTTTTTTGTTTTGGGTTTGAAATTGTACAAATGTGAAAAATAAATATGAAAAGGGAATTTTTGAATTTTTTTTCAAGAAAAAAATCATTAGATTTGAAAATAATTTAAAATGATGTTACGACATTTCCTTATCGGTTTTGATTTGGTAACAATGTTTTTAATGTTTAAATAGGCTCTTAGAACATGTCATCATTTAATGTGAGATCTCTTTTGAGTTCCTTATGACTAATGTGATGTTAACAAATTAAAAAATTAAAAAATCATGACAATTTTGTTTTTTACAACAACATGATGATGTACATTAAAATAGATTTTTATTTTATTTTTCCCCTAGTTATGACCAAATTATCATACAATTTCAATTGTTGATATTAAATTAATGGCAGGGCCATTGTGTATCGCACACCAAGTTGTTTTGTGTTATTTTTTTCTTTTTCCAAAAGTGCCTTGGGTCCCTCCATTTTGGCTACATGAAGAAGCCACACTGGAAGGTTTTATTTTCTTTAGTGTTTGAAAGCAACTCCAAGCATAGAAGGGACTTTCCCACAATTCAATTGTGAGTCCTTCAATGACAAAAATAGGCTGCCATGGCCAATTCCTTACCAACCTGCCCTAAATCAGCAAGGCCCATCAATTGTGTATACAGAATCAGCATGCACGACGATGAAAGGCCAATTCAGCATGAGAATTAGTCGATTCCAAGGGAGAATAAGACCTAAGCAGTTAACATATGTGCACAAACCTGGCAAGGGGTTGCTGTGCAAGGAGAAGGCTCTAAGCCTACAGAGAAAAGAAAGAGACATGTAACCATGGGATTTGATTGCATCATGTTTGGAGTTTAGCTTTTGTCTTTGGTTCCTCATGGGGATGGACTCTTCGTGCACCTAAAGCCCAAGCTTGGGGTATGTCAAGCATACAATTCACCTACATGGATGAACATTTTTGTGAACCTTTGATTTCGTATTAATGAATTTAAGCATTAGAACGAAAATTGTGATGTTTGAAAATTATGAAGGAAATCCATTCACAATTAAATGCAATATATTTGAAAATATTTAAATCCAGCTCCATATGATGTTTGTGATATTATGAACTTTTAGCAAAAGTTCATAAGGTTCAAGCTAGAATTGAGGAGAGGAAAGTGCCATACTTGTTCATGTATCCCATACCCAAGATTCTAGGGGAAAGGATGTATAAAAGTAGGTTATCTTTCAGTATGGAGAAAGAAGGGCTAGGAGGAGAGGACAAAGGAGTCCTTGATGGTGGAAACGATGTCACAAATTAAGTATTGTTTGTGAGCATTTGGAATTTTATGCAGTGAAGCTAGCGAACATTGATTTTGGAACTACGAAATGAAACTGGATAGGTAAGATTTTGCCATTCTTTAGAATCAATGAAAATTTTGAAAACCTTAAAGACCAAGGCATTATTGCTTTCTTATTTTGCTATATTCTATTTAAGTTAAGGTGAAGAGGAGTGGGCATCATTTTGGGTTTAGGGTTTTGGATTTAACATTTTGAAAGTAGGTCCTTAGGGGTGGTTTTCACTTTACATTTGAATGTTAGGGCCATGGCCCAATGAACATTGTGGCAATTTATTTTTTGGACAAGAAGCCATGGCGAAGGTCACGAAACATCATGGTACTTTGCTTTTTGGATGAGACCTTGGCAAAGCTCACCATTTTTTGGGGGTGTAAATGGGATAACACAAGTTACAGCTACCTGCTTTTGGGACTGCTTTTGAGAGAATATTTTCTTAAATATTTATTAAAAAAATTTCAAAAAATTCTTTAAAATTTTTAATATTTTAAAAATATTATTATGTCAAGATTTATGTACAAATATATTATAAATATATGTAATTTTCAAAAAAATTGAAGTTTATTTATAAATTTTTTTATTGTTAAAAAACACGCATTACAATGTTTTAATGAGTGCTTTTGAAAGCTTATTATCGAATATATTTCAAATTAATTCACATGTTCCAATGATATATTATGAACCTTATTATACAAAAAATAATTATTTTCATTACCAAATTAAAGTACCACTTCTGAACATGAAAAACTAAGCATTGGTTACAGATTTTTCAATTTCTTTCTTTTAAAAAGAAAATTGAAATACAAATCTATATATATGTTTGATTATGTTTGAACTAACATAGTCATGAAAACATTAAGAGAAATTTATAAGATTTTGCTATAAAATCAAATTGGCAAAGTTGCATAGCAAGTTTGCAAATGCAAGTGAAAATAATGAATGGGAAAAGACCATTTTGAACAAACTTTTAATTTGCATAGCTCAAACAAATTCGAAAAAGATGGTCTTGTAATGATTAGACAATTGGACCTCCAATTGTTTTAAAACATTTACCACATGTGTAAATAAGTGGCCTATTCTTGTAAAAATGTTAAAAGACTTACATATTGAACATGTTCAAAATAAAAAAACAAACAATAATGATTTGCCAAACATGAAATATCTTGTTAGAAATGATCATATTCCATGTGTATGTTATTATGAACATAAAATGAATCAATTTTGGATTTTTTAATAAAAAACACCAATGTTTTGTTTGGTGAAGTAACAATTATTTTTTTAATAATAAAAGTTTAATCAAGAGGTTTAGCACATGATCACATATAATTATGTTCAAAAAATGCTCATAGGTTTGAAATTTTTACATTAAAAAAATTGAAGATTTTTAGGATAAATATTTAACAACTAGTTAGAACATTCTCAAATGCATCAACACAAATGAACACATCAAAAAAAAAAAACTAATATTTTGATTCCAATATCTTAAGCATCTAATAAAATACACAAAAATATTATCAACTTTAAATGAAAAAGATTAATTCAAATCTTCATGAAATAACACCTGAAATCTTTGAGAAACTTGTTGATATGGGATTAGGTCTAGAAATTTCTTTTAAGTTTACAAATAAATGAAAGCATTTATTTTATGACTTTACAACCCGCATATGAAATCAAAGTTGGTTTAAAACATAAACTAAATTATATACATACAAATGATTTAATATACATGCAAGATCATTATGAGAAGTAGACATAAATTCATAATTTATTTTAAATCCAAATATTGTAGTAACTTATTACATTTCTTATTTAACCAGAAAAAAAAATTGACAAGAAATGCAATTTAACAAATGAAAATACGAAAAAATTAAAACATTTGAATGAATTAAAAATAGGAAATGCATTTTTGAATGCATAACAAATGTCAATCTAACAAACATACATATATAATCAATTCCATTATAAAATTCCACAAGAGTATTCTGATTTATAATCATATGTAAAGAAGATGATAGAGCTTTTGTAGTACCACCACAAAGAATATCAAATAACTTATCTCCAACTTCAACAAAAGTGCATTGTAAATCATTAATAATTTTATCATAATTATGTGTTTTGTTTTACCATTGAACATGAAAATTTTTAATGATGAATAAAGACTTGCTATAAACAATATTTATATTAAAAATTTAAATATCCTTAAAAACCTTTACACATTTTTTGAAACAAGAGGTGCAAACACAAGAAATATTTTCACACTATCATAGAAAACATGTTCAAATATTACATAAAAGATATCCCAAATATTGACTTTGTAAACCAAAGTCATAAATTTAACATACATTAGAAAAAACAACATTCAACATCAATAGTACAACTATACACTCTACACATGCCATTCCTTAAAAGAATTTTAACAAAGTTAAAACATTAATGATGAAAAATGTGATAGTTTAATAAAAACTATGATCAATTATGACTATTAATGATAAATGAAATATCATTAGCGGTAATGTAATGTTAACATTTATTGATCATAAATTACACATATTAGAACAAGTTCATGACCAATTTATGGGTGGTCTTAATGTTATAATGACATGCAATTTTTACCAAGTTCATCTTATTTGAAATTCATAAATTTAAATAAAACCAATGAATTCAATATTTTAGAAAAAAAATTCACATCAAAATGTTAAATGTTATGAATTAAAAAAAAATTATGATACAAAATGATCTTCATTTCGTTAACATTCTAATAGGTTTTGAACTACTTCATAAATGAATGAAGAGATAGATTTTGTCAATGATATTTCTTTTGAGCCACCACCCATGAACAACACATTATCGCATTTATTTTATACAAATATTAAAATAATTGCCCATAAAAAATTATATATTAAAAAACAAAAGATCAAACATTCCAATATGTTGCACTAGACATTCATTCTAGAACATATTCTTTTCATTTAAAATTATTAGTATTCTCATGTAGGTGGCCTCCATCATGAATTATGACTTTAAATTTTTTAAATAAAATTATGTCTTGGAAATTATGCAACATTAAATGGTTTTGTAAATGATGCAAATGACATTTTTCAAATTTATACCAAAACAATTCCAACACCATTGATATGGATAAATTTTCACAATCCATAAATTGGAAGTAATACATGAATAAAAAACTCGCACACATGAAAAAAGTTCCTAACAATTGACAAAAGATGACTAGCAATTGAACAAAATTTTGTTGAAATACACATAGGTAGTAACCTTTTTCATATTATCACAAGGACTTAATTTCGTATGTAATTAGATGCAAAACACATTATCCATTGTGAACATGGTGAAAGCACACTAAAGATGAACCACTTTTGTCCAAAAAAATGATGTATAATAAGTACAATAGTACATAACAAACTAAAATTTTAATGGCATCTTTTGACTATTCTAAACACAAGCAAAAACCTTTATAATTGGCACAACAACATTTTAGAACTCAAAGTTCATTTTGACTGAAAATTAATCTTGATCCAATAGTTAGATGAAGAGGATTGGATCAAATCATTGTACATAAAATATATAATTTCTAGTTTTCCAACAACCGACCTCATGTTTCTGGTTCATGAAACATTACTAAACAAAAAAATTGAAAGCAAAATGTAATGTCTGACATGTTCCCAAGTCTCTTTGATAGATTCAAATGTGAAGTTTGAAGTTAAAACAACATAAGAGTCAGGAGTTGGGGCATGTTCTTTGGCTCACAACACTTTGGGGGTAGAAAGGTGTGCTGGATTTCCAAGATGAGACTAGGAAGAATGACAAGCAATTTATCATTCACACAAACTAAACAAACCAAACAACAAGTTGGTTAATGCATAGTTGAAGCACTTTTGGTGTTAGGACGAGCCACGAACAAACTCAAACTCACAAGACTCACCATGGCCCAAACTTGAGGGAAACCACCACCTTCCCCCTTATAGTCTATTCTATGGCTGGCCACAAAACCGGCATCCAAATGGCATTTTGTCACAAGACTTCCAAGTAGGAGTTTTGAAATTCCTGGAGTTAGGATTTTCGCGACTTTGGGGGCCCATAACTTTGTGTGCAAACCTCCAATTGAGATGAGGTCTAAAGCAAAGTTATAGCCCTTGTCAAGGGCTTTCCAATGGTATATTGCAAACTACCTACACGCAAGAAAACCGGTGATTCCCAACTTTTAGTTGTTAGAAGTCCCAACCCTTCATTTGGCCATAACTTGTGTTTCAATTGTCCAAATGAGTCATGCAACCCCACTTCAGACATCTACAATCCAAGAGCTTTCCAATGATATAAAAACTCTTCAATCCAATTAGTTTTGACCCTTACAATCGACTTCTGAAGGTTCGAGAGCCCACTGGGACTCTAACTCCCAAAATGGGAATTCACTTGAAAGTGTGAGGGTTCATTCATTCACATTATTTTGCATTCCTGGGAGCATGAAATGTGACTCCCAAGCTTCCCTTTTGGCCTGCACCCTCGCAAGTTTTTGCTTTGGTCACGAGCCCAAGGCTAGGGTTGCAACAATGCCCATCTAAAAATTTTCCTCCTTTTTTGATATGGTAGTGGTTCTTTTCTAAAATGAAAATATTATTATGCATTCATTACTAAAACTATGCAAAAAAACATATTTTTGAATGAAAATTCATCTAAATTTTTAAAATTATCCTAGATTTAATTGATGTATATTAATATTATACACCATAAAAAAATTCATTCCAAAATTCCATCCACGACCTTAATTTTGAAGTATATATTCAAATTTTCAAACACTATGACGAGTATTATTATAATAACACATCATGGGTTTTGTGACCAATTTTTTAAATGACTATTATTATTATTGATTATGTTTATAATTACTTGGTCACAAAAATTACTATGTAGTTACATCATGGTTTTGTGACTATATTCAATATATGTTCAATTTTTGGGTGAATACAATGTATTTAAATATTTATTAGTATATTTGAATGATTTAAAATTCAAATTTCAAAAATACCATTTTTAAAAAATTAATACTAACTAATAATGATTCAATTTTTAATGATGATGATGTGGCATGCCATGTGTTAACAAGGTATTACAACTAATAGTCAACATCATGACTTATGACATTAATTTCAATAAAATTGCATTTATTGATTATTCAAAAATGTTCATAATGTTAAGTCATGTTTTTTACAAATTGTCCTATGTAACTACAATGTTTGATTTTATTGTTAAAATGACTGAAAATGTATTTAGTAATTAGAAGTTAACGTCATGATTCATGACACTAATTTCAATAAAATTGTATTTAATTGATTAGTAAAAAATGTTCATAATGTCAAAACATGTGTTTTATGACTTGTCCTATACAATTATAACGTTCAACATGATTAAGCAAACAACTAAGAATGTCTTTAACAACTAGTAATCAAACTTAATGACTTATGACATTAATTTCAATAAAATTGCATTTATTGATTGGTAAAAAATGTTCATAATGCCAAAACATGTTTTTGACAACTTGTCCTATGCAACTACAATGTCTAACACAATTTTAAACGACTAAGAGTGTTTTTAACAACTTGTAATCAACCTTATGACTCATGCAACTAACAAAAATGAGTAAAAGAAAATTACAATCATATAAGACCAATCATTTTATTAACCAATTTTAGTTTAAATAAATTAGTTTAATTTATAATTTTATCACAATTTAACTAGATTTAGCCATGCATGTTTCAATAGTGAATTTTATTTAAAATTTTCCAAATTTAACCAAATATAATCTAAATATTCAAATTTAGCTTAATTTATCATTGTTTAACCATTTTTAACATTAAAATTATGTTTAGTTTCATTGATGTTACTTTATCAATCTTTAGCCTAAATTGTCATTTTAAATATAAATTATATTAATTTGACTATACATTAACAATTTTCAAACATGCTTAGTTTAAATAATTATGTTTTTAAAAAAATAGCCATATTTATCCATGTTTAGCCAAATTAATTGTATTTAATTTTAGTTATGTTATTTTAGTCATATGTAATTTAAATAAATATGTTTTAAATCATTTAGCCACATTTAGCCAAAGTGATTATGTTAGCCTTGTTTAGCCTAAGTAATTTTTTTAGCCAAAATTATTTAAAATAATTTTGTTTAACCTTCTTTAAATTAACTTAATCTATGTCTAGGCTAGATTAGCCTAATTTAGTCTAGATCTACCTTAGATTAACTTAGGTCTAGCTTAACTTAATTTAGGTCTAACCTAACTAAATCTACCTTAGCTTAATTTAAGTCTTACCTAAAGCCTAAGTAATCTTAGCTAGGTTACACTATGTTAATTTACTCTTAGCATAAAGTGGCCTATGTTAACTTAGGTAGGCTTGAAGGTAGCTTAAGTTGACCTATCTAACTCATCATAAGTCAACCTAAGAAGGCTTAGGTTCACATAGGTTAGGTTGGTAGCTAATAGGTAGGTTTACCTATGTCAACCTAGGGTGACCTAATTTAATTTGAGGTTAAATTTTTTGATCTTTATAATATTTTATTTAATAATTATAGTATTAAAAAATGTTATAGTGTAATGAATGAAAACTTGAACCCCAAAGTGGAGGTGGGGGTTTTAAATTTTTATTCTTACACCTTATGATATCTAGGCCACTTAACCTAAGTTAGGTTAGCCTAATATAGGCTACCTAGGCTAGGAGGCCAAGGTTTGTTAACTTAGGCCATGTAGACTAACTTAAGTAGCCTAGGTAATTTAGGTTGATTTTTGGTTAGGTTAACTACCTAAGTTACCTAGGCTAGGCTAGGTTGATTTTTGTTCATGTGTGATTACTCATAATTCAACATGTGTTTATATATATTTAACACATGTTATCAATCTATTAAGGCATCTTTTGTAACTCTTAGTTGAATAAAGTGATTAGGTTGATGTAGCATGCACTTTACATGTCAAACCAAGGTCAATGATGACATGAAATTTCAATATCATAAGAAAATAAAAAATCCCTAATCGATTAGATGACTGGGCTTTGCAACTATATGTTCTTTGTAACTAAATAGGTGAAACAACATGGGTTTAAAAACTCAATATCATTAGTCACAAATGTATTCTTTAACTAATACATACATAGTCATAAAAGCAAGTTGCAAAACCCAAAACATGTTCTTGTGTATTTTGTCACAAATGTATTCCATATGTTCAAATTCTTTGATGTTTGTCGAATTTTTCAAAATAATTGATTAGATTAAGTCTAAAATTAATCAAATATGTTTAAAACAATCAAACATTTATTCCATATGTGTTGTCCATATGTCACCCTAAAAATTATTGCAAAAAAACAATTGTGACTACAATTTTTGGGGGGCTTAATGTGCTTTCACCTAACAAGGATTAATTTTTTGTCATCTTGCATTTGATCCAAGTGTTGTAATGAAACATGACTAAACGTATATAACATCATGTTGAATCCATCAAAAAGAACATTTAGATTTACTATTTTCATTGTCAAATAATAATTTTTAGTAGATTTGTTTGCACAAGAAGAAATTTACCACCTTCAAATGATTGCTAATTAAAATTTTTATCATAAAGAACTTATTGTCATGCAATTTTCAAATATTCATTCTTAAAATTACATTTCCAATACATTCTTAAATATTTTAATTTATTTGCATTACATATTTTTTGTTTAAATGAAACAAATATTCAAAATATTCAAATACATCAAGAAATTTACAATGTTATCTCAAACAAATTTAACATTATATCATGTTATAATGGATGGCTATGGCACTACAATGCTTTATTGTACAATAATGTTTTCATCCCATACATTTTCAATGATAAATCTAGGTCTTGAATTTTTTAATTTTTCTTTCCAATGAAAACGCATGACAAAATTTGTACATATTGCAATTTGTAAACCACCACAAATGAACAATTTTTTTTTCATTTCTATTTTAGAAAATATAATTTTAAAAATCCCATAGGAATTCTCCAACCATAATAATTGGAGACTTGAATATTTACTTTGTCATCCATTGATCAAACAAACGTGATAGCCTCCTATCATACGGCTCGAGTAACTACTACATGCCTTACTTTGGCATAAAGGGCCATAGTTAGGTCGTAACTAGCAAAAATTAGGTCGGAAATGAGAGAATCTACAATGCCAATTCTGCAATTTAAGATACCTGAAAATTCTACAAATTGGCAAAGTATTGTCCTTTACATTAAGATAAAATTGGAGATGATTAGTGTTGGATGATTACGGTTCTCCCTTGAACTCTTGATACCATTGGAAAGCCCTCGGTGAGTATGGGTGCACCAAGGGGTTTTTGT
This sequence comes from Sphagnum contortum, assembly GCA_963920785.1. Taxonomy (NCBI): domain Eukaryota; kingdom Viridiplantae; phylum Streptophyta; class Sphagnopsida; order Sphagnales; family Sphagnaceae; genus Sphagnum; species Sphagnum contortum. The sequence goes on along the minus strand of OY987291.1, from coordinate 6,930,157 downwards.
AATTTTCAGACCTATGGTGTAGGAGATATCAAAATTTGGGCACTTTTTTTTTTATATAATATATTCGACATTACTACATCATGAACTTACAATGGGTGCTCAATGACATAGGCCACACCGACCTTTTGTTTTCTACTATCAAAATTTTGTCAAAAAAAAAGCCAATTAAAAATAAAAAAATTGAAAATGAAGTGCTTGTTGAAGATTTTAGTTGCCAAAGTGAGAAAAAAATAGTACAAAATTGCCAAATTTTCTATATCTACTTGAAAGGGCTAGTCTCAAGCTCTAAAGAGCCATAAAAGGACACCCCCCCCATGCCAAGAAAAAGATGTTTGAGCCCTTCATTATGCAACCTGAAAATTGGGTGGTCTTGAGGAGGGGGCGGGGAGTGTTTGGCATTGGGTACCCTTAAATTGTTTGATGATGTGGAGTTAGTGATTTGGCGATATGGTATTGGCAAATATGGACTTGGCAACTTGGCAATGTGGACTTGACAAATGGCTAAAGTGGGATGTGGAACCAGCCTTTTGGCAAAGTAGACTTCGCAAATGCACTTGGCAAAATAGAGAACCATGAAGTTGGCAAAATAGCAAAATGAAAAAAGTTAACTTGGCAATCTAGCACATATTATAACAAAGTTAGGCCCGCTTTACACTAGGAGTTGGGCTGAAAAAAAACTTGGGGCCAACTTTGAGCGTTTTTGGGTTGCAAATTGGTCCCCCAAGTTTGGGTTGAACATTGGCCCCCCGACTCCTAGTGTGAAGCGGGCCTTAGTTAGCTGCAATTCAAACTTGAAAAGTCAAGCCTTGTTTCCTCATGTCCGGACCCGGTGACTTGACACTCCCGAGAGAGACCCCCCTTTTGACTTCAAAGTTGAGAATTATTAGATTCCCATGGTTTTTGAAATTTGACAATTTGGTAGTTTGGAAAATTCCCTCAGACCCAAGACCCCGTGTTCACTTTGAAATTCAGGAATGGGACCCCATCCATCCCCCCCCCCCCCCCCAAACGGTTTTTGAAATTGACTTTTTGTTCATTTTGAAAATTTGGCCTCACCGGAGACCCCTTGTTCGGTTGAAATTCAGGAATGGGACCCATCCATCCATCCATCCCCCCCCCCCCCATGGTTTTTGAAATTGACATTTTGTTCGTTTTGAAAATTCGATCTCACCGGAGACCCGATCATGTTCCCTTTGAAATTCAGGAATTGGAAATTGGCCACAATCAACCAACACCCACCAGTGCACCATCCACTGGATAGATGGATGGATGGATGGATGGATGGATGCCTGTTATAACTCAGTTGCAGATCAACCTCAACTTGAGTTAATATTTGATTTCACCTTGGTAACTAATTCTGTAAGAAATAGGTCTCATATATATAGGTAGATAGGTAGGGAAAATAGGTAATTAATAGTTAACTAGATGGTTTATATATAGGTAATTGCTGTATTTACTACCTACCTAATAACAACCTGCTTGTGGGTTGTTAGTGGGTAGGTAGAAAAAAAAGCAAAAAAAAAAGCAACTGAGCTAACTACCATGGTTAGCTAAGGAACTTGGAACCCAACAGAAACTGTTTCCTGACCACTTACCATTCATCCTTCATAGTGCACTGGTGAGTGCTGGTTCACCCAGGTGATCAAAAGAATTGGATATCCCGTGGTTTTTTAAATTGACTTGTTGTTATTTCCGGAAATTCCGTGCCTCAAGCAGATGTGCAATGGCTGCTGCTGTGTCTTTCAAATTGGATTCTCTTCTATTGACCCGGGAAAGAAAAAACCAAAAAAACGACAACAACAACGTGCGAGGGAAATGGGGATTGTCTCTCCTTGACAACAAACGTGTACCAAGGTCCACTATCACACCCATGGATGGAGCTTTTCAAGTTAGACCATAAATTGTGGATGAATTCAACTGCCTTCAAGCTTGGGTTCCACGGTCCTCCTCTAGTTTGGCAAGGCACCGTAAATAGTCGTTCATCCAATTCAAGCGTGACATGGCTACCTAGCTAGTTAATTTTATTTAGCCGCTCTAGTTAGGACCCTCGTGTTGTTGCTGGTTCCTAGCTCATTCTTTCATAATTGCGAGTTTTTTAATCATTCATTCTTTGCTGGTTCCGAGCTCATTTTTTCATAATTGTGAGTTTTCATCATTCTTTTCTTTGTTCATGGTGAAACCAGCACCCATGTTCATTCCTTGACCCTTTTTGAGTGAAGCATCTTAGTTGGCCATATTAAGCCCAAGAAATGTTAGATTTGAACTCAAAGTCCCTGATTTATTATTGCAAGTATGGGACATTTTACAAGTAATTTAAATGGATTTTGGGAATTTTTACCATGGTACCAACATGGGTGCTCACTCACCTAAGGCCATTGGAGATGCTCTAAGTTTTCAATTTTCCTTTCCCAGCTTAGCTCCAGGTTCTCATGACTTAAGTACCTTCCCACTATTCCTCTATCTTTCTTCAATTGACTCCAACTTTGCAGAAAGAAAGAATTAATTAATTAATTTTTACAAATTTAAAAACCTTGCAGCAAAGGTTTAAAGTTCTTTTTTGCATTTTTTTTTCTGTTTTTTTTTCCCCCTCAACTCCTATAAGTGTTGTCACAAAGTGTTTTTTTTTTTTTTTTTTTCAATTTCCTGATAGAGCCAGGTTAGTGACATTATATCAAGGAACTCTTAAAACTGCAGCCAGTAGGCATAAATATGGCGACACTCTCCCCCCAACAAAATCCATAAACTATATTTTCCTTTGAAAGTGACTTAAAAACCCATGAACTAGATGTACCAAGTTTCTTTGGTGTATAATAATGTCATTTTATCAAGCTCAAATGAATTACAAAAATGGATTCACAATTTGGTTATAACCAATATTGTGAGTAAATGACCTCAAGAACATTCATTAAAATTCATGGTCCGGAAACTTGAATTCCAACACAATGATCAACAAATCACATTTAATAATGCATTAGGCTTTTATAATTAAGATAGTTGCTTCAAAGTCATCACGAATAAGTAGAGAATGGATTCTAGTCAAAGGATTAGAAAAAGGAACCATGTGGGATTGTCCCATAATCCAAAAAGCCAAGTGTTTTATGCCATCATTCAAGTCAGTTACCCAATCTTGTACAATTTTACAAGATGTGTTTACAATCACATCAATAAACTCCGAAAGGTTTGCCCCTTAGAAGGAGGTGTTTGAATCTCCATACATTTTGTAAAGGTCTACATGGCAAACTTTGGCATCATCAATTTAGTCACAAACAAACACATTTCTAGCATGCGCACACTTCATCAAAGCATTAATAGATTCTAACATAGGCAAATTATATGGCAAGCCCATGATTGTATCAATATCACATAAATTTTACAAATTGGCTTTGAAGTGTGTTGGGAAAGAGTTCAAGGGTTGAAGCGTGTTAATCCATCATGTTTTCACATTCGAAAGTACCTACAATCCTTTAATTTCTATAGTTTCAACAAGCTTGGTGAATTCAAGATATCATTTTGAGGAACTAGAAAAAAATACCCGTATAATGTTTGAAGGAGATCCTCCAATTTGGAAACTATGAGCATTGTGGATAAACTTTGAACCACAAGGTTGTTTCTGTGTGCTAAACAAAGGATCTTAATGAGATAAGGTGCTTGCTCAATCTTCATTAAAACAATAATTCCTTTGAAATGTCATTAGACATCACAAAATTTGACTTTCAAACAAATCACCAAATCTCATTAGAGGGGAAAAAATGACAACTTTGATATTAATGGTAGTTTGACCTTCAACCAATCACTCAAACACAAGTTTTACATGCACATGTTTCCAAACTACCACCACATAGTAATGGATGGAAATCTAGCTTTGGTTATTGATTGTAGTTAATTTATTTGCAAAAAATGAAGAAAATTTTGAAACCATATTTGCTTCATCAATGGCAATCAACACAACTCGATGTAAACTTTCAATAATCACCCAACTAACATAATCACTCCAATGCTTGGATGGATGGTTAAGCATTTTTTAAAAAGCAACTAAAGATTGCATTTGTTCATATTTTGTCATGGACTTGCCTTGAGAAAATAAATGAAAGATGAATGCAAATTTAATAAGTTTTTTTTTCTCTCCATCGCAATACATGTAACTACTTTTTGCACCATAGAATCTCTACCCCTTGACACATATAAGCATTCATTGAACACTTTTTTTTTGTCTTCAAAAAGTAGTGTTCCCCTACTATTGTCGCACTAGGAATTGTAGTAGTTACCTTTTTTTTATCAACATGTTTCCTTAAAGACTCTAATTTTAGTACCAAAAGCTTATCACACTTTTCAATCTTGTTGTACACTTTGCATTTCACCTTTTGCACTCTCCCATGCATCACCACTAATTTTGCCCAAGGTAACTTTGCAAACCATGCATCTTGGAAGCAATAATTCATTTCATACACTTTCTTCCATTTCTTATTGTTCTCTAACTCAACTTCTACTTGGATTGAATCAATAATGACACAATCAACATCAATTTCAAGACTTTGGTTACAAGTAGCATCACGGGTAAAACATGAATCAGGATACAATTAGGGAAAAAAATTGTGCTTGAAATTATTTAAAAGATCATGGCAACATGGTGAGGATAAGTAACAAACATGATGCATCTAGACTCCATAATAAAGATTATGTAATTGACAACAAATATCATAAACTATTAATATCAATAGTCACCACATTTCACCATGACTAAAATGAAAGAAAATCACAACCTATTATACTAGAAACTTGAAATGCACAAGTCAAAAATCACTAACAATCACAAAATGCACAAAATCAATGCGAGTAACAAAATTCGCAAAATCAACATGAATCACAAATGTTCAAGTAAGAGGCCCTTTTAAGTTTTGTGTGTTTACTTTACACACAATAGTTGTAGACCATTAAAACCTAATTCCAATAGTTGTGGCTCCAAAATTGAACACCTTAAAGGGTTGAAATAAGGTTTCAATTCCATGTTCCAAACTCCAAAGTTCATTATTCAAAATGGGTGGTAATGCAATGAGCCTCCATAATCCAAAGACATTATAGGGTGCAAACAAATTACAATGAACCAACGGTGTTATTTTAGAAAAAGATTGCATGTCCTTTCATCCAAAAATATGTTTTTCATACAAATGAATTTTTGAACAAGTTTTTTTACAAATTGTTATAATAAATGCTTATAATTGTCCAATTACATGAATTTTTTTGTTTATAATTTTTGAATAAATATGAAAATTTGAAAATGTGCTAATTCCTTGGAATTTTCTTTTTTTTTCTTTAAATGATAATAATTTCAAATCAAAAATTAAAAATTGGATTTTAAATTTTTTATGTTTTCTTGTATAATAAGCTACAAATTTTCTTAACACATCATGTACATTATACCCCATTTATATGTGGTAAAACACTTATGAAGTTCTAAAATTTTTGATCAATTTTGGAAAGTTATTTGATTTTTTGAAGTTTTAGAATTCCACATATATTTATGGTATGAGTGTTTTTTTAATGTGGTTAATAGGTCTTTATCTACCTAATATTTTTCCCATTCATTTTTTAATATTATATGAGTGCTTTTGATGGTCCTTTGCAAAGTTAATTCCTTCTAATACAATAGGTGTTCATTTTCAAAGGTCTCAAATCGAAACTTAAAATTTTATCAAATGGATTTTTTCTTTGAATTCCTTGATATTCATATGAATGAAAAATGAAGAACCTACCATGATTTCTATGGTTTAAATGCTAAAACACAAATATTTATCCAATTTTGAAAAACAAATTCATTGTCCAATGCCCTTTTTGTTGGCTCATTTGATTTTGACTACACTTTACAAGTACTAAGGTTCAAATTTGAGTATTAAATCAAGACTTGAACTTGAAGTATCATAATCAAATTTCAATTTTTTAAAGAAAATCTTGATTTCTTTAATCAAATTGTGATTGGTTTAAGGTGGAACTACAATTAATATCAAAGAAAACAATCCTAGATTGTTGTTATTGTTTATGAATTGCAAAATGTTTCAATGTTCAACAGTAATTGACATTCAAGAATAAAACTTAATTAGATTTTTGTTATGCAACAACTTACAAGGATTTAGGATCGGAGAAGTTAAGGAACTTGGAAGGCCAAAGGTTGTAATATTTCTAAAATGGTGCTTGTTGCAGTTTGCTAGAGAAGTTAAGGAATATGGAAGGCTAAAGGCTACAACTTTTTTGGAATGGTGTTTGTTGTAATTCATTGCTCACAATAACTCCCCTTTGGGCATCATGAATGCAATCATAAAAACTCAATGGTGGTGACTTGCCAAAGTACATAAAGAGTGACAGCAAAAGGGGAACAAATATCAGTGGAATCATTGGCAACCTCCTTTTAATCAATGTTGAAAATTTGGCAAAAGCAATGATGAATATTTGCCAAAGAGGCAAACCTTAAACCCTAAGGTGGAATAATTTAACATATCCAATTTGGATTTAAGAAGCTATGTGATGGTGACATGTGTGGGCTTTTGACACCCTCCTTTACGAAACCCTAATTGTCAAACTCATAATTAGCCAAATTATGTAAAAAATCCCATTTGTTTTCAAACTTACAAGTACGTGCCCATGTTTTAGGGTAAGGAATTGATTTAAATTCACTAATAAAAGAAATGTTGGCCTTACCCCTTGTAAAACATGATTCATCATAAGTTTAAACATTTGTAAAAGAACCTATTTGAAATTTTTTATGTAGTTGGAAGGCTTCTTATGGAATGGAAGCATTGTTTTGAAAGGCATGTCTTCATTTTCATTTTTTCATATGATACTTGGTGGGCATAAGGGGATTGTTTTTACAAAAGCTTAAAATTTTGGAATAAGTTTTTATGCTTGATAAATTTTGCTAACTTGGGTTTTACCCTATGCATTTATCACAAGATGATTGGATTGGAGGAACCTTATGTATATAAAAGGCCATTAACATGATGGGGTACCACATTTGAACCTTAAGGACTCACTCCAAGGACTCCCAAATTCACCTTTTTTTCATTTTTCCCATGACCTATTTTTGCATTTCACCCTTTTTCTCATATCAAATGAAATAATTTTGTTCCAAAGGCCTATAAAGTATCTATTGCTTCACTTATGAAAGTGAGAATATAGAAAATTATCCAATGTGAGCCATGTTTTTTTAATGGCCAAAAATTCTTATAAATTTGATTTTTTGAAATTTTTTACATTACAATAGGGCATTTGGCTCGTCACATTCATAAATTTTATACATATTAGCACATAAGGTGTTTGTGGTAAAATATTGGGCCAAAAAAATTTGTTTAAACATTCCTTATGAGTCCTTGAATTTATTTTTTGCATGAGACAAAGTCTTGTATTTTTTCCAAGGGCTTGGTAAGAATCCTTAAACTTGTTCAAATTTAACATTATGTGCATAGAATACTACCTTTTTAATGTATCTATCTATGAATAAAATCAAACTTTCAATATGAATGTATCATTAAGTTTCAACAACATGTTTAAGTGAGGGGGTCCAAGGAATATAAAATGAAATTGTCCTTTTGGGTACCCCAACCATACTTTGACCCATTACACTAAAGTCCATATGAGAAAATCATGTGTTCATAAAATGATAAGATTCAAAATTTGGTGATCTTGGGAACTTTTGTCATTTTGATGTAGGTTTTATTGCCATTTTTTAGAGTATAATATAAGGAGGATAGTGGTGAGTTAATGCCATACATGATTCATGAGTCCATGTCAACACAAATGGTTTGTTCATAAATAAATTTAGTTCCAATTTGTACTAATCCCACTATTTCTTAATTTGTGCAAATTGATTTCCCCTTGAAATTCATATTAATGAACTCATCATAATCATAGTTTGGAACCCCCACACTTTCTTTAATTTTGTGAGAATCAAGGAACTTGCCTTAAGTTTGTATTTTGTTATAAAACCAAGAATCTATGTGATTATTTACCACTAGACCATTTGATAAACTTAAAGGTGTGTCAATCGACCGCATGATGGTGATGAATGGTTGCCAAATTAACCATCATTAATGGGAATATGTCATGAATTTTAATACTAGAGTTTATGTTTAATCATTATGAAAAACTATAATAGAACCTTTTTAATCTAGTGGTTGGGAAAAGAAAACATTACATTGATTTGTTTTTTCTAGACTGCATTGACACATAAGACATGGTTCCTTTAAATTTAAGTGCTTAAAACACAAATGAATTGCCTTCTACATAATTTTCCCTTCACAAATTAAACTTGTAATGTTTTTTATGATCAACTTGAAGTATTGAATAGACACTTCACCCAACTTAAGTTGAATGATTGCACCATACTAGTTACTAGCATATGCATTAATGTTGCATTCCCCATATCACCTTCTTATTTTGGGAATGAAAAGGGAACAAAATCAAGTTGAGAGCAACCACTAGATAAAGTTTGTAATTGACATGAAAGTTCAACCAATGATCTAATAATCCTAGATTGTAATGATTTTTATTTTCACACAATGTTGTAAAGGTGATTATACAAAAAAGATGCATTGTCATAGACATCATTTAACTTGGTATTGAAATGTATTGGGAATTTTCTAATATCAAGATGTAGAGAGATGTTCATACTAGTCAAATACATATAACTTCCATGAAATTCTTTCCAAAGTAGGGGAGTAACACACCATGGTGAACCAAAGGTGACAATTGAAAGAAAGTGCATTCCAATAGTTCATAATTGATGTACTTTGAGCCCAATAAACCTAATGAAAGTTGGTCTTAAACTAAAAACATTTAAATGATGTTGATGTTAACATTTTTTTGCATGTTTTTCCCAATACTCCCTACTATAAACCTTTCTACATTCCTTTAATGTAGACAAGTTTTAGAAAAAAATTGTTTGTGAATAAATGGATTTTGCAAAACATGGATACTTTGAGGTCATTAAAAGGAATTATAAAAATACAAAAATATTTTCTTGTTGGATGTTTTACCCTTTGAAATAATATGCCCCAAAGTTTTGAATGATTCCCAATTAGTGGATTTAAGCAATAGGTTCATAAGTGTTGAGGACCTTTGGCATATATGAAATGTAAAGTTCGTCATTGATTCAAAATTGATGGGTTGCTCTAATTATTTCAAAGTTTAAGGATTAATTCATTTGGGGAACTATGCAATAATACTTGTCAAACCCAAAAAAAGGAACAATGAGACTTCCAAAAAATCCATCATAATGTACTTTTATCCAACAAATCAAACTATCTAATGCACCCACACAAATTGTATTGAGAAATACAAATAAGTTGTTGGAGCTAATCTTGAAACTTGCCAAAATGCGTTCATTGGACCAAAGGAAAAAAATGTTGACAAATTGTCACTTTCATAGACTAAAACTCCACATACCAAGCTTGTTGAAATCAAATACCACCAAAACATGGATTATGTTTAATAAAATGCAAAACCAAAAATAAGTCAAGTAAAAACTTGTAGTCCATATCGGCTATTTTCACTTCTTTCCAAACGAGTGCTAATGTTAATATCAATGAACTCATCTTTGTAAATTTATACAAAGTTTTGTTTGGTTGTTAATATTTAATTTTAAAAAAATGAGGCTCATGTAGACAACCAATAAAATGAAACATGGGCCAATCATATAGTTACATCAAAATGATCACTTATAATAAGCTCACAATGTAAAGGGTGACTTGCACACAAAAATGAAATGACAAATTAGACAAAGACTAAATAGACACAAAAATTATGGTGCCAACTGTGAGGTCATTCAATCAATAAGTATGAAACCTTGTTTTGAAAATGAATTACAAGTGGTGCATAATGGTCCCAATGATGATTTAGACATGAGTAATCCTAGTAATGATTATTTATCTTAGAGTTTTAATTAAACCCTGATAATGGGAATATTCCAATACCATAGGTCAAATAACCTAAGCTTTTACAAAAAATATTCACAAAAGCTCAATCTATCTTGCCCAATTTAATCATGTGAATATTCTCATGGCTAAGGTCCAAAGAAACTAAAGGTTTTTGAAATATTCTCTATGTTTAAGGTTAAGAAGCTTGGGCATTTAAGGAATATTCTTGATAACCAAAGCTTTTGGTTATGAAAATTACTCTTTAAAAGCCCAAGCTTTTAAACCTTCAACATAAAACTATGGTTATGAAAAATATTGTTTAAAAACTTGGGTTTTTTAACCTTGAACATAAGAATATTCCCATAATCAATGGTTTCCACATCCTTGGTTAGGGGAGTATTCCGTACCATGGGTTAATAACCTTTTTGTTATTTTGCATGCCAAGTTTTTTTAGATTAGACTTGTACTTCTTAGACATAAAGGGCTTGATTAGGCAATCCATTAAACAAGGATGGAAACAAAATCATGCTACAGATGAAATGATACATGTATTTCATGACATTTGATGACTTAAGATGAAATGTTCTTGGACAATTAAATCGCGAGATATGTAGTGGACCCTTTAAGTGTGAATTTTTTTGTATCAACTTTAAGGCAGGGTAGGATACCTCAAAAAAATGCAAACTATTCTTATGGTTAAGTGTATTGGCCTTTTTGCTATTCCATACTTAATTGCAAGCCTAGTTATATGCTTGGCTCAACATACAATATTAAGTGCACTCAAAAAAACTTTTGACCTTAACACTTGCACACAAAATAATAAGCTCAACAAAATTCTTCATAAAACAAGTCAACATCACAATTAAAAGAGTTCTTGCCTCCATTATGCAACAATTTTGGTTGGGGGGAATTATTAAAATGGAATAAAGTTGCACCTTGACATGGAAAAACTTGTTGTGATGTAAATGGAACACGGAATAAAGGAAAAATGAGTCTGATTGCCCTAATCCAACACGTCATTTTTAGTTTGATCATTTCGCATTGTGGGAAACAAAATTTTCTCCAAATAGGTGTTGTTTGTTTGTTTAAGATTATGTGTGCAAATGCCAATGTTTGTGAATGTTGAAGAAAGGTGGGTGCCTAGGTTGTTGTTTTGGGGTGATGTGAGTTTGCATGCTTATCAACATTGTTGAATGTTTTTAATGGCATATTGGGATACTTGGACAATGATTGGCTTGAGGGATTCTATGGTTGCAAAAAGCTTACAAAATGTTGAATTTAAGAAGAAGAAGAATGTGTATGAAAGGTAGAATCAAACAAGGAAGTTAAGTATTTTAGACCACAGGAGTTGTATGTGCTTTTTTTCTTTTTTTGGTTAGTTTTTTTTAGGCACCAATGAAATGAATGCTCAAGGTATTTAGCTTTGGTTTCCAAGCTTTTGCTAAATTGGAGGTTTAGGGTTTTATTTATTTATTGTTTATGGATGGGTTCATGGTAATGTGATGAAGAATAGAGGGGATTTGTAGAGTTGTCCATCATTGACATTTGTGTTTCACGAGTTGTTGTGCTTGAGATCACAAACTACCAAATGTGAATTTAAAGAGGGGGAGGGAAGTGAGTACTTTTATGGGCACTCCAAGTTAGGAACTTTTGTTGAACCTTTGTTGGAATTGGGGATCATGGGACTATGGGCATCATGATTGGGAAAATGTGGGTTTGAGTGGTGCTTACCTTGTAAGAACTTATGGTTTGTTGCGGAAGTGGGCTTCTAGTTGGGGATGAACTTGAGTGAGTTATGATCAGGTTTCCTTAGATTCGTGCACGGGCCTCTTTTTGTGTGCATTGCACGCATTTGGGAAATCTGCGATTCACCTATTTTCGTACACATAGATTTCTATAACAAATTGTAAGATTCGAAATGTCTTGGCGACAAAATCACCACCAACATACTATAATATTTATAAAAACGCTTTTCTTTCATTCTTACAACAAGTACTATACTAATAATTATCATCATATCATCATTACATTTGCATCGTCATTCAACCTCGGTCCTGGAGTGATCCACCGCTCATTCGTTTGTCATCTCCCTTCGTCGTCGTTCTTCTTGATTAGAATAATATCTAGTATCTCGCTGGTGCTGTTGTAGTAAGTAGTAATAGTCATCATCACAGCAACTATGTTAGCGGTGCTTTTTGAGATGGCGCCGATGAAGAAAATGTCCAATGTGAAGAATCAGAATATGGTCTTCAGCAAACTTTGAGGAAGGAAGATTGGAGGTTGAGATTCTCTGAATGCTGAGTTTTGTTATGGCTTTTTCAATAGTGTGTAATCTGAACATTATAGAAATTGCAGATGTTATACCAGTCTTCAACTTAGATCTGAATACTACAAATTGCTTTTATGTTATGTTCAAGTTGAAGAATCATGTTGGCATGAATATAATCACAGGATTGATGGGTTTGAATGCATTAACCTGCAAACCGAATTCACATCTAGAACCTGTGATGGAACTTTTGTTCTATTGTGTAGCAAACTAATTCATGTTATGTTTTATGCACTTGATGAGAAGGAGAAGAAATGGAAGTTGCTTTCTGAACCTGGATTATGATTTGGAAGTGATAAATTCATCGTTCTGCACTCACAAGTTTCTCTCTAGAAGGCATATTGCACTCAAGGCAGCTTGAGAAGTTGTGACAAACCTTCAACGAGATGGCACTCCAAGAAGGGAATCAACACCTTGTTGTCTTGTCTTCTTCCTCTTCCGCTGCTGGTTATTAGTTGTTATTAGTTGTAGAAGAAGACTGACTGCCTCTTATTATCTCCAGAAGCAGTGGTTAATAATAAGATTGGGGAGAACCTTAACCCATAGTTAATATACTAGTGCACGAATCGCACGCCTTTAGGGGCAGCAGGTGCCCAAAAAAACATCGGAATCGTACATTCGTGCGATTTCCAAACTTAAGGAGGCCTGGTTATGATGGCATGATAAGGACATGGTGGCTTAATGAGTAGATCTGAAGCGTTTTGATTCACAAAAGCTTGTAGTATTCAATATGTGCTTTGGTGGTGTGGTTTGTTCGTGCTAGGTAGTACAAAGAATATAAATTATCAAGTTTGGAACCATTCGTGTTTGTTGATGGAAGTTATGTTGTCTTGAAACTCTTGTATAATTCATTAAACATTATTTTGTTTGAAATCTTTTTGTTCCTTCCTTTCGGTTACATTGTTATTAAAATTATGCCAAGCTATTTGCTAAGTTGCACCATGTTTTGCATTTGATTGCTAGCCGCCCTTCTTTTACATCACTCTTTTTGTTGATCACCACATGAGGCTCTTGATGCTTAATATACCGAATCTATCTATACAATTAATGGTTGGAGGTGCTCTTAGAATTTCAACAAGAGATCAAATATTTTGAAATCAATAGTCATATCTTGGAGTGAGATTTGGCTTAACGATAGCATTCAAAACTTCAAATTTAAAGAGAAGTGGTAGATAACTCATAATCTTTTGATTGTATTTCATTAAAAAAAATCATAACAATAAAGTTATCCATAAAATAAGCAGATTTAGGGGCTTTTCATCTTGGGTTTGGCTGAAACAAGATGTGAATGATGAATTGGCAGATGGACCCATGATGAAGGAAAATAATAGCGGGTCAAATCTCAGAGACCCACTGAAATCATGGGTCTTGCATCATGTGGCACTTGGACTTGTTTGTGTGTGTGTTTGTTTTGAAATATTAGGTGTTTTGGGTATAACCCAACCCATCCAAAACATGGGGCAATCCATCCAACCCGACCACATAAATGCCAATGCTTAAAACATGCAAATTGATTTGCTTTAACCATTATGGATGCCAGGGGCCATCCAATCCAATGATCTCTCTGAGCAAAATAATAAATCATTTGCTTTCCACCCACCCTTCATCAACACTTTTGCAACGGCTGGCCTTTGTTTTACTGTGACTTCTGGGTTGCCCATCAAATATGGTGTACATTGTGAGTAGTCAACTTCCACATGCAATTTTGTAAAATCCATTTTTGAAATATGCGGATGGACTTACTTACCTTGAAGTGGATCCTGAAAAAGTTCTGAAGCAAATCTCCATCTTCCTTTATTGATATGATAATAAAAATCCCAAAGTCTGATATCCTCTTTCTCTGTGTTTGATTGATTAAAACGGAGTTATTTGTAAAGTCACACGATTAGGGGGTGAGAATGGCCAGGTTCTGCAATAATACGGCATCACATGTGTAACTGGGAATGAAAATTTTACAAAACGAAATAACTGGGACCCAAACTAGTTTTTTTCCACCAATTTAGGTGGTAAACTGAGTTTCATCCTGTCTTTTCTTTTTCCTGACCGCCTCCACACTGCTGCTACATATTTTTTTCACTGCTCCTACCTGTACAACTACTATAACTACTCTCGGACCTTGTGCATCAAATGCTAAGTTTCATCCTGAGATTTCATAAAATTTCCTTACATTGCAGATACCATTGAAAGAGGGGATAACGGTGAAAGCAAAAAGCCATATAAGTCTCTTGCTTAGATCTGATTACTGTGTGGATCAGTTTATTATTACATGTTTATTTATTTATTCTGGTGATTTTTTTCCAGACAGCAAAAGTATAGAAAATCGCCATGTTCAATATTAAGTTACAGTAATTACCTTAAAAATAAAAGGATGCTTAAAGGTTTTTATACTTTCATATTATTGTAGCCAAATTTAGGTTAATAATCTTTTATAGATGATTGTCACTTCAGCTACATCACAAAATTGAAAAAAAAAATACTGGCACAAAAACTCAAGGTAAGAATTTGTTTTTTAATTTTATGATTAAAAAATTGGGAAATATTCTCCCAACAAATAGTATAAATAGTCTAGTTTACATTAGAAGAAAAAAAAATTCAAAGGCCGAAAAAACAGCAAAAGTTTAAAATAAAATAAAATCAGTTCTGATGTGCACTAAGTGTTTTCTTTATGTTTTTGGACGAATTTTCGCAACTTGGCGATTTATTTTTTTTCAAAAAGTGAAATAGAACATGAAAAAAATTGTGAGTATTAGGGATTTGTTTGGCCATTTTTCAAAATAAAAATAATTAAATTAGCCACATCTAGACCTAACCACTTCCAAGGTGGTTCAATAAAGCTGAGGAGCATATCGAAGACTTTGTTAGGAAAAGTCGGAATAAGAATTTCAACCGCGGATGTTGAATGTGGCTAATTGTCAAGGGCATGGGAGGGTTTTCGCCCGACCGTTAGCTTTGACGACTAAATATCGTCAAATTGATGCTTTTTCTTGACCCCAAAAAAGTGCACACGGCACACCCTTAATGTGCGCAATTTTTATACGAACTTTGAAAGGGGTCGAATCAAGTAGTCCGATGTTTATTACGAACCTCGTGGGTGTCACTATTGCATCATCATGTACGGCATCTGGATGGTTCCGTGGTCGGGTTGGACGGATGTCATTTGTAGGGACATTTAACATCCCCTTGTGGACCCACAGCCACCAACAGGTCGATGAGGGATGAATGTTGTGTGGACAGGAAAATAATAATTTTTTTTTTCCATGGGCTTCCAATTCCTAACTAACCACTATGGTTAGGTTAACTCTGCTTGTTGTTTTTTACTACTTACCTACTAAGGACCCTTTTAGTTCTCATCTATATACTGACAATCCACATTCATCTATTTATTTAGTAGTCACCTATTATCCATCCATCCTACCTACCTACCTACCTACCTACCTACCTACTAGACCTACTTTACAGGATGGGTTACCAAGGCTGAACCCAATGGTCAACTTGGTTGGGATTTATCAACAACTTTGGTCATGAGTCACAACAGGCTTCCAATGGATGGTGGACTGATGGCTGTTGGTTCACTCTGGCTGATTTTCAAAACTAATTTTTAAAAATATTTTTTAAATTATTAATTTTTAAAATAATAAAAATTTAAAACTGAAATTGGAGGTTGTCCATAAAAGAAAAAAATTGCTCAACATTGGTTGCTACCACTCTTGTAAGGATATTGATTTGCAAAGTAAAAACTATGGATTCAAGTTCAGGTTGTTTTGAACAGGACTCGAAATCCTTTTTGTTGAAACCAGGACAAGAACTGGACTGTGGAACTAGTCTTCTGCTAGATTCAAAACAAAAATAAGAATTATGAAAAAAAATTCTTGAAATTGGAGTTAGGATTTTTGGGTAGAAAAGTTAATTTTTTTAAAAAAGAAAGAGAATTAATATAAAATTTACTGTTAAATATTAATTTTAATTAGTTGTTGAACTATGTAGCTATAAGATTCATGCTTTAATTTGTTGTAAATCTATGTACCCAGCTCTAGCATTGTAGATGGAACTTAACCCCATTTTTTTAATCAAGCTTAAAAGGTTCTTGAATTTGAAAAAATGTGCTAAAATTGAAATATAGAAAAAAAACTAAGCTCAAACTCCCACACCAAGAACCTCCAAATAAATTTTACAGGCCTGAAGGTTCTACTAAAAAACAATATTCACATAACACTGATTTTTTAGTATGGTTAAAATTCTAGCCACTAAGAGACCTCACTCAAGAATGTGAAGGTAGGTATCAGTGTAGGTTCTGCTTCACCCTGGTCCAGATCTGATTGGCAGAATTGATCTCTTGGCACAGAACAAGCTCAACACCTACCTACCATCTGGCACTCAAAGGTTAGCTTTGCCAAAAACAAAAGTGGCCTAGCTAGGCATAGTTGATTTGCAAATGATCTTCTCAAAAGCAAGCATGTCTTTTGAAAGCATTGGGGGAGTTGGTCGAGGTACAGACAGTATCAGTGCGAAAGATGATGAAAGCCTGGCCAACTTAATTGAACAAAACACCCAGCAAAGGGGGGAAAGGAAAGGAAAGGAAAGGAAGAACAAAGAGAGACTGACTACCCAAGTCAGAGTCAGAAGGGCAACAACCCAAAGTGAGTCACAAAAGTTGTCAAGATCAGCAACTGAAGTTGAAAACCGCTGCAACATCCATTCCTGGAACAAGGTAGAACATTGAAGCTTGCATGTTTTTTGGAAGTATATGATGTAGCTCCACAGTTTGAACAACTAACTCAACAAACTTTCAAGCACACATTCAACTCGGAATGGATTTTTAAGAAAAAGTTATTTGAACCAAAACAATTGCAAGACAATCACCTTGTCATTATCTCTCACACAGGCTAAATCATCTTATGGATGATTGTTGCTTCAGCTACATCACAAAATTGTAAACAAATGGATGAAATGGATTTTAAAATACTATTTACATCGGCTTCCACTGATTTATACCTGGGAGTTCAAATATTTCGGATATTTTTTTTGATGTTTCCTCTTTAGGTGATCTCTTCATGCCACACTCAACACTTGTGGACAGCACATTGTGTATGTGGCAAAGCATAATGGGTGTTCACACTAGTTGTCATGAAATAGTTCCCTCGCATCCCACAAAAGAACAGTCATGCATTTTCATGATGTGCTGGAAAATACTTGAACCCACAACCTGTCGATACATGGACCAAGAACCTACCATCAGCCTAGATTTAGCAAATGACACAATCTGCATATCCTATTGTATTTAAAGTATTGGAATTGCTCAAATGTTTAAACCCTACAACCGAATTATGTTCATGCTACACATGATGCAACCCTGACAACCCACAAAGTTCATATGGGGATTTTTAATGTACTCCTATGTACACGCCAATGTTGGCCGGTTATGTGAAAAAGTCCGGTTATGAACATGGATACCAATAAGATACACATGAAATCATGTTCAAAAGTTGTTTGGTTTTTGATATATGTCTCTATACATAGTTGGTAGAGGGGCATTGAGTGATTATGCATATCTGTATTTGTATTGGGAAGGTTTCAACAAGCTTGATAATTTATAGTTGGCCATTAAAGGTTTTAGAGATTTTGGATATGACTTTGCATTGTATCACTATTTGTGTCCAAATGTTAAGGTTTAAAGGTTTAGAGGATGTTGGATATGGCTTTTATTGTGAAAAGTGGGGGAGCAAGCTTTGCAATTTCACAAGTCATCATAGTCAAGCTATTCACTTTTGATGCCTGCACATTGTTGCTTTTGTTTGAGCTTAGTGCATTGTTCATTTGTTTTTATATTTGTGCTTTTGATTTTTCTCTTTCAATTCCATTGCTGTTGCTTGAAAGTTTTTGTGTCAACTTCATGTATGTGTTCATCATTTATGAAGCTCTAGAGCTTTTGGTTTCATTGCTTGAAAGTTTCCAACTCCTTTGTTTGAGATGTGTGGACGTTTTTAAAATGTTTTCATCGATTGTGCTCCAAAGCTTTCCACTTTGTTATTTCAAAAGTTTTGACTCCTTTGCAACAAATGTCTTTATTATTGACATTTTAAATGTGTTCATTAAGCATGAAGCTTTAGGGTTTTGATGTGTTGATTATTTGTAGACAAGAAGCTTGTGCATATCAAAGGCCTCTTCAAGTTGACTAAATTGTCCATGATCATAAAGATGAAAGCACATTAAGGGGGGCCAAAATTGTTTTCACATTGTATTGTTTGAAAATTGATGGTTTTTAGGGCGATGACTAAAAATATGTGATAAATTAAGATTTTAGTAAACAATCACTTTCAAATGGAAGATAACAAAATATATGAAGTGGGCATTTTTTAAATTTTCATTTCAAACATTTTTTGGTTAACTAATTCAAACCCATACGTGATTGACAAGCTTAATGCTAAACATGATTTTACTTATGCAAATCTATAAGCAAGTTTGAGCAATTACAAATTTATATTATGGTAGCACATTTTAGTATTGATGAAATTTTAAATGTACTAAATGGCATTGAATTTTGAGGGTGTACTCCACATGTTAATGTAAGACAATTTTTTCACCTACACTTTCATTTCATCATTTGTTCAAGCAACACAATGATGCTACAATGATGGTGATAACAATTTAAGTGTGAGATTTAAATTTTGTGATGTCAATTGATGAGGTTGGTACAAAAATAATGTAATTAAAAAAGATGTAAGGCTTTCTTGTGTTGACCAAAAAAAATGTTCACTTGTTATTAATTTTTTTTGATTCATAAATATTTTCAATTCAACTTATATCATTACCTTAATTTTGAGCTCATAACCTAATAAAGGTGTGGTCAGAAAATGGGTTTGCAATAAAACCAAGACAAAGGTGAGGTGCGGAGAGACAAACATAGTCGTACATGATGTGGGAAGACCAGTTAGCTTATTTTGGAAGTATTATAGGAAAAAAATTGTGAGGAGGTTGAAAAGAGATAACAATTAAGCAATTGTCAAGAGGACCAATGAAAAAGAGCTTCAAATTGGGTCCCAAACCAAAGGGGTGATCATTTACATAATTCAACCTTCTTGATTTCAATTAGTTATTTTCAAGATCAAGAGTTTTTGAAATCTCGTGTTTGGATGTGTTATTTAACTTGGAGAGATTTGATGGTGTTCATTTGCTGGACTTATTTGTGGATGAAAATTTATCATTACATGCCAAAAACAAAAAAAAATTGGGTTCAAATATTTAATGCTTATGATATTTAAGTCTGGCAAAATTGCATAACTTTAGAAGTAAAAATATATCAATAACTAAGACATTCCACTTGAGGGAGATCAACTTCCAATTGAACCTCGCATCCCACATGAAATAGCTTATTTGGCTCACCCCACAATACAACACATAGCCCTCACAAAGTGCGCAACCTTGATTTCCATAACCCAATGGCAAGGTGAATAGAAACCTCATGTTGCCATTGTTACAATCTCAAAATTGAAGTTGTTTAAGCAATATACATGCCTTGGCTGTGTTTTTTTCCAAGATTGAAAGACAATAAACACTTATGCAAATGTAATTGTCCAAAGCATTGAAATATCGCAAATATCTTCATAAATCACTAAGGGACTTAACATACTAATTGATTGTTTTCGAAATTTTGAAATATTCAGATTGAGGTTGCTCGACCTCATTTATTGAAAAATTTAATTAATTTGGCGAAGTCTACCAATTATTAGCCATAAATATGATATCTATTTCAGATATATCAAGATTGAATGAGATGAAATCTATCAAACACTAGTACTTTAAGACCAAGGTTGTTTAGGAATTTCATCAAGGTGTTGGACTTTGGAACATTATCACTCGATAAAAGTCATTTTAGTCCCACAACAAATTTTATCCCATCAAGATGTCACATGATGACAATTTAAAAAATTGTAGAATAATTAAGAATTTATATAATAGAAAGACCTTAAAAAAGGAATTGGGCTTCCTAGGTTTCCAAATCACATCCTTGGATGTAGGCCATCCATCCTATGCTGATGATTCCACATCCCTAGCAACCTCCAAAATATTCAACATACTTCACAAAAACTCAAAAAGAAGCAAAATAAAAAGAAATGGCAAATCCTTATATACATATATATACCTTACACTGAGGTTGGTTTCATCATTAAATAATTTCACTACTCATGTGACAATATCATAATAGATCCTGGAAAATTTCAATAATTTCAAATTTTAATTTTTTTGAATTAATTATTAATTAATTATTATTTGTCAATGTGGAAACTGACCCTAGGCTATGGTATTACATTTTATAGCTTGTCAAAACTAAAAACCTCTTAACATTTGTGTAGGGAAACTGGAGGGCATGTTGTAGTGCACAATCATTCATCCACTCAGCAAAAGCATTATTGAAATTGGGCTTTTATGATTGACTCTTGCCTCATGAAATTGAGCCTTTATTTTGATAATGCCTCTTGCCTTATGAAATTGAGCCTTTATTTTGATAATGCCTTTGTGATCGGACTTGGACCTGTAAATATGTCACTGATAAAGGGCTCTCCAAAAGGTCTATTGAAAAAGTTACGATTTTTTTTGGGGATTGGCCAATGGCAATGATGGTTGATGACATGGTGTCATTTAATTGATCCCTCACTACAAACTCTTCTGTATAGGTATCATGTTTAAGGGTTGGGATGGGGGAATTACTTGCACACTATTTTGGATGTGGGAGACACTGAATACGTGGCCACATACAAGGTGTGGGTGGATTATTATCTTGGGAATTCATCCATCCATCCATCCATCCCACAACTTCTTAGCCTAAAGTGGCTTAAGCTTGAGTTGAGGACGGGAGTTTAGTCTGTCCATCCCACCTACCTAGGCATAACCCTTGGTAACTTATCATTGTTGGCATGGGAGCTCCAACTCACACACCAAATCATACACCAACAATTTTTTTGTGTTTTGAGTTCATCCGAGTGTTGTGGAAGGAGTACTAGTTAGCAATATTTTTGGGCTCGTACAAGAATGCATGGAAGCCACACAAGAGTCTTCTTCATCTTTTTGCTTGAGTGCTGTGTGTGACATTAGAATTCTTTTTTCTTCCACGTTGTTAGAGCATCTCCAGCAGTGCTGAGTATTTGACCCTGAGAAAATATATTTCACATCCAATATTACATATGTAATCTTTTGCAACCCCATCCATACATAGAAAACATATTTCACATCCAATATTACATATGTAATCTTTTGCAACCCGATCCATATATATAACTGAAACTCTGACAGCAAATAGGTGGGGAACCACTAATAGAAACCACCTGGACCAATCATTATGATAGACCAATCAGAAACACTGAGCAGCAATTAGATCATTTTTTATTACACTCATTTCTGCATGTGCACAGTGCTGCTGTACCTTTCACCAGCCATTGGCAATGTGCGCAATTATGCGGAGCCAAAAACCATTTTCTTGAGCCAGATCGGCATGTGTTGGATTTTCTTCATCAAATTTTACTGTCCAGGATCACATACTGAGCACTGGTGGAGATGCTCTTAGAACTTCAGAATTTGACGCCTGGTCATACTCGCAACATCCTGGGACAAGTACATGCACTTATGGTGGCCAGAGTAAACAAACAGCCACCACCAGCACATCATCCATTGGAAGCTTGTTATGACTCATGTGTGGATGAACCCCAACTGAGTGGACATTGCATTTCCCCTTGAGAACTTATCCTGTACAGAAGGGGTGCTGTGAGTTGGTACTTGGTACAGTACCTAGAAAATAGGTGGATGTTTTAAGGAAGTACGTACATATAAATGTGTAGATGGTTAGGAAGTAGGTGAGGGCTAGTGGGTTTGTTGGCCTTGCCTACCAAGGCAAGGATATTGTGTTTATATTCATTATAGAGTAGAGTAGCTTAAAGGATTTTGGCCCCTAGGTAATAATAGGGTCTATTTTTTACAAGAGGAGTTTTGAAAGATGATATTTTGGCTTGTGTTGAAACTTGAGATTAGTTATGATAGAGTTATCATATCTTGAAGGATTTTGGTTTCTTTTGGAGGGTTTTGTTTGAAGATTATATTTTTGCATGATGAAATATTTGAGTTTCCATAATTCTTCTTTTGCCTTAAGATACTTTTTTTTAATGTAAATGGCAAGGCCCCTTGTTATTAAAAGTGGTGGGTGACAAAAGAAAGCAACTCTGCTAATGACCATAGTTAGATGTGGAACTGGGACCCAATGGAAAAGTGTCTCCCTGTCCACCCACCATCCATCCTGCATGGTGCACAAGTGGGCTGTTCATTTACTGTGGGTTGGAACTTACATTCATTCATCCCCATTTGTGAGACTCTTTTGCCATGGTAAAGATCTCTCCTAGTGTAATTGGAGGACACCTTACCCTTAGTAAATTTTCTTCCTCATGCACCTTACATGTGAGGTTGCCCCCCCCCATAATAAGGAACCTTACGTGTAAGGTACCTGTTAGGTTCCTCGGTACCTCCTCTCCTATCCTATCCTATCCTACTTGATTTTCTAACAAGGGTCCCACAAGGGTCCCAAATCTGGTGCCCACCTCACATGGGGCCCTTGTTCCCAAAACAGCCCTATCCTTACCCTACACATTTGTGGTCAAGTGTGCAGCTGCAAATGAATGGGACCCCAGGAGTTCATGTGCTAGTGGTGGGTCAGGAAGGCAGAGGAAACCTTAGGCCCCAACACTATACTGAGGTAGAAGAAAGAGAGTAGGGTGACATCCCACTATGTGCTCATCCCATTACATAAATGATGATGAAACCTTGCCAAACTTTATAAACCGAAAGCACCCAAGAAAGGGAGAGGAAAACAAACAAGAGGCAAGGATCAAAGTCCAGGCAAACAAAAAAAAACAGCCCAAAAGAGGCAGGTCACAATGAGGTAAGGGAACCACTAAGCATCCAAACTTCCACAAAGGCTTGCAACATATCAACTAAAGAAAGGGAAGGTAAACTCAATAAAACTCCAAGGCAAAAAGAACCCTCCCCTAAAGTAACGGCCCGCCTTGAGATGGAGGTGGCCTGGGTTCTCTGTAAAGCCACTGATACTCTCTGTCTATAAGATGAACACAACCTTACTTTTTAAGGTTTTCACTTGAAACCCACCACTATGCTGCTCCCTTCCTCAAGGGAGCATTAGCCTTAGTTGGGCTTTATGTTACCCTCCTACTTCCACCTCACATTACCCTGGTAACAACCAGTGTTGTCTTGATTTAAAAAAAAAAAAACCTTTGGTTGGGTCTTGAGATTGGTTCTTTGGATTTGAGAAACCTTTGATTTTGATAAAGTTTTCAAAAATTAGAATTGATCCAATTTAAGACCAATTCAGGTTTTCATCTCCATTACACGTAACAAAATTAGCTGATTCAAGTTCTAATTCAATTTTAAAAATTAATTAATTGCATGATTAGATTCTAACGAGGGTTTAACAAAATTTAAAAAAACGTCCAATCTAAAGACCCTAAAACCTAAACTTGGTTAAATCTGAGAACCTACCAACATTGGTAACAACTACTTGCGTAAGCAAGTGGGCAAGTAACATAGGTAAGTTGAGATGGAATAAAAGTGAGTACAACATAGGTAGGTAGGTAGGTAGGTAAGTAGTTAAAGCACTTGGTGATTACTAGGTAGGTAGATATATGTGGATGGTTACTACATAATTAACCACCATGGTTGGTTAGGTATGGGACCGGAATACCAATGAAAAAATGTTTCTCTTGGCCACATACAAGCCATCTTGGTGTGCTGGTTCCTTGGGGCCCAGAAATAGGCCCCCCACATCAATTTCTCCACTAGGGGAAAGACATTGGTGCTCTAGTTTGGGTGTCTGTGGGGCACTCTAACTTGCCACCTATCAATTCATGTCAATCCCAAAGCTATGGTCGTGTCCACTAAGCCTTCTTGATATGTAAAGCACTCTTGCCGGAGGGGCCCCCCAAAAGTACCTTACATACATATCCTTTCATCTACAATAAATAAAGTACCTAATAACACTCATGTTTCGGTGGCTTCTTAGGATATACCCCAAGGTGCCCATTTATCACATGATTCATCCAATGTGACGCCATTGTGGTGGGCTCATACATGGATGAATCGTGCTCCAAACCACCTTCTTAGGTTATACCCCAAGGTGCCTGTTTATCACATGATTCATCCAATATGACACCGTTGTGGCAGTCATCATACATGGATGAATCATGCTCCAAACCAAAGGAAAAAGTGTAGGGCAGGGCATTGCCCAGTCAAATGACTTGAGGCAGGCAAGTATGGTAGAAAATTATGAATGCAATTTCTCACCATTCGGGTGTGCCATGCATTATGGGGTCAGGATAGTTAGGGCAAGTAGTTATGAACTCCAAACCTTGTTGAATTTTGCTACCATTTGCCACTATAAGGAAGCTTTGAATGAATTGCATAGCAAAGACGTTGAAAGGAATGTTCTATCTAGTTTTATTATTATTGTTTTTGATGCTTTGGATGCTTTTCATGTTGCTTGTTTGCACAACTAATTTGTAATTTCAATCTTGCCAATGTGCCATACTTGTACATACATTTGATCTACCTTCCTTTATTTTTACCCTAAATTCCATGTTTGTGCACATCTTGTTTGTATTTTAATAATTGGCGTCTACCTTTACATTATGACCTTGGTCATTTCCCTTTTCTTTTTTGAAAACCTGGATTGACAATTTGAAAACGTAATTTGCCCTAATCTATAGGTATACGTAGTGGAAATGTTTTGAAGGATTGTACCTCTACTAGGTTGATCTATATTAGCATAGATGTAAATGAAATATGATCTTTACTAATGTTGGACGTGCAATTCCTTTTCCTAGATATACCCGTATAGAAGATGGTGTGTTATGTAATATTTATATGTACCCTTACATATCCACACACATGAACATAATCCCCTGTTTGGTCATAAAGGAGTGAGATTCCAGAAAAAACAGTCAAAAAAACTACACTGAGCTTGAACAGGGACTGAAGCTCAGATTAGCACAAAATTTGGCCAAATCTGAGTTTCACCCTTGTCTTTCGTTTTGACGATTGTCTTCAACCTATTCATGGCTGTTTGTCCTGTAAATATAAATATTCTCAAACCTCGTGCATTTAATCTTGAGTTTCAGCATTTGATACCTAGATTTAATAAAATTTCCTTACTTTGCAGATAACAATGCTTAGAGGCTGAAAGACAAGCTGAGAATGAAAGAAGCACCAAAAAGGGGATCACTTTATGGATATGTCTAATCAAATGAAATTCGTTGAACGTCTTCATGAAATTTAGTTAGTGGTCAAACGAGTACTATTTTGAACATGGTTAGGTTGGATGTGTCCCTTCTTGATCTTTGTTGACGAGGCTTTGCATTGTTGGTGTGTTTGTTCTCCAAAGCACCGTGACTCTCTCTAGATTGTAGTTGTAGTTTAAAGCTTTTTGTTCACAACATTAAAGATATATATATATATGGAATCACCTCCGAATTTGGAAGTTATCTGTGTTCTAGCATGTTGAAAAATGTTGGACCTTTTAAAAAGTATTGTGGATGATTAGTAAATCATTTTTTTGTTTCCTTGCATTCATTCATGCAATTTAGCAATATCACTTTAAGACCACCTTGGATTGTGCTATTATTTCACAAATATGGACGTGATGAATTACTTGTTAGAAGTAGTTTTTTGCTTCAATTTTGTGATGTAGTCAAATTGACGACCATCGACACAAGAAGATTTCACTAAATTTGGTTGTAAATCAGATATGAAAGTAAAACATTTTAAGAATCCTTTTATATTTTGGCTACCTGCTTGAAAATATTGTAGAAAAACGATGACATTTTGAATTTTTAAAAAATATATATTGGCAATTTAGTGCCCTCTTTTCACAAATTTTGTTTGTTTGTGTTAAAATCATTCTTTCCAGGTTGAAAACATGTGGTAGAAGTTTTTGAATATTGAATGATTTCTTCACTGATAATTAAATTAAATAGCTGAAAATTTCAGAGGAATTGGAATGGGCTTTTGGTGTTGATGGAAATAGTCAACATTTAAGTTAACATACCCAACATTGATGATTGAACCTTGCTACAAAGTTGGGACTAAATTGCATTCATGAATGGAAGAGTGAGGACTGGAACTTTTTGGTAGAATATACTAGGGTTTGACAATTAATTACATCGACTAAACCCTTCCATACATTTTATGGACTAATTAACCTATAGGTCCATCCAAATTTAGGGCAACAATCTCTTTATTGAAATGTGGTCCTTTTGTCTTTTGCAAAAAAAGTGTTTAATTAGTCTCAATTTTTGACAAGAACTATGATGATGGGTCATGTGGTTAGCAGAGTTTTGAATGCCAATTTTTTGATGGTTTCGAAAAGCTTTTGCCTTTTTCTTGATGGGTATCAGCTGTCTTTGGGGATATTTTGATCATTTATTTCCCAAAATATTTGAGAAATTCAAATTCTATAGTTTTCTAGATTAAATTCTACTGATTTTGCTAAATCTTTTTGGGGAAAATTTTCTCCATATTTGGAATATCACAAAATTGGACAAAAAACCTCTTTTTGGTATCATTTCAAAATGGTAGGTTCAAACTATAAAACGTTGATTTGCACACTCACAAAATGCTTGCAAAGCTTGACACAAAAATGAAGATATGAACAAAGACGAATGAAACATGGCAATTTCAAAAAGCAATTGAAAGAGATGAAACAAAATGTGAAATAGATGAAGAAAAAAAGTTTATCTAATGCACTTTTTGCATACAATATGATGTTGTCATTGGATGATTTGATAGATATAAAACATAAAGCTCAAACTGGGGTGCTTGTTCTTTTCGGGCAAGCTCAAACTTTGATCCTAAGTTATTAATTGTCAATAGTGCTATCTAAGTTGTTTTTCTTCTTTTGATATTGGACATTGTGTTTGGCTTTATAGTTGGTCTTTTGACTCACAAATTTCCAATCAGCTGATCTTTTGATGGGTTGACGATTAATCATTTGTGAAATATGTACTTGGCCAGGTTTTAGAGATCTATTGTCGGTTGGCTTTAGTTGAAGGATTATGAACTATAAAGTACACTCTAAGAAAGATAGACCATTGGAATTTGGGAGCCCTCAAGTGAGGATTGAACTAACATCACCCAAGAAAGCATCAAAACAGAAATATATCTTAAAGGAAGGATTATCCCTTTCATATGTGCATCGAAGAAACACCCCTTTATGCACTTATGGAAAGTGGCGACTTGTAAATGTGTGCCACAATGAAGGAACACCACCTCATGCACTTGTGGCTAGCAGTGAAGCTAATATGTTAGGCTGAGTGACTTTTGACATCCCCATCTTAGGGAGTGCAAACCTTTTGAAAGGCGGCAACGACTTCTGATAGGGCACATTTTGGAGGCGCCAAGAATTGGTAGAATTTTTTCTAGTCCAAATTGGAGCGCACATTTCCCTTTTTGATATAATTTTTATTTCCTCAAAAGAGAAGAAGAGGATGTCACCTTACATCTAAGGTGGTTCCCAAAAATGAGGAACCTTGCGTGTAAGGTTCCTCCTCTCTCCTATCCTACTTGATATTATTCTCTTTCCACGCTCTCGCTCAAGTGATCTTTCC
This sequence comes from Sphagnum contortum, assembly GCA_963920785.1. Lineage (NCBI taxonomy): Eukaryota > Viridiplantae > Streptophyta > Sphagnopsida > Sphagnales > Sphagnaceae > Sphagnum > Sphagnum contortum. The sequence continues at coordinate 6,902,276 of OY987291.1, read as the reverse complement.
AATGGATTTGGGACCATATATTGCACAGAGAGGGTATAGCCTAGCGGTGGCTTTCTTGTAGTGTAGTTGCAATAGGCATTTTCAAAATGCCTAATATCATATAAATATGTATGCATATATATTCTATTCTTGTGATTCTTGGCAGGTGTTTATGTTGAGGAAGCCATTGTGTCCATTTGGCCTCCTCTAATTGTCGGGCCTACAAAAACCAGGACCTACCACCCTCAAATTAAGGGAGGCATTCTGTAGTAGCAGGCCTTCCTTCCCCTATATACTTCAAACTTACACAAGACTCTGTCTTTGATCATTGATTCACACTTCACCCCTTAACACAATGCTTGGTACATCTTATCAAAAGGGTACAATTCAAATCTGTGAAACATGTCGAGCATTTGTCCCCATTACCAAAATGCAAGAGCCCCCAAACCAAACCAAACGAAACGCTCTTTTCCAAAATCAATTAACAACATTTCAAGGGATCAGATCTGATGACATGGGATTGATTCTATGGGGGTGCAAACTTTATTATATTTTGTCTAAATTTACACTCATGATTAAAACTTCATACATTTGGTCCAAAATTTTTCAAAACACGATTTCGACAAACCAAGCATTTGATTTGATCATCATCGGTGCTAACTTGAACAGTGATGAGGAGGTCATGTCTGTTGGTTGGTTGAGTAATGATCCAACTCCTCCTCCTGCACTAGTTGTTGGGGTTTTGGGCCTAGAAGTTTACTTTTTTTGGCCAAGAGTGCAACTGGCAAAGCAGCCAGAGGAAAAAGCTTACAAAAGTATGATAATAATAATAATAATAATAATACTAAGAACACCCCCAAAACCGGTCACCTAAGAGATAGGAACGGACCCGACCAAATGTGCTGCCAATAGGATGTAACTTATGTCCACAAAATATACACTTGGAAAAAGGGGGTGTTGCCGGGGTTGGGGAGGAAACCCACCTCCAAAAGAAAGAAAAAACTGAAAAGAAAAAAGGGCAGTTCGGATAGACATGAAATGGACCAGTAGGAGTGACAAGAAGATCCCAAAAAGAGCAAATACGAGCTTGCCACGTACAAAATGCGACTTGGTCCTGGCCATATCCACGAGGCATGCTCTCAATGGTGGGCCTATTTGGAAACCCTGCCTGTTTCCACGGGCCGGGGCGTTTGTGTCGCCCGGCTCGGCCCGCTGTTGTTTACTTCCAGGGGCGGACCGCGCAAGCGCGCTCGCGCGCTTGCTTGCTTGCTTGGGCCCTGGAGGCTAGGTAGCTGCTACAAGGTTCTAGAGAAGTCAAAGAAGAAGCGCGCGCGGCATTTGCGGCAACGGGCGTTTCTTGTTGGTGGCACGTCTTCTTGGTCCCGCGTCGCTCTTTGTCATCAGCAGCAGCTGCGGTGGCGTGGGATCGCGGATTGCGCTTGCCGGCTGACTTCTCTGGAAGCAACTCCCTCCACGCAGGATTGCGCTTGCCACGCTGACTTCTTTGGAAGCAACCCGTCCTCTCTTTTTTTGTTTTTCTTTTCTCTCGCTCTCGCTCTCTCTCTCTCTCTCTCTTCATGTTTTTCTTCTCCACCTTCTGACCGTATCACTATAAAGTTTGCCCCGATCCCCCGCCACTTCTCTCGTGTCTATTGCTATTTCGTTGTCAAGTAGCTCCTCAAATCCGTGCTCACACGAGGGTCCACCTGTGACGTAAGAAGGAGGGAAGAGAAGAACCAAGAAGAGAACAAGAAGAAGCAGAGGAAGAAGAAGAAGAAGAAGACCAAGTAAGAAAGGAACAAGAACGAGCAGAGAGGAAGAAGCTAACTTTTCACTCTTGTGGCAGTTAGTATTAAATTTGTTGTCAAAATACCTCCTCTTCCAAATTTTCCCTTTCAAGAAGAGAGTTCAACTGTGACATAAGAAGCAGAAGAAGAGGAAGCAAAGTTAGTTGTAGTAGTAGTAGAAGAAGAAGAATTAACGTTAGTTGTTGACTTGGGTGCATCAAGTTTTGCCTCCAACGCCGTCTTTCCAACAACTCCTTTTCTCAACTTCGTTTTGCCACGATCGATCGATCGATCGATAGATAGATCTCTCTATTACCCATGGCTATGTTGATGGGGAAGGTATGTTTGTTGCTGTGTGTGCGCTTGTTTGTTTGTTTTTTGGGGTTGGCTTTCTAAGAGCCTCTCTCCTGGGAGGGAAGGAACGAACTTGCTTATATTGTGCTCTATGTATGTATGCATGTGTGTGCGTGTTTGGAGACAGAAAGTCCGGAGTTGTGAGGATCCAATTGTGGAACTTGGGAGGAGCAATTGATTGATCTAATCGCGCTTTTCGCTTTCTGTGTGGGTTTGTTTGCAGCCTTTTGGAATCGGAGAGCCGATATGGATGTCGGATCGCGGTTACAGAGAAGAGGAAGAAGTACCGCCGTATACGTCGATGATTTCGTATGGGAACTATGATGATCCGGAGCAGCTTTCCTTCACTCGCTACCCGGATCTGCTACCACCGACCACCTTCGGTCGTTTTCGGGAGCCGCCGTCGCCGTCGCCGCTTCTGCCTATGTTCTCCAATTATCCTCGAATGTTTCTAGAGCCGCCCCCTCTTCTACCTGGACATCATCATCATCTTGACGATGACCTTCACAAAGTCAAGCGCTTTCCCGAATTCGTCGAACAACCACCCCGATCTCGCCGTAGTACCAGTCAGCCGCCGCAGAAAGTCCATCCGGTAAGTTTCCTTCTTTTCTTTCTTGTGAGCGGATCTTTTTTTCTTTGAGTCTGTGAATATCTAAACCCAGTATTCACAGAGCAGAATTTGTGCAATCAGATCAAAGCTCGAAGAGCAAAGTCTGCTTGCACTTTCCTTATCCTTCAAGGGTTAGAGCTCGCGCAGTTTTCCCTTCATTGTCCATGTCCTAGGGTTACAGAGCTCCCGCGGCCTTCCTTCATTGCCCATGGCCAGGATTATAGAGCTGCTTGCGGTGCCTTCATTCATTGTCCATAACTTTTTGTTGTTCGCTGGGGTAAATTCCTTGAAGAGAAAGTGTTGATTCTAAGCTACTTTTATGTGGGGGGATTGATGGTCGTGCAGGAGATTGAGCTGAGAGTTCCTATGAGTTCCAGCAGCAGTGAAGAAAAAATCCGCAACGAGCTGATGAAAGCAGAAGGTAAGAAGAAAAAACAATTTGTCCTCCTGCCTCTTGTGTGCATGCATGTGACAAAGAAGAAACTGTGTGTGTAAGTTTTGTTCTTGCACATGCACACTCTTTCCTGGCCATGTTTTGTATGATAATCATTGCCAGAAGAGCTAGCTGCTTTCCTCTTTTGAAGAGCCTTCTCTCTTTCTTCACAGGAAGAAATTCTCAGAAGAGCTTCTTCCCTTTTTGTTTCACAGGAATTGTTGTCAGAAGTCTAGCTTCCTTCTTCAATGGAGGAGTGGAAGGGACATGGTAGTTCTTAGTGTCAGGGAAGAGTTGGGAAGTTCTAAGTGAGACACTTGAGGACAGGGACTAATATTTTGTTCTTTTGGGATTTGTTTGAATGTGCTGCTGCAGGGGTGACGCGTGTAGTGTGTGACAGACAGAGTCAGAAGGTGACTGTCACTGGCAAAGTGGATCCTGAAGCTCTGCTGAAGAGAGCAAAGAAGGTACAGAAGAAAGCCGAATTCTGCTCCGAAAAAATATACAGCCAGAATTTCATCGACTTCATTCAATCGAAAACTGCGCCCCCGCCCCAGGAACCTGAGGCAGAAATCTTTTCGTCCTTCCAACGACATCAATCATCTCCCAGAATGAAAATAGATACTCATGATCCATACTATGATACACTAGAGAGGTCAGCATCATTTAGCAGCAGGGACAGCAGTGGTTATGATGCTGCTTCCCATTACAATGCTGGTGAACAAGCAGGTTCTTCTTCATCATCATTGTATGGGCAGCAGCAGCTTCCACCTTTCTACTTTGGTAGAAATACTTATGATCATAACATTGATGATGAGAGGGAGAGAGAAGCATCATCATACAGCCAGTACATGCCCATTGCATATCGCGAAATGGATTCACATCTGCATGACTCATTTCCAAGCAGACCATCATCTTACAGGCATCATGATCATGAGGAGTTTTATGAGGGAATTGGAGACTACCATAGTCCTGCATATGAATTAAATCAGGGCACATCATACCGGCGGTATGACCCATCATCATATGATGAAATATCATACTACGATGATTCTCATCATTACCAAAACAGTGAGAGATCATCAGTGTATGCAAAGAACTATAGCTCAGGATCTGATTGGGAATCAAGAAACTACCACCCTCATCATAATTATAATAGCTCCAGCCGACCCGCCATCATAGGTGACTCTGGCATCACTAACCCCAACTACATGCAACATGTCATAAGAGATTACTGACTGTGATAGGCACCCAACAAGGCTGTTGTTCTAGTGGAGGCAGCTGTTCTGAAGAGGGTTGGAGGAAGTGATGTTTTAAGTGGAGCGGGGATCTCACATCTGCGATCTACTTTTTTTGCTTTTATAGTTTCCAACAACCGGTAGATAGTTCTTCCACCCAACACAAATTGTTGGAGGTCCAGGAGGATGATGGGATGTGCAGGATTGCACTCATCACTGCCTGAGAGAGAGAGGGTAGAGGCCCACCCTTAACACAGTGGTGAATCCAAATCCTTTCAAGTGTTATGGTTTCAGTAAACGCTTGAATCTGCAAGGCAGCAATGCCTTAGGGTGTGACACTGGAACTGTGGGTGCACTGCAAGTGGTGGTAAACTGCAGCCCTCACTATGCCACCCACGATACAGTGGCAACTTGAGCCTATGGTAGCCAAGGGGTGTATATGCATGATGACATGCTACGGGCTCCTTGCTTGCATTCATTGGGAAGCATACCGTGACACAAACAAAACCTGTAGGCCAGAGTAGAGCAGAGCTCCAGCAGGTTTTTGGAGGCCAGATCTGGATTATACCATATTAACCTGTTACACAGAAAAGTTAGTCCTCCTTTCCCCCATATAGTTAGTAGTCCTGGGGAGGGTAGGTAGGTAGGTAGGTGTGCACTAGCTGTTGCTGGCTAAACCTGCGAAATCGGATCAAGAGGGCCAAACCCATGAGCTCCAGATTCAACTGCAGACTCAATTGTTGGTTAGGACTTACAAGTTGGCAATTGACTCAGATTCTGTAAACCAACCCTTGTGCCCACCACTGCCTGTGCCAAATTTTGGAGTAAAGCAAAACCCATTAGCTGTAGCACAATACATATGGTGGTTTAATGGAACCCACCTTGTGACCTATCTAGAGGAAGCTTAAAATCTTTCCTCAGCTCAGCTCAGCTCAAAAGAGAGCTAGCTGTTCAATCAATAAATATGGTTATGGTGTCCAGAATTGATTACCTCTTCTTCATCAATGGTGTTGAAATGAAATGTGGAACATGAAAAGAGTTAAGGATAAAGACTATGATGAGAGTGTGAATATACATACATTTGAGAGTATTTTCACTGTAAGTTAACACATGTTATGAAATTTGTAGCCTGAGCTTCAGCTCTTCTGCCAGGCACTGCAAGGAACCAACCACCATGTGTCTAAACTCAAAACATTGTACGGTGTGTAAGAAGACTCAGAGTAGAAAATCTTCCAAATAATTTATGAGACTGAACAAAACCCAATTGCAAATGCTATCATTGTGTCTGATTTTTGTTTGCATTTAAAGAGAAAGTGATGTTTAGAGGTTAGACTACAACTAGAGCGTTTGAGACCACAAGAGCAGAATGCAAACTGCAACTCAAGAAAGAACAAATACAAGGACAGAGGAGAAAATCAGGAGTTACAGTAGATAAAAGTTGGTGGGAGTTCTGTTCTACGATGTATACTTGTATTTCACACACTTTGTACAGTCTTAAAATGGCAGATTCAGTCCTTCACCTGGGAGCTTTACCCATTGGAAAGCAACAGGTGTATGAGGGGCAAGGGTTGTTACACCTATGCCTTAAGGGTGGGAGGTATCTCACGCCTATAAGTAGGTGTAATTTCCCTCCCATCTTAAGGGGAGAGGCCTGAGATCTCTCTTCTTTGGTAGAAGGCATAATAATCATGGAGTTAAGGAGGCCCTCCAAATACAAAGAGGAAATTTCTCTGAGTGAAGACATGTAGGGTATCGTCGGAGGGGTGGGGTGTTACCTGACTTGAAGCACCCTGATTGGAATTCTTTGTTTTCATTTCTTTTCAGGTAATACCCAGTGGGAATCAGCAGGGTATCATGGGGAAACATGATAGGGCATTCAAAAACAAAACGACCACAGGTGTTTTGCTCTTTTGAACCACCCCTCCTTCTGTGGAGGAGAATTGCACTAAACAAGATGCCCTGCAAATACCCTATGAAATTTCAGTTAGTACTTAAGGTATAGAAGAGTAAATTTGCAGGATGGTGCCATAAAAGCGTGTTGCTTGATTTGCTATGGGACTGAGCAAACAGGCATGGTGTTGCTATTGTCGATAAGAGTAGGTTGCTGGTCTGCTACAGCATGTAAGTCAAGTTAAGGGTGGCAAATAATGTGTGTAGTTGAGGTTGGTTCTCTTGTTTTGGAAACTGGAACAGATGGGTGAGGGTATTTGTATACCCTTGAACCCTTGCCCAGTGATTCTCATAAATCAGGGAACTGGTTCTGACCCTCCACTGGTGGTTCTTAAAAATCATAGAACTAGCTTTGACACTTAACTAGGGCTCTAAAAAATCCAAACAACCAGGTCAAAGAACAAACCCTAAACCACTGGTTCATGGCTGGTTTTTTTCATGAGAACTGCCAGTTCTTTGATTCTGCAAATATTCAAAGGACTGGAGGGGAGGATATTAACAAAGTCTGAGAACCACACAACACTGGTCTAGAGAATGAATGAATAAGTCTTGAATAATCTTGAGTGGGCCACAGGATTACTAGTCAATCACTAAGGGAACTGAAATCGAAAAATTGATGTAGGGACACAACCTTAAGGTGTTGATAGAAAAGAATCCAAAACTGATGACACCAACTGCCTTGAATCAAGAGCAAATGTCTGCAGTCCACAGCTGGTACAGAAAAACTTATTAGTGGGGACAAAGAAGGAACACGGCGATGGGGAAAAATGTTAAGAAATGTGAAAAGCTGTTTGCTGAAGCTATGGACTTGACACGAAATAATGAAAATTCATTCTGCAGCATGCCCTACCGTACAGCAAACGATTGTCCATCAGCAGTAACACCTCAATCATCTGAAACTTGGTCGTTGCAAAACAGAGCTTCACTTTTAATAGTATTGAGATCCTTGCAAAACAGAGTTTCAATTCTAGAAGCATAGAGAATCGTGCAAAATGCAGCCTCAATTATATAAGCACACAGATCCTTCAGGTGATTATGTTTACTTCTTTTACACATGTACAATCATAATGGTTCAGAGGATGCAAGTAGATCATATATAAAATCTTCACCAGTGTATATTCACCAGTTCATAATAGGTCAAATTCAGCTTGCTTGAACAAAATTCAATTGAATTTTAAAATACAAAAAAGTACACAAAAAGGGATGAAGTCCTGAGTACCTTCATTGGAGAGGATAAAGCGGCAGCAGCCATCCCAAGGAGGGAAGAACTCCAAGAAATCTCTGAGAAAACTCCAACTAAAGACCAGTGGCATTCTGAGTGAGGATATTCTAGAGGCTTCTGAGTTTCCAATTTCACACAAGTGTCAGGTAGTTGGTACAAAGGATAATCATACTAACTTTCAGGGGTTGGGTATCAAAATTTCCCCACTTACAATAACCCACACTGGTTGGCCCAGGCATAAGGGTCTGAGGCATTGGATATCAGATTAGCAATCTAGATAGGTGGGGAAGGAATGGCTGGATTGGAAGACTGAGCAGGAGGCTCCAACAGTCAGTGGAGGGTTTTCCTGTAGTCTGTGAAAACAATTTCTCAGTAAAGAAACAATACATACAGAGAAAAGTCATGACATGATTCTTTGAAACATACCCAAAGGCAGCAAACCTGAGAGAAAAAAATTACATATAGAAAAGAAAGAAGTCATAAATGTGAAATTATTGGCACTATGGAAGAAAAAGGTGCCACAAATGGTTTTTTATTTATCAAACAGGACTCCTACTTTTCTAAGCCCATGCAACATGCTTTGGTACTTTATTGGAAAAACAGAAAAGGGATCCACTAGTATTCAAACAGGCCTCGCTGGGACATTTAGCACACCTGAATGCAATTTCAGAATGTTCAATGCAAGGAATTAGTTTTCCTTTTTGGGCTTTGATTTGGAGGGGGCCTGTGGTGGCTTGACTAATGACCCAAATAGGATGATTGCTGCAGGGACCACTGTCCCCAGGTAATATACACTGCTGTATGCATCCAGTGTGTCTCGACGGCTCAAAAGCTGCCACATCCCAAAATAAAACACCCACACATCTCATTCACTACTTCCTCCAGCAGTGAGGAATATGACATTATATTGTGTTATGAGAGTTTAGGGTCTGCCTTAACAGCACTGGAATTATATTCCGAAGAATGAAATGGATTGAAAGTACATATATGTTGCATTCAATTTGAATCAATGGCACCAATGAAAACAGGCACAAAAATCACTGGCAGGAAGAATTATGTGGAATGATCTATAGACAGAGAGTGCCCAATCAGAAAGCAAAAGTGATAGCACTCTTGGTACAACTTGCTAATACAGGATAAAGATTCTCAAATGTTGAGATCAGACCAGAGAATGACACCAGATTAGGTGTGGTACTAGACCAAAAAAGAAATAACACAATCAAATTCAAAAAAACTTGAACTACCAAAGATGAGGAGACATACCAGAAACCCAATGCAGGCATAATTGTTGACTAAAGCAGTGAAAAGGCCATTGATCAAATGACCCAACCTCCGGGCCCATACAGAACTAGATGGAATTGCTGATTGCCACCTGTAGAGTACTGCAACCAGCTCCAACCACACATTCTCAGGATGAAACATCATCAGGCTGGCAGACTAGCAGCCTAGATCAGTGACCTAGTTTGGGGAAAATAATGTCATGTACAAAGCACATCCAGTGGTTGCTACTATTATAAGATACACTAAAGACCTAAAGCTCTCAAAGGGTTCAACTCCAGTTGGTCCTTTGTTAGATGTCAGTGAATTGACTGATGAAGCCCATTTGAACTTTTCTGGTACCAATAGAATCATTTATCAGCCATGGAACATAGAAATGGTTAAATTGATTTTGAGACACAGTACAAACAAGACAAGTTTTTTACAGCCTTCAGACTTGACAAACCAAACAAGCTGGAGAAAATAATAATCTCTTCCATTGGAAAAATAGAGATGTGAAAAAGGTACCTCGTGAACCAGCAATCATAAGGGCGCTATGAATAAAGTACAGAAAATAGCCAAAATACAGGCCCTGTTGCCACATGAACTGAACAAGTCAGTATTCTTTCCTTCCAATTTTCCTCAACCACTATCAAAGCATCACCTCCCTACAAATCAGTGGGACAAAATTTCAACAAACATATTCTCTCTGTATCTGTCATGTAATTCCCTTGCAAATAGCACTAATGTACAGTACTGGAAGGAAGATGAAAAGGGTTCATGATCCAGAGTTCATGGGATAGACTACACACATGCCAGACTGCACTTGTGACTTGAGTTGAGAGAAGCTGTGCAAACCCCGCCTTGCTTCCTTTAGGTACCAATCTCTCATAAACATCTGTGTTGGTTATCAAGAATGATGACCAAAATCCATAACACAGACAAAGAAGTCTTTCTGCTAACCACTCAAAGAGCAGTCATTCATAAGTTCTACAATGCAGGATTAAAAACACTTGCTGTGTGGTATTGTGATTTCACACCACCTCCCACCAGAAACTGGGAATCAACAATATAACAAAAAAAACCTGGCAGCACAGAGACACAAAGCGTAGAAGAAGGATACAATGGCGAAGCCAAGTACTGACGGAGATGTTCCAGTACATGGGGAGCTCTACCCCACTCTTGGCAAGTTCCACTTTCACAATGTCAACATTCTTGGCCCTGGTCCAATCAGGTGTAGGCTCTGAGGATGATGCTGTTGTAGACCACCCGCTGAACCCAAACCCAGAGATGATCATGGCCACTTGTGAAATAGACCAGATAAAGTAGTATTTCCACCTGGCAGTGAAACCGCTTATGTACATGAACCCCAAACGGTCAACCAGTCCCCATTTTTGATACTCTGGTGACGAAAATTTTGATAATGGAACCCGAGGCAGAAGATAAAGGTAAATAGTCATGCATATAAGGGCCTGTATCATGGCAAAACCTGCTGCCTTGTATGGCAATGGAGGTGGTCGGTCCACTCTTGGGCCCCATAACTGCACCCCCCAAAACCTTTTAAGATTTCAGTATTGGTTCCTGAAGAGAAACTTTGCAGTTGTGCTTTTAAGGTAACCATTTGTGTCAGTTCTATCCCAACTAAAACCGACATGAAAAGAATGAGTGCAGTCATAACCTTTGCAAGTATCAGTCACAAAGTATTAGACCATCACTTTCATCATGAGTAACAGTGACTAGCTGTCATAAGCTCCCAATGGTGGGGTACATAGTATATGATAATCTGTCAAATATTTCAGGCAAACAGCCATTCAAAAATCTGACCTCTCGATGGGTAATATGATTCCTTTACACTGAGAAATCATGTTCACTTCTAGTGAAAGAATGAGTATTGACTGGAGGTTTCTAGGGTGCAGCGCAAGAATCCTGTGAGTTTGAGCCACCAGACTCTGAGGGCCTACATCTTCCCTACATTGCAAGCCCTGAATGAACAAACCCACTCTGCTTTGGAACCAAAGAGCACATTTGCAGGTGTGATGCCAACTTCTGTGAACCTCACAAAGCAATCTAGATCTACTTGCAGGGCTTGTCAGAAGCATTTCTACCACAACACTAAGATTGGAGAATTTAATTTGCTGCTAATCCATATCAAATCCTACAGAGGAATTTTCGGTGCTCCCTAGTGCATGGAAATCTCTGATAGGTTCCAGAATCTCACATCTTGAGTAAACAGGCATACTTCCAACAAAATTGTCTGCAAGATTGGGAGAACTTGGGTACCTCAAGAAGTTTTTAGGGGTCCAGAAACAGTATGGAAATTGAAAAAGGGCATTCTACTAGCCAAGACTAGATGCTCTGTCCTTGTTATTTGAAAGCAGGGTGAACATGAAAGGAATATTGGAGAGAGTGTAAAGGAGTGTTAAATTACCCCCTTATTTTCAGCCCAGTCAATGTAATCTTTGATCTCATATACTGGGCCTGCCAAGTGTGTCCCACAATTGAGACAGTAACCCAAGAAGGTAATGGGTGATGGAAGGTCCCTGATCTGGTTCTTCTTCTGTGACTCTCTCAAGTCATCTTGCTTCTCTGGCCTCCCATCCTGGTAACAAACAGCTGCTGAAATCACCTTCAGAGTCAACACCATCAATGCACCTGCCAATAGCAACCCTTAGGCTCAACATATCAACCCTAGAGCCCTCCTGCTGCTGCCTCCCATGCCCTACGACAGGCTAATAATGTGCACATGTGGGCATTACAATCGGTAATTCTTGATGTGGCAACTTCTGAAAATTATGCTGAACTTCCTTACAGTGACTAGGAATAAATTACATTTTGCAACAAAGTGTCTGACTGACATGGCCTTTCAGTCACCTCAACCCACAGCATTTTGGTTTTCTTTTGCCAAAGGTATGGGAGCAATTACCAGTTGAATCAATGCCACCATTTTTCCATGCATCTCCACTCATCATCAATATATGGCTACAACAACACAATCCAACTAAGTGTTTCAGAGATGATGGTTTCCTTCATTCACAGCTCTGAGGGTTGGCCAGCTTTTGCTGGACTTCCAATACAGTGAGGTGCCTAAATTAAGGAAGATGCTCAATTCAATGTGTTTAGGTGAAGCATGGATTTCACTAGAAGATTGTCTCTTGATGCCTTTCATAATTTCAAACCTAATTCTGTGCCAGGATGCAAGCCTTCTGGCTACAACAAACAACAAAGGATTCTGGTTTGTTTGCAAATTTTGATGGAGAAAATTTCCAGTAAATAATTCGTGCAAGGAAAAACTAGGCAAACAATAACAGCAAGCAGCTCTGACCATGCAATGAGGAAGGCAAAGGCGATGAAGAAGGTGATGACTCCACAACGCCTCCGGTACACTAGCATACTGCCATAACTGACCAGGATCGGGAAGAAGAATAAAAAATTAGCTGCTGCCCCGAAGGCATAATAAGAAAGCAACGCGCCTGTCCCCGCTGCATACAAATTCCGCAACGCCCCTGCCGGTGTGAACCTTGCCAACCAGCTGAATGGAATTGACGCCAAAAAACACAACAAAAACCTCACCACTGGCACTGAAACTCCCAGAACACCCGCTACATCTTCCAATACGGCCATTCCCTTTTCAATGCCCTCGTTCCCTCCCTTTCTACTGCACCGGCTCGTTCCGCAATCCTTCCGCTCCTCCTCCTTCTTCCGCTCGAATCCTCCGCTCTCCTCTGGTGTGTGTCTCTATCCCCTTCACCCGGGCATTAGGGTTTATCAAAGCGGCCCGACCGAGCCCGTCTCCCTACTGATGGATGAACAGAAGGTAGATTCATCATCACGTTACCATCAAAGCTTGCGCCGGAAGCAACTTCATCAGTACTAAATTCATCGTTCAATTAGCTAGGGTATCATCCATGAGGCATCGATAGATCCGACTGGGCAGGGGGAAGCCAGGAAAAAAAAACCAACCGACTAGGGAAGCGATGGCGAGGGCCGCCAAGGGAGAGAACAAGAGCAAGGGAGCGGCGCGCGACGAGGACGCGAGATTCAGAAGAAGAAAGCATACACACAGTTGGGATTCATCTTTGGCAACTATGGAGCCAACTCTTCAGTAGTCTTGGGGATGTTGTTGCTGGGAATTGGAGACGCAATAGTAATATGAAGTTGACATGAATGCTATTCCTGTTCCTGTTGCTGCCAACATCATGACACTGTCTTCTTCCTGCTTTTTGCTTCCAGAATGTGTGCAAGTAAGTAGCCCTTGTGACCCAATGTTTCATGGGCTGCTGCTGCTGCTGGCATGGCAGGCCATATCCAAATACAGTAGTGCTCAGATTTCTGCGGTGATTCGGGCTACCACACCCTAAACCCTAATGAGGGGGCTAAGATGTCCATTTTCAACTGGAAATCACTGCCATACTGACAGGAGGCTGGAACCTGGTTTTTCTGTTCACATCAGTATGTTTCTGTCTTGCTTTTTCTGATAGGTATCATATCGATGGAAATAGTTTCTGCCTCTCTCGTACATACCATGAGAGGGTTTAGTGTCTCGGTATCATTGTGCATGTTCAAGATTTAAGGCCAGGAGCCACTGCGTTTTGGGTCCAGTTAGTGGGTCGGATGCAAAAATCTTCAGGACCCTCATCAGTCCCAGTGGTCCCTCCAAGTCAAGACTTGTAGGGTATTTTTTTGCACCTATTCTTCTGCAGTGGAGAAAGCTGAATTGTGGAGGATGGGGAAATCAAAGAGGAGCTGCAGGGTTTCCTGATGCAAGCAGAGGCTGTTGTTAACAAATCCCTGCCCCAGAATTGGTTTCTGCTTTCTTTCCATCTGGCAATGGCACCAAAGCGCTGTTTTATGTTGATGGCTTTTGCAGCAGTACCACCCAAGGCAGAAGAATATTATGGCAATTTGAGAATTGACATCTGGGAATGCATGGGACACAATGCAATGATGTGGCTTGCCTGCACAGAAGGTGGCACTGGATTTTCCCTTCCGGGCCCAAGAAAAAACAAAAGAGAGGTTCATTCTTTCAAAACTCTCAATAGCTTCAAAGTTGTGGAAGCTTCAGACTTAATCTCTTGGTCAGACTTTTAAAAAACAGTAGCAAGAAGCTGTTATCTGAGTTTGTCAAAATCCCAACACCTTTCTTTCTTGCCTGCATTTGTAGCCTCCCTTGCAAACTGTAGTTTTCAATGTTCATTTGACAGAATAAAAGTTATGATGTGGGCAGAATAAGGAAGGTTGGTTGGCTATGCACTGTCAAGTCTGTGGGTTGGATGTTTATTGGCTCTGTAGGTAAAGACATAAGATTTGGGCATAAGAAATCAGCTTGACTTGAAAACCAATTTTAGGTTGACAGTTGAAGACTTGATTGTGTTCTCTAGACTGTTTTCTGAAGCTGGTCAGATATATCCAGTGTTGGTATGGTATCAACTTTTGAACATACCAGCTTGGTCCTTGTATTTGGTGCATTTCAAAAAATTCAGACCAGCCTGGTCTTGGTATTGGGTCCTTTTTAAAACTTTCACACCAGCTTGGTCTTGGTACTGGTGGGAATATGGACAAGGCTGGTCTCAGCCTGGTCCTGGTATTGGGTCCTTTTTAGAACTTTCATACCAGCTCGGTCCTGCTATTGGCATGGATACAGACAAGGCTTGTATCACCTGGTCCTGGTGTTGGGTCCTTTTTAAAGCTTTCATACCAACTTGTTGAATATGTACAAGGCTGGAATTACCTCAAGTCTTTCGTTACCAGGGTGGTACGGGGACAAGGTTGGTATTGCCTTAAGTCATGCCAGCCTGGTAGTGTCCTTCAATACTAGCCTAAATAACATGTGCAGGCCTGTATACCAGACTGACACTGGATGTAACACTGGCTTTGATAATTGTGGAGTGATTTGCAAACTAACCACAAGACAAAAATGAAACTAACAATCAAGATAATTCTTCAAAAGGTGAAATCGACTTTTTGTTATCCTAGCGCCACAATTCACATTCTCTAGAACCTTGTCCTCATATGCACAATTCACCTATTCCTATAACTTGTTTAATATTAAGTCTTCAACCAATTGTCATTTCATTCTTATGGCAAATATTCAACCTTTCAAATCAACATTAAAGAAAACCTCTTAACATGTGATTATAACCCACATTACATACAATTGAGAAACGCACAACATAAAGAAAAGATGAGAAAACACCTTATGAAGGTTTTTTTAAATGAAGGTTATACTTGCATGTTAAAAAAAAAAAAACTATAACCCACATACATGCAATTGAAAAAAATGAAAATGGAAAAATAAGGAATCAATTTTATTTTTTTAATGTGTAACTATAACTTATAGTACATGCAACCAAAAGAGAGTGAGAAACCAACACCCGAAAAAGAAAAGAAAAATAACTCATATACATGCAATTGCAAAAGAAAGTGAGAAGGGGTAAAAGAAAAAATAAACAACCAAACAAATTGTTAACATGTGACTATAATATAAGTTATGTTACATTTGACCAAATAAATGAGAAACTTGGTGGGGAAACAAAAAACCCAACATAACAAGTGTACAATGTGACCATAACCCACATTACATGTAATTGAAAAAAAATGAGAAACTTGTGAAAACAAGGAAAAAAAAACTTTTATAAATGACTTTTAAAAATTTATTCATATGTGCATTAATAAAAAATGAATTTACAAATTTTCTTTTATATGCAATTGTGTAGTTTTTATATGCAACTATAAATAAAATATTAAATGTCTATTTTTCTTTTCCTTAGAATTTTCATGGATTACCTTGTATTGTATTCAAGTGAAAAAAAAAAACGTACCATGTTAATATTTCTTATTGTAATCAAAGTTAGTTGTGTGTCTACTTTGAACAAAAGTTTGACACATTTGATTTGACCTTAACATGAAAACAAATGCAAAATTTTCATGTCACATTTCTTTGATCAACTTTGAGAATTTGCCAAAGCTTGTTGATAAGATTCAAATTCAAAAGAGTTTTTAGAATAGATTTGGCATTGCTTTATATGAAGTGTACAAATCAAGGTGATAAACAATCAATAAGGGTGGCACAACCATTGTGCCATTAATTTTTTCAATGTTGCCATAAGTGTCCTTCAAGACCTCACTTTGGTGCTTGTCAAAGTTAAGTTTAACATGTTCCTACAACTAATATTGGGGATAAATTATCCGTACTACATTGATTATGAGTTATTGATTGGGAAACCTTGACTTTAATTTTGCAAACTGAAAACAATGAAACTTGTAAACATTGTCTTTTTAAAGTTTCAACCATGGTTGCATACACAACCTTTGTCACCTAAAAAATTACCTTTGTGTTCAAATTTTGGGGTTGGCCCAAATTTGTTAAACTTGATATTCAAATTGAAGGTGATCTATTGAGGTGGCTACATTTTTTATCCATTTTATAAGAATGCCTTCATTTCAAGAATCCATTAAAATTTTGATTTAATGGAAAATTGAAGATTTAAAAATAATAGTAAGATCAAAATACAATGCATATGTAACTCCTATTGATAGATTGTCAATATTATAAACACAAAGTCACACACAAAAACATTTGTTGTGTGTTACCATCATTATAATAAAAGGTGTCCTTGTATGCCAAGTGATTTCACTGGATTTTGATTGAATTCACTAGTTGTAGTGAACGAAGACCAATGAAGAAACAATGAATTCATTAGTTTAGTGAAGAGGGACTATTGAATTGCACCCACATTTTGTAGTAGTGCACATTGGTGCTTAAACCATGACTATTCACATATATAAACTTAATAACACAACAACCTTCTAAAATGTGCATAAATTTCAAATTCCAAACATCATTCACTCACTTGCAACAATGCAAAAACCCAAGCCCAAAAGAGAAGATGGAAAATCAAAACACCATGTGCAAAAGAACATTACATTAAAAAATTGCAAATAAACAAAACACTATGTGTTTAAGAATTTCGCACATCTTTGGATTCTATCGCATACATTAAATATTTAAAACTATGTTCACACTAAAATCAATTCTATAATAATTTACTCTAATTTACTTATAGTAATTAGGATATAAACATGCAATTAACCAAAAATTCATGTGCAAAAAAATCTAGCATAACACACAAAAATTGTAAAGCAAAAAAAAATAATGTGTTTTGGAATTTCATATCATCAAAAATGACTCAAAATCATAAATCTTAAGATTATATATCATACATTAATATTTAAAACTATGTTCACATTGAAATTGGTTTCACAATAATTACCTTAGTTTACTTACAATAAGTAAAACATTTAAACACATAATTGACATAAAAATCTTGACACATCACATGGTTAACAAAATTTAATTAAAAAATGGATAAATTCAAACAAGGGCCAAATGCAAGCCATGTTTTCCAAATCCACCTCTAATTACTACTGGTTCAAAAATGTGACATGGAATTAACCACTACTTTACGAATGTTGTCTCAAGATAACTAAATAAGAACCTTAGATTAGTTTTGCACAACATAACATGCACACTTGCCCATGTTTAGCTATCAATGTTTACAACTTCATTACAAGAAATTTATAAAAATTGAGCCTGTGCCATAGCTTGTTGAATGATGTTCAACACCACATTGTGCATGCATTTAGTCATGGTCCACCTAGAATTGCCACTCCAATGCTTGTGTGGATAATTCTACATTTACAATTGCTTGAACAAAGATTTCATGCCTTTGTAATTAATCATAGGACACCTTCACTTACAAGGTGTAAAATGCAAGAGCTTGCATTTGTTGTCAATCACTTCTAGGCAATATTCATTTGAGTCAAAATACAATCATAAGCCAAGCTAACATTTGTAAACTACCATTTTCCAATTGCCACACCATGAATGGCAATCTTTTCCTTTCACTTGTATGTTCGGACATAGGGTCCACCTTTGGGATCACAAGCTTTTCCTTGTGTTCAATTCATGTGCACATTTTGCATTTTAGTCCATAAATGAATCCAGTATCACCCACACCACTTTTACTCCATGTGTATGTCGAACACGGACGGGTTTGGGGACCGAAACTGTGTAATTTTGTTACACAGCTATATAAACCTATGTCCTTGGTTGCACAACCACTTCTACACCCTTCTTTGGTCTATACAAGCTTCACCAATCTCCTACAATGAACTAAACACAAGTGCACCAAAATCATTCGAAACAAAAAGCCCAAATTCCTTCACAACAAACTTTGCATTCACACAATAATTCTGTAACAAGTGAAGGTGTCCTTTCCAAGGTCACACCACCCCCTTATATACTATGCAAAAGGAAATTACTCAAGGAATTACCTATCAAATAAAATAATCACAAGATAATTCTACCCATGTGATTCCACGTTAATGATAATCATTCGTGTGATCAGAACTACTCAAGGGATAAAATAATCATAAGATAACTCTACCCATGTGATTCCACGTTAAAGGATAATCACTTGTGTGATTGGAACTACTCAAGGAATAAAATAATCACAAGATAACTCTACCCATGTGGTTCCACGTTAAAGGATAATCACTCGTGTGATTGGAACTACTCAAGGAATAATTACAAGATACTAATCACATGTGCATATGACTTTCTCTTATGACCAAATTCACTTACCCCCCCCCCTTAAGTAACCTTGTATTTACGTTGAGTTTATACATGGAGCTACATCACTCCCAAACTCATTATGGATTCCGTCTTCGGAATCACATATCCAAAACCTATTGAAGGTCTGGTCCCAGTTGAATCTTGCTTAGCCGCTCCTTGACCTCTCCTTCTGGTAACATTCATGGAGTGAATTGGTTATCTCACCCTTGACCCCTTCGATCCGACAAAACTCCAACTTTGGGGATTGTCTCCAAAGCATACAACCCTACTTCCTCTTCACTGGAATCATCGGTGTAAATCCCTTCAGAACTAGAGCTTTGGTCTGTTTCTGATTCATTATCATACTCACTCGTCCCTCCAAAGCTTTTCACAAAATTGGCAAATGGAACTTTTTGTCGATTAGGATGAACTTCGATGGTCATGTATCCTTCGCCCCAATAATTCCTAGCATGCGACTTTGTCAACTAAGGCTTACCTAATATCATTGGATAAGCCCCATCTTCCTCTAGTACCACATGGAAATCCACAATGGTGGAAACCCTCATTACAGTGATTACAACATTGTTAATGACTCCTTCAGGCCTAACAACTCGTTTGTTGGCCATCTTTAAGGTTTTTGCGGTAGGTCTATCAATTTTCAGCCCTAAGTACCTCATTGCAGGAATTGTCATCACATTGACTCCTGCCCCTCCATCCACCAACACTCCACGCAACATTGATCCATTACATTGCACATCAATGATTGGATCACATTCACGCTTAGTTGCTATGGCATTCAAAGGTGAAGGTACCTTTGGGACTTTAGGTGCTGACAATCCCTTCCTCAGCTCCCTTCGAGATGACGGCACCATTGCCACCAACTGTCCAATGGTGATGTCCGCTTTTTGAGATCCCACATCCTTCACCACCGAATAAGGACCAGAATCTCTAGAAATTGGAAAGTCTTGGAATCCAAATCTCCGCCTTCGGTTCTTTTTCTTCTCTTTTGGGGTCCTCGCCATCTCTTTGAACCTCTTGACACTTGTGTCAGGATGAGTAGCGTCTTCCACCGGTCGCTTAGTTTAGGCCATGACATCGACCACATCCTCAGGGATTTGGAGGCTCCTCTCCAAACCCATCAAGGCCTTCTCTCGCCCTTCACTTATCGGCTCAATTAAATGTACTTGAGCCTTGCCCTTCTCTTCTGCAGAGAACCTTCGAGTAGAAGGACCTGCGTTCTCTCTAGTGACCAAGGCTGGCAAGTTTGGACACTTTCTTGAATAATGACCCATCTCCCGACACTTGTAACATTGGATTGTCGACAGGTCCCTCTCCATGTTCCTGTTCTTACTAATCCTTGGTTGTAGTAGATGGAGGCTCAACTGGTTCATTTGATTGATCATTTGTTCCATGGCCGACTCCATGCGCGAACTCACTTTTGGATGTTTTCGCAGCTCTGGTTCAGTCGAAAATTGAACTGCCTTCACCATGGGTTGCGCAATTGGTCGTGGAACTTCCTCCATGCTTACCTCCTTCTTTTCGGCCACCTCCGCTACTTCATCAAATGTCGCCGTCTGTTCATACCTCATTTGTTGTCGCAATTCTGACAACAGACCGATGGTGAAATGCTCTAGCACCAATGCATTGACTCCCGCAAAAATTGGATCAGTTCCTTCATGACCTTGTGCCCTAAGACACCCTTGGAGTTTATTCTGCAATGTCATTGTCCTCTCCTTATACTCTCTTACTGACTCTAAAGCCCCTTGCTTTAGTTGGCTCAGTTCAAGTATTAAGTTCTGGTAGACATTCTTCACAGAAAATTCCTTCACTAGGATCCCTTTAATGCTTCTGTCTGTCGCTCAAACCAAAGTGACGCCGAACCCTCTAAGAATTCAGGAAGAAAATTAAGCCATTCCACAGCGGTCCTAAGCCCCGTACCAATACAAGCCCGTTTGTATTCCTTTAAAAACATTTCAGGGTCCTCACCCTTACTTCCCCTAAAAACTGGAATAACCATATTGATTATTGTTTTGTCTCAAAGAAAAACAAAAACAAAAACAAACACCCAAATTAATTAAATCTCTTTACCAACTATCGTTTAGCTTTTACAACCTTTCCTCGTGAATAAAGAAATTCCCGAGGGCCCGAGTTGCACTCATAACAAAATCCTCCCTGTCCTCACGGTGTAATTCTCTAAAAGGACCAGACATCTCTAATCCTGCCATTATCCTATTTAAATGCCTAGATTGAAAGACAACATTTACAAGATCATGGCCATCACGAGTATCGATCACGCCTCCACTCCACATGACATGCAGGTTATTAGTTCTGGCGTAATCTAGAGTCGCATCTCTCTTCCTAAGCCAAATGAGTAAATGCTGCTCTTCTGTGATTGTCCTTTGGCATTGCCTTGTAGGTTCCAAGTCGGGTTGAAGTCCAGACTCCTCTCGTCTTCTACGTAATTGTGATACTACCACACTTGGTTCACCTACAGCCCCAGGCTCTTCCAAAGGTCTTTCAACAGGAGTTCTCGGCCCAGTGACTCCTAAGGTTAAGGATGGGGTTTCTTGCCTATCTTCAGGAAACTGTGTACCAGGGGAGTCAGAAGCCTGTCCTATCGTAGACATTAACGACACAATTGATTTCTCACGACACAATCAGTTTTCCACGACGCAACTGATTTCCCATGACACAATCAATTTCCCATGACATAATTGATTGTCCACGACATAATCAGTTTTCCATGACAGAATTGATTTTCCATGACACAATCAAGGGTCTCTGTACAACTTCACAACACAATTCAACAACACAATTAAGTTTCACAACACAATTCAACAACACAATTAAGTTTCGCAACACAATTTTCTCAGCCGATTAAATTGCACAACACAAAGAACATAGACTCGTGTCTCGGCAACGGAACCAAAAAGATGTCAAACACGGACGGGTTTGGGGACCGAAACTGTGTAATTTTGTTACACAGCTATATAAACCTATGTCCTTGGTTGCACAACCACTTCTGCACCCTTCTTTGGTCTATACAAGCTTCACCAATCTCCTACAATGAACTAAACACAAATGCACCAAAATCATTCGAAACAAAAAGCCCAAATTCCTTCACAACAAACTTTGCATTCACACAATAATTCAGTAACAAGTGAAGGTGTCCTTTCCAAGGTCACACCACCCCCTTATATACTATGCAAAAGGAAATTACTCAAGGAATTACCTATCAAATAAAATAATCACAAGATAATTCTACCCATGTGATTCCACGTTAAGGATAATCACTCGTGTGATCGGAACTACTCAAGGGATAAAATAATCACAAGATAACTCTACCCATGTGATTCCACGTTAAAGGATAATCACTTGTGTGATTGGAACTACTCAAGGAATAAAATAATCACAAGATAACTCTACCCATGTGGTTCCACGTTAAAGGATAATCACTTGTGTGATTGGAACTACTCAAGGAATAATTACAAGATACTAATCACATGTGCATATGACTTTCTCTTATGACCAAATTCACTTACCCCCCCCCCCCTAAGTAACCTTGTATTTACATTGAGTTTATACATGGAGCTACATGTACTTTGTAACCCAAATGTTTTAGAACTTGTCATGAACATCATATTTTGTTTGTTTCTTTTTAGCAACTACAACAGTTTGATCATGATCTTTAGAAGATGAAAAAACACAAGTTAGAGGTGTGAATATGTTAAAGTTGGGAATGTAAATGTTTTGTTTGCTAAACCAAGAATTCAACCTCAAAAGGTGAAAACTTCTCATTAAGAAACTACTTTTAGTAAAATTTTGATGGTGGTTTCAAAGGTGCCATGACTTTAAGTGACAAATATACAAGCACAACAAATCGTCAAATTCATATATGTGATGTTCATTGTGTAGTCAAACATATGAAAGGATGATTAAAGATTTATATAGCAACCAGATTTGGCTAAATTTTTGTACAGATGATCACCACTTTTTCTACATCCTCGAATGAACAATCACCATGTTAGCTACAAACAGAAATTCCTAAAATAAAAAAACACTGTTATGAACCATGCATGATCCACTGATTTATTTTCTGTTTGTGGAAGGTCAAACTGTCATTTCAAAATGTCCTTGGGTTTGAGAGGAAGACATTTAAAGCGTGCAAATCTTGAGTAGTCAAGTCAGATCCACTCACTGTTTCCAAGAGACCAGCTGATCTCTCTCTCTCTCTGTGTCTGTGTGGCTGGCTCCCCCACAACCCCTGGCTCCCCCCACTCTGAGTTCCTCACGGTTCACTACATCTCTCCCTCCACCTACTTCCAAGCCTGAGAGAGTGAGAATGAGAGAAGCCACGATAGGTAGCTAATTCACAGAAGAGACAAACCGGAAGGATGGTCTGTTAAACGTGATGGATCGTAGTACAATGGTGTTTGAAAAAACTTACTTACCTAATGCCTGGATTAGTTGAGTAGAAATTTGTATAGTACTAGGTACTACTGTCTGTCTCTGGTGCAATACAGGTGTCCAATAATTCCCATTTTCATTCATTTTCTTTCTCTGACTCCAATTTACTATACATGAAATAATACTACTAGCCTACCCATGGACCATATTATTATTATTTTTTTTTCCCCTAGTGCAGTACTGAGGAATCTGTGAAAATCTAATGGAATTATGCCAGATGAAAGATTGTTGGGGGGTGGGGATGAGTGGAGTGGTGTGCCTTTCCTTATCCGCCATCTTTGATCTGGCACAAACGGGGGACTACTAAAGTATAACTTTATTGGATGTGATAAACACTAATAGAGGCTGCAATAAGGAGTGTGGGTGAAGATGCTCTTACCTTAGAAGGCATATATATGTAGAGAATTGCAATACTGTAAGCAACAGATTCTCTGTGCACCACATTATGAAATGCAAAGCAGTCCTTCCCACTTCGCATATTAATTGTTGCAGTAGTAGATCAGTCTACGACTTATTTGAATCCCATTTTGCATTGCAGTGGGATCATGTCCTTGTCCATCAATCGATTTCAGTCCCTAGCCTAGCAAGTTTTGTGCTTTGAAAATAGAGAGGAGTAGGAAAAAGGGCTAATCGTATGAGATCTACAAGATGAAACTTTGGAAATTTTGCTTGCTATAATTTTGTTTTGGAGAAACAATGCAAAGAGCAAGAAGAAATTATAAGTTTGAATATAATCCTACTATTAAGGAAGATAGTTTGTCTATTTTGTGTGTTGGTTTTGTCGTGTTGATAGTTGAGATCTCCCAAATTATGGGGACTCCCATGTGCTCTTAATACGACTAGACAACCCTTGATGCATCAACGTGATTTGTAATGTTTAGACAAGTGTTGGGTGGTTCTTAGAACGAGGGACAAATACCCACCAGTCATGAACCTGGGTATCGATATATTCATTACACATTGACTGTCAAGATATTCAAAGCATTGGGGGTTTTGGTATGTAACCTTGTTTCTAAAAAGAACAAAAAAAAGTGAAAGAGCTGGCCAAAGAATCGCCATTTCTTTCATGAAAAACTGCAGATTCTTTAAGGTTTTTGAAACAATGGGGATCGACAGTTCTCTGATTTTGGGATACCTATATATTTTGTAAAACTACGTTAAAGTATTATGTATGTATGTGCTCAAGGGCACAGGCCACGCACTAGGTGTTGTAAGAAGAGAAGAAATGTGTGAAGAAGAGACTGTTCTAGAAGGCTCTATGAAACCAGGCAAAATGGGAAGAGGGAATGGCGGGCAGGCAGGAGGAGGAGGGAAGGGGGGCCAAGAGAGGGCCGAAGAACGGTGAAACGCACGACTGGTCAGTGCGTGTATAAATGATTATTAAAGTGATATTGAACTTAGTGTTAGTACCAAACTACAGTGATGGCAGAACGAGTGTTATAATTAGTAGAGAGACAGACACAGCTCCCCCCACCCCCCCCAAAGTTATAATGAGAAGGGTCCTTGTTCCTTTCTCTGTTGCACCTTCTTCTTCTGTTGCTCTGCAGTCTGCTGCAGCTTGCTGCTGTGCTGCAGTACAGATCTCAGAGCTGTCGGGCCTGCACTACTTTTTACTACAGTCTACTACTAAGTTTAGGGTACGTCTACTTTCATTTCAACCGGCTTTCCTACCATTACATCACCATGGCATAAGCACTGCACTCATTACACAAAAGGAGGGGGAGGGGAAGTCCGAAGGGGCCTGCAGCCACATGTTCAGTACTCCGTCAACGCTCAACTGCAATTGTCCTTTGAATTAACTATATTACCCATAATGCCCAGCACATTGTCTGCTTAGATCAAGGTCTGCTTTATTGATCTTGGTAGATCAAGAATGTAAATCACCAGGATCTCCAGTGGTGATGCTCTGTTTGTGTCCGTGCGGAAATATTTCTCACATCCAACTTTAGTTATTTACTTTTTTTTCAGACCCAATCCATAAAAGTAAAATTGGGACTGCAAATATGTAGGAGACTAGTGTTAACAACCCACCTGGACCAATCAAACTAGCCAATCACGTGCAAGTGTTAGGCTTTTGTGTGTCTTCAATTAGCCTCACAAAACTGGGGAAAAATGCTCGGCCAAAACTATTTTACTGAGCCAAACACACATGTTTTGACTTTTCTTCATCCAATTTTAATTTGCAGGGCCACATATTGAACACCAGTGGAGTTTGCCTTTACCCATCATGCCCATGCCCCATCACACTTATCTGCTTAGATGAGAGCATGATGATCTGGGTTTTACTGTTCTCAACAGTAGATCAAGACTGTAGATTACAGTCCTTGAATTAGCTATATTTTCCATCATGCCACCACGACTGTCTCCTTAGATATAGATCAAAGCTGCCTGATCTGTTTTACTGATCTAAGCTAGTAGATCAAGAATGTAGATTATATAGTGTTGGAGAGGCTGGATTAACTGACGTGCCCATCAAGCTGCACAACACTGTCTGCTTAGATCCAAGTCTGATCTGTTTACTGATCAAGTAGATCAAGAATGTGGATTGACAGTAGAATTGGGTGGACTGGAAAAATGTGAGAAATTCTCTGTTATATTATTAGATGATGAAGTGCAAAAGCATGATATGGAAGCAAGTACAGAATATGGAATGAAAAAAAAAATCCACCAAGTGGTGTTGTGGGCTTCCCACTAGAAAACCAGCAATCATACACCTGACATGTGGTATGGTCTTTTGACCATTTTTTGTCTCATTGATCCATAGTCTATAGGCTATGCACACCATAGTCATTTTGTCTCTTCAGACAACTCAGTAGAATTCAAAAGCCACACAACCAACACAACAAGGTCAGGAGTTCAGTCACCTAACCTTGGGTGAACCAGCACCCACATTAGTACCATGGTAAAGATCCCGAAGCTCTATTTAAATTATTTCTAAATATTACAAATATGCCCACACTCTGAGCCTAAATCAAGATCTCTGGGTTCAAATCTAACAATTTTTTGGGCTTAATATGGCCACAAAGAGGCCTCACTCAAAAACATGAAGGTACCCATGTGGGTGCTAGTTCACCCTTGCCGGTGAACTACCACCCAAACTCATACAATGGTAATTTGTAAAAACCCCAATTTTTTTTGGTGTTGATTGTATGTACATTACAAAGATGGGGCCAGTGAAGCCCTATTTTTTTTTGGGTGCAAACTTTCACAATGTTGCAAAAAATTTGGACATTTTCCTTCACAAATTGGAATGACTAGATGGGGAAAAAAATTCAAAAAAATCACCAGATTTTTATACTTGCTTCAAGTAGGTAGCCCAAATATAGAAGGATGTTTCATTTTTTTCATTCGTATTTTGTTAATATGTAGCCATATTTGGCTAAATCAGCTCATGCATGATCGCCACCTGTGCTGAATCACAAAGTTGAAAATAAAGAAGAATGCTGATTTGATTGGGCTGCAGACTAAATCAGGATATTCAAGTTCAAATTTACCATTTCCCAAATGAAATATAGCCACTCAAGAAGGTAACCAGTGGGTGCTGCTTCACACTAAGGGGTTGAGTCAGCAAAAACAAAGAAAGAAAAAAAGGAACGACATGGGTCGAGACATTAGGGTTAGGGTAGTTCACATTTCTCCCTATAATGTTGAAACACCCATTTTCAGATTAAAACTCCATTTCAACAATTCAATATTGCACATTTAATTGTTGGGTGGAAATGTGTTGTTCAAGTTCTTTAATTTTTATTTTAAAAATTAATTTAAGAAAAGAAGAAAAAGCTACTTGGTTTTTGGAATATTTAGCTTGAGAACCTCCAATACTCATGGGCATTATACAAAAGATCATTAAAACATGCTTGATTTTTTTTTATCCTCAACATGAAACATCTTCAAAAACATAACCATAGAAACTTAAAGCATAAATTGCTCACCTGAACATCAAAAAATCCAACACCTACTAATGAACCTGGGTATAATGATTTCCTAGGTTTAGGGTGACACAATTCTTTCCTTAATGTTACAGTACCCTTTGTTGGCCTTGCCTACCAAGGCAAGGATATTGTGTTTACATTCATTATGGAGTATAGTAGCTTAAGGGGTTTTGGCCCTTAGGTAATAATAGGGTCTATTTTTATATGAGGATTTTTGAAAGATGATCTTTTGGCTTGTGTTGAAACTTGAGATTAGTTATTACAGAGTTATAATAGCTTGAAGGATTTTAGTTGTCTTTAGAGGATTTTTTGAAGATTATATTGTTGCATGGTGAAATATTTGAGTTTCCATAATTCTTCTTTTGTCTCAAGATACTTTTAGATGTAAATGGCAAGGCCATAGTGTGACACACCCCTTGATTCGAATGAATGTTGCTGGCCAATGTTAAGACTTATGACCGCTTCATTTCAAGGCCCCCATGACTATAGAGTGCAAATATTGAACATTTTCTACACAATTTGAGCCTAAAATTTTGAGAATCAAGCCTTCAGGGGGAAGAAGGTTCAGGGTTAAGGGTTTAAAGATAACCCACCTACATGAAACATATGTATTCACGACTAGGTATAGGTGGGGTATCAAAAAAATTCAAAGGGAAACTAGACCAAATAGGTCTTTGATGAGAAGTTTTAAATTTTATAATTTTCCCACTTTTTGTGTTATTTGAAAAATAAAGGGGAAAAATGTTGAGTATACGAGACAACCCATTACCATGCATAACTTGTTAATTACAAAAATAAATAAATTATTCGGTAAGTCAAGTGAGGCATTAATAGTTTAAATCATGTTCTAACTTATCCATCTCATGAACAATTTGAGCAAACCAAAATTCAAAGATGTATTTTGACACATGGAAAAAAAATTAAAACTATATTATGTTTAAATGGGAAATTTTGATTGTATTTCTCACATTTCAAAAGTCCTCCTCTTCATTGGGGGATACTGTCACATGAGTAAAAGTTGGGAAACTAGTCCAATGAGGAATGTTTTATATGTTCCAATTTTGAGTTAAACGGCATCCTAAAGAAACGTGTTTTTGTTTCCGTTTTTGTTGTTCCAGGGATGCAAAAAAGAAAGTTTATTAATGAAGAGGAACTTAAGGGATTCAGGCTCAAAGACAAATGTGCAATTTGCAGTTGTTCCTTGACATACTTTCATACAAGTTCTTCGTGATACATAAAATGGTCTGTGATATTTGTTGGCTCTAGCAGTAAAGGGAGAGACTAAGGAATGATGTAGTTTTTGTTTGGTTGTACAATCTTTTGAGGAATGTTTACCAGGTGTTACTACAACATAAATAATCAAATTACCAGATTACCAAAATGTAATGCAGGAGTTTCATGTTTGTCATAACAGATCATGATCAGGGTTTTGATTTGTGCAATTTTGTGAGGTAGGTGGACTGCCGATTATGTACAAGAGGAATTAACAAAATTTGGTTACAAGTCAAAGAGGAAAGTAAAATATTTTTGGAACTTCTTCACTATATTTTGGTGACATGGTAGAACTTGCAGTCTAACTCTGACAATTTCAAACCTTTTTTTCCTCAAACTAATTTGACTTTGACCCTTCTTTTCAAAGAACAAAACCTCCATTCTATGATCTGCAGCCCCCTTCTTTTGGTTGCCAAGTGGCATAAAATCACAATGACAAAAAAAGAAGAAAAAGAACACACACACACACTCTGATCATGACCACTTAGTGTTTTTGGGTTTTAACTTTTCTAGCTGCCAAAGTTCAGGAAAGAAGTTAATTTTTTATAGAAATTTTCCAGATTCTATATGGAGTTTTAGTAGGTAGCCAGAAACATAGAAGGATGCTTAATTATTTTTTTTTTTTCATATTTTCATTTATAGCCAGATTTGGCTAAGTCTTCTACATCACCAAAATGTGTTTCACACACAATTTGACTGGCATAATTCATCAAAAATTATAGTATACAGTATACACTGACCAGCGTATAAACAGGGAAGGAAAAAAACCCTTGAGAGTGTGACCAAACCTCAAGGGTTTTCCTGGATCAAAATCCAGTTGGCCCTTGAGGGTCAGACTGGATTGGATACAGGCCAATTTACTGCTCTGGGTGGAGATGCTCTAGAAGGACTCTCTGGCATGTAGTAGATACTACTACCCAGACAGATGTTTAATGGTTTCTATAAGTTTCTAACCCACAGTGCATTATAACTAACTAACTATAGATGGACTTTGTTGTTGTTTCCCTATTCAAACTACTTTGTGTTCAAGTGCTTTGTATTAAAGTTTTTGAGATGGGAATAATATATATATATATGAACTGAGCTGAGCTTAGCTTTGCTGAGCTTTGCTGAGCTTTTAATGGATTACTTAGCATGAGTAAAAGGAGTTGTTCTCCCAAGTTCCAACACCCACACGAGTCTGTTGGTGAGTAGTAATGAAAGCAACATTATAACCTTGCTCTCAATAACAGTGTCGCCATCAGTGAAGAGTTTGATGCCAGTCTCTTAGAACTCCGCACGATTGGAAAGTCTTGCTCTCAGATGCAGTTAGTCTGGACTCTGTACTTTACAACTGAACATCATAGTTAATGCTTAACTAACGTCAAATAACGTTGGTGAATGTTTAAGTGGGCAGACACTTATTAGTGATGGAGCATCTAATTACAAAAAATTAAGAATCTTTGCAGCAACAACTCCAAATCAAATCCTCAACACATTCTTTTAAAACTAAAAAGATGCATCAGAGCACTAAGTTATTAGTAAGGATGAAAACCCTGTATTTCAGCCACTGTCTGTTTTCCCACAAATTCATGAGGTAGGTGGGTTGGCGACCATCTATCTGGAAGAGGGCTTAGCCAAATTTGGCTACAGGTTAGAGAGGAAAGTAGAAATGTTTAGGAATCCTCGAGAATCCTGCTAAAGCTTGGCTAGATACTAGAACCTATTGTCTAAATATGGCGACATGGGCCCATTTTTTTTTCCAATGAAAACCCTTGGTAGCATTTCCAACCCCTTTTTCCTTCCTGTTGCCAGGATGCCAAATTTCGCCCCAAAATAAATCCAATTCACTCATCTCAGCTGGTTCATAGGATATATTTTAGGTTCCTATGAAAACCCAATGCACCTACTCTCTTCTTCAACCTATAGACCAGTTTGTGTGGATGTTAGAAACTGCATCAAACCACTTCCGGGTATCAGGGTGGCTCTGAAACTTCATCCTCACACTTCTGAAAACATCAAATACACTCGGTTTATATAGAACCAAGAAATTTTTCAAAAACTTTGAAGGCAGTCAGTCAAGTAACAGCTCAGAAAATCGTAGGATGTTTGCTGGTTCTTTTTCTGAAACCCAGTGGTTCTTTCAGGTTTTGAAATAGCGGGATCAACCCATGAATCTTTGATTTTGATTTCTTTCAAAAACCTAGAACCTCTGGTTCTCTGATTCCAAAATATTAAAAAAAAACCGGAAGTGGTGGTCATTAACAAAAGTCATATATACCCACACAACACTACTTTCGACACATCAACCTCAATCTTTTTTTGGAGGTCAAGTTGTGAAATCAAATGAAGGTTTTATCACATGTGCTAATAATAAGCTTTCTCACATGTGAGTTAGAAATGCTGTTTTGCAAGTTTCAACTTGGGGGTGGGGTGGGGGAATGCTAGTTTATATTTGCTTTTTGATGAATCATGTCAATTACTTGTAGTGAAAGCTGCGCATTGAAAGGAAATCTCAGTGTTGGAAAATTTTGTAGCACATTATTGACCAAGATTTTGACAATTGAAAGATGATTGGTTTTGTGCTATATATTACAGGGTTCCTCGAGCTTGACGACGTTCAAGGTGGAACTCAATCTAAGTTCAATGAAGACCTATAAATACCAAAACTATAGAAGACCGAAAAAAAAAAACACACCATATTGAAAATGTTCAGAGATTCAAAGTGAGAAAATGTTGAGCACCTCATCCATTCATGATGGAAAGAATCATGATGATACCAAGTAAGTTAATTTGTGAGTGTAAAAGACTTTGCACACACACAAGTAGAAACTCTATACCACTCAATGTAATAAGATCATGATTATATCCACAAGTTCAAATTTCAAAATTTGAAACTTTTCATTGGAACTTGGGGCAAATACTATGGTTAATTAAATTTCGTAAATTTAGCGTTACGAAAATCTCACAAGTGAAGGGGAGAGAGCCTAGAGGGAGGGAGGGAGGGAGGAGTGTGGGGAGAAATAGTCAAGACTGACTATCTATTATAAAGGATCTTGGGTGGGGTTGCTTTGACCTGAAACAATAATAATAACCGATGCCCACACAATACAGCTTGATTATAAATTCCCGGATTTGAAATTGCAATTCAGTTTTCTCTGTACTTAATACGGTGAATTGCATTAATGAATGCCAAAGAAAATGCTTGTCATAAGTGAAAAAGGTCATATACACAAAACATGAACATTGAATAGGACCCACAAAACCAAACAAAAAACAAATTAAAAAAACTACTGCTGAGCAAATTGAAGATTTTTGCAATATTCAAAGCTTTGATCTGCATTTAAAGCTCATGCTATATGGATATTCAAGGGTTAGAATCTTCAAAACATGCACTCTGGAGAATAGTTTATTACTATACCCATGTATTATTCCTGGAGGAGCAGCAGGAGGAGGAGGCGAAGCTAGAGAACTGCAGGTAGGTAAGATACTGACTTCATTTGCAAACTGAAGGAGAAAAATGGGTTCTGGAAGGGAGTCCCATTTCGAACTCTCCTAATCAGCCCCCCCTTTTTTTTTGCTGGCTATATATACCCAAAAAGAGAAATTTAGAAATAAAATGCTCTGAAATCAAGTTCTTTGATATTTTCAATAGCCAGAATTAGACCAAAGTTCATGAAAAAAATTCCAGCTCTTGATACATGGTTCAAGTCGGTAGCAAAAAATATAGAAGGTTGTTT
Source organism: Sphagnum contortum (assembly GCA_963920785.1). Lineage (NCBI taxonomy): Eukaryota > Viridiplantae > Streptophyta > Sphagnopsida > Sphagnales > Sphagnaceae > Sphagnum > Sphagnum contortum. The sequence continues at coordinate 6,870,443 of OY987291.1, read as the reverse complement.
AAAAGATTTAACTTTCATATTTTATTTTGTATCTTTGCAAATTTGGCTAAATCCTTCTTATGGATGACAGGCACTTTTGGCTACATCACAAAATTGACCAAGAAAACACATTACTCTTAATACCAATTAGTCAAACCCAAGTCACTTACAGAAGATATGAGATATAAAGTAAAGTATAAAAATTGCAAGTCGAGAGTGGACTACTTAGTAATTGATAATTACACCAAAATTTATAAGATACAAATTATACTCCTCCTACTACTGCTACTACTACTACTACTAGAGCCAATTAATTAAGAGAGCTTGTTGGGTAGTAATGTTATGGAAGTTTGTGACATCAGAAACTTGAATGCTGCACAGGTTCCATTCTCAGTGACTTATTAAATGCTTGCTGTTGTTCTTGATGCAAAACAATCTAGGTGCTCCTGCCTGCTGTTGTTATTTCTTGGTTTGCGTTCATGCAACTTCTCATAAAATCACATGTCAGCCCAGCCCAGCCCAACCCAACCCGACCCAACCAGCAGCAACTGTAGAGGCAGGCACTCGGATTTTGTCAAGTCTAGTCAATTTTCCTTTTTTTGAATCACACTGTCTCTTATATGTTATGACTTATGACAATTTGCCGAATTGTTTTTGGTTGAATCATTTCCTGTCTTATATGCTAGGACAATTGATTATGTCAATATCTTGTAACTCATAGAGTGTGTTATAGCCTTTCCAAATGCACATGAGGACGACTTCATCAATATTGTCACTTTTGTTTCACCTTAATATATGCTTTGCTTTTAACCACTTCATTATTATACTTCCACTACTACTTGTAACCAAGCTGCCTGGTTCTATGGGTGCTACTTTGAGAATTGAACACTAACCCATGTATAGCAGGTATGTGTCTGTATATGTATGTATGTATGTATGTATGCATTATGTATGCCAGCAGCATTTTTGAGGGGATGTTGTGGGTAGGGATCCGTAATCCAATTACAGTTTTGGAGCTTTGCAAAATTAGCAGTGGAGGTGGTTTGTGAAGTCATGAGCAGCTCCAGGACTTCCGTGTTGGATTACCACTTGGTACAATCAACCTCTCAAATTGACTATGTAGCCATGTCTAACTTGCTGCAATGTTCGTTGTAAGAAAGCTCAAACGAATTCCCGATTATTATACATACATATATATATATATATATATATATATATATATACTGCACATCACAGACATGTGAGCTTTGATCTTCTGCCAGTGATCAGTTGAAGCTCAAAGAACTATTATTCCATGCAGCCTGAAGCCAGCTATAACTAATCATTCTACAATTAGAGGTGAAGCTGGAAGAACATGCGTCTGCAGGTTGAAGCTCGAAGATTATCATGGGTTCTAGTCTCTCGTGACTTCATGACATGAATGCCAACACATGGATCCATCTAGTTCCTAATGTTAAACTGGATTACTACATATGAGCACGTAGTATGCTTCTCTGCATATAAAGATGTCAACTGCGGCCAGGTAATTATACACTGTGTTAGCTGCATCTTTATATCCCACACACAGAACGTACCCGGCCATAATAGTAGTAGCTAGGCGTGTACTAGGGTTCGTATAAGCTTCCAACAATCTTCTACTGTTTCAGTTAGACATGCAACAGCAATGGATGACTTCACGAGACGTGAATGAGTATTGTGAGTACCGAGCCGGGACACAAGTTTCTGCACCTTGAAAGATTAAACCCTTTCATGAACAAGTTGTTGAATTTAATCCGGACGTTTTCCTTCACTTAATCCAAGATATAGCATGGAGCTGGACTATACCAAAATCTTGGGCAACTGGAGGCCTCTAGTCATGAACCTTTGCAGCTTTCCACTATACAATTGAGGCTGTCAGCAATTACTAGACCAGTGTGCAAGATGATGATGTTTTCAGCTGCTGCACTAGCAGGTCTCATCGACCTACTGCTGAGAATTGAATGAAGATAATTTAGTCGAAGTAACTATTCCTGAACATTCCATGACCTACGAGAACTACTACTACTTGACGCAAGACCACAAACGTCGACAGAAGAGGATCGATGATCAAAGTTCAATGACTGCATTTCTCTATTTTGAAAAATATCTTCTGCAACAGAAAACGAGATATTCAATGTTGTTTGTAGAGATTAGAGAGATTTTTTTTAAAAGTGTTATAGATCATGTACTAGCTAGGTCGACGTGATCAGGCTGCTGATGATTGTACTAAATGAGAGAATCCTGGCTTAGTGAAAACAGTATGAGGTGAAGATCGGTTATCTGCAACAGTGGAGACTCTCTCGCACGAGGGGCACATGGTAAGTGTTGCTGCAGGCAGTGGTCTAGTGTAATAATCCACCTGTGAGATCATATTCAAGCAAGCAGCTGGAGGAGCTGCGACTTTGATAGCCCTCAGCTCAAGCAGCTCCTTTTGTAACCTCCGATTCTCCAGAGCTAAGCAGTCACAACACCGCTTCAGGCGCTCGCAGTCAACTTCCGTCTGTTTCAGCTTCGTCCTGCGGTACAGCAATCAATTCCAACAATCTCATACATGTGTCAGCAGCATCGATGATCAAGGTTTTCAACCTCAGAGATTCAAGAAGAACCGATTCTGAACTGCGTAGTACTAGAAGGGGTTGGATCGAGGAGTGAGTGGGTGTCAAGAGAAAAAAGAACAACTAGTTCTCACCTTGCCCTTCTGTTTTGGAACCAAACCTCCACTTGCCGTGGCCGCAAGTTCAGCTGCTTGGCAAGTGTGTTCTTCTGCTTCTGCAGCACAAGAAGGAACAAAAGTTCCTCAGTTCGGTGTCATACTACCATTAGTCTGGTCTAATCATTCTTGTGTCTACAGCAGCTGCGCTATAAACATCTCTCCGCTTTCGAAATTTAGCATGTCGAAATTACTCAACATTGCAGCATTCTCGGAAGTGGAAGAAGCACAACTCCCGTAAGTGATAAAAGAAGCAGAATTGGGCAATATCGAACTTATACCGGGTTCAGAGTGCTGTGTTCTTTGAAGCTCTCTTCCAGTAGCGCCGACTGTTCCTTAGACAGCCGAAGCTTCTTTCTCGTCGTGCCCCCGTCTTCGTCGTCGCTACCAGCTGCTCTGGAACTGATCTCACAGGGCCTGTCGCGCAGCTCCTGCAGGTCAAACATCATGTTTTGCTGCATTGGCTCGCGTTCGCGCTTCAAGCCTCCTGCAGTACTGCTCGGGGACGACGATATCACCGGAGCTTCGTCGCAGTCTCCGTTCATGGAAGGGATCTGATTCACGTCAATGTTGCGCGGCCACGCTCCTCCATGGCCTCCGCGAGACGAGTAAGCTGCCTCGACAGCTTCTCCAGCTTCCCTAATATTGCCTGCAGTGGACAAACAAAAACCCACAAACAAGAAAGACCACGATCCATCAGTTCTTGACGCTCTGATCTCTGACCCCACACCTGTTGTGTCTTTTAGCTGCCTTGTAGCTGGGCTGATCGCACCAGAAACCTACTGAACGCACGCAAGACACATATTGAAAGCAGCTGTTTCCAGGGAAATCCACACTACCCACCGCTGCCAGAGTTGGTGCGAGAGTCACTACGAACACTTGGAGGCTGCCAGGAGAAATAGAGTTTGGAGGAAGTGGAGTAGGACTGGGGAGGACTGGCGGCTCGCGACGAAGTGATCGAATGCGAGAGAGGTCTCAACGGAAGTAAGTCAAGCTGCACAGGACATTGCCTAGCAGGAGCTGCAGCTATTGCATCCCCCGCATCATGATGGTTAGATGCAGTAACAGCCGATGTGGTGATCATCATGTCGTGATTAACCCGTGCTGCTGCTGCTGCATTATAAGGCTGTTGCAGCATCAAGGTCAAATCTTTGCTCACTTCTAAACTCATGGCAGCCCCAGCAGCCCCTCCGGAGTAGTTTGCCTGCATCGCCCGGAGCTTCAGCACCTCCTCTCTGATGGCATCTTTCCCTTCTGCTAGCAGTGTTGCAGCCATTCTCTTTTCTTCTCCAGCTACAACGCGATCACCAACTCTTAAACCCAACCAAGTCTTTTCTCCAACGGCCTCCAGCTGATCAGCCGCCAAACCCCAGGCTGCTTGGAGTTCTAATAATAATCTTACAACCACTAATATAAATTCTCTGTTGCAACTATAGCTCGGATAATATCACTGATCTAGGTATATAATCCTTTCCAGACTCCCGAGCTGCTAGGCGCTGTCAAGACATTCCACTCCACTCAACACATGAGCCAGTAGCTGCTAGTTTGGAAGCTTTAAGGCTTGATCAGCTAGCTAGCTAGCTAGGCGTTGGGTGTCGATTCTCCAAGCCAAAGATCGAGAGAGAGCTGACAGCCCACGCAGAATGCAAGTAGTTGAGGTTCACGACACCACCATGAGCTTCTCTATAAGACACACACCGCTGCAACGCTACTAATCCAGCCTTCTTGCGCGGCGAATGCCGCCCGCTCACCAAGACCCCCCCCCCCCCGCTCCCTCTCTCTGTCTCTCCCTCTCCACCCCTCTGCAATGTATGTCCCTAAATTGGGTCCCCCTAGTACCCACTATTTACTATACTAGGTACTTAGTGCGCAGGGCATGGATGGATGGACCCGTAGGCGGAATATTCCGTGATCAAACAGGGTGGTTGAGTCAGGACTCAGGAGGCTAGTCTAGTCTAGTCTAGTCTAGTCTGATCGACTAGGCAATAATTAATAAGACACTCTACACAAAATCACTCAAACCCAAACCCCCCAATATTAGGATCCAAACAACCCCCCACCAAAACAAGGCGCTGGCTCATGGCCTCATAATGGCTCTGCTCCTTGATGGCAAGTTCAAACCAGTTCAAACCAGCAATAACAGTTCAAATAACAGTTCAAATAGAAAGAAAGAAAATATTGTTCCATGGAAATTGGAAATTCCCTTCCCCCCCCAAACAAAAAAAGAATTAAATTATACCTTAAAGCTTGTAACACCTGGTAGAACATTCCTCAAAATGTCAAGAACTCAAAGTGATTTCATAGTAACAACACCTGGTGAAAATTCCTCCAAATGTCAAGAACTATTTATATAGTTAATTCATAGTAGCACCTAGTGAAAATTCCTCAAAATGCTTACAACTAACTATAGTTAGTTCATTTAACACCTGGTGAACATTCATCAAAATGTCAAGAGTGAGCGAACTAGAGATAGTTCACAGTAGTAACACCTGGGGGAACAGATTCCTCAAAATGTCAAGAGCTAACTCGAGTTAGTTCAATAGTAAACACCTGGGTGAACACACCTCAAAATGTCAACAGCTAACTAGAGTTAGTTCACAGTTACACCTAGTGAACAACACTTCAAAATGTCAACAGCTAACTAGAGTTAGTTCATAGTCACACCTGGGTGAACATCCCCCCCCCGCCCCAAAATGTCAAGAAACTCATAGTTAGTTCAAAGTAGCACCTGGTGAACATTCCTCAAAATGTGGGACCAAAGAAGAAGAAACTGCAGTGGTTTTGGGCACACCTAGTCTCTCTCCTTTACAGGCCAGACACAAAACAAAAATGAATAAATAGATAGATAGATTAATGAATGAATTGAATTAATTAATTAATTAAATTAACTAACTAATCAATTAACTAATTAATTAATACGAGAAATTAAACTCCAATTATTTCAGCTCTTGCTGCTATCCCTGAAGGCTGATGAGGGAGGAGGAGCGAGTCCTAGTGTAAGTATGTCGCAGATCAGCAGCCTGCTGAAACAAAGGATCTCTCTCTCTCTCTCTCTCTCTCTCTGTGCCTTCAAAATTTTAAAACTTACGCGCTTCCCGAGACTCGAAGGAAGTAGTAGTTTACACTTAATGTGGTCTACCATATTCTCAGTCTAGTCTTCCATTTGCTTTTTCAAATTTGCTTCTGTGGTGTCCCCTCCTGCCACATAGCTAGTTATTAGTATTATGCCTCTCCCCATCCCTCTCTCCTCCCCCCCTTCCCTCCCCACCCCAACTTCTCCTAGATTATTAAGACTAGTGTTCATTTGAATACCTAGTAAATTAAAGCCAGCATTAATAATATATGGTCATGAGTCATGCCTGTGTGGAAACCCTGAAGAGAAAGAGATATTACCCATACTCTTTTTTATTGTTATACCTACACATCCTTTCTCTTTGTACAATTATTAGCTTAGTATTATTTTATTCTGAACACACAATAGGGGCAGAACTATTTAATATTACTCTTTTGGTAAATAGTATTAGCCTACTATTACTACTACTACTACCACTCAATGCTCTTTCAACTTTCACAATAGCCTACTAGACTAGTCCAAAATTCAAATATTGATCCCAATATTTTTATAGGTTAATGTTAGACTGATAGGGTCTTAATATCATATAACCTATGCCGTATAATAATACTAATAATAATAATATGCCAGCCAACAAATGTCCTTAGTGTTATGGTGGCTTGGGTGCAAGTTATATATTTTTGGAAATGCTGAAATTCTTTTAAATTATTTTTCTTGAAGAAAAAATTTTAAGTGGGAAGGGAAAATGAAGAATCTTTTCAAATCTTCAGGAATTTTTTTTTCAAGTGGAATCTTCAGAATTAATTAATTATAGGCAGACATGTGCTGAAGCTGCCCTTGTACTATATGGTATATACTTGCCCAAAAGCTGGTCTGTAGTCTGTGCAAGATTAAAGAAGGAAGATTTTCCCTAATGTCAAGTGATGATGTAGTTGCCCAGAGGAGTGTCCATTTGATAAACTAGTAGCTACTTTTGCTAGGTGAATCTGGAGTTTAGGGTGCACACTGCAGCTTGACGGTGACCACCAAGCCAGAAGAAAATTGAAATCTAGCTCATCTGATGAATGATGAGGAATCTAATCAATTGTGACTTCCATTTTGGTTTAGCTTGGCTAACCAAAACCAGCAAATTAGCTGAGCTTAAGCATAATGAGAAACCAGCCAGCAGCAGGAGGAGGAGAAGAAGAAGGCCAGCAGCTAGCTTCAGCCTTCTTTTTTCTGGCTAGATTTAGCAATTGGCTAAAAACAATTCAAAGTGGTTTTTAAGTGTTTTCTTTTGCTTTTCTACTCACAAAATTTTTGCAATTCAAAAAAATAAATTCTCCAGATTTCTCTATTGGGTTCCAGCATGTAATGAAAGATGTGAAGGAAATCTTAAACTTTTTTACTTTCATATCCCATAATTTATAGCCAAATTGGTTGCCTTTTGAGTACTTACCAACACAGTAGCAGTAGTAGTTGTAGTAGTCATGGAATCAGGATTCAGAAGGCCCAAAAACCCTGCTCAACTTCCAACAAGCTGTTACAATAAGTAACCCAACAACACTAGCACAGAGATTTTAATTTAACGTTTCATCGATGAAATGATGAAGTAGTCAAACTTAGGAACCTAGCAAATGGTTCATCACTTGAACCCAGTGAAAAAAAAAGTCTCCTCCAGCTCTGGGACCCCTGGCTGGCTGGGTAGTCTCAGGCTCTGAGCCTTGAAAGGTCTCCTGAATTCACTATTATCACACTGGCAAGCCAAGAAAAAAGTATCTGACGATGTCCTCCTCCTCCTCCTCTTTGAAATCAAGAATGCAATTACATGCTTCCCATCTTTACTTTGGACACTGCTTTGCTTTTAGTGTTGGCTTTTCTCAAAGCTCATGCAGGTGGGGCTGATGATCTGCTGGTACCTAGTCTGATGCCAGGAGCAGCATCAATTCCTTGGGTCATCTAGTAGGCTACACTTCGTTCTACTTACTAGGGACAAAAATTGTATGCACATTGCATACCCACCCCTGTGGGGAATCTTGCAGGTGGTCATGTAGAGCATTGCTATCCCTTAATATCCGGCCAGACAGAACCAACAGCCACCGGCATTACATCCAGCAGGGATGAATGGCGGATGGACAGGAAAACACTTTTCCATTGGGGTTCAAGTTCCACTAGCCAACCATGGTGGTTGGCTTAAGTGCTGCTTTCTCCTACCTACCTACCTACCTACCTACCTACCTCTACCTACCTACCTACTGGTAACCCTATGACCCTCACCCACTTATTAACCATTTGCATCCTTCTACTTACATTAGTAAGCCACTTATTTTCCTAGCTCTACTTAAAAGGACCTATTTTAAGAAGATAGTTTACCAAGATGAAACCCTAACATCATTTGAGTTGGGGCTCAACCACAACTGAGTCATAACAGCATCCAATGTATGGTGCATGGGTGGTTGTTTGTTCACTCCCGCATATGTATACAACCCATCAGTTCAGCAATGCTTCTTTCTTCTTTTTTTCGAAGGTGGAAAATTTTCACTTTTTGTTTTAAAAGGGAAGCGTAGGGGGAAAAAAATAAAAATCTAGTGTAAATTGTGCTTTTTTTTAATAAAAATTCTTTGTAAATCAAAAGAATTTAGAATGCATGTAAATGATTCAAAAGGGAAAAAGAAAACAACACATTACATATAAGTAAGTGTGATTTCTCAAACATGATTTATATTTACATGGCTTGGTGAACCAGCACCCACATTGGTACCATGGTAAAAACCCCAAAATTTGTTGAACCTATTTCTAAATATTACAAGTATCCTTTGCTTAGACTACATCAGGGTCTCTCTCTCTGAGTTCTAACATTTTTTGAGCTTAATATGGCCACTAAGAGGCCTCACACCAAAGTGGGTGCTGGTTTGCCTCCTCCTTCAAACCCATGTTTCAGCATTTTGGCACCAGAGTCTGTGTGTGGCCTCTCAACAGAGTTGCACTCTGAATTCTTGTTGGTGGATAGAGGAAAAAACAGTGACATAGTTATAAAATGAAGGTAGTTATTAGGAAAGGTGGGAGATAGTTATTAAGAAAGTTAATAGGAAAAAAAGAGAAACTATTAAAAAAATAATGAAACAATTAAGCTTGAAAATGAGAAAGTTATTTTTTTAATTGCCTTTGGAATGGTCATCCATGTATATGAAGGATTCTCAAAAAAAATCCCCCATATACCAGTTCTGATTACTCGTCACTGGAATTTGCTATATAACCACAGTTCTCAAAATACTTGAGAAGAAAATCAGCATAACTATTGATTCTTTCACGAAAGCCACTGATTCTTCGAGGTTGTTGGAATTAACCAGAACTGGCAGTTCTCAGATTCTGAAATACTTTATAACACAGAAGCTGATGATAGTTCTTTCTTTATAAATTCAAATAACCACACAACACTGGTCAAAACACTTCCTCCACTGCAGGACAAATTAAGGATTGACAACATTCTTACTTGATTGCAGTGGAGACAGTAGTAGTACACACCACAATCCCATCTGCATCCCATGATGACAAAATTGTAACATCCATGATTTTTGCTATAAGGATGTCCTCTCATATGGAAGCATGGGAAACCTATGTTGTTGTCTGAACACTTTAATTTGACAATTGTTCCTCCACTTACAGTCTGCAGCTACAAACAAATGAATTTGTTTTCCCACTTGTCCAAGCTAGAAAATCTACCCATAGACCAACTGGGATGTACTGCCCCTCATGTCTTGTCGAAAAGGGAGAATGTTGAAGTTATAAGGGATTCAACACCCCATTGCTAGTTCTCACATCATTGGGCTAAGGGCAGGGAAAAAAAAAAGAGAAGAGCTACTCCGAGTTTCTTTTCTTTTCATTTCTTGCAGGAGCATTCCATTTTTTTGAACATCCCACCCAACATCGGCGCTCTCCAACTACACTAAAAAATAATCAAACCAGTTCTTTTCCCATCACCATACACACATTAGGGTAGCTTAGTTGTCCTCCGAGGGATTTGAAAGTAAGCTTGTGTTTGTTTGAGTTTGGATTTCACCCCCTAACCCTCCAATGCCTATTCTTAGTAAAGTGAGCCAAATTTGTTGAAAAACTCAATATAAAATCATGAAAATCACTATTATTGCTGCAATATCCAGTATTACTCATCAAAGCTATAGTGATTAAAGCAGGGAAGGTACAACAATATTGAAACTTGAAACACAAGATGGAACTCCTTTGAGCACCATTCCTATTGTTAAAATGAGTTTCAACCTCTCTTTAAGGCAAGTATGATTTATGAATCTAACTTTATGATCCCACCTTCCCTTTTGACCAAAAACATCGTTTTCGTACTAGGTTTCCTTGATTTTACATATAACTCTATTATTACTCAAAATTCAATATGTCCCGCACTTTAGGCGTATTGAAAATTAGTCAATCACTTATTTGCCCATTTATAATTTTGAGAATACCCACCTCTTATGTGTAAAGGTCAATTTTTGAAATACCCAACTTGAAACTCACTTAGTATATAGTTAAGGTCGGTTTTGCTTTTTAAACTTATGCTATCAATTTTTCTTTTTTCATTTCATATGCATTCCTCACAATTGCCACCAATATTTTCTATTCTAGATACCATGTGCCTTGCTCACAATTGTCACACCCAAACACACATGAATTTAACTTAGAACTAATCCATCTCACCAACTCCACAAATTACCAAAGAAGAAACACAACTGATGAATTGGTTGCACAAAAAGTTTAATATATTTCACACAACTTAAGCAAATTAAGCAAAATTAGGCAAAAATTACCTTGGACATGAAACAACCACAAATGGGCTACTATCACACAAATATGTGTTGCATTCTTAGACAAGTGCAGGATGGAATAAAAGGTCATGCATTCGCACATGTTCAATTAGGATTTGAAGACCAAACTCTAGAACTTTTAACTACACAAAATGCCAAGTATAAGTTTTGAAAGCAACTATGAAAACATTGTCTCAATTCTCCAACAAAAACAACTAGTAACACGGTCAACTTTTGTTGTACCCCTATATTATTGGCACATCCATAAGTGTGGACTTCATTAACATTTAATGCAAATATCCTTCAATGAAATTTGGAAGCATGGACAACTTAGAAGCATTTCCTCTATATAGATATATAATTGAATATTAAAACTTCAAACACTTCCAATTACTTGAACATAAGACCAAACGTTTGTTTAGGTTGATTGTGTGGAAAGCACCAATTCTAAACAATATGAGAAGCTTCCACAAAGACCTTTTTCATAGTGTTTACATCATTTGAGGTTTGTTATCAACCACTTCTATCTTGTTGGTAGTAAATTCCTCTAAGAGAATGATAAACCACAAATTTGGTTTCGGAAACAAAGCACCTTTAATTCATTTAAGATTATCAAGAGTTGAGGGAGAAACAATACAAAAAGACTAAAGTTTCAAAACCTTTTCATTACCTAAACATGAATCAATTTGATAAAAAAAATTGGATGATTTTTTTGAAGAAAGCACCAAATCTTTAAAATAACATGATCTAAGCATCCACCAAGACTCCTTTCATAGTGTCTACATCATTTGAGTTTTGCTTCTAGCTACTTTTTTCTTCTAATTATTGGGTTCATATTCCCCAAGAGAAGAATGTGAGTCAACACAAGTATGTTTTAGTAGCATACCACCTAGAACCTCTAGGATCTTTAAAAATTGAATGCAAAAGAAATTACACAAAAAACTTAAAGCACTTCCAATTACCTAAACATGATTCCACTTGGGTGTCTTCATGGTAAGTTCAATATTGCTTAAGATGCCACCAATATAACTTTGTTCCGCATAGCAACCAAAAGAATTATAGATTGTTAATCAATTATTAAAAAATTATGAAAATGAAATATTGAATCATTTAAGTACATATCAATGGTTAATAATTGATAAAATATGTATAGTTATGTATCGTAAATCAATGATACTTATAAAGTTCTTTGTAAGTAAAAGGACTTTCATCATAGTAAAAAAGGATTTATATTTCTTTTGGTTGGAATTTATTGGTTCAACAATATTTTTTATAGTTATACTTTTTTAAAACAAAGTTTCAAGATATTACTTTAATTCTATGCTCCAAAGTTCAACATGACTCATAAAAAACCTTTTAAAAACATCATGGTTGGAACTCTTCAACATGAAAACACCTACTTGACATAAAAAAAAATTATTCATGTTGTGGATAAAAGATCAGATTTAAACAATATGATAAAACTTCCACCACTTAACTTCTTTGGCAATGTTTGCATCATTTGATATTTTCTTTTGAACCCCCTTTCTCTTATTGGTTGTAGAATCCCCAATAAATGACTCCACACACATTATTCTTTAGAAAAACACTTAACATTTAAGATTTTCGAACATTAATTGCATAACAAATTACACAATTTTTTTTAAAAACTTCCAATTGTCTAAACATGAATCCATTTGACAAAATTGTGTCTCAATTGATCTTATGGATGAAGCAACAAATTTGAACAATAACATATTTGTCATATCCACCAAAACCTCTTTCACAAGATCTATATATCATTTGAAGTCTACTTCCAATGAAAATTTGACATTACCTAAATCAAAGAAGGTATTGTTGGAACTTGGGAGGAACACTATGAGGGAGTTTTTAATTTTCCCAACCTATTATTATCTAAGTTTTTAATAACCATATATTTAATATTCCACCTTAAGCTTAATTTAAGTTTTATGTTTCATTGAATTTTGGTACCACATATTTGTTTGAGTTTTTAGTTTTAACCGAAGTTGTGAGGAGTGATGTAAGATCCAAAATTTATCCACATGTTCATAAATACTAAGCAAACAACATCATTGTCATGAAGCTTTTGGATCCTAGGGAACATTCACCAATTCATTGAAGAAACTTCCCCAACCCCCTCATGACACTACTCTTCGCTCTTTCCCCAAAAATTGAATCAAATTCAAAACCAAGTAGGAATTTGAAACATTTCCAAACTTTGTACCTAGTAGCAAAATTGATTGAACCTACTAAAAATTAATATTTAAATCATGTGAACATATGCTATATTTTCTTTCTTTTTTTCTAATACTTGGGTTTAATAAATATCCTATATTAATTATATCTTGGTTTTGACAATAATTACATGATCCTATTGTAAAACCAATTGAATCATAATGTTTAACCAATAAACAATCTAAATGATCTTATATCTTTATTCAAATAATTTTTTATTTTTAAAAAATATCCCCCCTTGGCTTCCAACCCCTCTTTTCTTAAGTAATTGGTTGTGGATTCTCCAAAGAATATGAATCAACACAAGTTTAATTCTAACAAAAAAAAAAACCTAACCTTCTAGATCTTCAAGACTCATGACAAAACAAATTACATAGAAAATTGAAGGTTCAAAAAACTTCCACTTACCTAAAGATGAATCCAATTAACATTTTAAAAAATTAATCTTGTGGATATTAAGGCACCAAATGCAAATGATGCCATAAACATATAACAAAACCTCCTTTTACATATGAAAGGTTTATTTCCAACCCTTCTTTCTTATTGATTGTTAATTTACCATTAATTCAATTTTATCATAACATTAGGAATCCACATCCAAAAAATGTCTTCAAAGTTGAATTATCCATGGTAACATAAATAAAATCCACATGTTTGAAAAAAAAATGAAACAATTTTTCGCTCCAACTCCCCATCATCAACATGAATTAGTGCCCACTCAAGTGGATGCTTAATCTAAAATGTTCTTGAAATATTCTTGGAATATTTTGGATATATATAATTTATTACACTATTATGTTAAGGCTTATATCAAAAATTTGCCCAAAAAATATCATTTTCCAAACTACTTTAAAAGTGTTTTTTTTAAATTAACTAATTAAATTGATTTCAATTTTTTTCACATGTTCCTATGGCATATTATCAATGTTACTACACAAATAAATCCAAAATCTCAACACCAACTTAAACTACCACTTTTGAATATGAAATATTATATAGTAATTATAATTATTTTGGTACATATTTGCATGTTTGGACCCACACACCTTGTTGAGTCCAACATAAATACGTTATCATTAATGATATTAACCTTTTCATTGATGAAGTCACCAATGGACTACATTTTTCCTACAAAATCCACCCTTGCATCATTTAGTTAAGTTTTTAAGATCATGAACCAACTTGTTTAAGTTTTCAATTCCCAACCTACACCTTCATGGGCTTGTCAACATGACTTTAACTATGTTAAAGATGCATTAAGTCTCAATTGTGAACATGGGATATTAAGAATTTAGCATGCAACAAATGATACATAATTTCAAAACCCAATTTTATGAATCTTCCACCAAATTAAGGGCAACTCGCATTCTTTGCCTTTCATATGAAAGTGTTGAAACAAGGACAATTCAATTTTTAATAACCCTTGCAAAACATCTTCACTTTGATGTCATGACCCCACAAATGGAGTCTTTTATGCTACATTGGAAGAACAAATCTATAGCATTAAGGTCCAAACATGCTAATAGAAGCCACTAATGCCCTTTTTAATGACTATTTTAGCGAATAGTTTTCAAAAAAATCTTCAAAAAAATCTTCAAACAAAAATTTAAAATTTCTTTGTACTATTTTGTCAAGGTTTGTGTTAAAAAATTTCCAAAAAAAGTCATTTTCAAAGTTTTCCAAGTTCTTTTACAAGTCTTTTTACTATTTAAAAATAATGGTTGCAAGTTTTTTTACACTACTTTTGAAGGTCCAAATGTTAATGAAATCATTTAATATTTTGGAAATTTATAGAATAAGATATTAGATTTGATAATGTGCAAAAACTTTAACTTATTTTCAAGTTAAAATTCTTTTTTAAAAACTTTGGTGTAAAAAACACATAATTAAGCAATGGTTACAGCTACTTTTGGCTCCTATTAGCATGATTTCACCCATTAGCATTGATGAAATGAAATGTAACAAGAAGTGGTATGAATGATTTGTCGTTGTACTTTGCCTCCATGTCAATGACTATTAACCTTTTTATTAAAGCTATCCCCATGTGTCACAACTATTAAACCATAGGTATAAAATCAATATGAACATGTTATGAGCCTTCAAAACATTATGAATAATTACAAATGAAAAAAAAGGATCCATCATAACCACAACTTTTCCCATCATGCATATGCACATAATTTACAACTCAAAATCAAAATCCCCTTTTATCAACACAATGGAAGTAGCCTCAAATTGAGAAATCTGATTTTGCATGAAAGCTTATAGAAAAGAGAACATTTAAAGCATTAGAAAGTAATTAATAACCTTGCATCTAATTGAAAATAAATTATTTCACCACAATCCAAACATAGTCTCAATAGTAAGTTGTAAATTGTTGAGTGGGTGTGCATTTGATACATGGCCTTGCAACTTGTAGGTTTATCACATCTCAAGATTACAAGTTTCCTAGAACAAAATGACCTTGCAAACAAACCTAATTTTTACTAATGTTTGAATTTTAGATGAGTTTAACAAGTCTAAACATGCCTTCTTCCATTCAATGCATTCCTTGTTTGACTTCTTGGTACATGTTATCATTTCTTGCAAAACAACTTGTGTACTTTTCATTTGACCTATTGCAGGCCAACACACACCTTCAAATCATTACAAGCATATTGACTTATGTTTCATTAAGTGCATGCCCAAAACAATTTCCTTGCCAAGGAGCATAAAATTCCAAAGGTGCACATGTAAGGTTATAGATATGAAAGCTCTTGCATGAATGGATAAGTTGGTTGTTCTATCCTTCACATAACCAATCACCTTGTTCAACAAGTTAATATAAGAAGCCTAAAGATCCTTCACATCACGTGGTGCCATTGCAAATCCTATACAATTTGTAACTTTAAACAAGCTTCTAATGTAACATGATGAGGAACCCATAGTGAATCAATAAAATTACCACTAGGGCAAATGTGTCATGTTTAGATTTGGACATTCATAAATTTAGAAAGAACTATTTTTACAATGCAAAATTTGAAATTGTATGTACAACATTGAATAAGTATTTTGTCTTCTATCACTCAAGTTAAAAAATTGAATGTTGAACTATTTTATGATATGTTTTGATGTTACCTTTTGTTGGTTTGACAAGTAGATTATCAAGGTAACATTTTGGTCTACTTTATCTTGCTCATGCCCTAACATACAAGGCCAAATCCTCCATGAAATTCTTCTACCGCATGTCTAAACCATCTTGTAAGGAACAACAATTCCAAATTGTTTAATGATGGGTCCATAACCAAGGTCATTATGAGGCTTAAGACTTTTTTTAACCCCCCTTTTATATAACAACTCTTTGATAAACTATCACCCACCTTACCCAAACATTTCCATGTTTCAAATTGTCACATGTGTTTTTCATAGATGTGGTTCATGGTCTTTGTTGTAAGTGATCACTCCCTTTCATTTTTTGTGATGCTACCAAGACAATAAACTTGGGAAATAAAATGGCAATGTGATATGCACACATCATTGTTTGAGAAGATCCAAGAATTACAACATCACCAGCATTGATCACAAAAAAAGGTTTAGGGAGAAACAACCTATTGTGAAGGAATCAACACTTTTGGTTCAATTATCATAGTTGAATGTGTAACTTCAACTTCCAAGTGTGTGCAATAGTTTTAATCACAATTAACATGTTAGAAGTTGAAATAATATCACACAAGGGCCTTGAAAATTCAATTTCTATTGGCATAACTTCATTTAAGTTTTCACATGAATCATTATAAAACAAAATTAAAGATTTTGAAGGTATGTGTTTGGGAAAAAATTTTATTATAAAAGTTTTATAAGGTGTTAGAAAGCTAAAGTTAATGGAATTATTTAGAAAATTAAGTTGCTGGAAAGTTTGAAAAGGTCAAGTTGGCAAATGGTTATGGAAGTATGATTAAGTGGAAGGCTATAAAACCTTAGTGAACCTTGGAAGGTTTCATGAAGATATTAAAAAAAAAAGATTTTGATGGCACCACTTATCAACCTTGCCAACCCAAAGTTGTGATATTTGTAATACTCTTTGCATCTAGTTTTAGCATTATATTGTGCCTTGTCCATCACCTATAGGGACACTATGTGTTAAAATTTGATATTACCCAAGTCAAAGAAGTTATTGTTTTGGAAGTATTATGTGAAGGAGTTTTAATTTTTTCAACCTTATTACTATTTAAGTTTCTAATCTTCACATATTTAATTTGAATTTTTCATGTTTATATTGATTTTTGATACCATATATGTAGTGCTTAATTTTGTACTTTATATGTCAATGTTTTTAATAAGGACTTTATTTTAAATTATTAACTTGAGTATGCATATGATTTAGGTTTTTCACATGCATATGGACTTGTAAAATGAAATTCATGAACTTTCACCTAGGACAATTAGTTTCATATATGGAGTTCAAAATGGTCCAATGATTGATATTACATGATTGTTAGGGATTTCATTTGTACAACATGTCAATAAAATCAAGTTTTAAGAATTTTGGAGCATGTCAATTGTAGGTTATCCTTAATGACTTCTTCTTCTTTTTGTTAATGTTAAAAATTTGGGTTTTTTCATGAGTCCATGTTACTACAAAAAGATTCATTATATATTGGATTTGTGCACACATGTATTTAAAAATTATCTCTAAATGGAGTTTTAAATAAATGGAAAAACATTGCACAAAATTGATGGAATGTTTCTATTTTACTATTTAATCCTTATAGGATAGTTGAAAGTGTTTGTAACCAACCACAAATAATATACAAGGGCAAAATTACAAGACAAAGGGGCTTTCGATATTTTGTAAATTGGTGGACAACTATGAATAGTTTTTTAGACTTGAAGATGTATTTGTGTTTATGCAAGTTGTGTCCAATATTGGCTTTGAGAATTGTGAGAACATAGGTGAGGTGTAAAAAATGTTTTAAAGACCAAGATGTGGTCATGGGAATAATGATAATTAGAGGTTGTAGAAGTAGTTTTTAATAAGAATGTAATTGGAGCTTTAGGATGATCTTGTTTAAGTTATATGAGTAATTGTAGCATAGTACAGAGGTAATGACATATTTCCTAGAGTTTCCTAAATGTTACCTTCGTTATTCTAGCACATGGTCTTTGGAATAAAAGGACAAGCAAAAACCCAATCAAAACAAATCATTAAAAGAACTTGTAAATTTTATTGGTATCTTCTACTAATAACTACCATAGTCAATTATTCACATTATTTAGTAGTTTAAGTTGAGGTAACCTCTAGACTTTGATCTTAGCTATTTTATTGTTTGATTATCTTTTGAATTCCTATTGACCCACATTTAGCTAATATCTTTTCCTAACACTAGGTCCCAAAAAATACAAGGAAATGGGCTTTGGGTGATGTATTTAAGTGTTGTTTTCTAGTCCACCTTAACTTGCATTCACCCAACTTTATTTAATATCTCCCCCCCCCCAACCCTCTATTCCTCAAAAATTGAAATTGAATTCAAAACTTAAAAATTGTAAACATTTTCAAACTCCAAGTTGCAAAAACATTTGAACTTATTAACAACAAATACCTAAATCCCTTCTACATATATGCATGCTATATGTTTCTTCTTTTCTAACACATAAGATTAATGCATATGACCTATATTAAATTGCAATCTTGGATTTCGAAAAAAACATGACCATATTATAGATCCTTGAGGGCAACATTTTGTGTTGTATCATTACCTAAATTTTCTAATGTTCACATATTTTAAGCCACTCAAGAAGGGTTGTTTTTTATTTTGTGAAGTAGGTGAACTAGATATTATCCATAGAAAGGACTTAAAAAAATTTGGCTGCAAGTCAAAAGGGAAATAATTAACAAGTTTTACAATCAAGTTAGATTTTGGTAACATGGCTAAATCCAATAATGATTTCAAATTGGTTTTCCTCAAAATATGATGAAAGTCTTTGGATCATTACTTTCCAAAAAAAAAAAAAAAAACTTCGTATGCAATGTAGGTTCTATTCTTTTGTCTGGAGTGGGGAAAATTTGCCACCAAAAAAAAAAAAATGTTACACCCTAAACTTAATTAAGTTTTTATGTTTACATCAAATTTTGGACCAAATATTTGTTTGAATTTTTGTTTTAGTTGAAGCCACAAGGATTGATGAGAGATTCACATTCTTCTCATGTGCTCATAGATACTAAGTAGACAACCATTGAACAAAACCATAATCAAAGAACATCAAAGATATATGTAGTATGTAAGTCAAAATAGGCGTAATTTGTGATTACAAATCACTATTAATAACTATAACCTAGTCTGCCCCTTGTATATATAATGCTATATTTTTCTTAATTGTTTTTCTTATACTTAAAACTAATGCATACTCTACATTAATTATATCTTGGTTTTAAAAATAAACATTTATATTAATTAAATTACAATTTTTACAGAATAACCAATAAATGGGACCTTATAATTTCTCTTGTGTAATTTTCCATTTAAAAAAAATTCTCCCCTAGGAGTCATCAATGAAGTTTTTTATTGTTTTGTTCATTCTTAATTACCAAACCTTCTCAAATTTATATATGTCTTTGAATCTCCGTAAATTGTCCTTGACATAAGCCATTCTCAAAAACAAGAGGCAAATGTCATTGACCATTTCAATCTCCACCATATTCCTGAGCTTTATAAAAAGACGTCCAACAAATGGAAAGTTCTTGAAAGAAAGGTCAAGCACAAATTGACATACAAATCAAGTTATGGTTAGGTCCAATTGTGTTATTTCATAACTCATTAATGTCAGACTTGAGCAAGAACAAACATGAGAAATTCCATCAAAAGGAAATTAATTAATTAAAAAAAGAAGAAGTCATTTTGGAGATTTTCAATTTTCAGAAATGAGAAATAAATAGTAAAAATCGCCAGATTTCTACATTTGGTATTTAATGTGTAGCCAAAAATATAAAATGATGATTATGTCCTTCATATCCATTTTTTATGGCCAAATTTGGTTAAATCTTTCTACGCATGATTGCCACTTTTTCTACATCCTCATTTTAGCCCATTTTTAGGTTTGTAATTTGACATTGTTTGCAAGAAAATTGAATTTTTTTGTCACAAATTCAATGATCTGAAAACAAAGCACCAAACATGCAAAACAATTTCCAAAAAATCTCTAAAAATTGCTAGATTTCTAAACATGGTTGAAGTAGGTAGCTGAAAATAATATGGATAATTTTTCCTTTCCTATTTTAAATATCCAAATTTGGCTAAATTGGCTTATGGATGATCATCAAATCAATTACATCAAAAAATTGTTTAAAAAATCACTTGCTTCTTCTCTATGATCACCACTTTGGCTACATAAAAAACATTCATGAAAAACCATTGTTGCCAAGTTTGAGATATACAAACTAATGTCGGGTAATTCTCACATTTTTGTGAGAACCAATGGTTTTGGTTTTCTTGTGGAGTTTGGAAGAACTGACTTGGTCCTTTAAAATGAAAAAAAAGGTTGAATGAGAACTAGCCAAGGTATTTGAGATACACATATTTTAAATTAGTCAATTCTCAAAGTTACCCATCTTCACAAATGTAAGGATAGTCGATTTATCTCCAATGGTTCTCACAAGTTGGTTATTAAATTCATCCTACTCAAACAATGAGGCGATCAATGTGATACTCAAGATTATTCCCCAATAGCATCATAGTTTGTCCCATATCCTAATGCCCTGAAGTCTAAGCTTATATATTGCATAGTTAAGCTAAAGGGGAGATCTTCCCATATTATTGTCTCGGTAGTAAAAAGCTCTTATTTGGGGAGCACTAAAAACAACGGTAATCAAAATGGACCAATCAAAACAACCCATTTGAAAAGAAACATCGAGCTTTCGAATGCACCCACAACAAATTAATATGGATTGTTTACTACTTACCCTTGGATTAGGCCCCGTCCCCCTAGACCCCAATAACTGAGAATCGCCCCCGTTGGTATCTTCCATTATTATGAGACAAATTTTCAAAAAAATTCATGTTTTTTTGAAGGATGGTTTTCAATCTGGATTCGCCTCGTAAAGAGGACACGTGTCAATCCAGATATCACCAATGGGTGATACACCCGACCAATTTTGCATGGTGAGAACCAGGCTGAGGAATCAGGCCAATTCTCACCTCGATTCTGAGAACCACCCAATTCCATGGATATAAACCTCATCATTTGAACAACAACACACAATCATGCAAAAAATTCAGTTGAAGATCAAATCTGTGAAGACAGGTTGAGAGTTTTGAGTGATAGGAGAAAGCCTGTTTAGAGTACTGTACCCCAGTAGCCCTAGTAGAGCATTCAGGTCCGACAAAGAAGTCAGCTGGGCGCCATCCTTGCTTGGTCTGAGCTGAGAGTATTTTGCTATATTTCATATAGCCAAAGACTTTGCAGGTAATTTTGTGAATCATTCATTAACTGTTTTTGTTTTTGGACTCAAAACCTCCATTCAGTGTGCACCTTTTGTGAAGGAAATGAATTCTGAGTCTGAGTCCTGCTTGCTGCTGCTGCTGCTGCAACATTGCAGCAGCACCACATATGGTGTGAGAAAAGAAAGCATCAGCGGTGGCAGAAAGGAGATTTGAGTATATACTTGCATGAGAAACCTAGATCTAGACCTCTCTACAAAACTTCCCCCATTATGTTGACACAATGATATTATAATTCACAGTCCAAAGCAAAAGCAATTGGAGATGCCCACCCACTTGAGGACTTAAGCCATAGAGGGAAGAAAAAAAAAGACAAAAAAGCTGCTATTTGGGAAAAGTTCAGGATGCAAGTCAGTGCTAATTATGTAATGAAACTCTTGTGTAATAATAAGACAACTTGGGCAAAGTTGTAAAGAGTCAAGACTCAAGAATGAATAATGCTATGGTTTTAAAGCAAATGACAACACATTGAAAGAACAAAGAACATTCAAATTTGCTCTCAAAGTTGTTGGGGTCAAAGTGAGTGCTCAAGAGTAGCGCAACACCACCGTGGAGCGCGGCGGCGTTCCCAATATAAGTTCCCCTTCGAGCGAGGTGTTCCCAAAATAAACATAAAGCACCAACATAAATTTACTTTTTTACACTTTTTTTGGGGGTGATACCTGGTGGGTATCACATGAAAATTATTATTATTATTATTATTAATGGTGCATTCACACTTGATGTGAAGTCAGTGTTAAATGGAAATCTAGGTGGCATCCTAGGTTGCACCCAATGTTAAATGGGCCATAACTCAATGCCAGCTTAACATAAAATTTTCATGGCAACTAGGGTTTTTTAGGTCCTAAATGGCTAGCATGGTGTTACAGGACTCAACCCTAGAGTCCCTTACCACCAAGTGTGAATGCACACTTTAATAGAAACAAAAGGTTCACACCCCCTTTAGTGGACAAACATCTCTTCTGCCATTGTGAACCAGCAACCCACCAGTGCATGATGAGGGATGAATGGTAAGTGGTCATGAAACAGTTTTCTGTTGGGTTCCAGTTCCCTAGCTAACCATGGTGGTTACCTCAAGTTGGTTTTTTTCTACCTACTTACCTACCTACCTACCTAACTACCTACTAACAACCTGCTTGTGGGTTGTAACTAGGTACGTAGGTAGTAAAAACAGTCCTTACCTACTTATAAGTTACCATGTACTTAACTAGTAGTTACCCTATTTTCCTACGTATTTTGTGCCTATATACGAGAATTGGTTACCATGGTGAAACTAAATATTAACTCATTTTGAGGTTCATCCACAACTGAGTAATAACGTGCATCCCAGTGGATGGTGCACTCGTGGGTGCTGGCTTACTGTGGCTGAATATTTCTACTTGAGTAGAATACTATGCCCTCCAAAGAAACACTAAACATGATTTGCTAGTGCTTTACGTAGTAGGCCAACAAAGTAATCCTTGTTATAGTGCCAAACGTATGTGTGAAACTAAGCAAATGTGCATGCACTATAATACATAATGATTATATATGGAAATGTAAAGTCTAGTGTAGAATCCCATAATTATAGGGATTAGAAAAATATCCTGGTCAATGTAAACAACAAGTACAATTGTCCATCTTAACACATGGCAAGAATGTCTTGTTGGAAAGATAGGAAGCCCAATGGAAAAGACAAAAACACATTTATCTTTGGGGAACATCCATCACACAAGTATAGTATAACATCTACAACAATCCATCTTGCAAAAGTGGATTAGCAATAAACCATCAAAAGTGGATACAAAAAACCCACGATTACAATTATTCATCATCATTCACACATGGCATAACTTATATCATAAAAGAAGGCATCAACCCACTACAAAATTCTACCATGGTCATTGTCCATCTTGGTCGTGGTGCAATATACATCATAGCATAATTCTAATGATCAAAACCCAATTCTGGAAAACATAGTTTACAAGCTAGGATATATCAAAATAACACCTCAAAGTGACCAAATTGACCTAAATAGAATTGGGGGGAATCTATCTATGACGGAAGGTTGTTTGTTTGTCATGTTGAGATCTCCCAAACCATAGTGTCTTTGGCCACACTGTTGGTATCATTTGAAAGCCCTCAATGAGTCCAAGGGTGCACAAAGTTGATTTCATAATGTTTCATCTTATAGTGAAGAAGTTATTGAATATTGAACAATTCTTTCATTCAACATTTATTTAAATAAAAACTAATAATTGTATGGGAATTTGGGTGTACTATTGGTATTGTTGAAATCCTTTAATGAGTAGGATTTAATGAAGGTGATTGGACATTTTTAGACCTAAGATGCAAGAGATATTGAATTTTGAGTATTTTATGTTATTGAAAATTCAATTCAATAATGGTTTTGGAAGGAAAAATTAATTGGGTAACCAGTTCATAATTGGGCCAAAGGCGTAGGCTACATTACTACAATTAACTTATGTTTATCAAAGATCATATGTGATTCAAAAATATGAATTCACCCAAAGCTTATTATGACATATTAAATCAGCAATTGAAAGATAAAGAAAACATACACACCAATCATATTATTCCAATGATGAGAATATTCAAGGAATCGATATATGCGAGACTTTGTATAATCTTTCATATGTTCCTCGCTGGACAATTAATTTTGCATAATTCTTTGTATGGTCATCCTTGAACAATTTCAAAGATAATCCATACCCACGTCATTTCCAAACTTAACTAATTCATTCTTTCCTAATAACTACCTCTTATCCTTATAATCACTTCAATCCTTTCCAAATAATTATTTACTATCTTTATAATTATTTCACTCCTTTCTTTAACCACCAACATGGTATGAAAAAACAAATGAACATGTGCCTTTTCATTTTAAGTTGAATTTTGCAATAATTAATGATGAAGTACTGAAAATCATATGGGAACTTTAATCAAATGTACTGGTCAAATGTAACATGTGTTTTTCATGCCCCAAACTTTTAGTGAAAATGGGCATACCCTTTGGTCAATGTAGACATTTTGATCACATTGGCCTTTTGAAAAGCCGCATTTTCTTGTAACGATGATGTTTAACAAATTGGTAAATGGGATATTGGTTGCATTCATTGTCAATAGAAAAAGTTGACAAAGTGACCTTGACCCAATTCTTCAAACACTATCAAAATGTATGCCAAGTAGTTGGATGTCTAATGTTATCCTTGTTAATAATGTTCAAGATAAAATCAATGTGTTGAAGTTTGATTTCATAAAATTTACTTACATTTCCATATATAATTATTATGTATTATAGTGCATGCACATTTGCTTAGTTTAACACATACATATCAATATTTTTTTGCAAATCAATATTCATTACTTAACATACTCTGTTGTAGGACAATAATGTGTGGTAGATTATATTTTGCTACACAACTTACTTTGCCACAAATAATTATTCTTCTACAAAACATTAGTTTCCATTATAGGATGGTCCATTTCATGCTATATTGAGATTCATAGTCATTTTATAAAATTGTTGCAAAATTTATTTCTATAGTTGAAGTGTTTTCATGCAGCAATGTTTGGCTTTCATGTGCACAAAGCATGGGCATAAAATGTTGTAAAAAAAATTGCAAGTGAGGAAGACCAAACAAAAGTATTATCTATTTTGGGGAAGATCATGTATTCATGAACTTGTCCATTGAATCATGATCTTGTTTTGTGAGCAAAACTACAAATAGATATTATTGCAGCCATTTACCTCACTACCAAGAATGTGTGGTGTAGTTCACTAGGCTATTTCATTGTGCAACCATGAAAGTGAATTAATTTCACTATAATTTAGTGCCCTTACTTTCATTGTTGAAAATGGTTCTATATATGGTGTAAATGTTTACTAAGGGCAAAGTTTGTTTACTAGGTTTGTTTTTTTTTAAATCATCACTGATAGTACATAGAAATGAAAAGCCAAGGGAGATTATAGAACATGCTCAAAAGCAAGACACAAGGCCCCAAAGACAAAACAAAACAGAAATATTGTGAACATTAAATTGAGTTTTGGGTAAAAGCTTAAATCCTTCAAAAATTTCATAAATATACACAGCATATAT
Organism: Sphagnum contortum; assembly: GCA_963920785.1. Taxonomy (NCBI): domain Eukaryota; kingdom Viridiplantae; phylum Streptophyta; class Sphagnopsida; order Sphagnales; family Sphagnaceae; genus Sphagnum; species Sphagnum contortum. Next base: position 6,845,061 of record OY987291.1, on the reverse strand, counting down.
GACATGCTATCCTAGTTTGGGGAAGTTCCACATCAATTGTGACTTGGAGTCATTCTATTTAACTTGATTTTATAATCTACATGTATGTTTGGAATTTGCAAATCATGACCCAACTTTTGGGTTTCCCAATATTCTCTCCTTTTCAAAATTACCCATAATTCCTTTCCAGTCTATCACAAATGGGATAATCAGATTCTCTGGCAACACCCTGAAAGACTTTGGAGGTTGTGCTCCAACCTCATGAGACTCATTATAACTTCAGTTCTTCCCTATTCATTGTAGAGGCATCTAGCACAAATCCGTGTGTAGGAAAATGTGTTGAACCCACATCTTCCTTCCTTCCATCCTGCCACTTGCAAAAAAATGGCATGTCATATGAGTCCAGATGATTAAATTCTTGTATGGTGATTCCAACTTTACAACTTCAAGGAGGATGGATAGTCAGAGTGAGCCAGAGCATCTGATATACATATATATATATGTGTGTGTGTGTGTGTGTGTGTGTGTGTGTACCTAGTGGGCTCTCTTTCCAAACCTCACACTACAATCCTTTTGCCCCCAATCACAAACATCTTACAAGCTGAGCTCAAAGTGCTTGTTGTGATCGATCATGAGTGTGTGTTTTTCTTGGCAGTAAAGAAGACTCAAAAGCTCTTTGTTAAATTTATATATAGATTTTGCTACTCTAATCCCCCTCTGCTGCAACCTCCCAGCACTGGAAACAATCTTCTCTCAATGGTTAGGTAGGACCCATTTGCAGGACAGCAGATCAGAAACACCATTGAAGCCCAGTAGCCTAGATGTTTGTAAGTAATAAGAAGAAAGCATTGGCCACAGCAGAAGCTTCTTCCCCCCCCCCACCTCAATAACTATTGTCAGATTCTCTGACCACATTTGGACATGACTAAGTATCCAGGTTTAGGCAGTCATAAGATTGCTTATTGGGTCTCCATTAATGGTTGAAATCCAGGATCCCCATGAAAGTACCAACACCAGAGTGCCACCCCACATTTTGGTTAAGTAATTCATTACTGGCATCTTGAGGGTGGAGAGAAGAGGCGAGGGAGAAGATGGAAGGAACAACTACCCTAGTACAGTAGTAGGCTAGTACCTGACCACATTTTGCAGTTATTTATTTATTTATTTAGATTCCATGTATATTGTGTGTTCTTTTTGTTAATTTTGTGATGTTGCCAAAATGGCAATGACCCATAAGAATATTTTAGCCAAATTTGGCAAAAAGATACATATGAAAGTAAAGCATTTGCAACATCATTGGTATATTTTTTGGTTACATACTCGAACCATGTATAAAAAAACCTGGCAATTTTTCTTAAATTTGGCACCACATAGGGTATCAATGTCAAATTTTCAAAAAACAATTAGACCCACTTTTTGTCAATTTCCTTGTCAAAGTATTATTTCAAATATTAATTTACTTAGAAATTTTTTTTGATAATTCCACCTGTTATTCATAAAGGTCGATGTTCAAATACCCACCTTGAAAATCACTTAGTATACATCCAAGTTAAGTTTTAGGGGTTGGTACTTTGTTTCTTTTTGAGGTCATGGTTATTCTCTTCTTTGGATTTCTCTATGCCATATGTATATGCATATTGCACTTATAAATATGCCTAAAGTATTGGTTAAGCAAAACACATAACAATTATTGTCAATTATGATGAGATATTCTTCTCATTGCATAAAAAATTGTAGAGTGCAATGAATGGGTTTAGGGTTTAAAGATTGAAACCCTACTTGGATGAAAAATTTGAACATACACCTAAGTTATTAGGTTTTGACAAATTAGTATTTGCAACCTAAGCTCGTGTCTATTCTTTGGATGCTACCTACCAAGCAAATAGGTTCTCTAACTGATTTTCAACAAATTTAACAATCGACAAGTAGCTTATCAATACATGTGTTAATATCCTTATTGATAATTGACTACTTTTTCAACAATTCACCAACATTAGTTTAACAATGATGTCCATCAAACATTTGCACTTACAATATCCCATTTTCCACCAAACCTCAAGGCCATATTATCAATCAAGTGGAACATTTCCAATTGCAACAACTTTTTTTTTTGTTTAAATGGAAAACATGCCAATAGTCAATCCTTATAAGCTTTAGGTTTCTAAAACTTTCAACACTGGGCAATTCAAATTTTTTATATTTCAACACTTTGGGTTGGGGATTTTTCAGAAAAATTGTGTGTAGAAAAATAAAGTCTCAACCTTATAAAATTCTTACACATGTATTCTAACCATCAAGCCTAAGTGAATGGTCAAATGATTATGAAGCTTTGATTTCATGAAGTTAACAATAGAAAATGTCCTTTCATCTTCCACATTATCTAGGACCATGACAATGGCCAACTCCACCAACTTCAAATACTTGAATGGGTATTTGCAAGCTAGAATAGATCATTTTTTCTGCCATAATACCATTTTTGTACCACCCTTGTGGATTAAAATTTGTCCCATGTCAAATTGTTATTAAGTTTTATGAAAAAGGTTCATGTTTGTGATTGTCATATAATCAAATGTGATAGAATCTTGAAATTGATTGAAATTTTGAATTTTCTACACCAAATGGACTTTCATTGCATACAAGTTGCAAGGTCATAGTACATAAAGGATGAATAAATGGACAAGTAGCATATATTAAGCTTATAGTGAAAAATAAATAAATAAAAAATCCAAAACTCAAAAATATGGTTAGCAATTTAAAATAAGTGTTTGCAAATCATTTGAATGTTGCGTGAAAGTTTTATGGACTTTTACATAGGCAAAATTTGATGAAAATGGCAAAGTCCTTCATTATTACATTTTTATGAAATACAAAAAGTTTGTTCACAATCATTATAACCTAGGAGGAATTACATGGTTTTGTGTCAATTTTTTGGAAAATATGAACATTTTTACAAGTTTATAACTTTACATTTTTTAGCATGTAAAAAATACATTGTGAAACATATTTTTAAGGACTCAGAAATTCGATCAAAAGTGATCCACTCTAGCTTGCAAATACTCAAATAACCTATGGCACTTGAACCATAATGGCATCTGAAACCAAATGTCCCCACAATTTTGTTTTAGGTTTACCATCCAAATTGTTCACTTAACCATGCATACATGTTCAATTGGGGTTTGTGTTGGCTCCAAGTACTAGACCATGTGTAGAAGATCATAATTATTGTTTGCTAAATCATTGAATTTTTAAAAATAAGGGTAATCATACCTCTTCTCTAGGTCTATGTACATTGCATATATGTCAATAATACATATGATGATAGAGGTCACAAGATCACAAACAAATGTATCTATGCCTTTGGCTAACTTAAACAAGTTTTGCATTGGCTCCAACATTAGCAACATGCAACTTAGTTCCAAGACAACTTCACAATCACATTATTTTTCATAATTGTTCAAGATTGGTAGTTGCATTCCCAATAAGGTCATCATCCATCTTGACAACAAGACTATTCTACTCAACCAAAACATGTTTTGCTAATGCAATCATCGAAATCCATTGGGTTTTGACATTGTGAATAATTTTCAAACCTTTTCTTTCTAAGATTTTTGCCAACTTCCCATGCTCCATGTGCCTCCTAAGATAGTGAAAAAAATAAACATATATGGTTTGTATTAAGGTTTTAGTTTTCACAACCAACAATAGGCTTGAAAGTGTCCATTGAATTATACATGTGTGCTAGTCAATGGACACCAATTAATGCACATGGTTTCTCTTTGAGCTTTACCCTATCATTTTTGTTTTCATACAATGATACCATCCACACCATCACAAACTAGTTTGGATGCCAAATCAATATTTGATAATTCCCCAACAATAAATACAAAACCAACATGGTAGTTAAGTTGTTAGACCCACCTCCTTCAATGACTTTTTTCAAATTCAAGAATATGGGTACCCTTGGCACCAACTTTCAACCACATAACAATGGATTGATATTCAACTTCGGTTGTTGACAATTGTGACTTCATCACAACTCAATGATATAAATCTCACCTTTTGAACAATATTTTTGGTTACAACCAAAACCACATTGTGCATAATGTCTACCATTTTTCAACCACAAATCAGAAAACATAAAACTTGGGAAACATAAAATTAAAAAAAATAGTATAGTCCTTGATTAATATACTAGTTCAATCCATAAAACATAATCATATAAATCCCAATTTAGGTTCAAACATTTACAACAACCACCCAACAATTTTCCAAATGAGATTACAAATAGTTCTTCAACCTAGAAAATTGAAGTTTCCCAACTTGAAGTGAAAAAAACTAACATGACCAATTTACTACTTAGAATTCAAGCAAAAACAAATTAAAAAAAACTTCACAACAAAATTATTTTTATAAATCTATTCAAATGTGTAAAAGTGCATTTGAGCTTTTCAAATTGAAAAACAACATTTCTACTAGGGGTTGTGACAAACAAAACAAAACAATGGGTAGTATGAAGGTTGAAAGCATAGTTATGACATTCTTGGTGCGGGAATGTTATGGAAGCCCAAAAAAGCACGAAAATTCGTTAAAATTCGTTAAAATTCATTAAAATTCACGTCGAAAAATGTTTTGACAAGGTGCTAAATGAAGAATTTTAAAGAATTTTAATGTGCAAAATGAAGAATGTCATCACTAGGGTTGAAAGGGAAAAGGCAAATTGAAAAATCATCCCCACCATAAAAAGAAACACACACACACAAAGTTGGAAAATGTAAGAATGGAATTTTGAATACAAACCTACCATTCCCCACCCACTGGAATCAATTCAATGCATCTTGGGCATTTTCTAAATCTTAAGAAATTCAAAGAATCCTTGCATGGACTCATAATATGTGAAAGGCATACTTTATTTTAGGAGATGAAAGTAGTAACAAATTTATACTAGTAGCACTATGATTAAAATGAATATAGAGTCAAGGGTACTTGTTTCAAGTGATTATGTCTAATTTGATTAACATGAAAAGTACTTTTGTATATTTTGACTAAAAAAGAACTAAAATTGATATTTTATCAAAACGGACATTAGCCTAGACATGTGGTACATTTGACACTTGTGTGGAGGTGTCCAATTTGACTAATATCACTAACATGACTAGAATCAGTCATCTACACGACACATTGTGACTAAAGTGATTGGTTTTATGTTGTGGCAATAATATTATAATTTTTAATTACTTTAAAATTTTAATTACTAAAAAACTAAAAGTATAGCATTGTTTTCATGTTCTCAATTGCAATTCATGGTGATTACATTAAAATAAAAATAAGAGACGACTAAAAAAAGAATGACAAGTGAGAAATGAAGGATTATTTTATTTTATTTTATTTTATTGTAAAAAATAAATTATACCTGTTAGACATGTGATTATATTTTGAACCATTATGTATGAGAACTAAATTTTTTTTTACAATGATTTAAATTGAAAAAAAGAAACATAAAAAAATAATTTTAAAATATAGAATTAAATGATGTGAGAGATTGAAATTTTAATTAAAATATTTTTTTATTAAAAAAAATAGAAATATATGAATGTTAAACTAAATTCATATGGCGAAAACCTTGTCTCCTTGAAATTTTAATACTAATAAATTGCATGCAGTTCCAAACCAAACTAAACACCGTAGTAAAGGCCAAAATTTTCTACTTTGATTACAAAAATAAAAGTGATCATAACTAATGTGAACAAAGCCACTTAACCCAATGCCAATTGAAGTTCAAAATTTAATAAAACTATAGTTCAAAGCTAAACCAAACCTTGCCCACAAGAACTTCTCTAGACTAATTACCATCATTGTCCAAGCTTTCAAGATTGCACAAATTTGTATAGCTCCAAATTAAATTAACATCAGTAACCACCTTATCAATGTAGGCTAACCATCATAATGATTATGCAATATAACACAATATTAATTAACATATAATCAATGACATAATATAACGGAATATGCAATAGGATGTTTTAAGTCTATGTTTCAAATCTAAACATAACAAATTCCCTAGGGTCAATTTGAATTGTCCCAGTTACCCATCTCCCACAAGGATCTTCCACAATACAACCTTTCACCCCCTTTCTTTTGGGTCACTAGGAAAAAAACCTTGTTTTACATGTAAAAAGAAAGCAAATGTCTACCACAGTACTTGGGTGGCTTTGGCAATTCTCTACCACATAATTAATTTAATCCAAAATTTTTGGTTCGATAGCTTTCTTCTTAATTCTAAATTATATGTGTAATATATATATATTAATCTTAATTAGTATTTTAAAGATATTTCATTGCGCTAATGGTCAAATTAAAAACCATTTTGTAATTGAATATGTGATTACAAATCATTGTATCACATGCCACAAAAGATAGTTGAAATGATAGTCATAAAAATGGTCAATTTAAACACAAGTTAAAAACACATGAGTTTGTATGGACATGATTCCTTGTCTAGTGATATTTATAACATTAAATTAATTAGTCCAAAGTACCATTGACCTTTGTAACTAATAGCAACTCAATTTTTAGTGCTGATGACATGGCATGTCATGTGTTAACAATAATGTTGTGACCAACGTTGTGCGTATAAATGTCAATAGGAATATATGGCGTGTAAATATAATTGTAAATGATTTACACTTACACGTCCAATTTTGTACACTTACACTTATCATATTGCAATGTATATATATATTTTTTATATTTACATTTACACAAAATGACTATAAATATTTGTCAAATACATTTACATGGCCTTGTGTAAATGTTTTGGGGCATGCAAGTGTAAGTGTAAATACTAAAATTATTTGTAAAGTCACCATGTCTTTGGGCCTCCTTTCACCTCAAACCTTTCTTTCAAGGGTATCCATAAAAATAAGGAAATTTTATTAAATATGGGAGTGAAATGCTAAAAATTAACATTTAATGCACAAGGTTCATACTATGTACTTGATAAAACTTGTGGTAGTAATGTAACATTTGATCTCATGTCATGAAAACCAAAAACAAGTTTGTGTGTTGTTATAGCAACAAAGTTTGCACTATACCTACATTTTCCTTGAGAATTGACTTCATTCCTTAGTAATTGATAGTAGAAAACACGAATTGAAAAACAGAAGATGTATACAGTACTTGAAAAGTTGACTTCGAATTGGAAGTTGAAGATGTTTGCTCAGATTGCAAAACTCCTAAAGAAATTGCCCTTGTTGCACACAGCCAGCCCCACCACCAAGGGAAACTATATGAAGACAATATGCACCCACAACATGCACACACCTTTCCAAAGGAAACAAGATCGTTGTTTGATTGATAATCACCATACTAGACTCTTTTTAATGTACAACACTCTAAAGAGTGTCAAAATGAAAAATGGCAACTCACCAGTTCTCTTTAGCTTCGATCCGGTGTATCAAGTGAACGGAGCTTTGAAAAAAACTTCAAGACTAATTATAGTAGTTTTACAAGTAAGAGTAGTGAAAATATATGCAACAATAGTGGAGGTGTTAAAGAAAAAATAAAAATAAAATGAAACAATTCACCACAAAAATAGAAGTCCCCCCACCTTTGAATGCTAATGTTTTTTTTTAAAAAAAATCTCCCCATGTTTATGATCAAAGTCAAGGTTCTATTGTTGTTTTCTTTATTTTATAAATAATATTATTATAAATATTTAATGACCAAACCTTCTTACAAAGTCATATGAATTAATTGTGGGTGTGGTTTTTTTTTTTGGTAATGGGCCATTTAACTGGCTCATCTTAAGAAACATTATGAAATTTCCCCTCCTCAACTAAAAATCACATTTTTTACATTGTTATATATTTTATTTGTCTTATCAAACCGTGTAAAATTATATAAATATATTGATTTTTACACTTACACTTACACATTTCATATTCTACATTTACTCTTACACTTATACGAATATAAATGAATGTTATACACTTACACTTGCACAAAGTGTAAGTCCCAAACCATTTACATGCACAACATTGGTTGTGACTATAGTTAACATCATGACTCATGGGTGCAACAAAACACAATACATGTAATTATTAGATGAATGTTACAACTTTAAGTCCTTAGTTATCAAATAATGAATCGACACATGACATCAAAGAACAATTACAAAACCCAAAGATGTGTTGTTGTGTTCAATATAATTATAACAATCGATAACAACTAGTCCCAACTACATAATTAATTGTAAATGTTTGCACCTCTAAATGAAGAAATATCAAATAAAAATTTGACATATGGGTATAACAAAACATAATACATGTGATTATTAAATGAACATTGCAACTATAGGTCCCTAGTTATCTAATAATGGACTAACACATAGTAAAAGAAAAACTATCATTTATAATTGGTCTTTTGCAACTAGCTTTAGTTATAAACAACATTTACAATTAAAATTTGACTTAACAACAAAGGACAAATCACGACCAAAAGCATTTTGCAATGTAAAATACACATAAATCTTATACACATATCTAGATGTGTCCATGCAACTATATATACTTACAATTATGATACAACTACAAAGTCCATGAACGAAAATTTGATATATGGCATCCCAAAGGCCATGCATTACATGACACGCGTCATATATCCATGCTTAAGAATTTCATAAACCTTAATATAATAATACAAAGAAAGTTTTAATATTTTTTGAAGATTTTTCAAGAATATGTTGAAAATATTTTGACAACATCTTAGATTTAACAACTACCTAAGGAGGCACCATTGACTTTTATTAACTTACTTTCACCCACCTACATAATCAAAGTACCTACCAAGTAAGAACTAGGTACCTAGATGACTAGCAAATACTTAAATACCTAGTTATTAGATAATATGTTTTAGGCACCTAGTAAATATTATTACCTATTAGTTAGGTACTTAATAAATATTAATTACTTACCTATTATATGTTATATAGTTATTTAGAGTAGGTAGGTATTTAACATTTATTAGGTAGTAAATAGTAAATCGAATTTTAATTTAAGATTCTCAAAACAAATATGATGCACCCAAATTTCATTTGTTGTGACATTAACACCCATCCAGATATGTTAGTTTTGTTTGTTTTGATAAATGTTGGCCATTTTTTTGGCAATTGAATTTTTTGGTTAGACCAATTTTGTCACTAAACTAGGCAATTAAAAAAATTAATTGCTAAATTGAATGATCGGAATTTTTCAATTGCCACTTGAAAAACAAATTGGTCATTGTTCATAAAAATTTTGGGTGTTGTTTAAAATTTTAATTTTTCTAATCAATAGTGGTTTAATTTTCACCATTGAAGTAGTGGCTAAAACATTATCTATCATTACCCCCCAAAAAAACATTTGGTCACCAAATTGGGTGACTTAAAATTTGGTGATTGAATTTTTTGAACATTATTTGAAAAAACTTTCTCACCACCCAAAAAAAAAAATTGTTTGATGGACAATGATTCAATTTCCACCATTGATTCAATGACTAAATGTTTTATTTCCTAGCCCAATTTTTTTTGAATATTGCCCAAAAAGTTTTTGGTTGTTGTTCAAATATGTTTTTGTTATTGTTAGTTAAACAATTTCAATTGCCACATGGTTTGTGATGACCAATTGATGTGGTTGCAATCATCCATAATAGCCCACGAGCAACTTGACCTTGCTTTGAGCTCAATTGAACTTATTTTGATGTGACATGGGGTTCTATTAATGTCCAAACAAATGTGCCACATCCTAACATACGTGCGGACGATATGACAACATTGTTGTAATGTGATTATTTTGGTTGTGTGTGCGACTAAAAGTATATGTAGTGTTATAAAAATATATAAAGACACCATGAAAAATCAGCCCATAGGAAGGATGGAATAGATCATAGTCACAACCTAATGAAAAGAAAATGAAAAAATCATCCAAACTTGAAAAGTAGTTGCATAAACAACTATTCATATTTGTAGGCAACATTTAAGTGCACCTAGTCATAGATGAAGTGGTTGCAAATGATAGGATTTCCTTTAGTGACACATCACAAGAGAAGTTGCAAAACCCAAAAAGGATCTATTCATTTTTATTTGTGAAGGTAAATGTTGCATAGTAAGAGTGAAAGCGTATTTCCTTGTAAAATGCATGGGTCCTTAATATCTACCCCTACTATCTTGGCATTAAACATCTTATGCAATGTGTCGAAAAATCTTGCATGGTGAAATATGGGTGTGCTAATGAATGTTGAGGAGAAAAAAATATTTATTCAAATATTTCATATTTGAAAACATTTAATTGTTATGTATTTTCATTGAAGAAGATAATCAAGGATGGGCATTTGAAGGATGAAGTCACATGATGTTATAAATCATGTTTTTATGCATGTTTCATTTTATGACGCACTCCCAAGTTCCTTGATAGATTCAAATGTGAGTCCAAGGTGTAAAGAATGAAAGGATAAGGAGTTGAGGCATGTTCCTTGGCTTATAGCATTTTGGGGGTAAAAGGGTGTGTTGGAGTACTAGGATGGGGACTAGGACAAGTGACAAGCGTGTCAATTAATCACACAGACATGCATAAACCAAACAAAGTTGATTAGTGCATAACTATATCACTTTTGGTGCATGGATGAGCCATGGGCAAACACAGACTCACAAGACTCACCACAACCCACACGTGGGGGAAGCCACCACCTTCCCCCTTATAGTATTCTTTGTGCTTGGCCACAGGGCTTACACCCAAATGTCATTTTGTCTTGAGACTTTCGAAATTAAGACTCCCACAACTTTGGAGGCCCATAATGTTTTGTATAGACCTTCGATTGAAGTAAGGTTTCAAGAAAAGTTGTAGCCTTTGTTGAGAGCTTTCCAACGATATGTAGCACGCCACCTGTATGCAAGTAAATCAAGGTAATTCCCAATTTTTAGTGATCGAAAATTAAATTGGTAATTTGACTCCTAACCTTTCTTTTGGCCATAACTTGTGTTTTAAATGCCCAAATGTCATGCAAGCCCATTTTAGACATTTATGTCTCAAAATCTTTTCAATGATATAAAATATTGTTCAATCCAATGAGTTTCGATCCCTATAATTGCCCTCTAAATATTCAAGAGTCTTTTGGGACTCCAATTACTAAACTAGGAGCCCACTTGGGAGGGTGTGGGTTCATTCCTTCACACTATCCTACATCCCAAGAGCATAAAATGTGACTCCTGAACTTCATTCTTGGCCCACACCTTGGTTGTGAACACAAGGCTAGGGTTGCAACATCTTATGACAAAGGGTTGCAAAATGGTGATCATTTGTTTTTTTCATGTTTTCAAAAAGGTTTGTGCAAAAGTTGTGAACCCAAAAATAACTAAAAAAAAATGTGGCAATCACACTAATATTGTTAGAGTAGGACTTCATTTATTTAATGTCATGACACATTTATTGGTTCATTAATTAATGGAGGAGTTGGAGTTTTGAAGTCTATTATAAAAATAATGATTGCACCTTATGGAACATTATTTGAAATTGAAAAGATTTATGCACAATAAAGAAATATTAAAAGGAAATATGGCAAAAGGTTATGCATTATAAAAGGTGTTATGATTTTGCATTGAATATTTAGCAAATTTTACATCCACAATGTGAAAGGTGTGGGATGACAAAAAGCCTAGATTAGGCTTAACTAAGCCAAATTGCCTAAGTATCATAGGTTGTAAGAGTGAGGATTTAAACCTCTCACCTTCACTTTGGGGGTTCAAGTTTTCATCCATTGCACTACCACATTTTTTATACTTATTATATTTAACACAAAGTTATAAAGTTTAAAACTTTTAGCCTTGAATTAATTTTGGCCACCTTAAGTTGATCTAGTTAACCTACCTAATACCTACAAACCTAGCCTAGACTTAGACCTCCCTAGGTTGATTTAAGATGAACTAGTTTGTCGATCTATATTACTTAAATATTAACCAAACTTGGGTTAGCCTACGCATTCTTAAGTTATAATAATAATAATAATAATAACCTAAATTAATTATGTCACATTTAGTCACATCATAATCACATCATAGTCGTATAAACTTGAGCTGGTTACAAACTTGATAAAATATCTTGTAATGAGGTTACGTAAGTTGATTGGCACAAAACCTAAAATTAAGAACCTAGGCAAGCCTACCTAGGTTAACCTATCAGTAGGGTAACCAATTCTAAGTATATTTAAACATATTAAATGTATAACTTCTTATGTTTAGTTAAGTAACTTTCAAGGTAACCTATATTACGAAATAAATTTTTACTAAGTAACCTACATACATAGGTTAACTTAATAGGTATGTTAACCTAAGTTAATGTGTTAAGTAGTTAAAAACTCAAGGAGTTATGTGTCACCTTTTTCAAAATGACTAGTAATATTATAGTGTTAATTACAAATTAACAATAAATTATTTAGTACACATACACATGCATATGAATTCATGACTTCAAAAACTTCATAACACACAAAAAAGTATGGCATGCCATGACAAATATTGATGCCATAAATTCAAGACATAAAAACTTATGGTGTCAAAAAAAATCATGAATTGCCATGAAAATTTGTGACACCTTGTTGCTACATGGCATGCCATGTCATCATCACATGGAAGACCAAGTTGTTATTAATTACAAAGGACAACAATATTTTCAATTAGCTAATAAATGAGATTAATTCATCAAATCAATGACATGAATCATGATGTTGACATATAGGACCATATCATCTTGTTGGCATATAACATGCCATGTCATCATCACGAGAGATTAAGTCATTATTAATCACAAAGGTGGATGGTTCTTGCAACTAACTATTTGAAAAATAATATGATAATTTACCAAAAAAACTAACAAGTTGTCATATTGACTACAATTGCAAAACCATGATGCCATGTGGCATATTGATGTCTTTTGCCATTACTTAGTGATTATTATGATTAAATACTTATAAATGTAGTTGAAAAAAATAATAGTCATTTTTGTTTTTAGTTCAAAGGACATGATTTGTTGTAATGAGGGTAAAGCTTTTGGACTTGCATCTTGATGCAAAGAATTACATTGAAGGATTAGACATCATCTTTAACATAGTGACAAACCAATAAAATTTTCATTTTATCCAAAGTAGTATACGAATCATCATGTTGATCAATAGTCAAATATTTTATAACCATGTTCACGTGGAATGCCACATCGTCATGTTGTGAAACTAGAAATTGTTATTCTAGTTGCAAAAATAAGGTATTTTTAATTAATTAATTAAATTTTATTTCAAGCATATTATTACAATTTAAAAGATAATAATACATGTATCCAAAAAATCCCACTAGTTGTCATACTAACTATAGTTGCAAAACCATGACATCACATAACATCTTAGTGGCTTTTATACCTACATAGTGATTGTTGTGATTAAGTAGTTACAATTGTAGTTGAAAAGGATAGTAGTTGTTTCTTTGAATGGTCAAAAAACCCATAATGTGTTGTTTTGATGGCTCTGTGGTGTAAGTAATATGTTTTTTACTTTTACATGTCATTAACAAGTTCCATTCATTATAACAAAAATATTGTTAGAAGCAGTACTATGAAATTGCAAAATTTATCGTGCTTGTTGTAACATTCTAGGAGCTTGTAATATTACTAGGATGTCCATGATTTTTTATTAGCATTGTGAATGCTTTGTCATTTTTGAAATTGTAAAGTGTAATTTAATATAGTTCTGCAAGTAGGAAGCATTCCATAGAAGTTGGGATTTAAAATAATAATAGAATATTTTTTTTACATCTTCAATGGTAATATTGAGCAAGGAGTAATTCATACATGCTTAGACAACCTTCCCCCATTGCCCCCTTGCAACATGGATAAGGGTTTCCATTGTTTCAACCATTAATGATGGAACACAATTGATAAAGAAATAGTAGACATGTCCATGCCATCAACATTACAAGCCATGTTGTATTGAGACATGTAGGCTTATGGAAACCACATTTGTGTTTCAACTAGTGTTAAAGTTCAATTAATAAGTTATTGTGGTGTAGTTACAACTTTTGAACAAGAATGCATATTAGGCTTGAATGATCAAAGGCCTATTCTTGCAAAATTGGAATGTGTAGGTTGGGTTGAAGAAATATTGGAGTTGAATTACAATGTATTCAACATAGTTGTTTTTATTGTGCAACTAGGTGAAAGAAAACTATAACTTGGGATTAGCACAATAATTAAGTGACATTAATATGGTTTCACACTTGTGTACTTTTCTTATTTTATTCCCATTTCAAACTACCATACTACTTGGGCGGTTTCAACATAAATTAAATTATTTTCAACTTTGCTAAATCTTCAAAAAACAAATCAGCCCTTTTTGTCAAAATTTTCAAAAACACATTCAAGTTGTTAGTCAATTTTGAACCAAGGTCCTACTTGAACAAATAAGTTATTTTACATTCACATTCAACTATATGATTTGTGATTACTATTTATTTCAATGAAGATGAAAATTATTTTCATATCATCCAAAATTACAAATGGCATCCAAAATAATAATTTTTTTTTTTTGGTGATTGGTAATGTGATTCACAAGTGACTAGACAACATGTGGCATCTTGTTCAACCTGAATTATGACTATATATCATAGTTGCAAATGTACATGTGTTAATGGTAAGTTATTGCATGCAAGATGTCATGTTAGCTTACACAACCAAAAATTAGGTAGCCTTTAAACCCCTTAAGTAGCCCTTAGCTCCCTTAAGTAATTTAAGTAACCCTTAGGTGTAGTCATACTAACATGTACTATTAGCAATCCTAACCATTGTTTAATTTTTTGAACTTTGGATTGTAATAATAATAATAATAGAATTAATTTTTATAAAATGGTATTGTGAATACATTATGTACATATCATAAAAATTTGGAATCAATTTAATGAGTGAAAATACATATAAGGACTTTTAAGGCTTTGTAATCACTACTTAAAAACTACCTAAAAGCAATTTAAAAACAATTTTGACACTAAAACCACAACTTGAAAATATTTTTTAATGACATATTTTTGGAATTTTTTAATATACCTTAACATAATAGTATTAAGAAAAGTTTAAAGATTTTTAATTTTTTTAAAAAGGCATATTAAGAAAATCTAAAAAGATTCTTTTTAAAAAATGGTCTATAGGGGCACATGTGGCTCCTTATAGCATGGTTGGAACCTTTAAGTATGCCCTTAAATACCTTAAGTAACCCCTAGGTACCCTAGCTAATATAGGTAGCTTTTAGGTATGCCCTTAAGTACCTTATGCAACCCCTAAGTATGCCCTTATAAGTATTTTTTTTAACCTAGGCATGTTTTAGGTACCCTAAGTAACCTAAGCAACCCTTAGGTTGGCCCCTAGGTACCCAAATTAGTTTATGCAACCCCTAGGGGCCCCTAGTTAACTTACACAACACCTTCTATAGACCCAGAGGTACCCTAATTAATTTAAAAACACCCCTTAAATAGGATTTAAATACCTTATTTAATTTACATAAATTTTAGGTAGCTTATAAATAGGTTAGGTAATTTAAACAGCATTTAAATAGCCTAGGTAGCCTCTAGGTATGACCTTAAGTAGCTTAGGTAGCCTCTTGGTAGTCCTTAAGTACCTTAACAACCTTCAGGTAACACCTATGTAGACCCCTAAGTACCTTAGGTAGTCTATGCAACCCTTAAGTAACTTACATAGCCTAAACAACTTGTAGGTAGTCCCTAGGTAACATTTAGGCAACTTAAGTTATCCCAAGTAAACCCCTAGGTACTTTAAATAGTTTAAACAAACCAAGTATGTAGCTTTAAAATAGCTTAAACAAACTTTAAGTAGTCCTACAAGAACCTGAAGTAGCCTAAACAACCCTTAGGTACCTTAAATAACCCCTTATTGACCTTTAAGTAGCTTAAACAATCCCTAGGTCCATTGATAACCTAAGCAACCCCTAGGTAGCCCTTAAATACCCTAGGCAATCCCTACATAGCCTTTGTATACCTCAAGTAACTTATGCAACCTTTTGGTAGACCCCTAGGTACCCTAGTTAAGATCTAGGCAACCTCGGGAAGCTATTAGGTAACCTAAGTAACCCCTAGGTAACATTAGGTAGCCTAAATAGTGTAATCAATCCCTAGTAGCCCCTTAGGTAGGTTAATATATATTTTTAATGAATATGTGGTTTCGTTTCATATTACATAAAACATAGTTGATGCAATGCTAAACATTTTGTCCTTCAATGTGTAAGTGTAGGGCTAGATCAAATTTTTATTGTTACAACCTATCTATTATAATCTAGGCTAGGTAGTTTAGTACTCACTCTAGGCCAAAATCTCTAACCTAAACAACTTATAGGTTGAAATGTCTAACATAAGCCACCTAAGTTTCCTAGCCCATGATTTTAACCTAGGCAACTTAGGCTAGGCTAGGCCACCTAGCCTAGGTAGGCCATGTGGTGCCATTTGTTCAATGTGGAACTTGCCATGTACCAACATTATAATGGTAACAAATTGAAGCATCCACACAATTTTATTGTAAAATTAATTGCAAATGACTATGCCACATAAACATATGTGATTACAAACTTTAGTTGTAAAACCAATCATAATGAGTATGCCATGTTGATTAGATCTTGAATATTAGATGAAAATTTTGTCTTAATCTTCAATGCAATGACCATTTCAACTAGGTTATATAATGTTTTTTTTTATTAAAATTTTATGTGACTTATCCAAGGCAATGAAAGGAATTTGTAGGAGTGCATGTGGCATTTACAACTAAATAAATAAATCATTAATACACAAATTCCTTATAATGTATATGTTAACACAAATTGAAAGATAATGAGATATTTTGCCCCAAAACCAACAAGTTTTCATATTGACTATAGTTGCAAAACCATGATGTCGCATGGCATGTTGATATCCTTTGCCATTACTTAGTGATTTATGTTACAAAATAATATAAATGTAGTAAAAAAAGACAACAATCATTTTTGCGTCTTATTGAAAGGATGCAATATGTTGCAATGTCATGTTCCAATTTTCTAAAAGTTTAGGGCTTCATAGTAAATAACTTATGGCACTTAAAAATTTTCAAATACAAGCTTTTGTTTGGTGATATAACTAATGTGTGATTGCAAGTTAGGATGGTTCATTTTGAACAAATGCAACACTCCAAATAGTCCATATTTTAAAACTAAAATGGTAAAAACATTGAAAACTCAATGTTAAGTGGGGATTATGTGATGATTAATGAACTAATAAAATCAAGAAGAATAAACAACCAAAGTAGATAACTCTTGCAGATCCATGTTAGAAAAATTAAAACAAAACATCAATCTAACGAAAAAAGGATTGAAATAAAGACTTTTGAAAATAATGTCCAAATTTTGGTCATTCAAAAGTCCATAACTATTTGTTGGTTAAGGTTTTTGTCATAATTGTTTTCAATCCATGTTTGTTTTTATATAATGTATCATACATTAGAAGTCCCTATAAGATATCTTGAGATGAAATGATAACGAACATTTTATTTCATGGAAATGTATATTCTAGACCACATTCCATATGTTTTAGTTGAAAATTCCATTAGTATTGAGTTTCATTGTTATGTATGTATTTTATGCAAGTCAAAAAATTTAATCCATAATATTTTTTATCACATTAATGATTTTATTGTACATTTTTGGCATTTGAATAAATTACACTTTATAAGATGTCCATTGTGATGCAAAAAAATATCCAACCTAACTTGTACTACCTTTTATTCCAACTTTGTAACAAATGTCCCTTGTGGAATCTAAATGTGTTATTTTGGACTTAGTTGTCGCAAAGCAAAACATCAATATAACAAATAAAAGAAATAATGCCTATGAGTTAAATAGGCACTTTCAAGTTACATCGACATTGAACCCTCCTTGGGCAAAGTCTATTTTAAGTTTTAGTGGAAAAGTTACTCAAGCCCAATCCTAAGTGTGTGCACTTGGATCAAAGGCAAAAATAAGTTATTGGTTCCTAAACTTGATTCTCTATTGTAATCATGTAGGTTGTTGTAAGGCTTTGCTAACCATCATGCTAGGGGTAAAAGTGAAGGAACATTATTTCTTGAAAAACAAGATTCATGTTGCCAATAAGAAGTTGAATTTTGCCAAGGGTCCTAAAACACCACATAGGTTGTTCATGATGTAATTATTGATAAGAAAAAAAATTGTTTAATAAATTGTTCGTATTTTTCATGTGTTGTAATCATGGTCTTTACAATGTAGAGGTTATTTGTGTAATAAAATGTTTTTAATAATCCCAAAAAACATTAACCTCATGGGGTTGAATGGGAGATGGTAGATCTTATGTTGTGAACACATGTTAAAAAAACTGAAAGTGTGTTGGGTAGGGCAAGTTTTGTTTCTTTAAGTGTAGATGAAATTACTATCATTCATAACCAATCATGGATCTCAATTCCTATGTATGTGATGCAAGCATGGATATTTGTTGCAACCCTAAGATTGGCACTTCAAGAATTCACAATTTTTAAAAATTGGAAAAATAAACCAAAACTAACTTATTTTCACATTTTTCAAATATTTATTACAAGATAATTTTTTTTTGTATTTTATTATGTGTTGTAAAAACCCATTTCAATGTGAAAAAAATGGAACTTTTTTCATGTTTGAAAGGTTTATCCTCATGGTGTGGATTTAGAGTTTCATCTTTCATGTTTCAAGAAAACTCACTTCCAAATTACATGAACTTGAATTCAAAACACAACAAGAATTTAAAACAATCATTTTTTTTTCATGTTTTCATGTGTGTGATTTTGTCACTTTTGATTGTATTGGGTCCTAATCTAATAGCACACAACACACTTGGTCAATATGACAAATTTGTTATTTTGGACAAGTCATTTTGAACATGTCAAACTTAATTAATGGTATTTTTTATCAATCAAATGGTGGATCTTTTGATGTCAAATTGGACAACACGATTTGGGCAAAAATACATAAAATGTGATTATTTAAAACTAATTATTGGTGGATAATTCATTATTCTCCAAAGGTACATAGGTAGGTCATAGGGATGTAGGTAGATAGGTAGGTTTATTATGTCATAGATATTTATTTTTAAAAAATCATGACCCAAAAATGCAATTAACAAATAGGTAGTAAATACTTACCTACTAGCTCTTACCTATGTACATATAGATACATACAACTATACATAAAATACATACAATATGTTTATATATTTAAAAGTAAAAGATATAATAAAAGTTGGTATAGAAAATGGAACCATGGTCTCCATGGCCTCTAGCCAATGTTTTTGTTAATCAATCAACACATCACTTTGTAACATAACATATGTCAAATCATGAATATAACATGTTTACTCCAAATCATCTTACAAATCCAAATTTTTCCATTTGTATGTTTTGTTAAAATGAACCAAATTAAAATGTATTCTTGAAAAGTTTCCAAAGGTCTTTGCCTATATATAATATACAAATGTTGCAACCCTAGCCTTGGGTTCGTGACCAAGGCAAGGAGTTGCAAGGTTGCAGGCCAAGAGGGAAACCTAAGAGTCACATCACATGCTCCCATGATTATAAAGACTGTGAGGGAATGAACCCTCACCCTCCCAAGTGAGCTCCCATTGTGGGAGTTGGAGTCCCAAATGGACTTTCGAATCTTTAGAACACGATTACAGGGGTCAAAACCCATCGATTGGAAAAGTTTTTTATATCATTGGAAAACTATTGAAATGTAGATGTCTAAAATGGGCTTGCATCACCATTTGGACATTTGAAACACAAGTTATGATCAAAAGAAAGGTCGGGAGTCTTGACCATTAAAAGTCGAGAATCGACCTGATTTTTTCGCATACAGGTGGCGTGCGACATGCCGTTGGAAAGCTTTCAAGGAGGGCTACAACTTTGCTTTAGACTTCATCATAATCAGAGGTTACGCAAAGTTATGGGCCCCCAAAGTCGCGGGAGTCCCAACTATGGGAATTTCGGGACTCCCACTTGGAGCCAAATGGATTTTGTCCCATTTGGGAGGCTAGAACAAAAAGCCATTTGGATGTGGCCCCCATGGAGAGGTGCAAAAAATACTATAAGGGGAAAGGTGGTGGCTTCCCCCAAGTCGAGGCCATGATGAGTCTTGTGAGTCTAAGTTGCCCGTGGCTTGTCCTAGCACCAAAAGTGTTCCAACTATGCACTAACCATCTTATGTTGGTTTTGTGCAGGTCAGTGTGAGTAGTTGAAGCTTGTCAATTTTTCCTAGTCCCATCCTGGAGCTCCAACACACCCTTCTACCCCTTCGAAGTGTTGTGAACCAGGGAACATGCCCCGGCTCCTTACTCTTCCATTGTTTCCTGTTTGGGATTCACATTTAGATTCTCTCAAGGAGTTAGGAGCACGTCAACAAACATGTACAAAATTTCAAATCATTTGAAAGAAAATAACATTGAAAATTTTTATTAAATAAAAACTAAGTCGTTTTTATTTAATTAATTATTAATTAAATATCAATTTTTTCATTGCTAGCCAATATTTGGATGTTTGGCTATGGACTTATAAAATTAATCATGTAGTCAAAAAGGTCATTTTAATCAACTAAACTAATTAAAAGAAATAACAATTAAGGCTTTAATCAAATGGATGAACGTTTTAAAAGAAAATGGATAAGGTATTCAAGTTGGATAAACTTGAAAATCCATGAATTTTTGTAGTGTGGGTTCACAACCAAGGCTAAAGTGCTACAATAAATGAATCCAAGAGCAAAATTAGGATGCAAGGTGAGAGTAACATATTCACAAGACGCATATGAAGTGGGAAGCCCTTAAGAGTTAAGGGGATGCCTCCTTAGGACTTGTAAATCTACCTCCCATTTTTGAAAGTTGGGTTTTTATGGAAGTTCAAAATGTTTAAAAGGCAAATTGGGGTCTCAAAGTGTCTTCGAATCAAATAATTTTATTTCTTTGGAAATATCTCAAAGATATTTATAAGAACCTACGATCACATGTTCAAAATAGGCTTTTCTAGGGCCTTATTTTCAAGGAATTATGATGCTCCAAAAATTCAAGGATCAATTTTGGGAATCCATTTTGGAACACATGACATGAATGTACAAGCTTGAGTCCATGACCCGATTTGGCTCCAATTGTAATAATCACCTTCTTCTCTTGGTTTTTGCATTTTCACATGTTCATAAGCTCAAATTGAGGAATTCATCCTAATCCCATGTTAAAGCTCATGCACATAATTCTTGTCCTAATGCATGGAGTTGAAAACCTTTAAGTTTTTCATAACACATTTTACCAATTTATCTTGATACCTTGTGACATGCTTTTAGGAATTGTGTCAATCCTCCTCATATTGTGTGTAATGTGTTGTTGAGGGTGAAAATGTATACAAATTCACCCTTGTGATTACACAATCCTTTTATTAGGGTGGCCACTTGTTGCATGTTGTATGTAAGACATAAAATATAAGGGTATTTTTTTATTAAAAAATATTTACAATGAAATTAATTATAAATTTTACTTCCTTATGAATTAGTTGCATCTCTTTTTTTTGCACACCATTGGGCAAACGCATGGTGCATTAGACCAAAATGGATATCACAAACATTGTTTTTTCAAGCGATGAAGTTTAATAGAAGCCTACATGATAATTGCATTGAATATTTTATGGTTTGGACTCAAATATGTATCGTAGCTTATGTATGTAGTAAAATGGACCTAAACAAATTGGAATTGGAATTGGTTGCATAGTGTTTTTGGACTTTTAAAGCAAAATATGTGTCATGTAACAATTAATGTGGACTATTTTTCACTTAACAAAAACTATTTCCTAAATTTCAATCACATGAGTTGATCAAACATATTACATATTACACACAAAAGTAGAAAATCAAGATAAATTGTTTTATTTTATTTTCATGTGCACTCTAAATTGAAATATATTAAAATTTTCATAATGCACATAAAAATGAGAATTTGGGAAAAACTATCTAGGAACAATATATTTGTATTATGAATATGAAAAATGGTGTGAAACCAATAATCACATTCAATAGGGCCCAAAGCAAGATGAACATCTAAATAATTTTCTTATATAGATATAATTATGATTGGAAAGACAAATAAATAAATAAAGAGTGGAAAAAGTTCACATTGATATTAACCTTTCTAATAGACTTATATAGGAAGGAAATAAATTATAGACCAAAGTGATTGAACAATTTTAGAAATTTTTATGAAGTTTCAAAAATGAATATAACGTGAATGTTGGAATTGTGAGAAGGTTAACAAAGGGATTCAAAAAAATTGGTACTCTTGTGTGGACTTTGCATGTGTCATTTTTTGGTCCACTTCACCATGCTTTAACCCTAAATTTGGAAGAAATTTGGAAGTGATTACAAGTCCCTTATGTAACAAGGAGCTTCAACCAACCAAAACATAACTTAAAGGCTCATTTGCTTTGTTGCAAATGGAGCTTCTATTTTCC
Source organism: Sphagnum contortum (assembly GCA_963920785.1). Taxonomy (NCBI): domain Eukaryota; kingdom Viridiplantae; phylum Streptophyta; class Sphagnopsida; order Sphagnales; family Sphagnaceae; genus Sphagnum; species Sphagnum contortum. The sequence continues at coordinate 6,822,517 of OY987291.1, read as the reverse complement.
AAAGTTGTCACACTTGAGTGACACCACAATTGAAGTAGAAAACTTTTCCTCAAATGATGGGCTAGCATCAAATTGCCCATAGAATAAATCTTGTTATGCAAACTTTGTCTAATCTACCAATGGTGATTAAATCAAAAGATCTATTCCATTCATTGTATTCCTACTTCTCAAGGTCCCCCAATTGACATGTATAATGCATTAAGTTTGTTCAAATCATGGAAATGGAAGGACTAAAGATCTTGAAAAATGTCAAAACATGATGGGTATCAATGTTGCAACCTTCAAAACATTTCTTGGTAGAATACAAACTAACATTGATGGTTGAAGTGTCACAAGACAACCCTTTAGTTGTTCAAGCAAGGTTGAATTATGATATCCTTTGTGGTTTTTACACATTGTTCCAACTTTGATAAATGTTTGCTACCACCATTGGCAATCAATGTTGTGATTAAGTTTGCCCACTTGGAAGGTATGTTTTCATTTCAAATTTTGCATAATAGTTTTAAAGATCAAGTTGACCCTTATGATGTACATTAATCCCATGACTAGGTATGATTGTGACCATTTTAAAATGTTTTGTGATGTTGTGGAAAACATTTTTATTAGAATTGCCCAAGATCAAGTTGCTAATATCAACTTTGGGATTAAAAACTATGTTTTTTCCATGGTTAATCACAATTATCAAACTTATGTGGAGAAAAAATTGGAAGTCCAAGAGTTGTTAGGGCCAACCAATTAGTGTAAAGGGATGTGTTCATGGTTTCCATTGGACAATGTGATGGGTCAATGTTCTATTATAACTAACATGTTTAATGAGAGATGTGTTTCCTAAATTTCGAATTGACAAATGACCTTGGCATGTAGTATTCACAAATTTTGATGCATCCTAAACTATTTATTTTTCTTTGTTTTTACAACTTGGTGTCATTAAGAAATATTATTGTCAATCAAAGAAAGTGAACTTGGGGATGTCATTACATTACACCAAAATGTATCCTAATTCACTTTAGGTTTCATTAAATTTTGAATGAATTTGGAAAAAAAATTACCATGGTAAAAGTAATCAACCCTTTAATGAACGAACATTAATTTCTATTGATAATGAATTGGTCCACTATTAGTTAGTGAAATAAGGTTACTTTCAAATGAAATACAAAATTTTCAAGCCATTCCATTTGTTAGTTAATTAACTAGGCATCATAGAAATCAATTAAATTTAAATTATTTAATATTTAATATTATTGATAATTTCATGATTTTCAGCTTATGAATTATTGACACATGTCGTACCTATGCTAGGTTTTAAACATAACCTACGTACATAGATCATGTAATCAACCTAAATAAACACCTATAAAAAATTATGTAAAATAATATTTAATCAACTTACCATTGTTGATCACAAACACATCATTTGTGAGGTTTAATCCCTTGACCTCTACAATGGAGGCAAACACCCCTATGATCAAGCCACCACACTTGTTATGCTAATGTCTTACATTGATTCTATTTATCAAATACTTCATTTTAAACATTACAAAAACTTAAACTTTGAAAAATTCATATCTTATTGAAATTTTGTCCAAATGAAATTATTAAAATAAATACATAATCACATTTATTTTCTTTTGAAAATGTAAAATCATTTGAACAATTTTTTTTTTAATATCACTATTCAATAACATTTCAATGACCATTACTTTGAATTTTTTTTAATACATGGATTTTTTTTGCTAATATAATAATACTACATGTGTTAGGCTACTTTTAGTTATTCTAAAATTACTTTTGATTGTTTTAAATTATTTCACCTTACATTATTTATAATTATTTTTAGTTACTCTCAATTATTTTGGTTATTTTTAATTATTTCACCCTAGGTTACTTTCAATTATTCTAAATTACTTTTGACTATTTTAATTACTTTTGGCTATTTTAAGTTATTTCACTTTAGGCTACTTTCGACTATTGTAAATTTTTTTGGCTATTATAGGTTATTTCATTTTAGGTTATTTTTTATTATTATAAATTATTTTTTGCTATTTTAAGTTATTTCATCTTAAGTTATTTTTGATTATGTGAGGCTATTGTTGGTTATTTTTGAGTATTGAAAGTTATTTCACCTTATGTTATTATTGGTTATTTTAGGTTATATTACCATAGGCTATTTGTGCTTATTCTATTGGTGATTATTAGTGCTTATATATTATATTAATGGTTATTAATGGTTATTGGTTGTTATTCTATTGGTGACTATTAATGGTTATTGGTGGTTATTAGTGGTTATTCTATTAATGGTTATTATTAGTTACTTTATTAGTGGTTATTGTTGGTTATTTAATGGTAAGCCATTACTAGTTATTTTAATGTTGGTGATTGGTGGTTATTATATTATAAATTATTGTTGGATATTTTAGGTTATATTATCATAGGCTATTGGTAATTATTTTATTTTAGGTTATTCTAACTTATTTTTTATAGGTTATTATATTTGGTTTTAAATTATTTTAAATTGTTATACTTAAGATAAAATAATATATAATAACATAAAGTAAAATGACCTTGAATAACCTAAATTATAACTTTAAATAACATATATTAATTTAAAATAACTTAAAACAAAAAAACCTATATTAAATTAACTAGGATATCTTAAGGTAGAATAATGTATAATAGTTTAAAATAAAATAATTTATAATAACCTATAATAATTTAAGGTATAAATTAAAATAATTAAAGTAGCCTACAATAATATAAGGTATATCATAAATTAACATAGGATATTAAAAATAACAACATAAAAATAAACCTATTTACTGCAATAAATTATAATAGTGAATTATGTCAATTAGCAGTGAAACACAATGTTTACATAGTGATATTATAGTGAAATCACTAAAGTGCAATGAACTTATTTCACTTTTAAGTTCCCATAGTGATTTAAGCTAGTGAACTACACCCATTTTTGTACTAGTGTTATTTGTATATTTTATGAAGCATGTGAAATCATTGAAAGAAATCAACCGAAATGTAGCCACTTTATTTGCAACTACATGCAATTTTATGTCATTTGTGATTATTTTTGGAACTATGTACCAACTTTGACAATTTTTGATGATTTTGGAACAATGTTTCAATTACATTGTGACTATTGGTTTTTTCATCCTTTCATGAATGGCTTTTAGAGTTTTATTCATCTAGTAATAAGCTTGTATGTTTCATTAATCACATTAATAACCAACATGTGGTTGCAATTAATTTGTCAATTTAGCCCCTAGCAATATACTAATGCATATTATGAATGTATTAAGGGTATATTTCTAGGAATGTACATTAAAGTTACATTGGAGATATATTGAAAGTATGTTATTAAATATACTAAGGGGTTTCTAGGGTTTAATAGGTAGTATAGATAGGTAGGTAATCAATAAAATAAACCTAGGATGGGTAGTTAGATAAGTATGTAAGCCTAGGTAGGTGCACATTATTTATATAGTTTGTGAAATTAAAATGGATGACCAAAAAACTGGGATAATTATTTTTTAGTTGTAATTTTGGACTGGAAATTGTGCAATCAATTGGGGCAACATTTGAACACAACTATTCACATGTTTACACAAGAATTTACTCAAAAAATGTTCCTTATCAAATGCCACTACAAGCTAGAAAGATCAAAAGGTGCGTATTGGTGCTACCACCTAAAAGCTTTTATTCATTCCATTTTCATGTCCTAGATCACATTATGTTTGTTTCTACAATTAGGACAAGCATGGTCATTGGTGAACTCATGATTATTTATGAATTAAAAATTTATTAATATTTGGGTGTGGTGAATGGGACTTTGAATTGCATTAGGTAAATTCTAGTATTAGAGTAAAGTTTAGCTCCCCTTTAAAGTATTTTTTTCATGTTTTGATTCTTTTATTTGTTGTATGAATCTATGTGCAATTCCATTTTCTTTCATTTAAAATTTAGAATATACTACTTTTAATGATTCAACTAGAACCAAATTAAGCTATTTTAGTAAAGATCCAATGTATCCATGTTAGGCATTGGTTTTTTTCTGTGGGTGCCAATTGGACCCACTTTGAGAGAGTGAGGTTTTTCAAGAAAGGAGTTAACAAGTGATTAAAAAATCACATGTTCTTATTCCAAAATAAATCAAAAGCCACTTTAGCATAAAGGAGGAAAATTGTGTTGCCAATTGTGCACATATTAAAAGATTACAAAAAACCATTGTAGCTTTTTATACTTGGGTCATAGGATAGTTGACAATTAGTATAATTTGAATTTATATTGAGGAATAATGACATTAAGGTCATAAATTAAACATGAATGTGTACATTAGAAGAAAAAATTTCATTTGCAATTCTTTTTTGTAGCTAAAAATTATTTTTTGCAATTGAAAAATAGTTGTAAATGACATTTTTAGTTGTAAAGATTGGTTATAAATGACAAATTTCCTTCTAATGGTATCTCTTCATTATTAGTTTTTTGGTTATAAATGACATTTTTTTAATTGCAAAAACTGGTCACAAATCTCAAATTTTCTTCTAATGGTATCATTGGGCTTATGGTTAAGTTTAACCCAATATCATTGTTAACTTTAATGTTTATTTTCAAAGGTGGATATTTTCCAAATAAGGTTAAATCAAATGGTAAATGACGAATCACTCTTCTTTTTGGCAATAGGACATGAATGATAATTGGGAACCTTAGTAAAAAAACTAATTTGATAGAATTAGTATTTTGTAAAATAAAGTAATGTTCAACTAAAACTATGTGTTTAAGAATTATTTACATGTGTAGATGCAAGTTATGATGACTCAAAAATGACAAAAGTCCCAATCTCAAAAGTTAACACTAAAATGGAAAAAAAAAGGTTAAAAACCAATGTTGAAGGGGCCATATGTGGTGATTAATCAATTAATAAAGTTCATATGAAAGGATTCTCATTTTGAAGACTCCTTATTACACATATTACACATGTAAGGGGAGAAAAAATATCAATCCAACAAAAAATGACCAAGATTGGGACTTTTGAAATAAGGCCCAAATCTGGTCATTCTAAAGTCCATAATTATTTGTTGGTTAGATTTTTTGTTGCAATTTTTTTCAATCCATTTTTTTCCCATCATGTATCATATATTGTCCTTATAAAAAATTATTGAAATAGAATCATGACAAAAAATTCATATGAAATGTTAATTCAAAACCCACATTATAGTCCATATGTCGATAAAAGTCCATTACTATACACGGTTGGTGTATGTTTGGCTAATGATAATTATTAGTTGATTGAAGAACTAGAATATTTTGAAAATTTGAATGTTGATGTTAATTGACACAAGTAATCAACTTTCTAATTTTTCCTTGTTTTTTTTTCCCAACAATTTTTTTTTTTTTTTTTTGTTGCTCTCTTCATTTTGCTATCACTAGCATTTCCAAGTATTTGCAACAAGTTTTCTCACTAGAAAGCTTGGAAAGAACTTTGGCTTAAAGAAAGTCAATTTTCAGAAGTTGGATATTATAGGATGAGAAGCTATTGGGTTTCTATATAGGTTTTTTTGCATGGGATTATTGGGGTGGGGTTTGGGGGTGTTGGTGGAGTAGGCAGCTTGCATTGCAGTGGGCAATGTTCTTTTGAGAACTGGGGTTCAATTCGCCCACAAGTTACTACAATTTATAGTTTAGGAATGTGCTTTAGGTGGTGAGTGGAAGAAAAAAAGTGATCATATTGATTTTGAACATGTATAACCTCTGTATGTATATGTAGTGAAATTCATATCCACAAAAGAATCTAAATTAACCCTAAATCCATATCAAATAGATTTTCAATATGCATAACCTTTGTATGTATCCGTAGTGTGTTTGAATTTCATCACCGGCAAATTCATATCCACTGAAGGATCTAAATAAAAATCCATATCCACCTCCACAAATAGATTGCTGAATTTTTGTAATGCATATCCGTCTATTATAGTTTTTACATTAATTTGCCTTATTGATATCCTGGAATTAACCCTGAAATGTGGTACCCAGCCAACACTGGTTTTAACCATGGTACAGAGTGTAGTGCTGGGTCACCCAAGGTAGTGAAGGCCAGGGAGGCAGAGTAGCACCAAGATTTGCAGGGTAGGATACCAAGGGTGGACCCTGGGTATGTAACTCAGTTGTGCTTCATCCACCGAGGAAAATCATCCGATGGATGGTGCACTGCTGGGAAAATAGGTCACATCATCCGGAAATACAGAACTCTGTTAACTGTAACCAGATGAATGGATGAGATTCAGTTATTCATCCGTCCAGCCAGCTAGCTAGCCAGCGTCGGTGACTGGGGGGGGCTGGTCCAAAGTAGGTATGTGGGGACAATAGATACCTACTGGGAATCTCCCCAAGTAGGTAGGTATCTCTCAAGTTCTCGCCTTTATGAGACACAAGAGACACACATGTGTCGGAACAGCTAACGCCTGGTCGCCACCTTCCCCAACCGAAGGTGGAAACTTTTTGTGGGATCCCGGGGGCAAAGCGCCACGTGCAAGAAATAGTGACGTGGGCCCTTCGGGGCCGTAGATGGAGCCCAGGACCAGCCAACCCCGTACCTTTATCTGTAGTAGACGTTGTGCCACTCGGAGGCCGACAGTGACAGGCGGCAATGATGGGAGGAAAATCGCAATCTGATTTGCGGAGATGGCGCGGTGCTCCCCTTTCGCCGACAGAAACTGTGTTGTCAATGATTGGAATTTGGAATTAGGGTTTCAGTAAGCACTTTTGTTGAGAGCCTTTTTTTTTTTCTTTTGGTCAATTTTGGTGTTGTAGCCAAAATGACGATGATCCACATGAAGAAGATTTAGCCAATTTTGGCTACAAGATAAATATGAAAGTAAAATATCTTAAAACATTCTTCTCTATATAAACATATTCAGAGCTAAGTTGTGGTAAATTTGTGCTTGAAATGGATTTTTACCATTTTTGCCAAATAATATTAATAAATAACAATAAGAATAATATAAAATAATAACTTGTTCTAAATTTAGTGCAGTTGCCCTCCTTCACTTCCTTCCTCCTCTTAGGCCCCTTATTTTGGGAAAGCTCTCACCCTAGGGCTTTACAGTATGCTTACATTTCAACTAAGGTACTTGGGGAGAAAAGGTTTGCCAGGTTTACATAATTAAATCATAAGAAGTTCGCCTAAATTCGACTACTGTAGTAGTACATGAATGGTTTTGGCATAAATTGAATTAATTTTTTTTTGTTTTGTCGAAATTTTGAAAAATAATTCTAAAATTAAGAATCTTCAAAGTTTTTGATTGTTGAGTTTGAACTGCTGACCTTAAAATTGAAGAACTTAAGATGGAGACACTAGACACATATGATGTGTTTATTATTTTTTTATAACCATTATTACTGAAATTTTCACAATTAAAAAACCAAGTGCCGAAGTTAAGATTTAATAATTTAATTAATTATTCAGCAGATTGTTGCCAAATCCTATGGGGGAGTATGGTACTTACTCTATGAAATCCTTAATATTAAGTTTTTTGGGCAATTTTTTTGGCCAATTGGTGACAAGTAAAATCCATTGTGATTCATTTAAAAGGAGTTTTGTGTAAAGAAGTGCCAAAATCACCAGATTCAGAGGAAAATATATCTAGAAATTACTGTATGTAGACAAATAGCTTCCCAACAGGTCACAAAAATATAGCAAGCTTCTAAAAATTCTCTACTACTCTCCTTTCTGCTCTGTAGCCAAATTTGGTTAATTCCTCTTGTGGATGATCACCCATGTGGCTACATCACAAAATTGAGAAAAAAAAAAGCCCTTGTGAGTAGTACCAAGGATGTAAGAAAATCTGGACATTAGAGTTATGAAGTGTAAAACCACATGTCTTACTAGGACGAACGTTTTTTTGTGGCCTTGGCCTTGAGCTTGCAAACCTATTGGTAAGTCACAAAATAATGATTGAAATAGGCCTAAGGCTTGCGAAAAAACAATGACAATGTAAAGGCTCACTTAGGCAAAGTATTGGACTCAATGGGAAAATTTCTAAAGACTCTCAAGGCACACATTCCCTACTTAAAAAAATCTCACATTTTAACATTTTAAAACAGGCTTTCTTGATGCGAATTTGGTCAATGATAATCATTTATTCAAATGTAAAGATGTAAATGGCCTTTCATTGTTTGAAATGGCTGTTTTGATGTTGGGTAGCGAGGACACTCTAAACACCAACTTATTTTAATGTCGAGGTGTAATTTATGGCTATGGGGAGGAGCTGCTCTAATGCTTCTATGTTTCTCACATTCAAGATTAGTTAATTATATTTTCAAGCCTCGCCCACAAAACTAAAATTGGGATTGAAAAAGGTCGAAGACTACTAGTGTAGTACCACCGATCCTTCATCTTCTTGCCAAATATTGATTTATTTTAATTTTTCCACTCCTACAATACAATAAGAATTTTCCTAAAAAATTTGGCACTTTCAAATATCTGAATGTTTACATTTGGAATAAGTGAAATAGTCACGGACAATGAAAAAAAAAAAAGAATTTTTAGGACTTATGGCATCATGGATAGCTGTTTTTGAAAAAAATCAGCATTCATTTGAAAATAATTTAATTAAGTTTACCAGGGTTTCATCCTTTAATTATTGCTGGAATGGTAAAGGTATTACAGTAAAGGCAATCAACCTGGACCATTCTAAACCATCTAGCCAATCGATTAGCCTCTCCTGTGCATTTTGCAAGTCCTAGCATATTGTGCAAAAATGTTGAGCCAAAACCATTTTGTTAAGCCAAACCAGCATGTTTTGACTTTTTTCATCCAAAATTACTTGTACAGTGCACGCCCCGGTAGAGTCCCTCTTAGGTAGATTTAGTCAGATCTGGCTATTAACCAAATATGAAAGGAAAAAGTTAAAGATTCTCTTTTTTTGGGGCAATAGAAAATGTGGCGATTTGTTTAGGAATTTTTTTGAAGTTTTCAGAAAATTTTCCAACAAATTAGTGAATTTGCAACAAAAAATTGCAAAATTCCACACAAAAAAGAAGATGATTTTCAAAATGGATTTTGGGATTATCCATTTTGATGTGATACCTAGGAGACATCTAAAAGCTTACATATAAAGGATTACTTTGGTACTTGCCCCTCGTTTCTTTTTCTCTCCCTTTCTTGGGTGCTTTCTTTTTTTGAAGTTTGGCAGGGTTTCATCATTACTGCATCATAACATCATCTAGTTTAGAATGATTAGATGAGCATAGAATAGGCTACAAATTCATTGAAATCTCATTGAACCCCTTTTTGGTCAAGATTTGGGAAATTCAATGGGTCTATGATTCTCTATAAGCAAATGGGACGGATACCCTTGATGTGTATTCATGAGCTCTCACTACTTGGTGCAATTGCTAAAACCAGCTCCAGGGGTGCTCAGTATGTCACCCTGCAAAATTATTTCTGGCATCAAGATTGCCTTTGTTTACATTTTTCTTCCAACCAGTGCTCAGAACATGGGCCGACAAAAGAAATTTGGATGAAGAACCAACCACTCTAAGGTTAATGAATACACCAAAGTTGGATGGGTGTTGAATAAAAATCCAGAATCAGGCCAATTTTCAGCCTGGTTCTCTCAAAAAAGTCGACGAGTATCAACTAGATTGATATTCGAGTTGATACATGTCCAATAGGTATAGATATGTTTGAGATGACCAGTTTGGTTAGAACCAGATTCTCTTGAGTTCAGTTCAAAACTTAAACCCCAACTAGATTATGACATAACCCCCTAGGTCCAGTTCTTACTTAGTTAATAGATTAGTTCATGTTAATTAGGGTTAGTTTTAATGTTTAAGGCAGCTGTTGTTGCATTATATGATGAGGAGAGAGATGAAAACTATTTGTATAAAAGGAAGGAACCTATCCCTCTTAGGCTCACAATGCAGATGTAAAAACATTTGTGCACCCTTTTGTATTGTTGGCTTACATACTAGAACCTCATTTGAATATATGCCAGTTTCTATTGAATTATTCTTGAAATCCCCTTTTTAAATTAGTATTATTATTATTATCATTATTATTATTCCATTACTGCACTTGCTGTAAATAAAAAACATTGTGCCAAGAGGAATTTTTTTCTCTTAATTGGTAGGGCCAAAAATAAGAACTTTTCTTACAATAAACGTTTTTAGCCTTAAATTTTGTTGTAATACAAAGGGGAAGGTCCAAGGTAACTTTTACTAGACATTTCAACTCACTTCACTCACAAGACTTCACAAGTGGTGTGTGGTTATTTGAGTTTATAAAGAACCGTCGATTTCAGTTCTTTTACAATACTTCAGAATCAGAGAACCGTCGATCCTAGTTATTCCAAGAACCTTAAAGAACTGCCAGTTTTCACAAAAGAACCCCTTACCCCTGGGTATGTAGTGATTTTACTTTGGGTTATTTGGTTGTTTCAATTTTTGGAGAACCGTGGTCATGAATCCTAAGAACCTCCATGATAACATCCAATGGTCCGTTCATGTCTCTAATAACCATCTAACTCTGGTTGCAAATACTTGGTGGTACCGACAATTGGTACCTGGTTTGGTTCAATATGTGGGTTAGTTTAGGGTTTAGGGTTGAACCCTTAAACCCTAAACCCTAAATATGTCCAACAAATGTGGTGGTCTCTCAGGACTCTAAAGAGTCCAAACTAAAGCTGAGTAGGCTAACTCAATATGGAAGCCAGTTCTGACTGAGTTACATGAAGGTACTCAACTCACTCACTTGCCAACTTGGGCACTCACTACCTTGGCAGCTTCCAGACTAATTATATTATTTTCAGAAATATTGAAATTTTCAACCCCAAAAAACATTAAAATTGAAGGAAAATATTAAAAGATAAAATTTGTCAAAATGAAAAATTCAAATTTTAATTAATTAATTATTGGACAAACATGTGTTGAAGCTGGCAAGGTACTCCTATAGTAGAGAGGGGGGGAGAAACAGGGGCTTTCTGTTCTTGTTGTGTTGTTTATGTTTTTCCATTGGTAAGTGAGATCAAAATGATTGAGTGAGTACTTACTTACATTGCACCAAACTGCTTCCCAACATCCCCACCCTCTCATCATGATTTTTCCCACCAAATGAGTAGTGGGACTAGAGAGGCATCAGATAGGAATAATAATAATAATAATAATAATAATACAACAGATGAGTTGATTGTGTAAGTAAAAAGAATGTATTATAATAATAATTATTATTATTATGATTCTATTGGGTACTCTCATGCCTACCAGTTGCAGTTGCATGTCCAGACACAACAAACTTTACAAGAACCACAACAGAGTTGCTGCAGTTGAGGTCATCATGGCCCCAACCCAAAATTGGTAATACCTATCATCATGATTCATGACAAAATGATGGGCTATTGCAGTTCCATTCTGCAGACCTTTTTTTCTTTCGCTCATCATCTATTTGCATATATATATTGGGCTTTCTGGACTCTCCAGAGTCCAGCTGTTGGTACAATTTACATCATCTATTATACTTATCAGTAAAGTCCCTCTATTAGGGAGCGAGAACAATCAGTTTCAGCATAATAGGGCATCAAATGTGTAACTGGGAATGAAAATTTTACAAAACAAACAAAACTGGGACCCCAACTAGTTTTTCCACCAATTTTCGTCCTGTCTTTCCTTTTTCCTAAGCGCCTCTACTGCTGCTGCTGCTACATATATTTTCACTGCTCCAAGTACTATAATTAGTTTCAAACTTTGCGCCTGAGTTTCAGCATTTCACACTGAGACTTAATAAGATTTCCTTACTTTACAGATACCCCGAAAAAGGAGATAGGGGCTAAAAGCAGGCCCAAAGACAAGGTGGAGACAGGGTGACCTTATGGATACTCCATTATTGGTTTTCAAGTATTATTGGTTAAAAAACCTGACTTACTTGCTGTTATGGGTTTGTTTGGAAGTGCAAGTTGGCAGGCACAGCCAGGAGAAGAGGGAGAGATGGAAGAGAGAGAGGGAAGTGTGACCCTGCCATTCTGTGTTTCTGATCCCCAACTTATGGAAGCTCATCAGTGGAGATCAGAAATCAAGATCTGGAGTTCAAAGGGTCACATAACCAATGAAGGGTGTATAGCACATACCTGGTACCACCAGTCTTTAGTCTTTAGTCTCTTACCACCATACTTACCATGATCAACTAACAAGAAGGTTACAAGTCCTGACTCCTGAACCTGCCAAAATAGATCATGGGATTTGATCTAAATCTGAGTTTTTCCACTTCCCAAGGGCTCTCTCTTAAATGAGCTATTTTAAGTCTTGACTTTGTACATCTGGGGTCAATGTTTGGTAGACTCCCATTAATGTCAGAGAACAAAATTATGATTCTATCCAATATAGGAAGCCTTCAATCAAATGAATACTAAATATGACTACTAAATAATAAATAGGTACCCATTACAAAAAGAGGGGTGGATTACTCAAAGGTTGATTACTCAAAGGGGGGAGGGAAATGGTGGGTTAAGGGTATTTTGTATTTTGATGTTCTCAATGTGTTATCAGCATGTTTTCTCAAGCTCCCCAAGATATTCCCAATAGCAACACAATTCATTCCACAAGCTTTGCCCAAAGTTGAATTCTCAAGCATATGTACAAGTGGGCCAAAGGGAAGCATTGTATACTTCTAGGTTGGGACTGCAAACTTTCATTTGGGGGAGTGTCCAAAGTTTCAGATTTTATTAATTTTTTGGGTGGTAGGCCAATCCTTTAAAATAATAATTTTAGATTGAACTTGGGATGCACCTCAGTATTTAATTAATATAAATAATAATAATAGGCAAATTCAATAACATGAACCATTACATGTGTAAACATTGTTTAGTTTTTTACTTTTTGAAACAATGACTTAAGTAAGTGTTGAAAGGTTTCATGTGTTTATTGAACAATGTTTTAAATATATTGTAAGCATAACTGGATAAGTTTAAAATGAATCTAAGGTCTATAAAATACCCAAAAACATTTTAAAGTAATGTAACCATACTTTTCATAGGTTAGTTGATTGTATGAGCTATGTTGATGCAAATAACAATTACTTCTGTTACTGTTATAATGTTAGATGATGTGTTAGGTGTAGTCTGTGTTCAATACCTTAAATGGAAGCCATGGGTAACCCTGCTTTTGACTCCTTGTATCTCAAAACCAACAATTCTCATTCATGTTAAAACATTATACCTATTATCACATGCATGACCTCCATGTTGGCAGATTTCGTGTGTTTATTTTGGTGTGTCATATTGTTTTTTGGATATTGGGCAAAATCACATTAGGGTGTTACAATTTCAACAAATTAAAGTCACTTTTCAAAGTTGTTTTCTAGTGTAATTGAAAATTGGTTTAAAATATGAATATTTAGATGATATTGAATTTTTTTTTTCATTTTCAAATTCAAATCATGATGCTATAAAACATACCAAAAAATTAAAATTAAAATTAAATTTTTTATTTAATTATTTTTAAATAATTCTATTTTTTGAAAATTTAAAAATTCCATAACATAATAAATTAAATCACATTCCATTCATTCAGTGAATCTTTAGTTTCTTAAACATAATTCATCCAATGTCCCAAAGTTTCAAACGCATAAGATTAACACATTGTAAAATAAAAGTTCATATCCATGAGTTTTGCAGGTGTGACAAAAAAATGTGGGCAAAATTCAAAAGTCCATTACTTATTGGCTATCCATGATTTTGATTTGATTTTTTTCATTTTTGAAAGATTTATTATGATAGATTTATATAAGTGAGTCCCTTTTTTACTATTTCAATGGATCTTATTTTATTTATTTTCTTGTAACTAAGAAATACAGGAAAAAATGTTGTGACATCGACATAAGGTATTCGTAGAATGTAAACATTTTCCATACTATTTAAAGTTTAAGGTTTTTGTTAACATTATTTAGGGTTTATGGGGAGGATTGATTGCTCAAGTAACCAGGTGCAGGCAAAGGACATTGAGCAAGTACAACAAGAGGGTGTTGAAGAGAAGTGTGAAAACATGTATGAAAAACATTGACGCATGATTGCAAAAAACAATGAAGTGTTAGCAACTACTTTACAGAGTGCAGTAGGTAAGTAAAGTGACCCTAATGTGTATTTCAAATTGCTACAATAGTTTGATGGTTTAGCATCTTTACTTAACTTGTCCCTATAACCTTTTGAATAGTGTGTGAATGTTAGAAGTAGCTATCAAAGACAATGTATTTGCTAGAAACTATGTTTAAGAATGTTAAAACACTAATTGGGATGAACAACACTCTTGATTAATTATATATATTGAAGTTATTTGTATTTGTTTCCAATATGCATTACAAAGTTAACATCACAATGAGTTGTTTCATTGTATAGTTTTAAGGAGGTTATATTGGCAAAGCTTGCATTGGAGAAATCCTCTCTTGCAACTTCTAACAAACCCATTGGACACCCATGACAAAATGTTTGCCTAGTGACCACCCAAATGCTAAACTTGATGGTGGGAGATGACATAGATGACCTAGTTTTGCTTGGAAAGGATTTTGAAGATGAACTAGAAAACCTTGATGAAGAGTATTGTCCCCTCCTAGATGAAGGGATTGGTGACAACAATCATGACAATGTTCTTGTAGGTTCCAAACGTCCATGAAAGGAACTTATGAACCTTGCAATGAGGTCTACAATTGGCATGGTAATGTTTACTACATTCATTTATCTGGAAAAATGCACCATGATCGTTCAAAATGTGGTATACATATGTTGGGTAGTTAAGCTTACGAGGTCATGTGTTTTAGTTCTATAATCCACATATTTTGGTTGCCATGGAACATCTAGGAGAAATGTAGATTACATGCTTGTGGTGAAGGCAAATAAATTTAACCCATATTTAATAGTTTGAAGGATGCAACAATTTGTTTTGTCAAGTGTGCAATGTGAGAAAATACGCTTATATGTTCTTCTACATAATAAATGATTTTGGTCATAAGGTTCCTTAATATTTTGTGTCAAAAGTCTGGAATTTCTTTAACATTTGTTGATGTTGGCTTTGTTTGTGGGACATGGGGATGAACTACAAGGTTCAAAACAAATTAAGAACATTATAGGGGGTTGCGTTTTTGTCATCAAATGACATGGCATGAAGCTACCAACCACCTCGGCCCTTGGCTCCTAGTTGCCCTTATGGGGTTAGCTTATCTTGCAACCCAACAAGAAGCTACCAAATGCCAAAACCAATGGCATCCACTCAACCCTTTGAATAAACTTCTAGATGTGTGTTTTCTTGGTTGCACATTAAATATGAAAGTTAGCATTGGGGCAAGGGGTTCAAGGCCAACAATCTGTCCAGTGGCAGTATGGAAAATATTATGTAAGTATTGGGTTTCACCAAAATTTATCGCATCCTACGAGCACTTAAGTAATGCCCAAGCTAAAGTACAAAATGTATCTAAGACTGGTCGTGGTGGACCAATGCAAAAAAAACTCATATTATAAGTGATGTTCATGACATACGAAGTAAATACATGCTTGGACCTTGTGAAAAAATGTGTAGCTCTCAATTTTAAAGGTATAAATAACTAAATGGGTTATTGATGTATATAGGCACTAGTACATGGACAACAACCATTGTTGGGAAAGTTGCCAAGTGGGAATGTGAAGTTGCCAAGCCAAAGCATTGCATATGAAGTGAAACTCACTACAATGCACCAAAGTTCTACCATGGTCTATGCATCAAAGTTGTTATATAACTTGTAGTTTTCAATTGATGTTTTTGGAATTCAACAATGCAATCTATTTGCTAGGGTTATTTCAACTCATAAAAACATCCTATGTTATGCAACATGACAATTGAAGTCACCTTTATAGGACCATATTTCAAGGTTAAATTGAATATAGGACACTAATGTTGGATATGTGCAAGATCTTGCTAGTAAGGTGGAAGGCTTAATGACATGGTAAAAAAAAATGGATGTAAAGCATGATGAAAATGTAGCTAGTATAGGGCAATCATAAACATTCATGACCATGTTAATTAACATGCACAAAGATCTCAAGCATAGCATGGGGACCTCAGTGGAAAAGTTGAACACTAATGTGCCAATTGTGGAAGGAAATACCGTCAAATGATTCCCTATAGAAGAGTGAAGTGCATGACCTTATACCATCAACCTTTGCAATTACAACAAAACATGTTGGTACACATGTTAATAAGGGGGGGTGAAGGATTTAGGGTTGCTTATGCAAAATTGACTAATTGTTCAAATAATGTTAATCAAGGCGGTACAGATGATGTGGGAGCAAGTGGAACAACATGTATTTTAGGTCTCTTACATGCCCTCACCAATGATATTATGCTAGAACATTGTGCAACAACTGTGAAGGTAAAAATGCTAACATTGCACCCAAATTATGTACTTTGTCAATGTCTTTTGAGCTCAAGGTCCTCGATGTAATCTAATGCATATATCACAATGCACATGTGCAAGATGTAACAACAACTTTGACCAACCTTGACAAATAAAATGGTGTGCCATCTTAGAAGGTAAAACATTATACTATCTTAAGGTTGTGCATGTAATTATTTATAGCTAAGCATATGTCAACTTTGTGGTGGAATATGGTGATTGACTTCTCTGAAATTCATTGCAGAGCTTCATAATTCCTAACCTTAAAACAAGGAAGGGACATGGTGCAACAACCAACTACATTGGACCAAATGACACCCATGTATAAATTATGTTATCTAACCTCTTTGCCCACATGCTATATTTGACCAGATTTTTACTTACCTAGCTAGATAGGGCTTGCCTACAATGTGTGGGCATTTGGCACATTTCTTCTAATGCATGAACTTACTTTGTGGTGATGCTAATGTCTTTGGTACATTTTATCTATAAATGTTTCTTAAAGATCAAGCTCAGATATACATCCACTTCCTTACATGTGTTGTTAAATGGAAATGATTGTTGCAATCTAACATAAATATTATGTGCACATATGATGTGACAAAGATGTCAAACCTATTTTCCTTATGTTTAGTTTTTTGTGTCAAACCTTAAGTACAAATGGTTGTCGTGATGCACTATGTGAACTTTGACCTTCATGAATATTTGATCACATAGATCCCACTATTGCACTTTCCCAATGGGACCAAGGCACATGGTGCAACATCAAAGCTAAATATAACTCAGGTAATCCAATTTTCTAACATCTTTAGTTATGTTTTCCAACATATTCAATTATAATATTTTAGTTATAAATCTCACATTTGCAAGGTGGTAATTGCATTCATGTATTAATAATGCCTAACATGTAAATTTTTGAAAACTAATTTGGGCTACAATTTGGCGCATTATGAATTTAACAATTGTAGATTCAAATCAACATATAAGTCCTTTTAATAGACCCAATTGATCAACAAAAAGGTACAACTACAATAATATGTGGACTTCTTAGGAACAAGGTTGGTGGTACGGAAAGCCCTTTTAATTGAAAAAGTTTGAAAGGTGTTTATGCTAGAGATGGTGGTACCAAATGTTAATGTGACACATGGACTAATGGATCCCCAACATACATGCATGAAGATCTCACCTGGGGTTATGATCCCTTGGTCCTCCAAGTTCCTCAAGCTTGCTCGTGATGCACGTGGTAACCATGTAGTTGTTTTGTAGTTGTTTGATCATAATCACCTTGTGTAAAATGTGGTAAGCAAACATAGAACTTTGGAAAACTTGGAAATTTGCTTCCAACAACATAATGTTTAATATAAGTTTTTTTCTTGCTGGAACCTTGGGACTTGCCATGTGCAGATTGGCTAGAATAAATTTTGCTTTACATTACTTTGTGTGTGATCCATAAATTCTTCATGTTTAGATTTAGATTTTTAATAAACTTGTTTTGGCCAAGTTTTGAAGGGTTTTTATGTAATGATTTGTAGAATATTATGATCACTTGCAATTCTTACTTTGTAAAAACAAGGTAAGAGGTAGTATAAGGCAATATATAACCTTAGATTTTAACCCTAAACTCTAACCTAACTTAAACTTAACCTATACAAACCTAAGCCCAAACTTATACCAAACCTAATACAAACCTAAAACTCAACCTAAATTAAACCTATAATGAACCAAGCCCAAACCTAATTCAAACTTCCCAAACCTAAACCAGACCTACACCGAACCTCTCCCACTTTTCCCAGACCTAAACCAACCTCTTGCGAACTTAACCCAAACCTAAATTAAACCTATCCAAGTTTTCTTTTGAGATTGTCTTAAACATAACCCTAATTTTCACAACAAATTGTTATTCAACATGTGGTAAAATCGAAAATGGTCACAATGACAAACCATTTTGTGAACCCTAACCTTAACCCATGGCACCAATTTGACATGTCACAATCTTCCTAATGACATGTGTCATGTTACTATTTGTCATGAACATACATGGTCAGATGAAATGTGGATGTAACCTTAATAAGGAGAACATCCTATGTTGAACTAGACATTGACACATGGAATCACAAGAACAAGTGTTAGGTGATAGCAAGTAGATATAAATGATATATATAATATATTATCTTATAATTTGTTAATCCAACAACGGTCAAGGATGTACAATTTTGATACTATAATATAGTATATAGTATTGTAGTCATGTGTGCAAATTGAAGATATGACTTGGACAAAAAAACAACTAGTGGATAGATGACATGTCCATATTGACTACATTGGCATGTAGTCATGAGTGGTATTTACGACTATGGGGCTAGTCATGGGTGTAGTCATGTATTCCACATTTTGGCATAGTGTTATTAGTCACAAAAATAACCAAGTTTTCATCTTTATTGTTGGTTACCACCAATTGTAAATGATACGAAGTCATTTTTCATCTTCATTTTCGTTCAAACCAACAACAAACACAAGTCATATTCACATTTACAACTTTAAATTGATTTTTAATTGAATATATAATTACAAATCATTTTTACCATGTGCCATGGGTGGCAATCATTCTTGAATAATTTAATTGGCCAAATAATGTTTCTAAAACCCTTTTTTAATTATAAATTTAATTTTTCTCAAGTTTATTTATTTCATGCAAAAGTATATGGCTTAAAGTGTTCATTGGAATTTAAAATTTATGTTCTTAATTGTAATGGCTATTTTAAAACTCATGCTTTTAAAATTTAAAAAATTGCAACTAATAATATATAAAATAATTCAAATATAATATAATAAGATTATTTAAAATATTTATTTTCAAAATAAAATAATCAAAAGATATTTCAAACTAATGTCCTTAACCAAAAAGTTCAAAGAAAGGAAACATCGTTATATTCTTAAAACTTTTTGTAGATGTAATGATTAGGAACATCAAAATACAACTTAACATTTTTAATGCCATTAAAGTCTAAAAGTTTACACAAATTAATAAACGTATTCATTACAACATTAGTTAAATGTTTCTTATATTTTAAAAAAAGCTCAATATAAGATATGTTTTTCAAGTTTTTCCTTTCAAATCAATGGTGAGCATCCCAAGGGTTGTAACATTAAATGGCAACCAATTTTTAGGACCTATCCAAAAGAATCTTTTACAACCTAATTACTTATTGCAACCATGAATAGATATTAAAAATGTGGTGAAGTGCCTAACACAAAACTACTTTTTAAATTGGAGATTTTTTTTCCAAAAATAAAGATGTTGCAACAAAATAGTCTTTGTTTTCAAAGAACATTCCTAATAATGTAAAATTTTGCGAAAACCAAATCATTAATTTGATGGGTTATAAAAGGAAGTGTTCACATTCTTGGTATCACTCAAAGAATGTGTCACTCAAAGATGGACCATTTGCCTTTTTTCTAAGAAAGTTTTTACACCACGATGAAAAACATTCTAGTGCAATGGAAACAATGTGCCACAATCATTAAATTTTGAAATTTTTTTTTGAAATTGTCATTGTAATATGTTGCCAAAATATATGAAAATCCTTAAAGTTTCATACTTTCCTTCATTGGCCTATAGTCAAATTTGGTTAATTCCTCTTGTGGATGGTTTCATCACACAATTGAAAAACAAACCCTACATAAAGTTCCGTGGATGATGATCCCCAACTATCATGCATTTTGTTAAACATTTGAAAATAAAATCTTAACACTTTAACATTTTAAAATATTTCAATCATGAAATTCAATTCTTAATTAGGTTTTTAGTTCATATGTTTTTCCCCACTTTAAGTTTATTCCCATTTGTTTTGTGGGGGTTTAGCATTTATAGGGGACTTCATGAATGAGGATATCAAAATTGTCATCCTTTTTTTTTAGCATTAAATGTATCGTCATGGATCAAAATCCCTTGTCATCCATGAAGGCAATTGTAATGGACCAAAATGGAGCCAACATCTTGTCTTGAATGAAATTAGCAAATAGGAAGCTTTCTATGGGGAGGTTTACGGGAGACCAATATTCTTAAGCCCTACAATATCAAACTTCATGTATGAGGATCTCCATCCAATTATCATCCATTATTTTTTCCCAACGTTAAATGCAAATGTTAACAAATCATTGAATGCAATTAATCTTAATTGGGGTAATTAGTTTTTACATATAAAACTTCATGGATGAGAATCCTTTGTCATCCATGAAGGCATTTTCCTAACAAATTACTCCATTTTTTTCCAACATTAAATACAATTTGTAATTAAAATAAATAAATAAATGGGGTAATTAATTTGTACAAGTATTGTTTGGTTCTAAGTTTGGGTTAGCTTTTGGTTTTAAACTTTGAAAAACAAGAATGGAATGTGGTCTTGGACCCAAACTCATACTTGAACCTTGGGCCTCCAACTATAATTGGGTCCAAAACCCCAAACCTATTTTGTATAGGTCCCAATTTGTAATTTTTAAATTTTTCATCTATTTTAATTTTTAGGTTGTGAAGAAAAAAATTCTAGTATAATTGTTCTTTTTGCAATAATACACACCTTTCGGCGTTGGTTAGGAATGTAGTTTTTACTTTTGGAACATGTTTCAAATATGTAAGCTTTTTTTCTTTTCTTTTTTTCCCCTTCATTTAAGCATTTCGTTGGTATAAGACGCCATTTTTTATTGCAAGTGTACAATGTTAATAACTATAAAATATGCAAGATTTGGATATGTATAGGTATTTTAAAGTAAATTTGGTTTGGAACCAAACCCAAGGGCTTACCAAATTTTAAAATTGTTCAAACTACAACCAAAGGTTTTTCCAATGTTTTTAAACAAAAATGAAAAGATTGGGAATGGAAACTTTCTTAGAGTCTAAATGTTTTTGGAACACCATTGGTTTGGTCTATGGGTTTATTTAGAATCTATTGTGTAACTATTCTTGAAATGTTGTAATTATAATTACAATAATTATAATTCAAATACCTTTTCAAAATTACTCCAACCCTTTCCTTTAACCCACCTAGATGAACATGAAAAGACACATGAAAAAATATTGTAAACTCAAATTTCAATGAAATGATTCATTGAAATTGGTTTAAGTAAGACAATTTTAGGTTCCATAAGTTGTAGGTTGTCATAAGGACAATTCCAAAAATTAGTATTTATTTAACTCATTCCTAAATCCTGAGGCATTGAAAGGTGTCTTTTGTAATTTTTGTCTTTTTAAGTTTTATTTTCCAACACCATATTCATGAGTATATTTTCAACACATTTTCAATGAAATTTAAGTTGCATGCAATGTCATTCAATATTTTCATTTAAATGGAACTTAATTTTTACAAAATCAAATCATTTTTATCATCAATTGATCAAATGATTGTCAATGGTAATGCGTAGCAACTTGGAGCCCAAGTAAAATATTTCACCAATGTATGTGGATTATTAAAGTTAGGTAAGGTATTTTAGGTATATTTTTAAAATAAATGAAAGGTGCAATGAGTTGTTTTAAAGTTGGGTTAAGATTGTCAAAACACAAAACATTCACCCACATTTTGGGGTTTTATTAATTTGTTTACCATATTCAACATATAACTTGAATTGTTTCATGATGCCCACCCATAAACATGAAAATGTGGACAATATAAAGTTTAAAACTATTTAAGTGCCATCAATTGGACCAATAACTATGGTTGGCCAATTAGAAACAATCATTATCTCTAATTGGCTTTTTTGGAGGGCATTATATTACATGCCCAAATTAAGTTTCACATTTTTGGGTTGTTATATCTCATCTAGAACATGTAGTTTGAGCCATTTTATTGGTACGGGTGCAAACATTCTCAAAATGTTTTGAGAATGTGCCTTATTATAAAAGTTTTGACTTAAAGTTAATCTAGGTTGATAACCTTTTGGTGATAGGGTGATGATATGTATTAGGTTGGTGACCAAGGTTAGTAAGTCATCATTTTAGCTCTCACTAATAACTTTTACCTTTTCTTCTTATCTCCATTAAAACTTACTAATTTTTTTCATAGGTATCACATGTAATTCCAAAGTGCTTACCTCCATTCATGTTTTAACCAAACATGTGCAATATTGTAATGTATGATCATGACAGGCAAAAGTTATCCATTGTAAGTATATCACCCTTGCCATGTTCATTGCATTTCAATGTTATCATCATGTGAATAATTTTTTCACATTCCTTCAGATGTTTACTATCTCAATCATTTTCTTTGCATCCTTTTTATAGCCTCAATGTTCATGCTTAGTATTCACATTGAAATATGAGTGTTGTCAATTGTTCTTGCTTCCCTCCTTTTCCTATTTTTGTTTTTGTTTTCATTCATTGTTTGTGTTTTTTCTTTAATTTGCATCTTATCTAGAATTGATGTGGTTGATCTACTTTTCCATGTCCTTTTATGATCTAGCTTTTTTGTGCTTTAAAGTTGGAAATGAAACCATGAATCTAATGGGGGTTATAATTAAAGATTTGAACATCTAATAACATATTGTTGGTTGAAGGTACAATGAGTGTTACTATTTTGGATCAATTCAAGTTCTCTTATGATTTTGAATTGTTGATGACAAAGGAGGTTGACAATTGGATGAAGGCTTGGAATACCTTTTGATATTTGAACTTCATCATGACTCAATACAAGAATGAAAGGTGGGTTAAACATTTTCAAAACACCAAAAAAATGATTTTGCAAATAAAGAACTTGTGACCTTTGATTGAAAGCCAAAACACCAAATATAAATGTGCAATTCATGTTGACATCAAAGTTGCATGCTCCCTTTAGAGCCAATGTAAGCTACCATATTGGACCAATGTTGATGCCATAATGGCACATATGTAGTGTGGGTGTAATTCAAAATGAGGAAAATATATATTGAAAATTGGAATTGATTATTTAAGGACATAGGATTTCAAAAAGGTTCAATCATTCATATTATGGTTGTTGAGGATTCAAATTTAGTTAGTTAATATGTTGATGAAAAAAATGATTTAAAACATTTTACACCATGTTGAAATTGTGCGTTATTAAAAGAACTCGCAAAATAATTTTACCTTTGGGACCCCTTTCACCCCTTACCCCTACTTCAACCTCAGATCTTGTTATTTGCAAAGTGAAAATTTATTCAATTTAAGTTCGAATTCAATACCACAATTACATCTAATGTGCATGATTCAAAATAATTATGGTAAACAATAAACATAGTAGTAGTGAAGGTGTCCATGGAAAAAAAGAACGGGAGAAACTTAGATTACACCAAATTTGTGATAATTTAAATTTCACTATTTGTTTATATGAAATGTATGTTTTAAAAATTTCACCTTATAAATGACCAAACTTAGAACTCAAGGTATTGATGTTTTATTTACTTCAATTTACATTTATATCTATTATTTATGATTTTTTTTGTCATTAAAAGCATAGGTTTTTCTCAAAGAATTAAATATATGATTGTTAATCAACTTCAAAACCACAAGCTAAAACATTATTTATTATCTAATATATGAACATAATTTTTTAAAAAACAATCGTTGAACTTTTTTTTCAATCATGTGAATATAATACATGGTCACATTTGGTTCATTCTTATCCCCATGGTTAACCAACCACTATTCAAATGCATCATATTTTGCAAAATATTTCATTAATTTTATTTTTTGACAAAACATTTTTGCTTTTGCAAAATTATAAAAATGAAAAAAATGTTCATACATTTCAAGCACAAAAAAACTCAGCATCTTTTTCATCTTCTCATTCTTCTCATTGGCCTTTCTTTTCTTCTTCCTTTTAGCCTTTCTCTTCCTCTTTTGCTTCCCTTTGTTTTCAATCAATGTGACCTTAGGTTTAATGTTTTAAAAATTTATTATTATTATTATTTTAGTTAATTTTGTGTTATAGCTAAAATGATGATGATCCACAAGAAGATTTAGACAAATTTGATTACAAGTTAAATTTGAAAGTATTAAAAAAATCTTTCTATATTCTTTACTACCTAGTTGAACCAAGTACAACAATTTGGAAATTGTTTCTTTAAATTTGGTTGAATGATGGCCATTGAAAATTCCAAAATGTGCGTGAAAGTTGCATGGGAGTTCATAGTTCTAAACCTTTTAATCAAACAACGTGCAATTTTGTTTCAAAGCCATGTTTTGTCATGTCAACCTTTAAGAACTGTCTAAGGTTGCTAGGATAGTTTCACAACAACTATTGACAAGAAGATTTATCACTTCATTGCATTCTAACCAATGTCCACTAGCTTGCGAGGTTGTAACATGTTTTCAAAAAGGTTGATATGTGAAACATTTATTACTCATAATGGTTCATTGCAATGGAGGTAAGAACATATTTTGCCACATATTTTTCTTCACATACTTGTTTGTTTATTAAAAAACTCTACTCTTATGTTTAATTTCCAATGCATATTTATCAAAAAGATAGATACGATTTTGGTTAATTGGTGTTATAAATGGAATGAACAAATACCATCATTTTCCATTCCCTAGGATGCGGTCTATAATGGGGTAAACCATCACTTGTTTGAAGTTTTCCCATAAGGCTTGCTAATAAGCCTATTCTTTTAGTTGGTGTAAGCATGTAAAGCTCTGAACATGATCTATGTTCTTCTCTACAACAATGTTACAAAACTATGCTACACATGTTATAGACAAAATGCACTTGATAACAATGATCAATAAGATAGATTTAGGGCATCACCAATAGTCCATGCAATAACAAACACCACCCTTAAAGTGATGAAAATGATTGGCATTCCTAACCATGATTATTGTCCCAACTATTCTTGAAATGAACTTTGTGAATGTGTGACAATAATCTTCACAAACTTGAATTGAATTGAATCTAAATCCAATTTTTATTTGAATTTAATCTAAGAATTTTAATTCCAATTCAATTCAAGTTGAACACAATGTCATTCAATATTTTTATATTTGAAATGAAAATTAATTTCCACAAAATCAATGATAATGGACAGACCATCATCACTAGTAAGTAATGTGCAACAATGTGGTGGGAGCCCAAGTTTAAGATTAATATAAATAATGATGAACTATTAGAAGCCATATGGGTTTAGGGTTTAGGGTTTATAAAGCAAATGAAAAGGGAGGGTGGGGTGGCATTTTGCTTAGTTTGGAATTTTGTTCAAGAGTCATGATAATAATAATAATAATAATAATAATAATAATAATATTATTATTATTATTATACATATTAAAGCACATTTCATGAAATTTGAAAGATCATTACAAAAGTTTATAATACATTCTTTGTCATTGTAGATGTTTAAAGAATAATAATTTAATTAATTTTACTCTTTTATTTCTTTTTACAATGTTTAAATCATAGATATAATTATATATTTTTAAAATTTCGAATTGACACTATATAAGGTCACTATATTGACATTATATTTTAGGGAAAAACCTAAGATCCCTTAAACCCTGGAAACCCTCGAACCGTGAAACCCTCGAAACCCTAGAACCCTCGAAACCCTAGAGCCCTGGAAAATGAACCAAGAAGACGTCGGCGCGCCAGAAGCCAGGAAGGAGGGAAGACGAAGAGCGATACAGCGACGACGATAAGCGCTTGGAAGAGACTCGAGAGATTGTGCAGCATGTCGAAGAAAAACAAGTTGAGCACGCGCGTGAAGCAACATGCCTTTGATCTCAAGCGTCAGTCCCTTCCTCCTCTTTCCCTCCTCTTGATTTCCAGAGCTTTGGTTTCTTGGGTTCTTCTGTTTGAATATGTATATTAGGGTTGGGGATTGATGGATCAATGGAGGGATTCTTTTGTAAGGCTTAGGATGCAGAAGTGGCCTCGCTTTTTTTTTTCCCATTACCGGTCGGTTTTGTCTGTTGTTTTAATGTCTCCCTGGAGAATCAAATGTCTGTTGTTTTGAGCTAGAGATTTATTTCTGCGGTTTGTTGATCTCAGGTGAGAAGGAGGAGCGAGAAAAGAGAGAGAAGAAGGCTGCCAAGCAGAAGGTTAAAGCTGACAAAATGAAGGTGAGGTTTAGGGTTTAGTTGATTTGGTTGATGTGGGAAATCAAATTTGCATTCAATTTTTTTTCCTGCAGTGTTGTTGAACTTTTTCATGTCATTCATGGGGTTGCACAATGGGTCTGTTGTGATGCAGATAATATTTAACATACGTGTTGAAATGGACTTTTTTTGCAATAAGAATTTTCTGAGAATTAAACCAACACCAATCCACGCCCCTTTGTCTTTTCCCTTGCAGATTGACACAGGAAAGCAGATCAAGAAGAGAACTTTCAAAGTAGGTAAGAAGAGGAAGTTCCAGGTGAAGCTTTCTTCAGCAAAAATGGCCAAGGCATCACAGGCTATGGAAGTTGAGTCCTGAAATCACTGAATTACCATGGAACATCATCATCAAGCAAAGCACAGATTGAATTTTGGCACAATTTTCAATTTTGTGTAGAGTTTGCTGCCTATAGCAAAAAAGCCTGGGGTTTCTAGAGTGTATGAACATGTTGGGAGTGAAAATTAGGGTTTAGGGTTTGAAAAAAGTGTTTTGTATGTTGGATGTGATTTGCTGCAAAAATTTGCCACTTTTCATGTTTCAACAATGTAAAACTAATGGATCAATCAATAGGAAGAAAGGAGCCTCGACTTCGAGCACATCACACTTGAACTGTGTAGAAATTAGAGAAGGTACTGACTGTGTGTGGGCGGTTCATGAATTTGAACAAAAATGCTTTCAAATGTAGCCTTCTGTTGAGGGGTGGATGTAGTATATTATCCTTGCTAGTTGAGTTGGTCAATACACCCTTTTACTATAGTGGAGATGCATTTTCAGATGAATAGAAGTGTTGTCTGACTTTGAGTTCTGCTGTTGAAAGTCCTAGCCTTGCTGTTTCTGCAGGTTGTAAATTGCATTGTTGCAAGTCCTGGCCATGCAGAAACATAGTGCTTCACATAGGAGAATCCTCGATTTGTTAGGAGAACAAACATCCTTCGGTGCATTCAAGTATCAACCCTGTTCTGAATGCATTTCTTCAAGTATTTCCCAGTCCTAGCCGAACAAATTCATACCTAGTTCTTCACATTGGAGAATCCTTCTTTTGGTGCAAGGTGAATAGGATTTATACATTTGGTAGCACATTGAAACTGGTGAGGATGGAAAGCCATTTATAGCTTCAAAAAAGTGAACTATTTTACAGGGCTACTGAGTTGGTGAAGATGGTCAATCTCAACAAAGAATCCTCCTTATGCCTGTGATCATTTTGATGACCCCTTATGACTCCCTGCCTACCCGCCTACCAACAAAACTCAATAAACCACTTGCTTTTTGCCTGAAGGGATTAAGTTCAATGATTTTAAAAATATCTCCAATCTTGTGAACTTTTTTGGATCATTTGTGCTGAAATTCCATGTAAGATTTTTTAGAAAAAAACACCTCTCAAGACTGACCAAAAACCTTCCAAGTGCACACAATGAAATTCTGAGTTCTTTTGTTGAAAGAAATTGAAACTCCACCACCAGCTTGTTCTGAAAAATGGAAAAAGGGAAAAATTCTGATACTTGCACCAGCAGAAGCCAGCAAGCCAGAGCTCCAATTCAAAACCAGTGGATGTTGAAAATTCTGCTATTGTCTTTCTATTTTGCAGAAGAGGAGAGAAAGATCAGCTCAAGAAAAGGCACCTGATTGATTCTGGGAAAAAACTAATTTCATTCAAAATGTCTCTTCAGGAAAAAAATTCAATTTCTCTCCACCTTTTGCAGGAATGATGATAATTTTGTTTTGCAGTGTCTCAGAATTGGAAGTCACTTTTTTAAATGGCAAATTGTAAAATCAAAATACTCACACAATCTGGCAGAAAATAAAATTGCTCCCATTGCAAGCAGAGAGACTCACAATGTAATTTGTACAAAGAGGGCACTTGTGATAATGTGCAGTTGTAATAGACTTGTGTGCAGTTGGTAATATACTTGTGTGCAGTTTGGTGACATACTTGTGTGCAGTTGTGACATACTTACAGTGTGTGCATGAATGTGTGATCTAATACTTTCTATTCACTGCTGTGATGGCATAAAGAAAGAGCACAAGGACATGTGGACTACTTTCCTTTCTTTCTTCTTTCCCCTATTTCCACTTTCTCCTTGTACACAAATAGTCACTACTAAATTGATAATTCCATGCAGATTGGGTTCTTTAGGTTCTTGTGGAGTGAGAGAGAAATCCAGACATCTTTTTCTCAGGCAGATTGGGTTCTTTGGGTTCTTGTAGAGTGAGAGAGAAATCCAGACATCTTCTTTTTCTCAGGCAGATTGGGTTCTTTGGGTTCTTGTGGAGTGAGAGATATCCAAAAATCTTCTTCCTCCATGCAGATTTGGTTCTTTTGGAGTGAGAGAAATTATCCAGACATCTCCTTCCATGCAGATTGGGTTCTTGTAAGAAATTATCCAGAGATCAGATTGTTGTATGCAGATTGGGTTTTTCTGGAGTGAGATAAATCCAGAGATCTAGACCAGATTGTATGCAGATTGGGTACTTGAAGAGAGACAAATCGAGAGATCTGTGGAGAGAAATTGATAGAGATCATCAAGCTGTAGAAGAAGTTGTATTCTTGAGAGATCAGAACATGGAGGATCCGAGAAATGAGATCAGAGATGTGGTGTTGGGTCTGACAGATCATCCCAGTCTGAAGCGTCAGGCAGCTATTTTGCAGAAGTATTTCACACAGGATGTGGAGTTCTACCATGTTTGGCTCAATGCCAAGGGCTTGGCCAACCTGATCTGCATCTACAACATGGGTGAAGTTTTCCTCAACTACGTGGGCTGCGAATTCCAAAACATTGCCTATGATGAAACCAACAACAACCTCTCTGTGCGTGTCTGCGTGTTCATCCGACCTCGTGCCTTTCTCAGCTTACATTTAGCATACCTGCGTTTCAATGTCCATCTGGAGCTCGAAGATATTGTTGAGGTAGGTACCCAGAACCAAAAATAAAAATAAAATACAAAACCCATCTCCAAATTTTTGCATGTACTTCATGTACAACACTCTCTTTTCTTGGCATTTTTTCTCCATCCTCCACATCTTCCAATTGTTGTCATCCCTCTAGAATCTCCTTGCATGGTTTCTGTGTTCACAAATATGGACAAGACAGATGTGTGGTCTGCTGCATCAGCATGTAGGAGATGGCATGATTGTACAACATAGCTTGAAGAAGCAGATAAAAACTGGAATGAATGTGCAAAGAGAGAACTTTCCTCATGACTTATTTGAACAATTGCAGTTGCTGCTGTTGTTGGTTTTGTGGCAATGATTTTGTTGCTGTGCAACAAACAGTCAGGGAGGACAGTGAAGAAAATCAAAGTGCAAAGAGACTATTTTATTCGGTCACCAACTTTGGAGGTCATCCCCATTATTGGCAAAATCTACGACTCAGACAACATCCGATTCTTCTTGGGTCACTTGGAGGCAGGTGCATGGATGGTTGCTACATGGATCTTTGTCATGATGTGGCATAGTCTTCTAGCCATATTTGGGGTTGTATTTGGAACTGTCAAGACTATCCAAGCATGATGATCATGACATCTGAGCAGCCAGCACCACCATGATGATGATGATGATGATGGCAACAGCAACAACTGCAGCAGCATACCATGAGGTTGTTCCAATCTCACACATGCATGTCTCTGAAGAAATGTTTTACACACCAATTCTGAAGTTTGCCCAGGGACAATAATTCTCTCTTTTTCTCTGTCTCTCTCATGTCCACCAGTTGATGGGAGTTTTGCATATACAGCTGAAAGGGTCGTTCTGCACCAATGTTGTGTTTTGTGAAGTTTTGGTATAGTTTTACAGCTTTGAAGTACTAGGGATTTGTAATCAAGTTCAAGGATACTACTCCCTGGTTGTAAAGAGTGGTTCAACACTTGCCCCACACCCCTCTCTGTTGATTAATTGCAACTTCAGCCACTGCATCTGACAACCCCCCATGATCTGCATTTGCTATACAAGAAGGAATCAACAAATCAGTAATATTATTCTTCAGAAAGAATACAACTTTAACATCTGGACAGCACCACACAATTGCATCAAACATTTGGGCATGAATTCAACCAAAAGAAACTGCAGTGGAAAAGTTGAGGCCCTGAAAAAACTGTTTTTATTCTTGAAATGATGGGTCTTTTGGTCTCTCCAAATAGCTGAATTTAGGATGAGTCTTCTCTACAATTAAAACAAGCTGGGAGACACCACATACAAAAGAGAGAGAGACACACACATATGATGTAATCATGGATTTTGGTATATGGGTTTTTACTTAAACCCTTTGAAGCTCTATTGTGAGCATTTTGATCCTTTTGGAGAGGACTACTAACTACCCTGGGCCTACTCCCATGCAATGCAGAGGATTCCATTCCATTGCACTGATCACAATGCATTACGGTTGCTGACTGAAGAATTCCTGATCCATGCACTGAAGAACCATCTACTACCACTTGTACAAAGTTTTACTCTTCCACATGATTAGATCTTGACTGCAATTCATTCTTTTCTGAAGGTTTGATGGCATCCACCTCTTCCAGCAATCCCTGATGCTGAAGTTCATACAGTAGTCAGGCAACACATACATACAGGGTTTCCATCTCAAATACTCATCATGAGCTGCTTCCAGAACTACTTCTGTCAATGGTGCAGCTGCATGACATATTTTTGCACCAAGTTGGCATTGATGGATTGGAGCTCTCTCTGCCTTTCTCTGTGGAACTCCTGCTTCCCAATATCAAATAGTAGGTTACTAGAATCTGTTGCATGGTACAACAATCTTTAGCCTACTAGATACTCCTTTTACAAGCGTCTGGAGATTTGTAAGTCTGTTGATGTATGCTCCAAATTTTATTCTTTTTGGGGTCCATTTGGTTTGCATGCTTTGCTAATAATGTGATGCATGCAAAACATGGAAAGAGTTCAGGAAAAAAGCGAAAAAAAAATCATTTTACCCTCCTCCTCCTTCAAGCTCTCTTGAAATTCTTCATCATGCATTTCTGGATGCAGTACTGGTTAGATCTTGCTTGAGATGCCTCAGTTCTTGCAAGACAGACAATCCAAAAGAGTAAAAAAAAAATTGCCACTCAGAGATGGGCTTTGAAGCAAGCAGCTTATCACGAAATGAAGCGTCAGGGATATGGTTCATGGGTCTCATTTTCAGGTTGGAGGAGAAGCTCTCTGTCTGTTCCAGCGAGAGAGAGAGAGAGAGAGAGAGAGAGAGAGAGAGAGAGAGAGAAATGGGTTTTGAAGCAATACCGTAATGCTCCGATCCTCCTACACACTTTCTTTTCTGCAGATCTCTCTCTCTTTCAATCTCATCGCACAAGCGCACAAGTGCTGTTGCTCTCGTGTGCCTTCTGTGTGTCTCTATGTATTGAATGATTGTTGTTGTTTAAGAGCGTTTTGTGCCCCAAAGATGGTGGCGACCACCACAGATACGGCAGCAGAAGGTGTGGACATGCAGCTGAAGCCCCTCGCCAGGACGTCCATGGCTGCTCCAACAGGAGGAGGTCCTACGGGGCATTCCTCCTAGGCGTCTGGCTACTATTGTGGACCGAGAAAGGGTTACAACACGTCCACTACACATCTTATTACAGTTGCAACTACAATAGTTTTGTTCTCCTGGAAATATCCAATTCTTGCACAAGAAATCTTATCAAAACTCTTTGTGGGAATGGGTTATTTTCCTTTTTGTTCAAATGCAGACATCGCACTTCTACTCCGAGTTTTTACCAAGGTTTATTGCCTCCTCCTTCTGTTGTTCTGCCCACTCAATCTATACCCTAAATTTTTTTCCCTCCCTGCATCCATCCTGCTTGATCTTCTGATGAGCTTTGTTGTTCTCTGCCTCCTGTTACCATTTTGCATTCTCATCAGAAAGAACTCTTAGTGGCACAGTTGCAGAAAGGAAGGGTTTAGGGTTTAGGGTCTGGTTGGACATGTGAGGAGTTGTTTGGACACTTGAAGAAACACACATTGCGGAATATGTGTCTGAGCAACTGATGATGTATGTGTGTGTGTGATAGATTGGAGTTCATCACACTGTGAAGGATTTTGCCACAAGGGGAAAAGAGCCCAAGGATGAAGTCCAGATATATACTTGGCGAGATACAACCTTGAGAGAGCTCACAGACCTTGTAAGCCAAGCCCATGACATGTGCAGCGTTTGCCCAAAGGATTCTTGTTCTATTACTTTCCATCACTTTGCACTATTACCTTTGTTCTATTACCTTGCACTTTTCTGATGCACAAAAACTTCTACTGGTTTTATGACTTGTCCCTAAAGAGGAGGAGGGGTTGGAATGCATGTGGCTTGCAACTGGGGGAAGTGCAGATGAAGGAGGTCAGAGATATTTTTGTCTCTGAATAGTTGTTAGTTTCTGAATCTCTGAGACTGGTGGTCATGCAGTGTTGTTCATCTATTAGATACTTCCTTGCTTGTAGAGGGGCAAGCTAAAATGAAATGAAAAGCTTTCTTTCCCCACAAGCTTGTCACAGCTTGAGTGAAGATACTATTGACTATTTTGTTAGCTATGTCTCTTGAGAGCTAGCTGACATCAGGGATTGAGTCTTCTTTTGCTTCTGGAAAGGCAACAGAAACTCGGGAAGCAGAGTTTTGTACAATTTCCTATTTTTTTGCATGAAATCTAGCTACACCCGGGTCATTGGGAGCTGATGAAGTCAGTGATGAGTAATGATAGTGTTATAGTTCACTGTTATTCATGGTCAAGGTGATGGTTTGATACTTTTGTGAGCAGCAATCACAAAGGTTATGAGTGCACTCCTCATTTTTGTCATGTTTGTTTGGGTTTAGTCAGGATTGATGTAACAGCTTAGGGTTTAGGGTAAATGACAGAAGTTCACAGAAATTGTCACAGAAGATAGTGTAACTTGGATTGGTAGTACTCTGCTTAACTCTCTTGTTGAGGAGGGAAAGCGAATCCTAATGTTTCAATTCTGATGCATGGAAAGAGAGAGAGGTACTAAGAAACTGGAACCTGGGTGTAGGTGATTGCCCTGGATGATAACAAAAGTGACAGTTCGCAAAGCTTTACTGGGATGAAGGTTTGATTGATGATTTTTCTGAACAAGGTAACATGTTTGAATGCAGACTGGAGATTTTCTGGATGTGGCAATCTACAAATGAATAATCAACGTCTGCAGTGTCATATAAGTTCATCTCTGCTCCATTCCCTGTATATCAATTACAGTAGTTTTGCAGACGTGCAAATCTAGAGGATAGTATCAACAGCAAGAGTGTGAATCCTGCACTACAATACCATGATGGCATTTTGTTTCTGAGTAGACAACCCCTGCAGTTGTTGGGTTTCAAGTAGTCCTAATTGATGTTTTGGAGATCACTATTTTTGGTGGCAGGAAGGTGGAACAAGTTTGAAGTAACTAGAGTTGCTGGAACATTTTTGAAAGATGTGCAGGTAGGTACTCATCTATAAACATTACGGAATCAAATTGTCCAACCTTGCTTGCTTACGGTACAAGATTTTGTGTGTGTGTGCAAATTTTCATTTCAGATGTTTTGCTAGTTTAGCAAGATATGGGTTTGAGGGTATTTTTAGTCACAAGTCAATCTGCATTTTGATCCTGATTCTTCTTCCATGCTGGTGCTCTCCATGGATTCATGTGAGTGCATGTCTTTCACAAGTTGATGTTGGGTTTTATATTGGACTAAATAGGTCCTATGCAAAGGAAGTTGCAATTGGGGAAACCCTCCAAGTTCCTATGGTTTGTTGTAAGAGGCGTAGCTTACATAGCTTAACCCTTCTGAGCGATTAGAATCCAAAGTTAACCCACCAAAAAACCATTACTTATCATGGCTTTTTAGTGCTGCATGTATTAGAATCAAACATCATATACACTTTTGAACTTGTGGGTGGATATCTCCTCATTTTAGGTTTAACAAAAATTTATTGGGTCTACCCATTATAGGCTTAACAAAAAACCATTACAATACTAATAGTGTACCCAAACTTCCTTGTAATTTTTATTTTTGGTTTAAATGAAATTTTTAGTGAACAAGTGTTCAATATTTGATAACTTAACATTGTAGTGCAAAACATTATGAAATCAACTTGGTGCACCCTTTACTCATCAAAGGCTTTCCCAACAATATCATGAGCATGGCAAGAGTCATTGTGGTTGGGAGATCTCAACATGACAAACAAACAAAATAAACAAAACCACCTTCATAGATAGATTGTGCACTAATCAAGCTTTGGGCTTTGTCATAATATGCTTGAGCCGATTTGCTCTTGCGTCCTTAGGTAACCCATTTTGATGAAGATGGGTTACATTGATATTGCAAAAACCTATGTTGATCTCATCTCAAGCGAGTGTATCTTTTCATTCCATTCTTGAATACTAGCAACTCTCGTGAACTTCACGAATTCATCTCCATATATGCTCCATCGGTGTACAATACTAATCAATTGGGAAAAATTTATAAAGTTAGAGTGGCATAAATCCCAACCCAATGTTTTCTCAAATAAGAAGGGATAAATTTAAACTTCAATGAAAAATATGTTATTGGTTTCAAGATAGGTTAGGTAATACCCTAAAGGTTTACAAATAATCTCTTTGGAATTAAATAAAGCTAATCCAACTCAACCCAATTAATAATGAGCTCTATAAAACAACAACCAATTTTTTTGTTAAACCTAAAATGGGGAAATCCATCAACAAAAAGATCAAGAATGAATGATGTTTGGTTCAAATATTTTGACATGTAATACTAAAAGCCATAATAAGTAGTGGTTTTCTTGGGTTTATATTTTTTATTTTCCTCAATTGTGCAAAATTTTGCACTATATATAAAAATATGGCTGGTGTTATGGATGTATTTCCACACAATAAAGAGTAAGGAAATTCTTCACATTCATGTTTATATAACAAAATATTATTTGGAATTAGGGTTTTAAATGAAAAAACCCTAATCCAAAAATAAAATAAAATAAAAATAAAATCAAAATAAAATCAAAATCTGCAGGCCATAGCTGCAACCGAATGAGCTTTGCACTTTTTGGGGTGGGCCATAAAGAAACCCTAACCCTAAGAGTATGATTTTGAGTGGACAGGAATGGAGGGTTGCACCGCTACGTGGCGGTGCCATGAGCCAGCCGGATTCCGGCCTCCCATTGGTCTTCAACACCTAGGTCGCCGCATGGCCATTGGCCGTGTCACATTTTATTTTCGGGCAGTTCGTCTCTCAGCCCGACTTCAAGATGGTAACTTAACATCATTTACCTCGCCGGCTTAGGAATCGACGTACGACACGACTGTTGGTAACTTTGGGTGACTGAAACAAAAGGGTGGTAAAAAAAATCGAAGGTGAAATGTTTTCACCTCACTATTAGGGTTAGGGTTGGCGGCGTCCTAAGTTTCGGGCAACCTGCCCTAGAAGATTGAGGACGGTCTTCTTTTACGCAAATTCTGAATTTCTTTCCGACCTTCACCTGGGCCGTAAAAGGAGTCGCAGTCTTTTTTTGGCTGGCTATATATTTATAGCCAAAACGAGAAAACTAAAATCAGAACTGCTAAGATCAAATGTTTAGAAAGATTTTCAATAGCCATAATTCGACCGAGGTTTAAGAAAAATCGTCAGATTCGTATAACTGGTTCAATTAGGTTAGCCAAAAATATAATAATATTTTTAAATAAAATATTTTCATAATTAGCTTTTAGCCAAATTTAAAGCAAGTGATTTAGGGAGATTTTCAGTCTCCAAAAGTGAGAGAAGACAAAAAGAAGAAGTACACCTCGCCAGATTTCTGTACCTGGTTTTGATTAGTGTGTAGCCGAAATATAGAAGGATAACTCAAGAAAAAAAAATTCTTTCATATTTCGTTTATAGCCATATTTTCACTTTTTTTACATCTTCCTATGGATGATAGCCACTTTGGCTAAAAAATAAAATCCCTTAAAAACCCACTGAAGAGTATGAGTGTTTTCTTAAAGAAAAATTTAAAACGAAGCCATCCCTAAAGAAGATTTAGCCAAATCTGGCTATAAACCAAACCAGATATGAAATAGAAATCTTGAATTATTGGTCCTTTACATATTTCGGCTATAAACTAGGAACCAAAGTATAGAAGTCTGGTGAAGTTTACTATTTTTTTCCTCACTTCTGGCGATTGAAACCTCCAAAATCAGTTCATTTTTGAAGTTTGAAGTTTTTTTTATATAACTTTTTTTGGCGAGATCTCGCCAGTAATTATTTTTGAAAAAAAAGGCTCAAGGTGTTGTAAGTATTTCTTTTGCTTAGGGAGGGTGGTGGGGCGGCTGGGTGGCTGGGTGGTAGGCAGCAGTTTGTTGTTCTTGGTGCGCCTCCATTCCTCTCTCCCTCCATCCATTCCTCCCTGCGTCTAGAATGTTCCGGGAGTTGCAAGCGTTACGTCCCGCGGTCTCGCAGTCTTTGTCGCTCCTTCCGCTCTGTCCTCTTCCCATCTCCCCTTCTCGTTCCAGAGTCTCTTGCTTTCTCTGCTGAGTCTCAGTTGTGGAGTTTTCTCTTTTGTGTCTCTTGCAATCCCATCTATTTTCTTTCTTTGCTAAATCTTCTATTCTCTCTGCTGCTTTCTTTCCCTCCCGGGCTGGGTCGGTGGAGATCGTATCTAGATAGGAGGGTTTCGTTTCTTTTTGTCGTGGGGTTTTAAAGGACGTTACCCTTGCAGAAGACTTTTTCGTGTCTTAAAGAAAAAATTCGGTCTCTGTGTCTTCCTGGAGTGAAGGACTTGTTGTGTGGGAAGGGGTGGTGGTTAGGCTCTTTGTTTTTTCTTCTTTTTTTTCCTCTTTTTTCTCTTCCGTTCTTTTGTACTAAGTGAGCCGGGAAGAGGCAAAGGGGTAGAGTGTTGTTGTGAGGATGGTAGCGGCAGCGGCAACCACTGCTGCGCCGAGGTATGCACCTCCGGATCCGACTCTGCCGCATCCTTGGAAAGCTTTGGTGGATGGCAACACGGGGTACATCTATTACTGGAACCCTGACACGAATGTCACGCAATATGATAAGCCATTGCCGCCACCAAGCCCAGCAGTTCCTCCTCCTCCTGTTATGCACGTCGCAGGGCCCCCTCCTTCTTCGTCTGTCGTGTTGGGAACCAGTCTCACGGCATCGGTTACTGGATCCGAGATGCTCAACGGACACGCCGTCAATGGACACCTAAATGGAAGCAATGGCTTCCAGGGATCTAGTATTGTTGCTGGTTCTGCAATTGCAGCGCAGCAGCCGAAGCTGGCCGCCATTCCGATGCCACGAGTCCATCAGGTTTTCATCCTCTTCTTCTTTTCCATTTCTTGCCTCCTCTTTGAATCTTCTTTCTCCCGGGACTCACAGGCAACTTTCTTCAAGATGCATATCGTTAGTTTCATGTTGTGCAGGTGACTGAATTTTGCAGTATGGGGTTCAAACTGGCCTTCTAGAACTACAAACATCTTGTGATTATTCTTGCTGTCATGCCTTTGGATTTTTCCAGTCCATCCTAACATTCATCACAGGTTCGAGGAATTACATGCTTTTCTGATGTCTCATGTGGTCACAACGGGAATGAATGCAGGCTTCTGGAGGGATGCAAATGGGTTCTCTCTCGGTGAATAACCCAGTCCCTGTTGCATCGAGCACTCCAGGGATGGGACTAAATAGTGGGCACAAGCATGGTCATGTGGACAGTGATTTTTATGATCAAGAGCAATACAAGCGGCCACGAACACAGGCATATGGTGCTGCAGACGCAGCAGCTGTTGATGCTTACCGAAGATTGCATGAAGTAACGGCCATGGTATGTGACTTGCAACGAGATGAAGTGATGGTGGTGATTGGGAATATTCTTTGCTCCCTTTTGCCTGTCGTTTAAGGTTCTTGAAATTGTAAATTGATTGTGGGATGCTGATTGGGGATATGTACTGTGGTTTTATTTTGCAGGGTGATAATGTTCCAGCTCCTTTCATGACCTTTGATGTTGCTGGATTCTCGCCTGACCTACTGAGAGAGGTATTTCATCATGAGTCCTGGAAATTGATTAGCTGTGCTTCCTGAAGGTCTATTTAGGTGTGCTGAATGTGTCTCCATTTTGAGGCCTTTTGTCTGGTGTATGCTGTCTATTAGGGTTACATTTGACTGAAATGTGGTGAAATTCCAGTGTGATGTTGAAATTATCACATGCCAATTTGTAGAGTGGTGCTCCACCACCACGGTGAGAGTATGTCTGAAGTTAAGTTTCAGGTTGTGCTGTTGGTTCATGGTCTGACATTTTCTCTTATTTCTTATTCTTGGTCATGTAGCATTTGAGAAATTGTTTAAGCTTATAATCACTCTATGGTCCTTGGGGTTAGCTTGCAGAGTGAATTCTTAGTTGCTTTTCTTTGATAGTACTATAACTCTACGGATTCTTGGATGGATGGTCAAACTCACGGTGACCGGTATCCTGGGGGCTGCTGCAGGTGCGATATTTGCTCCAGCTTGGAGCTTATGTCGTACACTGTGCCCGTGTACAACAGAACTATAGCACACCTCCTAATTGTCGGGGACTGCGTGCATCTGAACTGAGTGGACCCTTTCTGCTGGTGGCCTCGTCACCATTGGTGGATGGCTGAGCTAGGAGGGGTCGTGGCTGCTAGGGCGAGCCAGGATGTCCCCTTGCCGCATCTCAGCTGAGACCCCCCCTGGATTTAATGCCAGCAGGCAACCATGCAGCACCCACCATCCTTGGGGATTGTTGCTTGAATATTGCATCAGTTTGTTTATCTCTGCTTAAGAAATAAGGGGCATGTAGAGAGTGGTGGGGTTGGATATTGGTCCTGGGTTTCTGTTGTTGGTGTGCCTCACAATTTTCTTTCTGGTCTCTATTTATGTCAAACCTGCCCAATGCCCACTAAGTATGCTAAGTGTGCATGTTTCTGATTTGCAGCTTCAATCGGCTGGGTTCAAGGCACCAACTCCCATACAGGCACAGTCATGGCCCATTGCCATGCAAAACCGGGACATAGTAGCTATTGCCAAGACAGGATCAGGAAAGACTCTTGGTTACCTGCTCCCAGGTTTTCTTCATCTGGAGCGCAGGCGAAAAAATTCTCGCTTGGGACCGACTATACTTGTGCTGGCCCCCACTCGAGAACTGGCAACTCAAATTCAGGATGAGTGTGTTAAGTTTGGAAGATCATCACGCATAACAAGCACGGTAACTTTTGTTTTCTTTTCTGTTAACCCCTTTTGCATGGATGGTCTGTGATATGCATTGTCACCCATTTGCATATCAAAAAATAGAGTAATCTGGGTGCTTTGTAATTGTGGAACTCCTTGTTCTTTCCACCTAGTGGGTTTTCTGCAGTTTTTTGTGGGTTATACATGGAGGTGTTAAATTGTGCACATTTCAATTTCTTGACTTCTTGTGCAGTGTGTTTATGGAGGTGCCCCGAAAGGACCACAGCTCCGAGACATTGAGCGTGGAGCTGATATCATAATAGCCACACCAGGCCGGCTGAATGATTTCCTTGAAGTGAAGAAGGTGAGCCTAAAGCAGGTGTCGTACTTGGTGCTTGATGAAGCAGATCGCATGCTTGATATGGGATTTGAACCTCAGATCCGCAAGATTGTGAATG
The DNA here is from genome assembly GCA_963920785.1 of Sphagnum contortum. NCBI lineage: Eukaryota > Viridiplantae > Streptophyta > Sphagnopsida > Sphagnales > Sphagnaceae > Sphagnum > Sphagnum contortum. The sequence continues at coordinate 6,782,418 of OY987291.1, read as the reverse complement.
AGATTCCAAATCAAAGACAGACCCTTATGTACACAGCTACATGGCCAAAGGAAGTGCGCAAAATTGCAGGCGACTTGCTGGTTGATCCAGTGCAGGTCAATATTGGTAACACAGATGAGCTAGCTGCCAACAAGTCAATTACTCAGGTAATAATGATGCATGCATCTGAGAAGTCAGGAAACACTGCATGCCCTCTACTAATAATTACAATGCTCTTACTATGGAAGTTTGTCTATGAAGAAGTCTTAAAAAATGGTGTTTGCATCTAAGTCATTCATTTCACAGATTTGTGGGTGAATTGGAGTTAATTCTTACAGACATACAGTATAGAAAGGGTTTTTGAGGATGTTTTTCTTTGGCTGGAACTGACATGGAGGTTGACCTCAAGGGTTATTTTGGAGCTTTTGTGGCATTTTCATGGATTTGTTTGATATGTTATTTGTTGGCAACAGGTTGTGGAAGTAGTACTGCCTTATGAAAAGCAGCGAAGAGTGGAGCAGATTTTGCGCTCCCAAGAGCAAGGTGCCAAGATTATCATCTTTTGCTCAACCAAACGCATGTGTGATATGTTGGCTCGTAATTTGGGCCGGGAATTTGGTGCGGCAGCAATTCATGGTGACAAGTCTCAAGGTGAACGGGATCATGTCCTTTCTCAGTTCCGGGCAGGGCGGACTCCTATTCTTGTTGCCACCGATGTGGCTGCACGAGGGCTTGACATCAAAGACATCAGGTAATCAGCTTTCTCCTTGGAGATTTGTTAGTAACCTCATGTAATGGGATTCCCCAGTTTTTTTGAGGGTAGGCTAGTGCAAGCAAAGTGGAGCAAGCAAAGAGAAAAGATTCTATCACTGATATTTACAAACTACATCTTGGCAACCCTTTGTAACAGTTAGTTGCCTGAATTCAGGATGGTGATCAATTATGACTTCCCAACTGGGGTGGAGGATTACGTGCATCGCATTGGGCGAACAGGCCGGGCAGGTGCAACTGGCCAGGCTCATACGTTCTTTTCTGAACAAGATGGCAAGTATGCAAAGGAGCTCATAAAAGTGTTGGAAGGAGCTGGTCAGAAAGTCCCAGCTGAGCTGAGGGACATAGCCAGCCGCAGTGGTGGCATGTACAAAGGAAGAGGGATGGTTAGCCGGTGGGGTAATGGAGACTCTGGTGGTCGTTCAGTGAGTGGTAGAAGTAGCCATGGGGGACGAGGTGAATCTGGTGGAAGGGGATCTTGGGGTGGTGGGCGTGATAGTGGAGGAAGAGATGGTTTCAGTGGTGGGTATGGTAGCCGTGACCGACATGCTGATGCATACAGCAACCGTGGTGACAGATACAGTGCCCCAGATGGTGGTAGGTATGGAGAGAAGGAGAGGAGTCGGAACAGAAGCAGGAGCTATAGCAGGAGTCCTAGTCGTTCACGGGCATACAGTCGCAGTCGCAGCCGTAGTTATGATCGTTATAGTGATGTGCGGGCAAGAGAACATAGCAGATCCCCACCTGTGAACCGGGCAGCTTCTCCTGGGTATGGTGGACGAGGTGGTGGGAGACACTAATGTGTTAAAGATCATTCTTTCAAGGCAACAGGGAACTCCTGCATGTTTGTACTCTGCACAGGATTTCACTGAAAGCTCTGGCAAGTCCGCATACTGTGAATTTTCCCAGCAGTAGTGGTTTCAGCTTTTCCCAACCATGACAGTTCTCAATGCTTAAGATTTTCCTGTGTTGGAAAACATGCTTGGGGGTCAAATATTAGTTTTTTTTTTCCCCTTCATTTTTGGAGCTGGAGATATGGTTACTACATTTGACTAAAATTTTGTGAACTGACATTGGAGAACATTGGAACGGTTTAGTGTCCTGATTTGGTTCTGTACCACTTCCTACATGCCCTGGAGAGTCCAATGTAGACTAGCTAGTCTTCCGTTTTAATTGACTCTACTGGAAGATGCTGCCTCATGTTTACTGAAGATATTGTAGCATTTAAAAATTATATTTTTGGTTTCATGCCAGGCTGAAGAATGGAATTTGCTATTTCATGTTACCTAGTAATGTTAGTTGTTAGTTGTTCTGTTTAGGGTTTGGTTGTGTCACATGGATGCTTTGGTGAATTGCAAATCCTAAACCTTGCTTTCATATATCTGTAAGTGGTGTTGGTGCTTTGTATTTGTTTTTGGATTGATTTTTAATTAACATGATCTATGGGTCTACATGAAATATTCACTTTCTTCAAGATTAATATTGTTTATCCTTTGTGTTCTAAACAGTAATTGCTTTGAAGTCTAACCTTTAAGATTAATTGAACCTGATTTCTTGAAGATGAACATGCATAGAAAGAGGATTTCTTCTTGAATTGAAACGTCTCTGATTTGTTGACACTTTTATTTCATTGAAGTAGATTTGTTGGAGATGGCTGAATTGAATTGCAATTCTCATTGAATCATACATGAGAGAAAGGGCTCTATTGAGTGTACAGATCTGTGCTAGTTTTTCTTCTTTTTTTTGGAATGCATTGCACTTATCACCTTCTGCCATTACAGTAAGAAATTCCGAGCAGGTCATTAGGAACGCAAAACCATGTAAGAGAAAGTTGATAGAGATTGGAAAAGAAGAAACTTGGCAGTCAAGAAATTGAGTCGAACTAAACAAAAAAGCCAACACGTTACTTAATCCCTGTAATATGGAAAATAAGAAAAAAATACCTCGCATGCCCTCCTCAAATACACAAAAGTGGACTTCAATCACAACTGGAATTCGGAAGGTACAAAAACTATACATCAATTTCCCTCAAGTACACTAAAACTGACACCAATCAACACTGGAATTCGGAAAATACGCAAAGAATACCTGACATACATACCCTGCCCCATTTAAACATACGCTTCGGGCAGCTCCCACGCTCGGAAAACCGCAGATGAAGCATGGGTCCACAAACAACACCAACAAGAAGAAGAAGAGGAAGAAGATGAAGAAGAAGTAGTGCGGGTCGATGAGACCGTGCCTTAGCCAGAGCAAAAAATCAGACGAAAAGAATCGGAGAAGCTTGTTATAGGATTTGGTTTTTGGAAGCACAAGAGTTGAGCAAAAAACCAGACGAAGAGAATCGAAGAAGCTTTTTGGTTATTGGACTTGGTTTTTGGAAGCAGATCCAGTTGTTGATGTGCAGAGATGGCGACTGCTGCAACGGCACTTCCGGAGACCGGTTGGAGGCAAGCCATCCAGAGCAAGATGAAAGCATGGATGCCGTTGCCGGTAGAGAGTAGTGTTGAGCAGCAGCAGGTGGGGCAAGCGGGCTCCGTGCTGGCAGCGTGGCGGTCCTACGCTTCTTCAACTCGCGGCGGCTCTGATGTCGCTTCTGCTGCTGCCAATCCATCCTCCACTGGACGCGATCTGGAATCAGCTGTGCCAGAATCTCTTGCACCGCTTCTCAAGTCCGCCAATAACACCATCGTCGGCGCCTTCAACTCGTAAGATTTCTTCTCTCCTAGGGCTAGTAGTCATGACCTCCTTGTTGTTCGAGCTGGTGGACACTGGCTACCAGTCGCGACCGACCAAGGGCTGGCTCTCTCACGTTCCATTGTGTGAGCTTGAAGCTTGTTTTTCGCGGATTTGCAAAGCTAATCATCTCAGCTCAGATGTTGCAAGCATCAGGGTATATTCCCGTAGCATAGAAAAAGGAAAAAAAGCTCTCTATACATCTTCCGCCAACAGGGTTGCTCCATGTCTCTAGGGTTACAAACTAGTGCACATAATTGAAGCTATCAATCAGAGCGCTGTGCTTAATCCAATCTGCACTAGAGAATGCAGAAGCCTAAGTTCCTTCTGCAGAGAAGTTTAAAAAAGAAGACGAGGAAAAAGAAACCCTACATTTGGGATAGGTATTGGAGTATGGTGGGAAGTAGTTGTGAGAATTGGCAAAAAAAATGATGTTTGTTTGGACTAGAGGGGGGTCATGACAGAGTGTTAAAGCAGTGATGGTTTTTGCGGATCTGTGTGGACAGTGTGACGAAAGGCGTGAGAGAGTTACCAGGGAATGTACAGGCTGCTGCCAGTTTTGTGCCATCCAGGCAGGCAGTCATGTGTTTTGCCATCATGACTGCAGCAGGAGTCTTCTTCATATTGATGGCTTTCTTCATGTTCCTTCCGGTTATTGTGCTGTTCCCGCAAAAGTTTGCCATCTCTTTTACACTTGGCTGTTTGTTCATCATTGGCTCCTTCTTTGCCCTTAAAGGGCCAAAGACCCAGTTTCTACACATGATTTCCAAAGAGGTTTGCTTCATTTCTTCCATCCTTGGGTTTGGCTGCCACCTCTATATTTGCAAGAGAGAGAGAGAATGATGTGATGGTTGCTGTAGTGCATGCAGTGGTTGTGTGACATGCATAGAAACTTGAGTAACTTAATTTCAAGGTGTATTGATTGCAATCTGCAGTGTTTGCAGCATCCAGCTATGGTCTCTGGCAATAATCTTTTTTTCATGTGGATCATATTTTCTTATATGGTACTTGGTGGTGCAGAGATTGCCATTCACAGCAGGCTTCCTTGGGAGCATGGCAGCCACAATCTATGTCTCTATGGTGCTCCACAGCTATATATTCTCTGTGGTCTGTGCAGCTGTCCAGGTTTGTTTCATTAAGACTTCTACTCAGACTTTTTGAGTGTCCTTTGACTCTTGTTTGCATCCTAGACTGATGTGTACAAAGAGTGTGGGTTCTTGAACTTGTATATTTTATTCACAAATGAATGGGGATGTTATGACTGAGTATTGTTGTTATTATTGCAGGTTCTAGCTTTGCTATACTATGTGCTGTCATATTTTCCAGGAGGAACTGCAGGCATGCAATTTGTCACCTCCCTTATCACATCCTCAGTCCTCAAGTGTTTTGGGAGGTGAATAAGGTTCACCTTGTATGCTTTTGGTAAAGACACATGTGATGTGAAAACTGTACTCTACCCTCACAAAGAGGCTGGCTGCAGCTCGTGTTCAAAATGTCACACCTTTTCAAAGGACTTCTATTGCAGCTCAGCTGGAGGCCTAGATATTGTGAAGGGTTAATAAATAGGTAGAAGACCTGTCTCCACTTTCGCGGCTTCATCTCTTAGCAGTTCTGCATGCATTTCACATAATATTGGTACTCAGCTTCAATATTGCCAGTTTTGTAAGTGTAGCATTGTTGTTGTGCACCTTTTCCTTTGATAAAGTCAAAGTTCCAGACACAGTTTATTTAGCTATATCTTGGTCATGAACATAATAATGTCCCTGTGCAGTTTTGTGGTGTTTCCAGTTCTTTATAGGCACAAAGATCAGGCAGTTGTAGTTCAGCAACTATGTGATGTCATAATATCATCAAGACATTTATTACAATTTCAAGAACTTTACTTTTTGCAAAGAGCTTTATTGTTCACTACATTTGACCTTTGTCTCTTCAATCCATTTTGACTTGACAAGTACAGGAAAGATAATTTGTGTGGTGCTGTGTTCAAGTACATCTCTCAAGTGCTAGCTGTCGAATTCAGAACTGCAATTCAAACTCAGGACCCAGATTTTGTTCAATGGTTTGTCCAGATTTTGGGCAGACTATTATATACTTATTTACACCCACTTTCAAGAGCTGATGAAGTCAGTAGGTAGTCATGGCAGCTTGTCACTGCTATTGGTGATGGAGGTGAGGTCTGATTCTTTGTGAGTCTCACATAAGGTTATGACTGCACTTATAGTTCTGTTACCTTCAAATTGGTGTTGTGGAGATTTCTCTGCAATTTCATGGATATGGTGTCGAGGCCAAGTACTCAGACGAAATTTGTAAGTCTGTTTCACAAGTGACTTGAAATAGGCTCTTCAAACTGTGATGTTTTTAGACATGTGATGCATATTGATGAGGAGGGTTATGGCCCCTGCAATAAAGAACAACCTGTGGTATGGCCAGTCACCTTGTAGATGAATTCTTAAATGTCTCGTCATTGATGTTCTAAATGAGGCAAAGAACTTGTTGCCATTGCTCATTGCCCTTCGTGCCAAGATGTAGCACAAAATGCAGCCTCAAACCTGAAAGCAGCAGCCAGAATTGTTGCAATTAACAATTCTGGCTGCTGCTCTAAGGTTTGAGGCTGCATTTTGTGCTGCACTTTCATGTGGTGGCTAAAAGAGTGCTACATCCAGTCCCCTCTCATGCCTGTTGCCTCAGGAGGTTATTTTCAGGACACAGGGGTGTGGAGCTTAAGTATTTCAAAGAGCCATGGTAGAATCGGCAAGGGGACTGCAAGAGGTGCAAGCTTTGAGTTCAGCTGTGCACATCAGATCAGGTTGTGCTTAGGGCCATCTGTTCTTTACAAATGCATTGTGGAGATGTGGAAAATTAGAGCTCATGGCCTTGAGTGTGTATAATGCAGGTCAGAGAGACAAGTGCTCAGTGTATAAGCAGTCCTGTGGCAATTTCAGCTGTGGCTGTTGGTGTAAGGTAATGATATGCCATAGCTCTGCATAATGTTTGGCTTGCATTGATCCTCTTTGTGGTTTGGATGGAAGGCAGCATGCACACGCACACGTGTGTGTGTGTGTGTGAGAGAGAGAGAGAGAGAGAGAGAGAGATTTTAGCATCTGTCAACCAGTTTGTGATTGGATCTTCTATGTATTCTTCCTCTCTTCTGCAAGTTTTCTTCATGCCGTGATCTAAAGATGGAGAACACTAGAGCAGATTTGGTCATATTTGTGTGAACTCTTCAGTGAAAGTGGTTGAAGCAAGTTGCAAGCAGTTGGTGTGCTGAAAGCTGCACTTGGAGGGATGATTTGAAAGGGTCTGCTGGAGAGCTTGCTGTCCTGCAGCATGCAGAATCCCAAGAGGAAGGCATTGGGTAGTTGTGGCTAGTCTGGTCATTTGTACCATGTCAGCTACATGCAGAGTGGATGAGGTAATCAGTTTCTCTTTCCCATCGTTTGCAGGCTTGACAAAATACCACCCTCTGTTCTTAGGACTGTATCCAGTGAATAGATGGTTGCCCAAAAGACCATGAACAGATTCTGAGATTGTGTGAAGTGCAGTGCAGCTGCTCACAGTGCCCTGGGTATTGTACACTATATTTCATCATTCTTGCTCCAGTGATTTTGATTGCTTGTTCTGTTCAGATAGAATTAAATTTGACAGAACCAGGGGTGAAAGTGTAGTTGCACAAGAAGACCACACAAACTTGAACATGCGGTGGATGAGTTTAAACCAGAACATTTGGGCTTGTGAAAGAAAATCACTGGGGTTGTAGTTGGGTGGGGTCTACAGTTAGAGAAATGCCATTTTTTGACAGAGTTCCTCAGTGACTCAGCAATTGAGTGCATGCATGTCATGTGACCTAGCTCTGCAGCATTGTGAATTGAACAATCATGATATGGGGGATACAAAGTGCTCATCTGCCATATCAGCTTGGCCACTAAATGCCCTTGAATTTTGCTCTGCTGTTGCTACATCGCTGGAGGTTGTACCATTGTAGGAGGCCACTGTGATGGTATGCATGAGCTGTTTGCCCTCTATCTGGCAACTTGTCCTTGAATTTTGTTGATCAGTGGTGGAAAAAAACATGCCTAGACTGTTCTCTGAATCATAGCAGAACATACATACAATATATTACACACCTTACCAAAACAAAGACAAATTATCTCTAACACACTGCTGTCATCATTGTTTCTGTTCTCAGGGAAGATTCCTTGTTTGTAAGAGCTGCTACTGGCGAACAACTATGAGGCTCTACTTTTATGCGCAGCCGACAGTAAAAGAGTGTAGTACATCCACCAGTGGTACATATTAACATCCAACTTTAACAAGTGAAGACTGAGTACATGTGAAGCAAGCAAAGCTTCTTGTGCACACATGATGCTGCCTTTCTTTCAACAACACTCATTGCTACAAGAAACACCAGTGCTAGAAGCTTGCAAAGATCGAGAACCCTGTGACAAACTATACACAGATCACCACCTGCTTAAAAGCTTTGGCATCAAGTTGATGCCAAAATGAACTGCCTTGGTTTGGAGCAAATGAATTTGGAGGTCAGACCTTTACTGCAGTAGCTCTTCATTGCAGGAATTAGGAATTCGCTGAAGTATCAGTGTTCATGCTTTAATATCTGGAGAGAGTAGTTTTGCACATGTGCAAACATGGCTGATGATGGGAAAGACATTCATGGTTCTCAGAGATCAATTGCCACCAGCACTGCATTTTTTACATTCTTCAATCAGCAAATGATGACGTGTTGTGGAACTGCTGCTGAGAAGGTATTATTGCATCACACTGAGGGATTTTACACCAGTGTAGTTGATTGTTTTGTGCAGAATGGGACTTACCTTCCAGGCTTGAGACCTTGAGATGAAGGAAAAACTACCCCAATGAAGACAATTATTGGTTTTTTGAGCTTTCATTCCTGACTTGATGAAAAATCTTGTAAAGGCCACTAGGCTTCTGATGTGCTGAACTTTCAGTAAAATCTCCACCTTCAAGTCCAAAGCATTAATCAAAGTCAGCAACAGTCTTCATGTTACCAACAGTTTTGGTTTTCTGTTTTCAAATTTTTAAACTCAAAGAACCACTGGTTCCAGTCTTTTGAAGGAAACGATTCGGAATCAAAGAACCTTCAGCTCTGGTTATTTCAAGAACTTAAAGAATGTGCAGTCCTGAAAGAGCTCCAGAAGAAAATGTGGATGATGGTTATAGATGGGTTCCCTGATTTTCTGAGAACAGTCATTATGAGATCAAAGAACAGCCCTAATTACTGGCGGAGTTTTAGTGCCATATCTTGTTTGTCTTAAGTTGACAATGTGTTGAGGAAGTTGCAATTCCTTGGGAATTTTTGAAGTATTAAGGCCATTTTCAAGTTTGTGAACTTGTTAACAATGGAAACCATGGCATGCACCACCTTTTAGATAGTTGTTTGTTATGTGATATTGAGTTATTATTATTTGAATACATGCATACTCTCCCTTCTTTGCACAAATAATCAAATTGTTATTATGCAACGAACCATCAAGAATTGGTTCAAAGTGTATATGCTAAGATGCAGAAATCACTATGCTCCTTGTTTGTGAAATTACCCATATGACATAGTTTGAGGGGAACATTAAAAGTGGCTATTTGGATCATAAAAGAAATGTGGTCGAATTGTGTGCAAAACTTCTTTGGGACAAATTCAAACCTCCTTGCAAGATTTTATTTTATTTTGGGCAAAAAAAGGCATTAATGCTTACACTTGTGCCATGTTGATCACTATAACTAAAGATGGTCCACCAAAAGTTTGTCCCTCTAGTATTGCAGTTTTAGAAAACTTTTTGAGACTAAATGATGTTGCTATATTAAAAGATAATGTGGTTTTTGCATGTCCTTCATGGCTCCCACAACATAACATCATTGGGAAAAAACATAATATAATATACATGCAATATGTCATTGGTGCAAAAAATGACTAACAATTTGGAACAAAGTAAAAGGGTGGAAAAACTTAATAGTTTGTCAAATGCTTCCATCGTAACTATTTCAAAGCAATTAAAATAAAATCCTAGGTCACAAAACAATTATGAAAATACTAACAATGCAATCAAAACTAGCACACAATGATTTTCATACAAGGATTATTGAACATTTCATGTTAGTATTACATAACATAGGACACAAAGAAGAATGGCTACACCACCACAATTGATGAGGACCATAATGTATGTTGAAACAAGGTGCTGAATACAAGTGGGCCTTATGTATGTAGTGGCCTTTGGCTAAATAGGTCGTGTCAAAAGAACATATTATTCAACAAATTAATCCATTAAGTTTTGGTTTGATATATTTGGTGTGACAAATTATTTGTCATTTTATATTATTAAAATGATGTATGATCTTGTTTTGTTAAGTTGTCTTTTGTTGGTTTTCAAAGGGCCATTGTGTTTGGCCATTGTGTCAGATTGTATTGGGCATGGCGCATTTTATATGTTTTTAGTGTTTTGTTCTAGTGGTGTGATTTTCAATGTTTTATGTGTTCAAAAATAGTGGTATAGATTCACCATATTTCAAAGGGGAAAAAAAAAATCCAAATCGCCAGATTTCTATGATAAGATCTACTAGTAGGTAGCCGAGAATATTGAAGGATTCTTTTTTTTTTCCTACTTTAATATTTTGTATGTAGCCAAATTTGGCTAAATCATCTTATGGATGATCACCAAGCACTTCAGCTACATCACAAAATTGGTTTGTTCTCTTGTGCTTTTTGCTTTCTCTCTCTGCCTGCAAAGGTTCGATGTCTTCGGAGGTAACCAGTGAGTGCGCTCTGATGTCACTCTGATGTTTGCTACCTGGACGACGGACAGCTTGTAAGCCATTGCCGTCGCTTGCTTTCTGTGCATAAAGCCTCTGTCCTATGACCCACATTGTAGAACTGGAATTTCTGAGCGCCGGTTGTTTACTTTGTGATGGTTGTAAGCTGCCAAAGTTCCGTCGCTATGTTTTATTTATGAATTAACCAACTCCATTTCACTCTTGTTGTCACCTCTGAGGCTCTGGGAAAATTGCTGTCACTCGTCGTGGAACGCCACAGCCTGAAGATGTTGCTCAGTGTAAGCCCACTTCATGAAGGTCCATGAAACGCTCAATGAATTCCCAATGACCACACGTGATGCCCAATGAAGGAGCATAATCCCGATGAAGAACCGGAACTCCCTCCCAGAAAGACAAGAGGGAAATTCAATTTTATAAAACCCGCTCTTTGTAGTGTTAAAAATCCGGCCAAGAGCTTTACACCTACTAAAATCTTCTTGGGATTGAATGAGCCACTCTCATGATCAGCCCAGCGAGTCTCCCAGCACATGCCTTGCGATATTGCCATGACTTTGGTAAGCATGTCAACCTCATCACAGATCGTGCTTGCACCCACTGGACGCAAAAATGTGATCCATCATCTCTAACAATATGACAACTGCTCAAAGCCACAAATACAATTTAAATTTACACCTGGGTTTGAACCTGGGCTTGCTACTGGAAAGTACTACAACCCATTACACCATGACATGGATATAGCCCCTCAGCTTGAAACTGGATAAATCCAGAGAACAGCTACTATGCATCAACACAGGGTTGAGCCACAAGGATCCATCCTGGTCACTGTGGGCAGAGAATCACCTCCCATCAGATATGTAGAAACCACTACCTCTGCATCAATGTTTCAACTCGTAGTACATCTGAAATGTGAACTGAACAACTTTGAACTGTAATGCATCAATGCAGTAGTACACCAGAACATTACAGTTGATGAGAACCTTCACAATGTTGAGCAATAAAAAAAAATTGTTTTTGCTCATTGAAGAATTGTCTTGGTTCCCTGGCAAACAGATGTTCCCAACAACATCTTTGAAGTTTTTGGATGTGAAAGATCTTACTGGCCTTGATACAAGCTGAAGAGACCACTTGCATATGAATTAGGTCATAAGTTTGGGCATCTGTTGAAATCGCCTCACACCTACGGGGTCCAGTGAAATGCACTCAATTAGCAGACCCAATTGAGTAATCATCTGCCTCTGTGACCACGTGGAATTCATATATCACACAATTCAAACAACGTGGGTGCAACTAACAACCATTTCCTAGATGATCAATGAAGTAACTCCAAAAGCTTAATTTGCACTATCTGGTAGAGTCATTAGTTGATCAACTAAACATTCCTAAACATTGAACCAGATAAAGATGATAGATGATCTCTCTTTAATGTTAGATGTGATTATTAAAAACATGAACTGGTAATGAAAATATGAATCCTTATGAATTTGAAATGGACATTATATTATAAAAGAAAGTATCATATCAATGAATGGTGTGCTATGCAAGTCCAACATTTTGAAGCCACAACCGATGCTCAGTCATAAGACTGAGAAGGAAAAAACACTGGACGAAGTTTGTAGTATTAGTGTATAGAAGATGGAAAAAATTGTGCAAATGGATGTTTGGCATTTTATGTGTCTTGGAGCTCATCCGCCCAAGAAGGCTCGTTTCTTTGGCAAAACAGTTTGTGTAAGGCTTTTGAAGGAGTTTATTGCTGATCTGATAATGCACTTAACAAACAGCTCATCAGCAGTTCACATGCTATAGATTTTGATTGCAGAAGACTGTTTTTCTGTCATGAAGGATCAAATTCTGAAGTGTGGATTCAGTGCAAGGTTTAACAGACAATAATCAAGTTAGAAATGAAATACGAAACACCTGAAATAAGAAATACCCCATCTGCCCATTGGTGATTTGAGAACTGTTGAACATCATGATGAAATCAGCCCCGTTCAAAGGTCTTCCAACATTAAGGCAGACATTGGCACTCATGCTCAGCCAATGCACAATCTCACGAGATCTGAAACTGATGAGTAGGTATATTCACTTTTTTCCAAGCAAGTCATTTAGTCAAATTGCAGCTTTTCACATAAGTATAACCCAAGAAATCCTGCAGTGAAAGAGGTAGAAAAACCATACTAAAACCCAAAAACCCCAGGGGTTTAAAGAGAAGTCTGTTGGTCCCAACTTCCATCAATTTTGCACAGTAAAATATAATTCAATGATTTCTTTCAAACATAAACGTAAACCCATGAAATTCAGTCACCTGAACCCAAGTCCACCATTTGGTTTCACTGCAAGAACAGCAAACCTGACATGCAAGCAGTTTACCAACTAAGATGGACAGTGGAAGGGTTGCAAAGATTTCAACAATTTCTCTGCACAAAACAGACTGTGGAATCATAAACCTTTTTCTGTCACTCCTCTTTCCACCTGCTATGTCTTCATTTGAAGATGCAGGGGTGTCTATGAACCAGTGAGAGGCACTACAGTAATCATAGCTCTCACACAAAGCAAGGTCATGGAGTAATACCCTGCCCCCACCAGAACTGTCTAACCTGAAAATAATTGTAGTATAGGATCAAGTTCATGAACTGGACTTCCAATCTGAGACTAAATTTGAGCTCTCTACAAATACATTTTGGAGTCACTGTTGCAATAAGTGAATTATGGTTTACAAAGATTGAACTCCAGTTAGGTTCACTCTAATGTTTCACTTGGCCATAGTCGCTCCCAACTGCTTACCTCATCCTTTGTGCTTAATTTCCTGATACCTCCATAGAAACCCTCTGCTTCATTTCCCTCCTCCCGATGATTTTTCCGATCAATAGCAGCGCGCCTCCAGCGTGATCCAACTGAATATTGATTGAATTCTAACCACACCATTCCTGCACATTGTGGCCCATGCACCCAGTTTCTGCACATGTGAGCTCAGACTCTTGAGCTTGTGAAGCACCTAATATGATACTGATGATGCTGAAAAACTGAAATGCAAAAAATTCCCAGTCATGAATGTAATGATGCCTGTCTCCGGCAGTTTCAGAAAGCTTCATCACAGAGAGATACAAAAGAGTGCCTGTGATCATGGGCAGGAACCTAAAATCTAATGAAATTTTCAGGATCATCACATGATGAGGCAGATTTTCAGCATGACAGCCGCCCAAGAAATTGTCAGAAACCTAAAAGAAAAATCTACAAAGGTATATCTGGACGAACAAAGGTGCAAGAAAGATGGGAAAAACCTAGATCATGCCACCTCAGAGATCATATTCAAGCCATTACACCAGCACTTCAAGTCCATTATAGCTAACTAAGGGTGTCCACCTAAATCAGCCATCTTTTACTGCATTTATTTCAGGGCCACAGGCAAGGAACACAAACCATGGAGATGGCAAGAGCAGTGGTGACTCTCATGGCTACATGTCTCAGCATGACCCACCACCCCATACCACCACCCTGCCATGTACACAACCTTCTAGAGCTCAGAACACTGATTGTCTTCCTTTTGCAATGATTTCAGACAGTCAAACTAAAACCACAAATGTTGAGATGATTGCCTCCTTGGCCTAACAGCAATGTAATGACAGCTTTAATATGAAGACAGCTCATTGAGACTCCTGAAGGAACACAATACATCCAGTTGTGACAGTGATCAAAGATATATGACTTTTGACAACAGATTCAAGTCAGTGCAAGCAAATATTGGCTGCAGAAGAAGGTTGAAAGGTGGGGAGTTACCATATGGGAAGTCCTTGTTCCTGCGCCATTGCACCTCAACATGGTCACCTGGCTGCAGTTCCTCAAGGCAATCAGATTGGTGCAGATCATGTGCAGGTGTGTCCAGGGGAGGAGCTCGCAATCTCTCCCATTGCACTCCCTCCTCCACCACTATTGACCGTAGACCATGTGGTGGATATCTACCACAACACATCCACACTTACCAGTTGCAGTGAAAGTGTTACAGAAGTTTTATTTACAAGTCAAGAGGTAAAACTTTTCTGAGATTTCACTTGACCTGCATCAAAATGCAGGTGAAGAAAAGCTTCAATTATGGAAGGGTACCTGGCACGGAAGGAGTCAGAGTGGCGGTCATAGCTCAATTCTGCGTCATAGCATGACAACATAAAGCCCACATGCCCATTCTGCTACAAAAAAAATCCATCAGATCCAAATCAACAATTTTCAGCAAAACATTGCAACTACTGTAGTAGCATCACCATCATCACCTCAATCTTCAAGATCAGCTACACCATCAAAAGACAAAATTGGTCAGCTAAAGAAGGCCATGTAATAAGGAGGCATTGATGCAAAGAAACATTGTCCCACAATATTCAGTTCTGTGAGGGAGGCTCACTCTTCTGTGAGATTGTAGACAAAACTCCACAACAAACAACACCTTGAAGGCAATTGCACAACAAGCATGAAACATTGAGAAAATGGTTCAGGTGGTGCAGTAATGTGCTTGACTTAGCAGCAGCAATTTGTCTGCAGATGAATCTTATATGATGCCATCATAATCTAATTAGTGTGTTGTCCGAGGCCATCATCATGAGAAACCCATCTTTCTTTCATGAGATGTATGTGGAGGAGAGTAGCATGACATCTTTGCTACAAATGAGAAATGGCATGGTCCAGAAAGAAGACAATGCCAAAGGAGAGAATGTTACCACTGCCGCAAGAATGAATGTCCCTATCTTTCTTCGTGTTGTAGCTAGAGAACATGTAGTTGGTAAAACACATGGGAATTGTTCCCGAAAGGAGAGGAGGCGAAAGAGAACAAGGACCTCGCGGTTGTAGACTTGAGCAGGGAACCAGAAGGTGCCGCTCTCCAGCGCCCAGTACCAAGCCATGAGAGAATCAGGAGGAGGAAGGCGCGTTGTTGCCGGCTGCTGCTGCCCATGTTGCAGATGCTGCAGCCACGAGAAAGGCCACAAGCAAGAGAGCGGCCAACCCCAGAAGAACCGCGCAGCAGCACTCCGGTCCGCCGCCGCCGCCGCCGCCGCTCCTCCCATCTCCTCCGCTTGCGATTTCAAATGCTGTTGCCACTCACGGAACGCCGAAGGACCGGCAATGCGTGACCACTTCTGTTGGAACAGATGCTGCCACAAATGATCGCTACAACACCTCTTGCGCAGCTCCTGGCACACGCCTGCCATATGCGCCAAAGACGTCGCCGGCAAGCGCGTTAGTATACCTTCCAAAGCAAGCTCCGGCAGATCCAAAACAGACATACACTCTGAAGAAGACCTCTCCTCCTCCTCCACCGCCACGCCGCTCTCCACCTGCTGCTTACTTCCATCGACACATCGCCGCTTCAGAAACATCTTCTCAGCCACCGTCGTCGACAACGCCAACGTCAAATCTTCCTCCGACGACAACAAAGCAAGCCACAGCCACGACAGACTCATCTTAAACTCATCATCACCATCATCATCTCTGCATCGCAGCAGCTCTCTCACTGTGTCGTCGTCGTCGTCGTCGTCGTCCCACCCCTTCCTTCCTTCTCTCTCCCTATCTTCTGCCTCTCTTCTTTCTCTCTGACTGTCTGACTCTCTGTCTGTCTGTCTCTACCGCTATCTCCAACCGCTTTTTACCAAAACACACACCCCCAATTCTTCCTTCCTTGTTCGACACTTCCCCTTTCAGCAGAAACCAACTAGCTCCAAGGGATTATTCTTCTCAGCATCTCTCCGTCCCCGAGTCGCCCCCGGCTCCGTCTGTCTCCGTGTCTGTTTCTTTCTTCCACCTCTTAACTGATTCCAGGAACACAAAAGAAAAACTTCAAAAAGTTCTGTCTTTTGCGCGCGTTCAGCACTTCCTCCTCTTCTTCTTCCTCGAGTTCTCGTCTTCTTCAGAAACTTCTTGTGCAGTCGAGAGCGGTTGCAACAGCCATCGCTGCAATTGAGAGCTAGCGGAGAGGGAATGGCGAGTTCTCCCTCTGCGCGAGAGAGAGAGGGGGAGAGACCGGGGGGGGGAGGTAGGTAGGTACGAAGTCAAAAGTAAAGAACATAAAGTGAAAAAAGTAAAAGTAAGATGGTAGCTGAAAGAAGTAACTTAGCTTAAGATGAAGTGCAACTTGCCTCTCAACTTCCAAGCAGTGAATTCATTTTTTTTGGCGAGATTTCGTCATTTTGCCAAAATAAATTCAAAAATAGTCCCACGCTATATGTTAGAGAGATTTTTTTGGAATTTTTTCCAAAAAAGTCGCCACATTTCGAGGGAAAAAGTTTTGAAAACGTCAAGATATTTGAAGGATTTGGGCAGATTTCGAGATTTCTTTTTTCTGAAGTCGCCATATTTAGCTAATAGGTTCTAGTGGTTAGCCAACATGTAATAAGATTCCTTGATATTCTATTTCATTATTTGTCTTTTGTAGCCAGATTTGGCTAAATCCTCTTGTGGCTGATCATCACTTTTGGAGCAACATGAGAATTTTTTTTTTTAATTTTAAAAACACTGCTTCCATGTAAAAGTTAGCCCACTTTAAAAGTTAGCCTTTCTTTTGCTGGCTATATATATATATTCAAAAAGATATATTACACAAATTAAATGAACTAAAATCAAGTGTTTTTTGAGATATATCAATAGCCATATTTTGATTTTTTTTTTTTAATTCAGATTTCTATACACGGCTCAAGTAGGGGTAGCCCACAAACAAATGAAGGATGTTAAACAAATTTTACTTTCATATTTAGCATGTCGCCAAATTTGGCTTAATTATTCCTATAGATTATCGTCACTTTGGCTACGTCACAAAATTGCCAAAAACATACTGGGGCCCCTGCTTTCAAGAAAAACCAAAAAGGAATTTTCTTTTTTTAAAAGCCTATCTTACTTTTTACCCTACTTGCTACCGGATCAGTGTATTTTGGTAGGTAGTTAATTGGAATAAGTTTACAAGTTAAAAACGTAAAAGTATAACTGTAGCCGAAAGAAGGTAACTTAGCTCATACAGTGTTTTTTTAAAAAAAAGGATTTTGTGATGTAGCCAAGGTGGCGATCATCCAAAAACTAATTTATCCAATTTTTGGCTATTCATACTGCACAAGAAAGTAGAAAAAAAATCAGAATCCTTCTATATTCTTGGCTACCTACTAGAACTTATCACAAAAATTTGGCGATTTGGAAAGAAAAGTATTCCCTGAAAATTTTGCCAATTTTCCCGTGAAAAATCACTTGCAGAGGTCGAACTCATAATTTTCATGTCGAAATCTGGCGAAAATTCGCCAACAAATAAAACAAGTGGAGCTCAGGCTGTTGGGATGAAGTGCAACAACTTGCCTTTCGAGTCTCAAGTTACGTAGCTCGCCGTTAATGAAAAAACAAAAAAAATAAAATTTAAAGAAAAGGCCTATGTCTATTTTTTTTACCCAACTTGTTACCGGGCTTCTGTAGGATCGGTGCTTTTTGGGTAGGTAGTAAAATTGTAAAAAGGTACCTACCCAGTCGGTACCTTTATTGGCTGCGACTTGCTGATTATTCCCCTCTGTGGTTACGCCGGTCGTACAGCAACCAAGGGGTAGGTAAGAGTGGCGGCCGGGTAACCATGGTAAGTCAAGTGTAAAATAGCCAGTGTTGACCGGTTATCATCTTGATTGTCAATAACCTCTCAGCTGGTTTTTGAAATTTTTGATAACCGCCCGGTACTGAGTTTTCAAAATCTAATAACCTACTTTGGATGACCCGATTATTAGTATCCAGGTAGGTTATCAATCTTCAAATAATAAATAAATAAATAAACAGAAAAGTAAACATTTTAATTTCTTAAAACACTGTAACTGGCCTTTAACCAACAGATTAACCTGGTGGTTAATTACTCACAATTTTCTGATAACCTATGCAGCATTCAAATTCTTAATATTGATATTGATAACCTGAACACTCCCCCCCCCAATAATCATTAAGGAGTGATTCCGCCCTTCACCTGAAGTTTCTTAGGGTCAACTACTACTCATTTACGTGCAGGTGAGTAGCACAAAGCCACATCATGAGACCTAGCAAATAGTCTACTAAGTTTGGAGAATTTCACTCTAGTGTCGATTATGTCACGTAATGGTCATTGACTAGGCCCCGATTGTGGTGGCCACCCACCATTTGGATGGGTCCTCTCTAGGGCCATGACCTAATTACTGGAGGAGTCCACCATGCTACTTACCTTCTTTTGGGTGCACACATATTAAGATCTTTAAAACCATAATGGTGCTTTAGGGGTCGTCTTGATGACATGTCTCTTCCTCATTGGAATCCATGTTCAAGTTCTATCAAGTATCCAACCAAAGTTTTTTCTTTAAATTTTTTTTTTTTTTGATATTGAAAATCTGGCAAATTTTTCTAAATTTTTTCAGCAAAGTCATTCAAATTCACACTAGGAAAAAAAAAATTAAAAAAAATTAAAATCGAAAAATTTCCCCTTTTTTCTTTTTTGTCAAAACAATGACAAAGTTTGTTGGAAAAAAAGGCCACTGTAATTCCATGGCCCGTTCGTTCACTGTTTGGGGGGGGGGGGGGGGGGGGGGGGGGAGAATCACAGTTACATACCATAACCGGTTCTTTTGAATTTTTAGGACCGGCGGGTAAGTTTCATGCGGGTACAAATACCCGGGTTAATAATTGACCAGTATCTGGCCCTCATTCTTCTAAGAACCAACCCAACACTGGTCCAAACTTCAAGGAAGGGTTGTTGGACTGTTGGATGAACAGAAACTTAATGCATATTGGATGTGGAAAATACATTTTTAAAACATGGAAATTCCCTGCATTGTAAAATAGTAAAATACAAAAAAAGTAAATAGTAGGTTAGTCAAATCCAAATCGCCAGATTTTAATGATAAGTTTCAGTGGGTATTCTTTTCTGTTTTTCTTTCCTACTTTCATATCTAATATATAGCCAAATTTGGCTAAATTATTTTCACAATGATTTGCCACTTTGACTACATCACAAAATCCTTAAAAAAACCGTTCTAGTTGTTGTCCAAGTTTTTTTTTTTTTTTTTAAATTTTAAATTTATTTTTAAGGGCTACAAGGTGGGTCCATTGTGATTTTGGTAGCCTTTTTTAGCTAGCCTAGTGGGGGCCTATTGTGGTCCCCCCCCCCTATTGTGACTTAGTTTCCACTGGTTTTGGATAGTAGTGCACTCATCCTTTGTTTGATTCGGTTTAAAGACTTCTAACAAATAGTGAGTAGTACTATGCAAGTTTTCCACTTGGGTACAAAAGTAGAATCCAAGGTCATTCTCAAGCAACAAAAAGAATAAATTTCCTTCTTCTACAAAGTTGAGTCACTTAGAAGAAAATTTGTGCAATGTTGAAAACTATGCATAGCACAATCCTTGTAAAGCACAAGACGACAAGCAAGCATAGTTACATTTTTATTGTATAACTTTTCAAATTCCCAAGCTTGCCATCATCACAATGTGCAAGAGCATGGCGTCTATAGTGACCCCAAGCATCACGGGTGAGGGGTGAGGGGGGTTGAGGACTTTGAGAAGGTTTTGGAAAATCAAGCTCAAGAATGAACCTTTGTTGGTGTTTATTCAATTTCCCTTTTCCTCTTTTTGGATTGATTTTCATCCAAGAGGAACCTAGTTCATCCATATTTTGGATGATTTTTTTACCTGGGCAAACAACCCATTATGTAACCTCTTCTATACCTCATTACCAACCCACGTCCTTTCAAGTTATGTCATCTATAACAACAAGGATATCCACATCCGTCCATCCCTTTTGATCTCCCTAATGTTGAGACCCTATTCTTGCATGGGCTAATTAGCACACCTAGTAATACTAAAATTTGTATGCGTGAACAATACATTATAAGTTGTGGTAATTTTATATAATACCTAGTACTAAGGGAAACATTATATAATCTCATTACTTGCATTTTATGTGTTCAATTCTATGATTAATTTTCAACACACTCCCCCCTCCCCGGCCCCTCCCCAATTTGGTGTTGTGATAAAAAGAGGATGTGAGATGATGACATGTTTCATGGCATCGGATGCATCCTTGATTTCCATCTTAATGGGGTGCTTTTGCAATTTGCCATAACAAATGTAATTAATTATGTGTCATGTGTTGTGATGTTTCAAGAACTACATGCTAATGGAAATGACATTGTTCAATTGTTACCTTTTGTTTACATTTTTTATGCATATGAATCTTTTCTTTTTATAGCACCATAAGAATGTGGGTGAGATCACTACCATCCCCTCAACCATGGGTACCCATTTTACCTTGGTGGGCCTTTTTGTTTGCCCTTGCCTCATTTTGAGCACTTTGTTTTGTTGCAATTCAATACCTTACATGGTTGTTTTTTGCCATCATTATAACATTCACATTATATAGGTTCTCTCTCTTTAGTATTCATATCATTTTGAGTACCCAACTTATAACCAAATGACAAGTTAAAAAATAACTATTGAATCAAATTAATGTTGAAATTGTTTAATGTACTTGTGCAACACTATTAAAATATATTATGGAAACATGTGATTTTTGAAAAAATGAATCTAATGAACATAATTTATTTTTAAAAAACACTTTTATTTTTAAACAAAGGATTTTATTTACTTTCCAAAAGTTGAAAGCCTTCACAATCTTAAATCAAGTAAGGATCATGGAGTGGACTATCTCTCAACTTCCATAGCTTGCAAACCCTTTGCCCATTACCACCTTAGATATACTATCCTTTACAAATAAATAACTAAAACATGTTTTTTAGTTTTGCTCTTAAACATAGAAATTCCCCATTTACTAGTGTTAGAATGTGGATCTTGTCCTATTTCTCCCTCCTCCTCTTGTTTCCCTCTCTTTCCTCATTCTCACTTTCTCTTTGGAATAAAAGTCTTGTGGGTTCATGTGAACTAGAATGTGAAATCAAAAGTTGAATACACAAAACATAAGAAGTAGACTAGCAAATTGCAAAGTGCTAGAAACTAATGTCAAGGCCGAAGAGTGCAAATAGTAAAGACTATTTAGCAAGAAATAGCATTTGACTTGGGCGCACATGTAAATTTTCTTTGAGTGAGAGTTGCAAGAAATAGCATCAAAACTTGGACTCACATGTAATTTTTCCTTTGATTGAGAATTTTGTTGGCTCTCCATGTAAAAAGGGAGAGAGACTATGTACTTCTCCTTAAGCAAAGCAAAAACATTTTGAAGAATGTCCACCATGTGGTACAATGAACCCTAAATGTGAGATCATTTTTTTTTATTGGGAACACCATGGAGAATTTTGTTGGTGGTTTGAAGTTTGAACTTAGTAGGGCCCCTTTACACTAGGAGTCAGGGCTGAAAAAACTTGGCAACAACTTTGAGCATTTTTGGGTTGTTGTTGTTTTGGCCCCAAGAGTTGCAAATTGGCTTCCCAAATTCGACGATATCCTTTTTTTTTAAGCCTTGGAGGCAAATACAAGGCCATAAAGTTCAGCATTTATTAGTAACTTGGGGGCAAATTTTGAAAATATTTTTTTTCTATTTCATCCTTGGACTCCTAGTGTAAAAGCCCATGAGGCTAATCTCAACTTTTGCACAATAGGAATGGTTGATTTGAGTTGGAACATTATTGGCTTTGACTCCTAGTGTAAAATGGGCCTTAGTAGTAGTGTTTTTTTGTTTTTGGCATAAACCTTTAACGTCACACAAAAGAAAACAAAATGACACAATTTTGTGAAAAGCATTGTTTTATGGCGTCATGCTCTTAAGCTTTCTTCTTCACCCCATGAGTGACACAATAACATGCCTTGTTGCTTACATAAAGAATAAAATAATTCAAAATATGACTTCATAAGTGAAGCGTGGTGATTCAGGTTAAGGAGGGCATGGGATACATGCTTTCAAATAACTCATCCCTATAACCTAATCTCTTCATTTTTGCCAAAGATTTGGTTTCAAGATAGGGTGGAATGAGGAGGTTATTTTGCACCCCCTTGCTTTCAAAAGACTGTAAAAGAACTAGTGAAAGATTCACAATGTAGTTGGCAGAGGGCACGTTAAAAATGTAAGATTGCCTCAAAGAAATTTGGTGGGTAGCTTTGTGTTCAAAGGAAAGACCACCTTTGGTGCTTTTTCCCCAATGGTGTTATGAAGCAACTTTTCAACCTAGTTCTTTGTGTGCAATAAGGCCCCTTGACCAGAGTCCATCCAAAAACCATCTATATCTGCCAGTGCAATGAGGTTTAACAAGAGTGTCCAGTGATCACAACAGCTGATTAGATTTCCTAAGAGCTGTTCACATAATGTAGATATTGCAAATGTCCATCCGTCTGTACAACACTTCTCATTTACCGAAAGTGTTTTGTTTCTCCTTTGCTTCCCAAAGAAAGAAAGGTCCTGTTTCCAAGACCCCAAGTGAATGAGGGGGGGGAATAATAGCACTTGAGAAAAAACAAACGCTTTCCACCAACCATTAAGTACAATCTTATTGTCTTCGGGGACCTTGAAATCTCAATAGCCCACTTCAATAGCCCACTCCAATCCAATGAGAGGGTTCTAAACTCTACGAATACCTAACTCATCTTCTGCTTCTTCAATGTTCTGCCCTGCACTTTGAGCAAGCCGATAATACAGAAGCATAGCTGTGGCCATGCAGGACCTGCTTGGAAGATATAAACATATGATTAGTACTAGTTGAGGGGTTGATGTCTGAAATACATCAAACATGGCAGGCAGGCACAGTATAAGATCCATTTGGCACAGCTGATTCTCAGATGCTGCAACTCCTTCGGGAAAGAAGGTGCCAACTTCACAGATCCAGCATGGACTATTTTGCTGTACCTTTGCTATCTTTATAGGTGGCTTAAGAACTTCTACCTAACCACATCTGGAAGGCTAGCATGGCAATCCAAACCTCAGATCAGAACACTCTTAACTTTCACCCATGCTGTTCAATTGGCAGACTTGCTTTCAGGACAATGTGACCTTGGTATCACTGCTCAAAGTCAGATGTTTCTGAACTAAAGAAAAGATGAGACCTAACATATGGAAACCAAAAGAAATTGGAAGGTGCAAAAAATTGGTATCAAAAGTTACTTTTCCTGAGCTTGCAGTACCACTTTGCATTGCAACACACATATACATGTCTTCCAAATGAAAAAGAGTAAGCAAAAACTGGGACCAATGCAGCCCATCACATATGAGAAGGGAACAATTTACTCACATTATTGCTAGAGCCAGGATCACTTTTCTCACATCAAATGTGGAGGAACGCTGGCGGCGTCGCCGCTTCCCATCAATGAGCTCTTCAGCCTCAAGCGTCTCACGTCCATCCTTCCAGGTTGGGGCAGTCACTGGTAGGCCTGGCAGTGCAGGAGTCCAGAATGGTAGCAGGTACTTGAAAATTTGCCTATATGCTGGACCTGCACTAGCATATAGAAGTTCACATCAAAGAAAGAGAATGTCAGACATGATGCATGAAAAGCAACACCTTGATGTAAGATATTACAGCCTGCAGACAGCAATGCTGACAATGTGACATAGAAAATCACCTCGCCGAGTGTACTTATGACGGCTTCCATCATGATCTTGATCATCCTCATAATCCACATGTCCTCCGAAATTTGATCTATCCCCACGGACTGAGGACTTCCTTGTCATAGCTCCAGGTTGTAGATGCTGTGGCATGCAAGAAATGTTAGGTTAATATGGAACCCCCGACTGAAGCATACTTGTGCTTTTCAAGAAAGCAGATTCTCTACACTGTTGGTGCAGCACAACATTTCCTCAGGTCCGATAGGCCTAGATACAACAGCCATGTGCAACAACCATCCTCAAGCTACCTTGTTGCCAACCCATCTACCTTGCAGCATGATTTCTCAACCCAAGGGAGTTCAAATTCACTGTGGATGGACTATTTATATACTAAAGAGAATCTTTTACTATCCAGCAAGAGGAAGTAGCACTTACAGCAGCTGCCGCTGTTGCCTTCTGGAATCGCGACTCCTGAGATTTAGTACTTACAGAGGCCATCCCTGCACCTGCAGAAGTTGCTGGCATCATGCTAGACAGGGAACCAAAACCTGGGCCATTGGCCTGAGCTGTGGAGGCACTTGCATCCTGAGCAACCAGACCTTCACCCACATTAACATGTCTGACCCCCAAGTCATTGCTGCCATTTGCAGCATCCACTCCTGTTGTTGATGGGGACGTGACAACCAGCTCAATTTCAGAAGATCCAGTGACTGGCACAGCAACCTCGGCAAGTGGACCTACAGCAAAAGCAGGTGGGGGATCTCTTGTTGGAGTTGACTGAATAGATATGTCAGATCCCAGAAGAGTTGTTGCCACACTTGTCTGCAATCCAATGACATGAGGCACCATGAGTTAAGAAAAAGAAAGATAACTCAAATGATCAAACACTTCTATTTTCCTCTGTGGTTGGGGCTGCAATATCTTCATGTTCTATCATCTTGCCAACAGGATGCTTACTCTTTGGGTGCTTTATCAAAATTGAGCATTAGCTCCAAGGAAAACCGCCACATCAAACAGAGGTGTTCTCAGTACACTCCCTCTCTACATCTCTCTTGTAAACAACAGAGTGTCCAAACTGGACCTTGGGTCTAAGGCCACAGGGCTACAGCCAAAAAAAAAATCTCGTGTAGAAGTACCAGTCCCCAGGTGATTGCTAGCCACTAAAGAGGAATCTGCAGAGTCAGGACCAATCATATACATCAAGCCTTAATCTGGGGAGTGGGATCACTCAATCTATATTTAGCAAACCAATCTTTTGGTAAACAATTTTTTTATCTCTCTTGCTAGCAAGATAGGTTGTCATATCTCTCACAGTACAGATGTGCAAGCAAACTTATTGAAATACATGACCAAGGTAAACCTCAGACAAAGTGACTTTACCTCAGAGATGACACTTTTTAGTCTGCTGTAAAGAGCTGATTCAGAATCCTTGAAGAACTTATTTGGAGGCCATACCTGTCAACAACAGAGATGATTCTTCATAAGTGCTGAGAACTTCTCCATACTTATGATTTAAGTAAACACTGAATAGTGTTGAAAGCCAATCCAATAGAAAGGTTATAGACATTTCAGATCTCACAAGAAATTAGCAAATAGCAGAAAGAGAACAACCCCAACCCTAAAATATAGGGTTGAGAATTACACTTTCTTTTAAAGTGTAAAAGCAAGCTTAGTCTCACAAGTTAGAATCCCTCGCCATTTGAAGGCAGTTGTGATGTTGAAACTTTGAGTGGAACACTACTTACTGAGGTAGAACATGTTGGGCATACATAGCCAGCAGGGGCTGTATGTGGAGGGAAGCTTTGCAGATGAGACTGCAAGCAGCTTGAATGCAAAATGTCTGCAAATCGAATGGGAATGTAAGCCTATCAGTGTTGCTTGCATTGTTGGTATCAGTTTCACAGCAACTGAATACAAGAGGGTGAAGGTAGAGTACGCTACATATCAATTGACTTACGTAAGCAACCAAGACGTGTAGTGGCTGTATTCTCATCCTCAAGAATCTGTTCACATGAGCTACACTTGGGTGGCCAGTCATAGTCACCATCAATCACCCAGTCTGAGTATGTCTTGACCTGTACCATAACACAAAAGAAAATAAAACTGAAGGCCTTTTCTCTGTAATGCAGATGTACTTCTCAAATGATTTATTGTCAAGGTTAATCCTCCAGCTACTTCCAGTAAAAATCACCTTGCGATGTACACAATATGACATAAAAACATCAAGTTTTCAGTTGCAGTAAAGTTGATCTTGTCTTATGTGTGCAGCCTCCATACCTTTCCAATCAGCCTCCCACCCAATTTCAACTCTCTCTCAGATTTGACACCCACAAAGCTACAGCAAGCAAGCACAGTGTGTATGCATGCCCAGGCACAAACACACACACTCTCACTCTCTCTATAACCCTTTCTGGTATGTTGGAAGGCAACTTCAACATCTGCAAAAAGCTAGTGTCATTCTGCTTTTTGTTTACAAAGAGTGCCAGTTCTAGATCTGGCAATGTGACTGCCCACCCTAAGCCATAGACTAAAATGGTATCCCAGGTAGGTTGTCCTTCTTTTGAAACTGAACAAATGCAGAGAGAAAAAGCTGCTTCCAGCTGTGGTGTAGGTGTAAGGAGGCCCATTTTGATTCTTCAATGTGATGACTTGGGCACTACAATCAGAAAGTATCCTTTTGCATCCCAGTGATGCAAGACTTAACTTGTACCCAAATCCCCCTGGTCATGCTTGCATCTGGTGTGAAACATTAGGGTAAAGCAGATCAATTTTAAGAGACAATCTGGAATGACAGCACAGATCATTCCTATTTACTGCAGTGAATTTGTCCCCAAAAACATTGCACAGGAGCACAACCTCTTATATAAGCCTGCACCAATGAAAACAATGTAGAGTCAAACAAAAAAAGCACAGACAGAAGCCATACCACACAAAATTGATGCTCCGGAAAACATACACATTCTGCACAAACTGGAGCCTTGTGCACAAAACAGTAGAGCTTCGTAGCCTGCCATCATCACCACCCATCACCACATCATGTACTGTCAATCCATCTCACCACCCGACAAACTTGCAAATCGCACATGAGCTTACACTCACAGTGGCTTCCAACAAAGCTGAAGGGGATTCGAATTTGGTCAAAAGAAACAACACCAGTAACCCTAGTCCTCATCTGCACCAAGGTTTCGCAAGAACAACGACTGGACCCAGAATGCCATGCACCGAACAAACCCTAAATCTAAGGGAGGGGGTACCACAAACCCATGCTTGAAAACAACAGTAAGAGATAGTATTCAAAATGTAAACAGAAAATACATGCTGAACAAACCCACAAAGTGTTGGAGATGAAAGAAAACATCGACACCCTACCACTACTACTACTACTACTACTACTGGCAATGGTTGTCACTTGCGGATGACGCTCTCAGAGACAGAGTGAAACGAAGAAGCCCCGGGATCTGGAGATCTAGGGCAAGGGAAACAGGATACAAACCAAAAAACCGCCATCCTAAAAACACCCAACACACCAGATCTTGCTGCTCAAGCAGCACCCGCCACCATCACATACAAAAGAGAACAAAGGGGAGCAACCCTAAACCACTTGCTCACCTTGCGGCACTTACAGACCACCATGACTCCAACGAAATGGGCCGGTAGCGCAGCAGCGCTTGGAGCGAATCTGTCACCGCGCAGAGTAGCACTCCACAAACAAAAGGGAGCAAGAGAGAGAGAGAGAGAGAGAGAAAAAGATTCGTGCAACGCCTCTGCCTCGTCTTTCTTGCTCGCGCGCTCGCTGAACGTATATACGTATACGTGCGCTGCACTGTACGTACGTGTATACTTGCTGCAATCATACGTATACACAGATGTAGGGTAAAGGCCCAGGTTAGGGACAGTCCCAAAATAAGGCCTAGGACAAGGACCTAGGGGGACCTAAGGTAGGGGGGATAGCCAAGTCCAGCACCTAACATTTGGTAATGTTTGTCCCGACCCCGCCGGTGGTGGGTGGCCTTACCACCAAGTGTAAAAGCAGTGGTGAACCTTATCATAGGCCTAAACATTTATGTCAATGACTAGGCAATAGGAGTTGGGAGGGGTCTTAAGCCTCATGTTTAGGACAATGAGGGATCTTAAATAAAGCCATCTATTTCTAGGAACAAGAGGGATTTTATTATCTAATTTGTCATGGGAGGGTTGGACAAATGAAGGTTTCAAAAAATGTAATTTTGGTCTAGATCGTATAGTTTAAGCTTCCTAATTATTCATTATCCAATCTTTGAATTGATGGATGGTGATGCCATTTTGGTGGGCTTTGTTGGGGGATAGATCTATCATGGTGGTTTATTGAAATTGAATGGTTATGGGCATGTTGTTTGGTTATGGATCATCTTATCGTAACTTTGTGAAATGACTTAAGTTGTCATGTATTATTATGCGTATAATTATTGTTCGTATTTGATAATGAATTGAATTGAAGGTTTAGAGATGTTGAGCATTAAATTGATGCCATTAAGACTTGGAATCGCCTAGTTATAATCACAAGAGTTGTAAGGTTTCGTCCATCATGATACAAATTAGATCATACATTAATGAACTTCTAAATTGATTTGATGCAAAAAATTTGAATGAAATTTCTAGGTCATGTGGAAACACTTTGAAAGCTACTTGATAATCAATGGACAAACCATTCTACCAACCATGAAATGGTTGAAGTGTGAAGCTAGACAAGTATTTAGACACAAAATATTTCAATGATATGCAAGTGAAAAATATATTGCAATGTTGGCACAATATATCAATTTTGTGAAAGTATGATTTGATATTACAATAAGACATGACATAGAAATGTTAAACTTCTTAGGGGTGATTCTTAAAGTTGTTTGGTTCTTTTTTATTTTTGTGATTATGGTTTTATTTTATTATATTGTCAAATTTGATTGCTCATAAATTTGTTGTGATAATTTATGTGCATTGAAGGGATATTTACATACATAGGAGTGGATAATTGGTTGAAACTTCATATGCATTCATTATTAAGTTTTTTTTGTCGTGGATAATGTAAAATGTTATGTAAAACAATGCATGTGACCACAATTTTAAGGACCAACTTAAATTATATATACCAACTTAAGTAACAGTCTTCACCATCTTTTGAACAAACCAACAATCTTGTGCATACATATATATCTTAGTAATGTTTTGAATAAAATTCAAATTATTTTATTTTCTTAAAAGTTCATTTTTGTGAATTTTAGATGGTGGGAACATGAAAGGTAAATTCCAATATCATACATCACCCATCGAAACAAATGTAATTTGGTTTCCTAGTTCACAATAATTTCCACACAATATATTAACCACATGGTATTAGCAATGTACATTGATATAACCAACCTAGATCAAAATATGAAAAGAACACACCTACTCATGACAACATTAACTTGAAGCAAAATTGAATGGACACCTTTGTTATTGCAATCATTTATAGAACTAACTACATGGTGTAGTTTTGCTTGAATCTTTGGAATCCAAACAAGTATTTTGTGTATTTTAGAATGTCAATTTTTTTGAACAACTTTGAATTTTAAAAGACAATTTTTGAGTTGGGTGGAACATCCTTTAGATGCAATCAACCGTGTATATATTTGTTATGATATGTTTTCAAACTACATGACATGTGGCTTTCTTGTGCCTATTATGGGTTCCAACTTGTAAAAGTTTTGACCTTCCAAAGGTATTTGGTGAAAATTTCATCATGGACATTCCATTTGGGACCTATTGATAAACCGTATAATTATAAATTAAGTATAATTAACTTCAAATTGAAAGGTAAATATATTGCTAATATACCTCATATTAAATGTGTTGAGAGATAATTATTATCCATTCACACAAAAACTAACATATGTTCGTCAGGTGGACAAAAAAATCTACCTTGGTGTTGCATTCCTAACACTCAAGGCTGTCATTATATGTAAATCAACCAATAAGACATTCAAAAGATTGGCACTATCGTTAATTTATTAACTATGACAAATTGAGCCCAAACAATTGAAATGTGTTCAAATTGTTCATTTCTAAACACAAATGTTATGGGTGTAAACAAATATTTTTCTTCACATAATAATTGTGGATAAACAACTTTAGTTAAATTAAATGAAACCTGTTGGTGCGATTTTTGAAATATGTGATTAAGATTACAAGATTTTCATTTTGTTTTTCAATATCCATATCATGATTGCTAGTTATTTTGATTTGTTGAACATTAATACCCAAAGAAAGAATATCACTTAAATAATATTGTTGAAACATTCAAACAAACTTGAAGGCCATGTTATTGTTATTTTAAAAATTTATTGATAACACTTCAAAAATCTATAAGAATCAATTAATTGGTAGATAAACGAACACCATACACATAAGTAATTATTTACACATTGTGTCCAATAGTAAATAAAAATATTGACATAATTATCCTTGCATTAATTAATGTTGCAAATTCATCCTTATGTTTATGTTCTACGTGAACAAGTGTGTTATCTAATCATGCAAATGTATTGAAATGGTTCCCTTTGTCACTCACGTATAATTTTTAAATTCTTAACAATTAAAAGAGTCCAACAAAATTCAAGAAACCAAGGTTGGGACAAAACCAAGAAAAATGGGAGGATAATTAGCCTAGGCACGACATGGAACATGATCCCACCCAAAACAACTCAATTCACATCTATTGTACATAACAATTGTTTGGAACAAATGATGAATTTGAATTTAGTCCTTTGTTTCTCCGTTGATAAGTGAAACAACCATAGAACAAATCAAACACAATAATCCATGCCTCGTAAATTTGTGCGTTCTATTTTTAGACGCACAAAATGCACCAAATAAGGGCAGCCTCAATGCACAAAATAAGACATATGCGTGTAGTGTGTGTCCCAAGTGGCAGCATGGCAATAGGAAATGTGTGTCCTACCACACATGTATTTTTTGGGCTCTGGGAACATTTTTGTATTTTCGGGCACATCGAGAAGGCCATAGCAATGTGTGTGAGTACGTGGAGGTCTTAGACCAAAGGCAGACCAGCTCATGCTATCGCCATATCTAAGTTGACCAAATGCACTATGTCATTCCAACACAAGCATGCATTGGAGTTTGACCTCGAAATTGTCGAGTTCAAAGAGAAAGGCAATATGTCGGTCATGATGGGCATGCGCTACCTCTTTTGCATGTACTGAGGTCGTGATTTCGAGCTAGCGAGTCGCAAGCATAAGCCTATCGACAATATTCATACCTTCAAAGCGCCATTCATAAAGTAGCACTATTTGTTGCACTTGAAGCAACATGTTGAAACATGGGAGGATACGATGAAATTTTTGTTGACGGCAAAAATGCATACTTCAACGGCAAGGTCAAGCGCACAAACACGATGCACATGTATATCGACACCAACTAGGATGCCATCTGCTTCACTATTTCGTGCCGATCATCGATATCATTGTCAAGGAGTTGTTCTATTGTGATGACGATCAAATCCTCATTGGCGTCGTTGGCGTTGATGAGGTCAACGAGGAGGACGAGGATGACCACCACATGAACATGGAATGGATTTGTAAGAAGGCGAAGAAGAAGATCGCTTTGAAGCACAACATAATGAAGCTTTTCAAGCTCGATGAGGATAACGAGACGTACATGGTCAACATCCTGAACAACAAGTGCTTTTTCTTGGTGATTGACTACATCAGGTGCAACATATTGTTCTGACAAACCACTACCACGATCTGTGCCGCTAACAACCACCTTAAAGTGTAGAAGTTGGGCGGCATCAACGATCATAACATCAACTAGTATGTTCGCATTCTAATCACCACTAACCTAAACAAGATCATAGATTTATTGTTACACTTGTTAGTCTATGCATTCTTGGTCACTGGGGATGGTAACATGCATCGTAGTAGCTCATATTTCGACATGCACATCTGCATTTACGTTGGCAACATCTTGTTTAATCTGTACTTGGTCACCATCCCAATGTTCGAATGGCACACTGCCAAGAACATTTTCAACTTGATAACCTGCTTCCTAAATACACTGAGTAACATGACGATGATCTGGCGTGCCAAGCTTGTGTCCATGTCGATCGATGGTGAGAACACAATAACTAGACGCCATCATGGCGTCGTGATTTGCCTCAAACAAGCCGTCTAATTGCTGGTGATGTGCATCTGGTGCATGCTGCATTAGATTGACATTGTCATCAAGAAGGTGGCTACCTTGCCTCAAAATCAGTAGTGGATCAAGGTCGTCTACAAGTGTTGTGTGCACCTGCATCGCCAGGAGAAATTCATCATGGATGTGAACCACTAAATGTGCCCAAAGAAGACGAATCGATGGGCGCACCTCGACGACATGCTCAAGTTCTACATTTCGCATCGACGCCAAATCATTGAGCACACGGATGCCCATGCACATTTCGAGTTGTTATCGACCAAGTGGTGGATGAAAATTGCTCATTGTTGCATCATCGATTAATGAGATCAACAACACCGTCGTCTAGTTGCAGAATCGATCACTCATCATCGTTCAGTAGAAGGTCAAGATCAAGCTCCTCAAGGACCTATTGACTGGTATGTTCAAAACCAAGGGCATCATCAAGATCGATGACAATGAGGAGGACATTGAAAACAAGTTCTACGTCAACGACAATTGGTGTGTTGAGCACTAGCACATCATAAGCATGTTAAAGATTAGGGGTCGTTTAGCTAGGAGTGCTATGTGGCCTTGATGAGGATGACTAGAAGGACATGGTGTTATAGATTGCACGATTTGTTGTGTTTATTGTCGTCAGATGCGATTGTGTCAAGGCCGAGCGGGATCACAACAACAACGCAAGCGAGCTCGATGCGTCGCCCTGTTGTGCCGCATGAGTTCGTCAAGGTGGCATCACGACACTTCATCTCAGATGTGTTAAACATGTATTACCCTTGTCTTGATCGCTTTTAGTTCAAAGGAGTATATTGACGAGATTGAGGTTAAGCAACATGACGTGATCAAGCGATATAACAATGATTAACACGTCAAGTAGATCATTGACTTGTACAAACACATGGTGTCTTTCGATGAGGCATGGGACAAGATCAACGTCCCTTTTAATTGGTTGTGCTAATTCTGCGACAGGTTAGCAATGACGTTCCCGAACACAATGTCGGTCGAGTCGGATTTCTCCATTTTGAAATGGGAAAAGGATGACAATCGTTCATCCATGACCGATTTGACGTTGGATGAAATATTATAATGTAAGCAGATGAATCAGGTTTTGATTTTGTAAGCGCCGAACGTCGCCCATTCATGCGCTATAAACGACACTTTTTTGCCCCAAGGACGTCGCAATCATAAAGATCCATGGACGCACAACTTTGATTTAGGCGGTGTGCACAAATTAACTTATTTTGTTTATATTGTGTGAACACACAAATTTATGAGGCCTGTTATAATCAAAGACAAACCATTCAAAAACTCTCAAGTGTTTTGTTCATAAAATTGGAAGAGCCAAAAAAATCCATTTACAAGGGAAAATAGTTGAAAAAGCTGAACTTTTTTTACTTACAAAATTGAAAAAACCATGAAAGTTTCCTCAAGTGATTAGAAGGTTGTAGAAGTGAACATTGATTGCTGTGGTGGCCAAGCCATCAAACCTTGATGTGTAAATGTAAAGCCCAAGTTAGTTAGTTTTGGTTTTACAATACCATTTCACATACCATTGTTGATACCGGCCTATCTCGACGGGTGGTGGTGGTGGCCCAATGTTTTTATTATTGGCGAAATTAAAATTTTAAAATTGGAAAAAAGAGTGTTTTGGAGGTTGTCAGTTGCCAAAAGTTGGGAAAAAAAGGAGAAAACAATTGCCAAATTCCTGTACTTGGTTTTCATTGTGTAGCCAGAAATGTAGAAGGATGATTTTACTTTATTTATAGATTATGCCATATTTGGCTAAATATTTCAAGGGATGATCGCCAAGTTTCTAGATGTTTCTGTCAGTGTTTGTTTTTTGGGCGAAAACTTGCCAACTGAGGATTATTATTTTTTCAAATTAGTGAATTTTTTATTGCTTTTGGATATGTTCGATCGCCAATTTTCCAAAAAAATCCCAATAGATTATATCCTAAGTTATAATAGCAGATAGCCAAAAAAAAGAAAAGGAAAAATAGATGCTAGACTTTTTGTTTCCCTTTTATATTTTCCTAAAAAAATTGGCACTGGAACTTACTATGGATGATTGCCACTTGAGCGACATCACAAAAATTGGAATAAAAAAATTGTACTAAATTAAAAAATTAAACAAACTACTGGAACTTTCTATGGATGATCGCCACTTGAGCAACAGCACACAATTGCCAAAAAAAGAAGAAAAGGTTTCCATGGATGATCGCCACTTTGGCTACAGACCAAAAACCCTAAAAACTCACGGTGCAACGGAAGCCTGCGCTTGCAGAACACTCCTTCGGACCACGACGCTTGCGTCGCGTTCGTTCCTTCGGAGGATTTGGAGGGACGCACGGAAGCAACGTACACACTTACGCACGCGCGGGTGGACTGGCCGATCTTTCTTGGCAAGCTCACGCACGTCGCAAACATCTGTGTGTACATGTGTGTTGGGTTGTGGTCGGTGTGTAGTGGCGTTGTAGCACCGGGCCGCCGCGGTGTCGCGGTAACGGTGATGATGATGATGCCGTGGAGGTCACGGTCAAGACCGAAAAGCCTCGCGGGAAGCAAGGACGCCAAAAGCTTAACGTCAAAATGAAAAACCCAAAAAGCAGGAAGAGACGATCATGGAACGTACGCCATGCCATCGGGTCGCACCCGCCGACCGTGCAGGCAGGCGTTGACACTTGATGCCTGCTTAAAGCTCATGACTTTCGGTGGTCGCTTGCTGATGTAAGGCTTGCTTGCAAATTCCACCCCTTGCGACTCATGAGCTCATGAGAGGACCACCGCCTCCACCCACTTCTCGAAGACCCAATCATGAGAGGACAATCGCCTCCACCCACTTCTTGAAGACCCAAGCAAGAGACAGTAGTTCCTTCTCCAAGCAAAAGTCTAGTTGAAACTCTTTTGTGTATATATATGCTGCAGGAGACCCGGCTGGAACAACCATATGCCTTGCGTGGGAAGGACTATAATTTGCTTGTAGACCTTGATCAATTGCCAGGAGCTAGGCAGATCCGTCGGAGGATGTTATCGGGTATAAGATTAGCACTCTCCTGATCCCTGCTGTAGGTTTTTCCCTCATCCTTTACTACGTCTCCAGATTGTGGGGACTAACAATTGGGTGCAGCTGGATTTGAATTGCAAGTTGTTTTGCAGAGCAAAAGAAGTAGTAGCAGCTGCTGATCTTATGTGTTGCAGCTTGGTGCTTGAGTTGTTGAGCTGATAATTCTTGAGCTCGAAGTTCTGGAACGAAATAAAGAAATAAAGAAAGAAGCAAGCGAGAGCTTCACAATTCAGCAGCAGCGTCAAGCTTGAATCTGATATTAGAAGAGTTTTCGCACAAAACCCAAACCGCAGTTTTATTGTAGTTGGTGAAGCTAGGCTCCAGTTTTCTTGCAGACTAGAAGAGCAAGCAAGCTGAGAGAGGAGACTGCGGCAGGCAGGTAGGCAGCCAGGCAGGCCGGCCTGTGAAGAAAGAGCTGCGAAGTGGGTTGGGTTGGGTTGGGTTGTCTTGGCTTCTTCTGTCTGCAATGGGAGGAAAGGAGTTTTGGACGTTTATGGCCATCTTTCCTGGTCTGGTGGCTTTCGTGACCAGCATACTACCCAGCGAGTACCGAAGGATTCTCGACACTTGGGCCAAGTCTTTGGCGAACTACCTGACGCCCTACGCCTTCTTCGAGGTGCCTGAGTTTTACGGTGCAGGTGGAAATGAGATCTACGACTACGTACAGACGTATTTGAGCTCGTCCACGGCCATCGCCGCACACCATGTGAGCTTATGTCGACCCAAAAACGCCACCCGCAACACTTTCTCGCTGGCGCACAACGAGTCCATCGAGGAGGAGTTCATGGGTGTCAACCTCTGGTGGACTCACCACGTCTCGCAACGCCAGGGCAATGCCATGAACTGGGGCGATGTTCCCCTGGACGAGAAACGCACATACACTCTCAAGATCCGCAAGACGGACAAGACACGCGTTCTCGAACCCTACGTCGAGCATGTCATCGCCACTGCAAAGAACCTCAAAGATCGAACACGCGACCGTCTCCTCTACACCAACGTCAAAGGCAAGGGCGGGTAAATTACCACCTGCAACTTGAGCGCTCTCTCTCTCTCTCCCCCTGAAGCTTTTCTTCAGATTTGAGGGTTTAGATATCTAGCTAGTCATGAGGTTTTCTTCTTCTTCTTCCATGGATTATCGGCGAGAGTGCAGTCAGTCCTCATGCATGTCGGAGAAGGAAGGAAAGAAAGAACTGCCGAGATTCATTCATCATGATTTTGTTTTCGCAACAGCAGCCATGTGTACAAGTGCTGAGTAATGTATTTCATCAAGCTGTGCAGGTACAACAAGAGAGTATGGGAATCAGTGCCATTCAAGCATCCTTCAACATTTGATACCTTAGCCATGGATCTGGAGCAGAAGACGGAGATCAAAGCTGACCTTCTGGACTTCACCAAGGGAGAGCAGTTCTATCAAAGAGCAGGGAAAGCATGGAAAAGAGGCTACTTGCTGTATGGACCTCCAGGGACTGGCAAATCCAGCATGATAGCTGCGATTGCGAATTTCCTGCAGTATGATGTCTATGATGTGGAGCTTACAGAAGTCGCCTCAAATTCAGAGCTCAGAAAATTGCTCATCCAGACCACAAACCGGTCTGTGATTGTGATTGAGGACATTGATTGCTCTCTTGATCTCTCTGAGCGTGTCAAGGCCCAGAAGAAAAAGGCACAAGAGACACAAGAAGCAGTAACTCCTGCTACAAAGAGACCCACCGCTGAGGATGAGGTTAGTTAGCTCCCATTTTCTCCCTCTTGGTACATGTGTTTCTTGTACCATGTGTAATGCAGCTTCCTCTCTCTCTTTTTCATTTCTACAATCCTCTATAAGAGCAGCACCTTGAACAGTCTTTTCCCATCTCTATTTGGATGTGGGTGCATATCATCATAGAGTCTTTCTTATGGGTTCTCTCCAAAATGGCATAAGGGTTGTGGCTCATTTGATCAAGGTTGTGGAACCACACTCGTTGCAGCATGTGCCAAAATCAGAGTGCAATGGATACTAGCTTTCTAGTTGAGATTTGGTTTGTACAAGCTTCTTGTTGTTGTTGTGAAAATTGGGTGCATCATCCATTATAAGGTTCCTCCAAATTTATGTCACTGCTCAAAGCTTTTGTTTCAGCATTCTTTTGGGTTTGTGTGGTTTGAGGTGGATCTTGCTACTAAGGAATATGAAGAATGCATGGTACTAGGAAGAGTATGAACTTTGAAGAGCTGATGATACTAGAAATTGTATGAAGAGCTGACGACTAACCTGAGAATTGTGTTGTGTTCTTGAACATGGTGCAGATAAGCCGAGTTACACTCTCGGGGTTGCTCAATTTTACAGATGGGCTGTGGTCATGTTGTGGCAGTGAACGTATCATTATATTCACTACCAATCACATTGAGAAACTGGATCCAGCTCTGTTACGATCAGGTCGGATGGACATGCACATTCACATGTCATGGTGCACTTTCCCAGCTTTCCAGGTACTGGCATATAATAACTTGGGGCTGAAGAAGCATGAGCTTTTCCCTGAAGTGGAGAAAGCTATATCTGGAAAGGCCATCACACCAGCAGAAGTTAGTGAGTTGCTGATAAAAAAGAAGAGAAATCCTGCAGCAGCACTTGAAGGGCTAATTCACGATCTCCACAAGATGAAATTAGCATCTGAGATTCCAGAAGTTAACATCCTGGAGGATAAGGAGGATGCAATCTCAAAGAGGACAGATGATGCACATCTTGCAGATGCTGGCAGTATTGAGATCAAAGCCAAAGAAGAAATCAAGGATCCTGCAACAACATTGTAACAAATAGATGTAGATTCACAATTGCATTCCGTCAACATTGCTCTTTGAGGGATAGCTGTTTGCAAGAACTAAGATCTTTACAGCTCCTTGATGATTTTTCATTTTTCAGAGCTGACCAAAAATAAAACCCCCACCACTGATGAGATGGGTTCCAGAACCACAAAATTTTGGTGGCATGGATTGCAGAATCCTTTAGTTCGACTGCATATCATGTCTTTTTAAGCAAGCTCTGGATTGCTCTTGTAATAATTAAGCTCTTTAGATTTCCCTTGAGTATGAAGTCGTGGCAAAAAGACCAGCACTGATGAGAACCCAAAATTTTTGTGTAAAGAGTCCATCGCATTCGAAAATCTTTCATTTGATTTAATAGATTTTTTGAGGAATAAATTTTTTTCTTCAAAGGAGCACATAAAGTTCACCTGTCTTGTACTCATTGCAATTTCTGTAATTATTTGTTATTGGAACTCAGTTTGCTCTGGATGTTTTATGTGACTTTGTTAGCTTCAATACTGTTGGGCAGGGATTTGGTAACGCACTGACAAATCATTTTAGCTCCAAAGATCAGACCTAGAAACGGAATGTTGCTATTGCAAATTTGGTAGAATGCAAAATATTGGAATCCATATTACAAATCATGTTTAAATAGTTAACACCTTCATTAACTGGCTGAAATATAGTTTAAAGTTTATGCATATATCAAGGTTTGATTTAATTGAATCTTGGGTATCTTCAAATTTGCCACATGCATTCTTTGGAACACACTCCCTTTCTTGCAAATCCTTACTAGACAGGACAAGGAGATAGGTATTTGCAAATCAAAGGGCTTGAGATGTGCAATTAGCAAGATGCCAGTGAAAGAATGGAAGAAAGTATGTGATATAGTCACCAACCCACAGCAACAGGAATGGTTGACCTTCATTTTCCAACCATTGAATTGGAATACTGAAGGTGTTGGCATTGGACTCAACTTCATTGCTAAGGAAATCAAACTTTAGAGCCAGAAAATGCATGCTAGACTAAGAGTGAGTGATTACTAACACAAATTTCACTCACAGTAAGTCAAGTGTTCCTTCATCCTCCCTTGCTGTAATTTGAGATTCACAAATAATAAGTTTGCCAATCACATAAGACCTGCATAATATCATTTACTCAACTTCACACCTGCACCAGTTTCACTATGTTACCAGGTGACAAAATTGCAACTCACAGACTGTTGCAGCTACCACAGGTGTTTGGAGTATGCTTGGCAGTCTCACCTGGCAGCCAAGTCCCACCTTCCACAACATGGGCTGATGCTTTCATGCACAAAAAATTGTCAACCTGTCAACTTGCATCCACATAAGGTTGCAATGTCTAAACAATATCAATGTGATTTGCAGAGGAAACTCCACAACACCTTGAAGGTAAGCAAACTTATGTTGTGTTTTCCACCCAAACTATATACCTTTATAAGTACTCAGAATTTCTTAATACTTACAATGCTATGCAACATGAAAAGAATTTGGAGGTGACCCTACAGAAGGAACCAAATTGTTCAGATCTGACCCAAAAGTTGAAATCTGTCTGATGCCTATAAATTTGAAAGACACAGCTGAACCAAAACAAACACAAGGATGCATCTATGCATGGACTTGTGCATCATCAAGAACACTGCCTTCATCATGAAAGGTAGCGACTAGCTGCCATTACTTCCTCACTGCCTACTGATCTCTGAACCATGGGGAAAATCTCCAACAAAAGGAAATTTTCTCATCCCAAGGTCCAAACATGATACCTCGCACAGTCTGCTGTGTAAGACCTCATCCATGTCATTTTGCTCAACAGCAAGCATTCAAAACACTTGATTGACCTTTATTTGGATAGGAGAACCCTTCAGTTCACAGTGTTGTCAAGAAACCTCTGGGATCATCTCCTGATGCAGCAGTGCCTGAATGGAGAAGTTACTTGGGTTGGGTACACGACAGTCAAAACTGCCTCATACAACCACAACTATCAGACTCTAAAATCTGGAATTGGGTGAGCTGCTACCAAGGAATTGTGGAGAGTTCAAATCAAAGTAGTCAATTACCCTATCTACTTTGCTTGCAGCTTTCCAACATTGCCTTCAGCACTCTTAGAAACATTGCATCACCTGCCCTGCTTGAGCAAAAATTGTTTGCCATTGGGCTTCTGCAGCCATGTATTTGAATGCATGGTTCCTTGGCCAGGCCAAGGACAGAGAAGACAACCCTTGCACCTCTTACTCAGTGCTAGACTGAATGTATACACGGTGTACATCCTTGTTGCTGAGCTTTTTCCGACATGTGGGGCACTTCTTTTGTGCAAGGATTGCACTATGAATACAACCCTGGCAGAAAATGTGCCCACAAACAGTGGAAGTCTCCTGCTTCATTGTATCCATGCAAATTGCACAACTAAGCCTCAGCTCTTTTTCCTTGGGTTGCTCAGCCAGCACAGGTTCCCTCCGCTTTCGCCTCTGTAGATTATCAACTGGCCCTCAGCAGTTAGTACATCAGATAGCTCAACATTAATACTTGCAACTAATCCATCCCCTTCTCAGTGCAGTGTCAAGATACCACAGATGTTGTATGCAAGTATAGAATAGATCATTCCTCGCTCGTAATCCACAGACTACCTAAGAAGTGATCATTTTCAGATTCTAGTTGCAGCACTCCATAGAAGGCTTGTGTCATAAACTCAGAAAGTTGATCAAACTAGTCAAGTGTATATTCAGATATACTGAAGGACCTTAGGACATGAGGCCACATTGACAGCCAATGCATATGCTCCAGCTGACAAGAAGGCAATGCCATGTTGAGGTCCAGAAGAGATAATCTAGAAAATCCATGGACAAACTAAAGGAGTCAATATGAGCATACCCGGGGATTTTCAGGAAGAAGTATACAATCTTCACCAGGAGTTGTGAGATCAAATACTGGCTTTAATGTGTGAGAGTGATGCTCACTACAAGGTTGAGCCTCACTAAGTGCACGTATTCTGAATTGGCCCGACCCAGAACCTGTGGACAATGGATACAAGAAATAAATATTGCTTTTAGCTCGCATTCTTTTCAATGTGAAAGAAATAATGTGAGGTAGACCTGGAATTCAACTGGGAATACAGAAAGGGCCATTGACCAACAACAGTAGGTACAGTGACCTAGTCAATCTGACTGTAATAATATAGAATTGGAGCCCAGTCTAAACTGTAGTAGTAAGCATATATGTCTAGACTGAAACAAAAGAAAAAAACAAAACTACTCACCACCTGGCCCAAGGCGAAGTTCCAAAGGATCTTCAGGCAGTACAGATTGTTGTGTGGTTCGTCGAGGTGCTGAACGTCCATTTGACTTGGCCTGCACCCATCACATTGAAATCACTAGAGGACTTCAATCACTGCAATTTTCAGATAAGCCTATGAAAATCATGAAACCCTTCTGCACACTCTACAAAGGGACTGTACTCTCCACTATGAGAAATGAAGCTGAGTCAAGGATAGGTCCTTCAGTTGGATCTCAAACCCTAGTTAAGACAATTTAGGGTTTGAAAGTGACCACTACACCATAGAGGTTTGCACACAACCCTAACCCTCCATGCTACTTTTCTCTATTGACAACATTTAACAGATAGGACAACCCATCAGAGTGACAGACAGACCAATTTGCACCAGATCCACCTTATGAGATGAAGGGAAGGAAAATTTTCAGTATCACATCCCTTGA
The DNA here is from genome assembly GCA_963920785.1 of Sphagnum contortum. Lineage (NCBI taxonomy): Eukaryota > Viridiplantae > Streptophyta > Sphagnopsida > Sphagnales > Sphagnaceae > Sphagnum > Sphagnum contortum. Next base: position 6,740,851 of record OY987291.1, on the reverse strand, counting down.
ACACACTGAACCAACACATTGAGAGTCTCTATGATATGAATTCTGAACTCTTCTACATTTTAGATGGTCAAGAACTAGTTGACAGGCACCATGGAGTTATTACTGTGTACAAAGGGGGAGCATGTATGCCCCTCACTGCACCTTGACATCATGTTGGGGATCTTGATGAAAGCAAAGCCAACAAATAGATGACAACAACCAGAATGGTTTGGTTCTGTTACTTGCACCATCAGCTGGAACAAGAAAACTAGATGAACGTGCACAATCTTTCTTTCACTAACATGAAATAAGTTCATATAATAAAAAAGCTTAGATAGGCAGAGATTCTGAGCTCAGCGTCTCCTGATGACCTTCCTCCCACAAATCCCCTCCCATACATAAGATTCACAATCCCACAAATAGTGCAAACGAGCCTCCTGTAACACGCCAAGGCTGTGTCTGAAAAGAGCAGCAGAGCTAGAGCCGGAAATCCATCAAAAACTCAAACTGCCAACAATTGCTGGCACAGAAGCTCTGCTTTCACAGCTAAGAGCAACAGCGCTATAAAACCTTGTAGGACATAAAAAAAAACACAGACCAACACAGCGAAGACACTCGTTTGTTTTTTCCCCAAAATCAGAATAGACAACAACATAACACATCGTCACACGTAAGGGGAGAAGGATGAAGAGGAGAATTAGGGCACCTGGGCAAAAGAACGAGGTGAAGACACTACGACATCATCGTCCTCGTCATCGACTAGTATGGTGACTGACATTGTGCTGGCCACGGTGCCATTCACTACCACAGTTTTGTGTTGCAACTCGGCGGACTCACCGGATCCCGCATTGAGATCAAGGAGACGGCGTCGTGCACGAGTGCACAAATTGTTACTATTATGTTGTGCTCTGCTCGACCCTACACCTGCAGCATTCATGCTCTTGTCTTCCCGCCTCCTCTTCTTTCCTTTCTCTTCAACAACAGACATTTAAAACCCTAGCCCTAGTCACTTCGCATTTTCTTCTCGCAGCTACCCCACCCCTTCCCTGCTGCTGCTGGCACCCCTCCCTCTCCACAATTTCGCCAGAAACACACAAAATTGCTCCTTCCGGCCTCCCCCGATGGCAACAAACTCCTCTCAAAAACGCACAACGTTTTCTCCGTACAAGAAAACCAAGCAAAAAACCCTTTCCTAACTAGTAACACATCATCCTCTCACATCAACAAACCAGTTTCCCAAACGACCTCTTCTCAATCTCCCACACGAATTCCTCTCTCCAACAAACCCTACTACTACAATCAGTTTCTCAACACACAAAGCCTTCTAGTTCTACGTCTACTGCTCCTCTTCCTGCTGCTGTTACGGCTGCTGCCGCCACCGACAACCACAACGTCCGTTTCCAAGTCCACGAATTCCTCCTACCACACAAACCCCAAAGCGCTCACAACCCTATCTGTGCAGCAGGCACACACACACACCCGTTCCTACTAGTCCAGCCACAACAAAATAAAAACCCTGACCGTCCCAAAACAATTCCTTCCTCACTTCCTCAAAGATGAAAATTTCCCAAAAAAAAACATCGCCATTTTATAGCCACTACCACCACCACCACCACCACCAGAATGACGGTCTGTCTGTATGCCTCTCTCTTTCTACGCCGGCTTCCAACCCTTTTTCCTTCACGCGCAGGAGGTATCAAACAGCAATCAAGCGAGCAAAGACAAGGCAGGGCAGCAACAACACATGCAGCTTCGCTGCACGAGGGTTTGTTTCTTGGCAACTACCATTCGACGATTTGCGAGAGAGAGAGAGAGAGAGAGAGAGAGAGAGAGCGCCGTGGCCGTTGTGAGCATAATAATAATAATAATAAAAGAAAAAATTACTTAAAATTTTGTTTTTCGCGAACAAGACGACAAAAACAAATCCCTTTCTTCTTATTTACTAATTTATGCCCACCAAATCGAAAGAGAGGGAAGTGAAGGGAAGGGAAAGCAAGGGAAGGGAGGAGGCTCTGGGCAGTTGTTGCTGAGGAAGAAGCAAACCCCAATTCTCTGTTGGTAGGTAGGTAGGTAGGCACACACACTCTCTCTCTCTCTCTCTCTCTCTACTACCTACCTACCTCTCTCCCCTTCTCTCTCTCTCTACTACCTACCTACCTCCCTCCCCTTCTCTCTCTCTCTACTACCTACCTACCTCTCTCCCCTTCTCTCTCTCTTTCTACTACCTACCTACCTCTCTCCCTCATCTCTCTCTCTCTTTGCTCTATTTTGATGGCTCATGATTAGGTAGGTACCTGCCATTCATTTAAAACTATTTAGTTACACAACTAAATTATATGTACCTACTTAATTTATATAATCCTAGGTAGTACCCATTTGAATTTTGAATAACCTTAATCTGAAAATCTCTATGGGTTTTTTTAATTATTTTTTTACTTGTATGTACCTCTCTAATATATAGCCTAAGAGTGAAAAAAAATTTGGTGGCGAGTTTTTGCCATTTTTCGAAAAATATTCTTAAAAGAATAATGTGTTTTTTCCTCGCGAATTAGACCCAAGTGTATGTACCATAGTCACAAAAATCCAATAAAAGATTGATGTGTACCATAGTACCTTGGCAGCTTGGACAAGTAATCATATTAATTGAAGAAATGTTGAAATCTTCACCTAAAAAATAATAATAATAAATTTCAAAGAATAGAATTTTTGTGAAGGAGTTTTTTTTTATAAATCTTTCGAAATATTCAAGAATTTTTATTTTTTAAAATACATATAGACATACTATAGTTTTTATTACAATTTTGGACCAGCTCAATCTGAAAATTTCAGCATTGGGTTCATAAAATAGTATACTAAGTATTATTATTATCTTTTGAATTTTTTTAAAGGTTTATTTATTTATTTTATTTTTTAAAGTGGTGTTTTTGCAATGATGGGGAGAGAAATCATGGTACCACCATTTTTGGAGTTTTTGTTGTTAGGAAATTGACTCCCTTGTTGACGTCACTCTCTTCCATGAAAATTTTATAAAAGCACTCTGAAGTTTATTGACATCTTGACCAGTGGATTTTTAATAAATAAAACAAATCTATTATTATTATTATTATTATTATTATAACTATTAGTTTTGTGGTTTCAAAAGTTTGGCAATTATTTGCTAATTAGGCTTTTTCATTTTTGGTCGAATTTTAAAAAAAAGGAAAATTTCCAAATTCACGAAAAAAAAATTTCACTGATCTTGACTTGTATTCCCCAAATGAAATATGGAAAATAAAATAGAATAAAATAAAATAATCATCATTATTATCATCATCACCAACCTTGAAACGAAAAATGTGATTATAGTAAAAGAAAAAGCTAATTATGCCACAAATTTTTTATGTGTCTTCTTGTTAAATTCATTTGGGTAGGTATGGGATTTAGTTTGTACACTTTTTGTCTTCTTCATTTTAGGTAATATAAAAGAACAATAATTGGTAGTTCGTAGATAACTTAGGTAGGTACGTAGTCTTTAAGGGGGGGAGGGGGTGGGGGTGGGGTAGAACTTAGGGCATAATATCGCCATTGAAGAAGTCCTACCCAAATTCAAATGGGTGCCCACTACGTCATAATAAGGGCCGATTGTGAATGCTGACTAATCTCTCTGGATATAAATCACGCCACTTTTTGAACCGGGCCCCGCCATTTCTGGGGACTCGTGAGGGCCGGGTTTCTTTGAGGCATTAGGCGCCATTAGGGTCTTAAATGCCGCCCCCTACAACTCCCCCACCCACCCCCCGCGCGCCCCTTAGCCTACCTATTATAGACTGTGTAGGCTCCTAGCTCTCTCTATCAAGGCTTCTCTCCATCCTTGTGTAAGGGTCATATGTTGGGGTCTGTAAAGACCTTCTTGATTTGTTTTAGTGTGTTTTGTAGATGCTCTGCAAGAGCGTTTTAAAAAACTTGTGTGGGTGTTTCAAAAACCGGAACGCCTACCTCTTTGAAAATTGGAATGCTCATCTAGATTGGCATTCGGTTTTTTTTTTTTTTTGAAATGGATATAGTTGGTTTTTTTCTTCATTGGTTTATCACGGAATTTTTATTTGAAATTTTTTTTGAGCAAGTCTTTATTCTGTGCAACGCCCTCAAGGGTTGGGTTGGGGTTTACCGGATTCGGGCCTATGCTTGGCTTTACCTTGTAGGGCTCTTATTCTACTTAATGTGTAGGTTAATGCCCAAGGAGTGAGTAGGGCATTCCTGAAATAAGCCCTAGCCCAAAGAGTGCTTATTTTGAGAATACCCCTCTCCAAACACTACACCTAACATAAACCATGGGCAGAAATGTTTTTTTTTCATTTTTTCCCATGACATTCAGCAGGTACCTGTTGAGTGTAACAAGGAAAAAGGGGGGAGGGGGGGAGGGTCCACAATGCATTTTCCTTTTCAAAATGTCCCCACCAAAGTTGCCAAGGAGAAATTCCGCTGGATAAGGTGCCCTCCAAGTCACAAAATGTTAAATTTGGACTCAGAGACCCTGAATTAGTCTAAGTACGAGATATTTAGGTATGATATATATTTTTTAATTAAATGAATTTTTGGGTTTTTTTTGTTTTGTTTTGTTTAATATGGCAATTAGGAGGCCAATTTAAAGAGATCCTGGGTTTATCCTAAGCATGGGATATTTATAATTTGAATGAAATTTATGATTTTTTGGCTATGAGATTAGTGTAGGTGTTGGTTCATCCCAAGGCCTGATTCACTCAAGTCCATGAACCAACAACACATACGACACTCTGCCACTTTGTGGCAGTGTAAATGGAGGGTACCTTTTTCTATGCTGTGTAATTTATAAGTGTCAGCAACAAGTGGGCATTTTGCTTTTTGAAATGCATGCATCACTTCTTTCTACTACAATACTCAACAAATACTTGGATGGGCTACATCCCGGGCCAATCAATCAATTTATTACAGAATAAAATTGTATCTTGAGCCCCACCTCCCCCAACTAATTAAGGTGTTAATATCTACTCTTACTATCTCGGCATTAAACATCTTATGCAATGTGTCGAAGAATCTTTGCTCATCTATAATCATCTACATGATATCCACCAACTTTTTACAATAGATGGTGTCATACATAATATTTTGCAATGTCAAACATTCACGCATGTAACCCTAGTCTTTCCAATAGACTAATCAAAAAAGAAGATGCATGTATCGTTGGTATATATTATTTATTATGCATTTCAAGCATCTTACAAGATTTGAACCTGTGACCTTCAACATAAAACATTGTTGGTCTATTCAACTGAGCAGACTATGAAAATTATGTTAAGTTGTGAAAGAATCAAATATGTATCCAAGTCAAATGATGGAAAGATTGTCATGTACGATTACAAGAGAGGTGCATTGAAAGCGCAAAGGAACACCAGATTTCGGCCTTCATGCGAATAAGGGCACCTACTCTACTCTTACCAGAATAATATTGGCCAATTATGGGTTGGACATTGCTCTACATGATACTTATTATGTGGTTGCACATTTCCATTATGTTCTTTCTATGGGAGCTATTTTTGCTTTATTTGTAGGATTCTAGTATTAGATAGTGCGAGTTGTAAAATAAAATAAATACACCCAATTTTAAATTGGGGTATTAGCCCCGGCCAAAAATGGTGATGAACATTTTTGGAACAAGAAATTTCATGCGGCCAACAAATTCCCAATGGGTTTTTGTCAAGTTCTCAATATGTTCCCTAAGTTCCCAATGTGTTCCCCAAGGATGTTCCCAATAGCACCCTCAATATAATCCCATATGTTTTGCCCAAAGTCCTCCCCTTCTCACCTATACATGTGAGCCCAAGGGAGAGGCACTCCATCTTTCTACCTTGGGGAGCTTCGATAGTTTCAACTTTGTTTTTGCAATGGGTTAATCAAATTGGGTCATTGCAGGAAAAAAAAAAAGGTTGGACTTGTCATCCACCCCCAACTAATTAATATGAAACACAATAAATACCCCCATTTCTAAATTTTTTTTGTTAGTCTTTTTTTAAAACTTGCAAGTCCTTTGAAATCAAAGAACCCACCAACATTGGTATATATAGATATGTTTATTTTGTTCCACTCAATATTCAATTCGTATTAAATTTCAAATAAATTTTTTTTTTTTTCAATAGAGAAATATTTAATTCTAGTGACAATGATTTCATTGGACCTAGTTTAGGTGGGATTGGCTATAATCATAGGTCGTACAGATAGACAATTTTAAATTGGAAATTTATTAGAGGTTGATTCCTAATCTGTTTATTGTTTATAATTTTACGTCCATTTGGGACCAAAGAATCCATTAGACAAAAGGTAGATCATGGAGGACCGATTGTCCTTTGGTATTGGCGACATGCCACAAACTTGGCCAGGGCGACCATGTTCGTAGTTTGCATGAGTCTAGCAAAAATGTTCGTGCGGGTGAAGGGCAGGGCTGAACAAAAGTGTTCCTTAACTTTTTGTGTATTTGGACAGACAAAGAATATGTGTTCTTCATCTTCAACCTTCCCCAAGTCATGATGGATGTGCTAATTGTTTTTCGCACCCCAAGCAGGGATTTGAAGAACCCTTAGTACATTATTTCAATAGCCTTTATTTTTTTGGAGTTCACCCAAACCTCACAGGCATAGCTTATTGTGGAACGCACCAACGTGTTGAAGAGGTCACAATGTAGCTTAATGTTCATACACGCCTATTGTGTGGGTGTGAGGTCCTTGTCCAAGCCCAACTTGGTCCCCGTTAGGCCCTTGCACCTTCATAGTGCAACCTGACGATCCTCGTTCGTTATGAACTTGAACAGCACCGCGCCAGGGCGTGTGCCTGCGACCGAGGTGGAGGCCCGCGCAGTCGCAAGCCACTGCCGCTTGGTAGCGATGACTTTGGTGCGTAATTTTCATTCGACCCTGCTATAGCTCTATGTTGAGCCGTTGTACTAGCTCCTTCTCAGTCTCACCTTCCTTGACCTCGAAGCCTGTGAAACATAGGTTGAGTTTGCACTCTTCTTGTTTAGGCACATTAGCTAAGGTCTCCACAGCCTGGTTGACCACTTGGCGCATGTTCTTGGCCATCATCGTGGTCCACTTAGGCTCCTCCATAAACGCAACCTTGGCTGTGACAACCGCAGCTACTTCGTTCTCCATTAGCTGGTTGACCGCAAGGTTGCCAACGGTTGTGAGAGACACAATGTTCTCAATGGCCACCTTCATCTTGGACAGCCGCGTGTCAATATGTGAGCTGTTGATCTTGAGGCCCATGACTAGCCAATGTCCAACTAGGGTTGCCTGGTAGACCATTACAGGTGCATTGTATGGGATGTTAAGCTCAGTGTTGTTGTAGTGTGTCTTGGCAATGTCCTTTTTTAACGTGAAAATGTTCAACACTATAGTGAAAAGACATAGCAGCAGTGCGACATCAAGTGCCATCGTGGAGTTTTTCAAATCTTAAACTCTAAATCAATGTTTACTTTTTAAAAGGACTTGAGAAATCAAAAAGCACTGGACTGAGACGCTAGAGACAAAGGCAAAATGACTGTAACCAAGAGCGAAGCACCCCAAAATAATAATAATAATAATAATAAATTCAGATCAAGAACCTGGAATCTCCAAGCACTGCTGCAACCAACGATTATATCTTCACTGCCCTGCTCTCTTGGCTGCTGGGGCTCATCATCGTTGCCATTGTCAGGCCGCCAGGAGCAAGCAGGGCCAAGGACGCGATGGACGAGGAGGGCGAACGAGCTTCATGGTTGTTGCTCTTAGCACTTTTGCGCGTTGCTTCGTACGTGACAATTGTCGCTCTTGTAGGGATCCGCCGCTAGAAATCTCGCCCCATTTGTCTGGTGTGTGCGCGCGTCTTGTCCCTTCCTCCCTGCTCTTCTTCTCCTCTGTTTTCTTCTTCTTTTATTTCCTGAACTCCAATTCTGGAGTTGATTCTTTTTCTTTTTCTTGTTCTCCTCCATCCGCAAGTTTTTACTTCATGTGTTTTGACAAAGAATCGTGTCCAAGAGAAGTTCCACAAGTTGAATGCGGGGTGGGGGCTGCTCTGTTGTTGCCGCTTCAAATCAGGTATAAATTGGTTCCTAAGAAATTGGACCCTAGACCCTTGTTAAAAACCTTGCACACACACACATAGACAAAGACACAAAGAAAGTGTATTTTTCTTTGCTGGGCCACCAACAACAACTATAGTAAAACCCGTCTAAATTAATATTGCCTAAATTAATAACCTGTGATAATTAATATGTGCGGTTTAGTCCCAAGTCGAGCCCCATACATTTTTTAATAAACCTCCGAAAGTTAATGATTGATACTCCACAGGCAATCCTGAAATTTTTTATATTGAACTCCACACGCACATATTAATTATCACATGTTATTAATTTAGGCAATATTAATTTAGACAAGTTCTACTGTACAAATGTTACAAATGGCACGAGGGAGAATTATTTAATGACCCTTTCTTTATTAATATCCTGTCCAAATTAATACAAAACCCCTAGTCCCGGCAGTATTAACTTAGACAGGTTTTACTGTACTTACTTTAGCATGTGGCAATAGCATGTTGCAAAAGTGACCATTTTTTTTCCCTACCCATTACCTTACCTAGATATAAAGTTTTTAAGGATAAACATTTTACAAGTTGTAATATTTCAAAATGTCCTTATGGAACCTTAGATATTGAAAGAGAAACAAATCTTTTTTATTTTTTTCAATGTGTTTTTGGAATCTTTGTATCTTTTCAAAAACAAATTGAATCTTTTTGTCTTTCCAATTTTAGACACATGTTTACATGCAATTTCATATAAATGTGAATATATGTTATTTTATTTGAATATGCTGAGATTATTTCAAGAGATTAACCAATTTTTTATTTTTTTTGAGATTAAGTTATTTTTGATAAAAACGTCTCCTTTAAATACCTAATTCAAGGATTTAATCCCCACTTACTTATATGATTTAATGTTTATCCACCCTAATTATCTTCAAAATTTCAATGAATTAAAAACAGGGGTGACTCATTAAATCTCCCATTAAATGATATTTGAGCAATATTTTGTACAATTTAGGTGAAACTCGACTCACTTTTTACTTTTCAAAGTTTTTGGCCGTGGTACCTGGTGGGTACAGATCAGATACCCGCTGGGTATCATGGTAAACAATTAAAAAAGTAAGGTGGGTGTTTCCCTATGCGAGCATTTCGTTTTTCGAAATGCCCAGTGTGGCTGACATGTGAGTTGATGTGACAAGCTGATGGGCCATCTCCTTTACGCCGAGGTCCCAAAATTAATAAGGATGTGGAAGAGGACCTCGGCACAGTCACGCACAGGAGAGAGAAAGAGTGAGAGCGAGCGCAAGCGAAGAGACGAAGCTCTCCACACAAAGAATCAGGGTTAGGGTTTGATCAGAACATCGTCGTCGTCAAGGGAGTAGCTGCTAGCGATGGCGGGAGGCATGGAAGTGCACAAGAACCGGTACGTGGAGGATTGGGGAGCCGCAAGGGAGAATCTGGAGAAGACTTTCCGCTTCAACCGTCGCACTTTGCCCTTGGCTATCATCTTCGGCATTGCGGTGCCGTATGTCACCTACAGATTCATCGTCGCGGATTTTGTGAGTCTTGTTTCCTGCCTCCCTCCCTCCCTCCCTAAGCCCCCATTTCCCCACTTCTGCTGCCTCCCGCACTGGTCACAATTATTGCATCACCGCAGAAGTTTGTGTTTGGCTGGTTCGTCAGTCATCGCTTCCTGATGTGTATGAGTAGAACAAATGTTGGAAGCCAGTGAAAGCATGCACCAGGTCTTAGCACATCATGTCAGCAAATGCAAATTCAGCCTGGTAGTGATGGAGGAAGCTGGAACAGAGAATAGTTGAAAAATCTGATGCCTGGAAAGTCTGTCACCTTACAGCTTTCGTCAGGAGAAGAGAAGCAGGTGAAGTTAAAGAAGTCTTGTCGGCAAAGAAGATTATGCAAACAGTTTGCATCTGCGGTGTGGTCTTTGCTATCTGGGTTTTACCCTGTTGTTATAACTGCATTGTCTTGAAATTGTAGCAGCAAGAGCTCTGATTAAGTAGGGAGTGGGATGCATGGGCTTGTTGCAGAACAAGCAGGATGAGTTGGCTGGCCGTCCTCCACGCAAGTTTTTGGGAGCTTAAAAGCTGAGGATTGGCCACTCAAGGTTTCAGAAATCATGAAAATTCTCCTGTGAACTACGGTTTTGGAGAGAAATCATGTTTCCTGATGTCAAGCTATGATGAAATTCTGACACGCTCTCATGTATTTGCAGTGGTGATGCCTGCCCTCTGTGTGGAGTGTGTCTATCTTTCTGATACTCACATACAGGTTTTGGGTATCCTGGGAAGCTGCTTATCAATATATCTCTGGAAGCCTAGAACTATTATGCTGAGCAGTAGCAGAAGTCTCCCTCACCTCGTTCTGTTGAGAGTTCTACTACAATGGTTTTTTATCTTTGTGACTACAGCAGACCTCATTGTGAAGTCCTACCTGTACCACATGTGGTCCAAACCATGAATAAAAATTTTAGTATGTAAGGACACTGCCTATGTCTTTTTAATTTGAATTAGACAGTAACAGTTGAGAGTAAGTTACAGCTTTCCTAGCATTGCACATGTGTCTAGGGAACTAAAACATTTGCAGTCACTTCAAATGACTCACCAAACCTGCACTGCTGCTATGACTGCAGTGGGCTGCCAGCTCATATGCTTATGTGCGGCTTTCTGGGTTCTGAGAGAGACAGGAATTAGTATGTTTCACTGGACTGTCATAAGCCTGGGTATGGCTAGTGCTAGCCACAGAACCCCCTGATAACAACTAGGACTACTTGCCTGGGGACCATTCAGCTTGTCCCTACTAGTTCTCTGGAGCTACAGAAACTTAGCGACCTCCTGGCAGAAGAAGTTCTCAGTTACTGTGGATCCTCATTAAATTTTATTAGACAGCTCATTAAGTCTGGCCTTACCAGGGATCTTTTAATGTCTGGAGGTATGAGCAGATCTGGATTGAAATGGAGATGAGAGTGACAATGTTTTCTTGAAGGCAAGAATTTTTCATTGTCTTCATGAGCAAGATGGGATTGTGGTAGGGAGAGAGGACTGGTGACGTAGAGGTTAGGCTCCTGGGTTCTTCCAATGGTACCTGAACAAGTGAGACATTGTCACTGTTGTTCATATGGCTAGTTATATATTGTTCTTTGTTCAATCTTTACCCTTCTGTGTTTTTCTTCTTCCTGGCTCTTCGGTCCTTATCTGGAAGTCTTTCTTTGACTTCGAGGAAAAGTGTTTCACCTTGCCCTGCCTTTCTTTATCCTGGGTATGGAGATTTCTCAATCCACATGAGAGTTATTCCCTCTATTTTCCATAGTCTGAAAGTTGAAGGGCAGGGTTGCCCCACCCTGGCAAGGGCTACAAGGGCTACTGTCAACCCTGCCCTTCACAGTGAAGGATTTGATCAACTCTTGTCAGTTAAAAGAAAATTACAAAGGAATTTCATTAAGTGAATGGAGATGAGGTGATCCTATACTCTGAGTTTGTACTTATAAAGGTATACATGTATATATTGAAGGATTTTTTGAAGTGCTCTTCAAATTGGAAGAGTCATTGGCTTAGTTCCCATTGGGATTGAAGAAGTACTAAAGTTGTTGCCATGAATTGGAAGGATTCAGACTTCTTTTTGAATAAGTTTCAATTTCCATATTGAGACCTGGTTGCAAATATGCATCTACGCATGCTTTCCTTTCACTCTCAGCAGTGTGTACATAATTGGTATACATAAAAGGATATGTTGCATTCAACTGGGACTGTTCCATAGTATGTAATCGGTTTCTCTGTCTCTATTCAGGTATTTCTCTACGCATTTTCCTATGTGAGAAAGGTATTCATCTGCTGGTTCCATTGTTGGTTCTGGCAATATCACTTGTGATGTTCTCTGCATTTAGCCAGAGTCTATGGCTTCAAGTGGTTTAGCTATTCTTGTAACACTGATTATTACTATTATTTTGTCCTTGTTGTTGTTGTGGGGGAGAGGGAGCGGGATTTTGCTCAGTTTGGATCGATGAAAAAAATGAAACATATTCTAAAATTGATAACCAAAAATTTGGACATGTCCACAAATGTTGTTGATTTTTGACAAGTTAGTGTGTATTTTTTTGTGACATGCTAACTTTTGTTTTAACTTTCATTGTGGCAAATAACTTTTAGAAATTGCCTTTCAAATGACAAATTTGCAAGCTTTTTTCATTTCACAAAAAAATTATCTAGAAGGTACAACTTGAGTTTAAAACTTTGACAATTACTCTGAGGTAAGAATCCTACAATTTTTCATGTTTTGCCACACCTCAAAAATTGCCTTTTAGTCCATAATCTCTACCTCAATGTTGCATAATGAAACTCTCATCAAAGCATTTAGAGCATCCAACTTCAAAAAAGCTTGCAGGTGATTTTTTTATCACATTTTATTTGGAAATGCCCCTCTCACAAATAGTGATATTTGTAACAATAACAATTTTTTTTGCAAAAGTTATATGAAGTGTGACCATTTAGCAAACCACAAATTCATGCTTCCACAACACCTCCAGGCTTCAAGTAGTGATTGGTTGTTACGTTCATGCCTTAAAATCTCCACAAATTCCAACACTTCACTTTTGCTTGTATCCCTTTGAACCTTTGAAAACTTGAATTTTGATGTCAACCTTCCCAATCAATGTTCACACATATTGATACATGTCTCTTCTTCAATTGAATAACACTTCGGGTTAAACAACTTGTGTGCATTGTACATAGGAAGATTAGGAAATTTTTCATTGAAATTATTCACAACTACTTGCACATAGTTTGATCCCATGTTCATGCACTCCTCTTGACTATCATTTTTATCAATAATCCTTCCATGGTGCATGGGGTGATATGTACCTTTAAGGTCATTTGTTGCCCCCCTCTTAAAGTACAATGAACTCATGCTCTTGATAAAAATGATCCTCAATGTTTTGTCAACTAACCAAAATTTGGATGAGAGCCACATAAGAAATGTATTTTTAAAATGGAAATCGATTCATTTAAAGTACATCCAATTGATAAGATATCAATCATGTTAGATTGGAAATTTTTGTTCAATTTATTAGTTTCACCAATACATCAATTACAAGATGAAACATGAATTGAAATTTTAAAATGATAACTTGTTGATACCAATAGGACTCCAATGCTTGAAAAACATCAAGTGTAACTAGCATGTAGTATAAAATTCTTTCTAAAACTAGACCTTGAAAGATTGCAAGTTTGCTAATGGTAACAAATCAAATGAATCCGTGAGGCTTTTCAATTCCTTTCCTTAATTGTGGCTCCTTCCTACCCAAGTAAAAATTTTGTTTGCAAAATCATCCAAAATCAGCAAGTATAGTACAACTTTGAATGCATCACCTATTACAAAAACCTCTTGATGAACTATACAATGTGTCTTTGCCAATGTCGGATGGAACTTTTTCTCACAAATGAATTGACAACCCCTAATAACTTCCTATCATAGAAGTTGCCCCATCAATAGCAAAGGCCACCAATTTTGACAAATTTTAACATAACTTCTCCAAACAAGAAAATAAAGCATTGAACATATTTTTTCTTCTTGTATCCCTGATAGCCAACAACTCCAAAGAAAATGTCATTTGAAAGCCTCTCCCTTGAGGACCCAAATGACAACAATAAACTATCAAATGTTGCTCCATGGTTTGATCAATTGACTCATCAACAAAGCTAGAATACACATGAGATGTAGAAGCATTAACATGCAATATACTTTTGAGATGCTCAAATAATGCCACAAAAACTCAAGGGTATTTGATCTTGATGTATAAGCTCCATTATCATCATTGATGGGCATAAAAGAAGTGCCCAAACTTGTCAAAAATTCACATTCACTTTCATAACTCAAGATGGACAATCTTGAATCATGGTGAAAAAAGAACCTCTATGCAAGTAATGATTTTGACATGTTCTTTCTCAAGAGCATTTTGAACATATCTAGACATATGAACCATACCAAATGGAAGAAAGTGTGAAGCTTCCCATCTAACCACTATAGTTTTGTGCTAATTGCTTTTCTCATGTGGTCAAAAACACATGGTTTTCACATGCTTTTGCCACTTCCCCTAGAACCATGTGGGGCTTTAATACCAAATTGTACACAAATAACACATATTTCATGAAACTAGTATTTGGTGGCCCACCTTCATGTTCATCTACCACTTCTTGCCATGTTCCATGATGCTTTGAATGTCCGGTTATGATTTCTTTCAATGAGGAGAAAAAAAATTAAATTGTGCATTTCCTTGAGATTCTAAAAGATCTTCTATGTTTGAATTTTCACTTTGTGAAAAAAATTGATATCATGTGCAAGTTGCAAAAAAAATTATGCACAAGAAGGTAATAATTTCAAGTACATTCTAAACATACCAAAATGTAGAATGTGTGTTAAAAGTTGTGATTTCATTGCAATTTCTAACTTCTTTTATTATTGGGTATTACCAAACATTGTTGTTTTAGTATGTTAAACATTGACATGTCAAAACAATCAATACATTATAACATTTACATAATTACATAACAATAGTGTTTTTTTTTTAGTCAAGGCAAAATTTCACTTCTCTTGGGGAGTCACATCCTCCATAACAAAAGTCCACATTTACAATTTGTCAAATATGCTTTAAAACGAGGTTTAGGGTGCCAAGTTGCATCAAATTTCTATATTCATGAAAAAATTTCTATGAATTTTTTTATTGTTTTGATAGTTTTATCAAAACTTGCTAGCATTAAAGCTAAATCTTTTGTGGTATGATGACCACCCATGTTACATCTCAAAAATGGAAAAAAAAAAAAACCACTACATAGAAGATAGGAGATGCAAGGTTAAGTGATATGAAAGTACATGTTTCTTTGTATCATGCCTTTCTAAACTCTACCCATTGAACAAAGAAAACAAAGTAAATTATCATGGGACTTTCTTTAGTCTTCTCGATTTAGAGGAACCCAACATTGTAGATGAATTTGAAGCCATGATGATTGAAGTGCAAGTTGTCAAACTACGCTTTCAAATACAAGGTGTTTTGATGTTATCAAAAGCCAAAGAGAAGTAGGTCCAAAAAAACAATCTTATGATTTTCAAAATAATTAAGATGGGTGGCTTGGAAAGAATGGGTTAGAATTATAAAGGTAGACTTTAGGCACTTTACCAAAGTTTAGAGTTGTGCACTTTAGTTATAAATACCGCATCCTCAAAGTTATCCCAATTGACAACAAACATTCTTATTGTTAGAAGGCCCTAATATCTATCTATTTTTAACAATCGTTCTTATTGGTGAATGGCCCTTTTTTTTTTTCTTACCTTTCATTTGATAGCCTCTTTTTCATAAACTTACAAAATGACATATAATTTTAAAATTTTGCATTTCATTTGATAAAAAAAAAATTGGTTTGCCTTTTATTTGTTTTGGGACCTGTGCAAAAATCAACCTTGTCCATGGTCATAATAAGAAAATTATGACAAGTCCAAAAATTCAAATTATTTATTATCATTCATAAGTGTCAAGAATCAATATATCCCATTATAATATCATACTTTTAAAGCTAGTTAAGCATCATATTGTCCAATAAACTATTTTAGCTACTCAAACCATGAGTAGCATAGGAAATGTGCACATGAACTTGAGCACACAAAAGTTGAGGCATACATAAATAGTCAAACACATGAGTCACAAAGAGATACATAGTACATATCATCATGACTTTGTGAAACTTTGATTATTATGATGAGTCTACGACTACTATTATATTTGTGAATGAGAATCTTGAGAAATCACTATTTTCAAGACTAGGTTAACAATAGTCAAGGGGGAAGAAAAGAGACACCAATCAAACTTGCATAGTCCCATCAACAAACATTGGGAATGAGCTTTCAAGTGTGAAATTATGTGTGCATTGTTGATGGGTTTATGTGTAAGATACTTCAAATACTAACCTTGCATTTTAAATTGAAGTTTTTTCATACATATCTTATGTATAAATATTATCTTTGACAACTCAATTTTGCTAAGATGTTTTGAACATCTACCTTTTCTTCTTAGAAGAGTAACGTATGTTTATTTCATTTGTTCTATGTAGTTTTACACCATCTTATATAGTAAAGGACGTTGTGAAGCTTCCCCTTAATCCGTCCATCCATCTGTCCTGTCATCCATCCATGGATGGCATCATATAATAATCCTCTACAATGTGAAGGCTGAAAAACTCCTGTAGTCTTGCAAGTTGCCAAAAGCTAAAAACTAATTTTTAAAAACTAAAAATTGTTGAAAAAAAACTTGAAAAACAAGAGAAAAAATCTTTTTAAAACGACACAAGAAATTTCAAATTAAAAAAGAAGAAGACAAGTTATTAATAAATAAATAAAAGGAAACAAAGATGTAACACAAAAGAAAAAAACAGAACAAATATATATTTTAAAAAGGGAAAAAACACGAAAAAAAAAAAAAAACAGAAAAACACTTTAACAATTGGAAACTTTTTTTAAACACTTAAACATGAAACAAAAAAGGGAAATACAGTAAAATAATCTTAAAAGAAAATTTAAAAATAGATGAAAAAAAATAAGAAAAAAAACAAAGAGCAAAAGAAAGAAAAAAAAACCATACTTGAAAAAAAAATGAGGTTTGTCTTCTTTTTCCAAACTTCAAACCTGCATCTAATCAAACAAAAATAAATTTTTTTTTCTAATTATTTCTATTATAAAAAAATTAGGAAAACTAGAACTTTTTGAAAAAAAAATAGAAACAAAATAAATAAATAAACGCATAAAAATAGAAAAAAATGAAGATAGAGAAAATAAGAATAGACAAAAATTAAAACATGAAACAAACATAAACAAAAAAAAGTAAAAACACAAAAACTATAAAAAGGAATGGAAACAAATGAAACAAGGAAAGGGAAATACAGTAAAATAATTTTAAAAGAAAAAAAATTGCAAAAAAGAAGAAACCAAATAGAGAGTAGAAAATAAGAAAAAATAAAACATATAATAATGAAGAAAAACCCTACTTGAAAAAGAATGAGTTGTGTCTTCTTTCTCCAAACTTCAAACTTGCATCCAAATAAACAAAAATACAAAAGTGAAAAAGAAACACTTTATTTTTATTATAAATAATAATAATAAAGACAGAAAACACATTAAAAAAAGAAGAAGATAAAGTTATTAAAAAAAACAAAAACATGAACCAAACATTGCTGAAATAACACACCTGTGCATTAGGCACAGGGTTCAAACTAGTTTAACTCTATAGGAGGAGGAGAAACGTTTGTAATGCATATAGTATTAAAGTTATCAGTAAAGTCAACCGTCTTCACCCTGTCTTTGGGCCTGCACCCACTATGCCCTCTTTCAGTGGTACCCATAAAGTAAGGAAATTTTATTAAATCTCAGTTCAAAAGGTTCAAGAGTGATTATAGTACTTGTACAGGCAGGAGCACTGCAACCATGTGATGCAGCAGTGGAGACGCTCAGGAAAAAGGAAAGACAGGATGAAACTCAGTTTACCTCCACCAAAATTGGAGGAAAAACTAGTTTGGGTCCTACTTACTACTATAAGTACTAGGACCCAAACTAAAGTTCGAACTTTGTGCATTAAATGCTGAGTATCTTTCTATTATTCCAAGTTTACCAAAATGAGGCTGCTTGGTGTTCATCCAACTACCCTTTCAAATGAGAAAAGGTCCTCAACATGTTATGACCAATTTTCGCATATTTTGCCAAACATATTTTGGAAATGGAATATTTTGTCACAAATATTCCCTGTTTTTTTAATAAAGAAGAATTGTGAAAAAAAAAACGAGCTTTTTTATTAAAGAATTGCCGAGAATTGTCACAATTGCCTCCAATATAATAAAAAAGGTGCTTAAGATTGTTTTACTTTCATATTTTTTGAGTACCCTACTACTACTACTACCTTGGCAGCTTTGACACTAAATTATATTATTTTCAAAAATGTTGAAAATTTCTCAAATTTTTTTTTCTTCAAATAAACAAAGAAAAATTGAAGGAAAAAAATGAATCTTCAAGAATATTGTATTTGTCAAAATGAAAATTTTAAATTTAAATAATTAATTGATAAACATGTGTCAAAGCTGCCTGCTTACTACAATATTGCCAAATTTGGCTAAATATACTTTATGGATGATCTCCATTGAGCAACATAACAATTTTTTTAAAATAAAAATTAAATGTTTTTTTCCCACTTCTCACTAAATACATGTCACTAAAGGGGGAATGCCCACTCCAGAGGGCCTCCCCTAATTTAAGGGCAGTAGCCCAAGAGTGTAGGCCCAAAAATTAAGGGAGGCCCATGGGAGGCCTCTAAGATGCCCACGGGAACCCTCAATCAAAGAGGTGTTCCCCAGCGTAAAGCACCAAAGGTCTTTTATTCAAATGACAAAAGGCCTACATGTGATCCCCTGAAGGGGTCCTTCAACTAAGGAACAAATCTTCCATGCCACAAGGTGGTTTCAAAGGGTTCCCATCTTCTCAAGTTCTTACATAGGTAGGTTAAAGACCTACCTATCTGTTGTTTGGCCACGGGAACCTTCTTGGGTAAGGCCTCTTAGAGGCTGTATCTTAGTCAAGGAATTAATGTTCAATTTTGACCTAAAGGCCCCTGATTTAGTCTAAGGACCCCTTCATTTGTTATGAAGGGTCCAAAATGCAACCCAAAAAAACTTTGGGATTGTTACCATGGTACCCCAGCATATTTGCTAGTTCATCCAAGGCCACAAAAGACACCTCAAAAATATTAATTTTTTAATTTTAAAAAATAATTACAAATTAAAAAAAATTAATTAAAAAAAATTCTGAAAATAACTAATAAGTTTACCCCCAAAAGCAAATAGGCTACACTACTAAAGTTCAGCAAAAGCCTGACAGGCTACAGACCAGGTGGATGTAAATTATTTTTCTGGCAATGGTCAGTTGACTAAACACGACTAGTTGATGTGGTAGCTGGATGAAAGTAGGCAGAAAGAGCGTTCCGAAACAATTTTGGATGAACGTAACAAACGTGCTTTGTTGTGACATCCGAAGCTTCCCTGGAATCACTGATTATTTTATTTTATTTTATTGTGGCGGGAAATTCGCCATTTTGCTAAATAAAAAAAAGTCCCAAGCGACATGGTCAAGGGAACTCTTAGGAAAATTTCCAGAAAACAATAGCCACATTATCGAGGAAGAAAGTTATGAAATCGCCAAGATTTTTTGGAGTATTTTGGCAGATTTCTAGCTTTCTTCTTTTGAGATCGCCATATTTGCGCAATAGGTTTTAAAGGTTCGCCAATATGATTCCTAGATTTTTCTTCTTCTTTATTTTGTGTCTTGTAGCCAGATTTGGCTAAATCCTCTTGTGGCTGATCGCCACTTTTGGTGCAACACACAGAGTGCTTGGAACACGCTAAGATCAACTTCCGACACTTTGGTGCTCTCGTTTGTCGTTTGTTTGTTGTTGTGAATTTTCTGTTCCTCCTTTTTTGGGCGGTGGAAAAGCTTGGGATTGCTTGCAGAGATAAGCTAGAAACACATCTTGTTTTTTCTGGTATCTGAAAAGAATTTTTCTTTTCCTTTTTTGGTTTGGGTATTCGAGATCTAGAGGAGAAGGGATTTCGAATCAGCTTCTTCTTTTCCCAGCTTGCTTGATCTGTAGGCAAGTTTTGGTTGTTGGATGTGGGCAGCAGAGGTTTGAGAGTTTTCTGTTGTTGTTGTTATTTTGGATCTCTGCTGATTTTTTTTTCTTTCTGTGAAGAGAATTGTGAAGCCGGCTTGCTGTTTCAAAGGAGAGGTGTTAAGAGTGTGAGAGAGAAACACAGAGACATACAGACAGACAGAGATGGCGAAGAGGGCGTTGCTGGTAGGGTGCAATTACCCGGGCACCCAATGTGAGCTGCGCGGATGTGCGAATGATGTGAGGCGCATGCGCAGAACGTTGGTAGAACGTTTTGGGTTCGATGAATCCGACATCCTCATGATGCTGGACACTGACCCATCCACGCTGCAGCCGACGGGAGCTAACATCAGATCGTCGCTTAGGAAGCTCATCAACTCGGTGGAGCCTGGTGACGTTCTGGTATTCCATTACAGTGGCCATGGCACACAGGTGAGAGCGAAGCACATAAGCCCTTCTTCTCTTCTGAATAAGAACTTTAGACTTGTTTTCTGGAGTGTAAGGAGGCGTGATGGGCATCATGGCTTCTTCTTCTTCCTCTTTTGACGAACAATGGGTGATGAGCATGGGTGATGGGCATGGCTTCGTCTTCTTCTTCTGATGAACAATGGGTGGGTACCTATCTGGACATGATGCAACAGGTGCCACCAGAGAGCGGAGCGCCTGGTGAAATGGATACTGAGGAAGCCATTGTGCCCACTGACATGAATCTTCTCACGGGTCATTTCATTCTCTCTCCATAAGCCCCTTTACATGCTTATCTGGTTTTCTCTACTCCCTGAATGGAAGAAAACCAACGCATTTTTGGGTCTTGGGTGGTGTGTTGTGGGTTGTTGTTGGGCTTCACAGATGATGATTTCCGAGATCTGGTCAACCAGATTCCTCCAGGCGTCACGTTCACCTTCTTATCAGATTCTTGCCACAGTGGAGGAATGATTGACAATGAGAAGGAGCAGATTGGGGGTGGCCGAACAGGAGGAGGCTCTAGTGCACAACAAGCTTTTCTGGGAGGAGGTGGTGGTGGTGGTGGTGGTAGTGGTGGTGTGGAAGGAGGGCTGATGGGATTGATCTCACAAGGTCTGCAAGCATATGCAGGTCAAAGGGGTGCCCAAAGTCAGACTCGGGATTTTCCCTTCCCTTCTTCTGGGGGAAGGATACAAAAGGAGGAGGCTGCATCATACAGGGAGGACCAGGGTTACAGAGAACCACAGAGGTTGTATGAGCAGCAGGAGGGCTATGGAGAGGATGGGTATGAAGGAGAGGGCAGAAGACTCCAAGGCAGTGATGAGTATGGAGGTTATGGAGGCAGGAGACCACAGGAAGAGTTTTATGCAGACCGCAGAGGCTATGGTGAGGAAGGGTATGGAGCAAGAGGACAATATGAACAGGAGGGCGGCTATAGGGAGGAAGGATATGAAGGAGATGGCAAAAGACGTCAGGAAGAGTTTTATGAGGGCCACAGAGGCCGTGGTGAAGGACATGAAGGGAGGGGACGAAGGTTGTATCAACAAGAGGGCTATGGGGAGCAAGGGTATGGAGAGGGCAGAAGACACCACCAACGCAATGATGAGTATGAAGGCGAAGGAAGAGGAGGTTATGTTAATGAAGGTTATGGAGGCAGAAGACAGCAGGAAGAGTTTTATGAAGGCCGCAGACAGTATGGTGAAGAAGGGTATGGAGGGAGAGGAAGGACAGAGGAGGATTACAAGGGAGAAGGACAAAGAGTCTATGGGGAGCAAGTGTATGGAGAAAGGCCCACAAGGGGCCAAGGTCAAGAGTACTATGAAACAGAAGGTGCAGTGGGATATAATGCTGGAGAAGGCTATGGAGGAGAAGCATATGGGAATGTGTATTCTGTAAGAGTTCCTCGTCTACTACCAAACCTATACTGATGGTGATCCATATCAGACACTGCTCATATTTTCCTCAATGCTGCTGAAACTTCCTAGGTCATTAGCCCCTGTTCATCTCACAGTCCTGATTTGTAATATGATTCAATTCCTACACCTGGCTCTCTGATGTGCTTAACAATGTGGTGACTTCCAGGGAAGAAGGTACGAAAGAACAGCTGAAGAAGGCTATGGTGGTTATGGGGGAACTCAACCAGCACCTAGCTACTATCAGAGCCAGGGTGAAACTGCGTATGGCTCACCACGTGTAGTTTCCAAAAGCATTCCAGTTGGTCTGCTTACACAGATATTGAGCCATAGAACAGGGCAAAATGTTCAAGTGGGAAACATTCGTACAACAATCTTTGACATGTTTGGAGAACAGGCTAGTCCATCAGTGAAGATGTTTGTGAATCTGGCTCTCAGCCAGCTCCAGGTAGCATACCACAATATCTGCTGCCCTCCTATTTTGAAACAATTTGATTTGTTGCCATAAGCTACAGCTGATTTGGATGCAGAGGCAAGAAATAAGGTTGCCTGCAGTGGATTTCAGAGATGGGGTAAGTCTCTGGTGTTGCAGTGAAGTTTTATGATTTGGTTTGTTGTAATTGGTCACAAAAATGCTTTAAAAGATATTTGTGCAGTGATGATTATGTGAAACCAACCTACTGACACAAGAGAACATTCTTATGCAGCAGCAAGGTAAAGGTCAAGGTGGATGGTTAGGGACCATATCAAGTCTAGCCAGTCAGTTCCTTCAGACAAAGCTTGATGACCAGGGACCAGAGGATGCTGCAAACTATATGGCACCTGCTCAGCACGCTCAATTTCCTCGCCCTAAGACTCGTGTTGCCTCTGATGCTAGCATTCTGGTAAGTGGCTGCCAGGCGGACGAGACATCAGCAGATGCAAACCCAACACCCGATCCAACTAGCTCATATGGGGCATTTAGCAATGCAGTCCAAACAGTGCTGGGCCAGAATTCATCTCCTATGACAAACCGTGACCTAGTGCTAGCAGTTCGGCATGTGCTTGGACAGCAAGGATTTAAGCAGCATCCATGCTTGTACTGCAGTGACGACAATGTGGATGCTCCTTTCATCTGCTAGTAGCATTCATGCTAGTTCTCTGGAGGAGCCAGGCAGGCAGCAGATCCAGGTACATGCTTATGGAGATACATCCATACTCCAGGATGAACTCTTTGTCAACATGGTGTGTGAAATTCCCCATTTAAGTTCTGCACAATCAATCATGCACAATGATTAAAGGCAGATTGGCATGCCCATTCACTTGTGTTGGTACTTGCTACAGAGGTGACTGTTAGGCTCTGGTATGCAGTTTTCAAGTTTTATGTAGACATTCCTACAACTGAAATTTGTTGGGTTCTTTTGTTGTACTTTAATAAGCTGCTTTGCCACCTTTCTGACATTCTCCACAACTTTCCTGCAGTGTTTTTGCTGGAGTAGTTAGGGCAATGTCAACTGATAACAAATTGGTAAATACAGGCCACCAAAGATAGATTCCAGTTTAAAACTTAAGTGCTCTCATTGGTGGCACATTTTAGGTGGTGCACATATGTAAGAATTTGATGGCATTTCTACAGAAAGGAAACTCCTGTTCTTTCCCTAAGATTTTTTATGTTGGTAAACTTTGTATAATGGTGCATATCTTTTACTGAGAAGGCAGTTTTGAGTAATGTTGGTAATAAGGGAAATGATTTTCAAGCACAAGAAGGTATCATGCTAACCCTGATGGGGAAACATGAACAGGATGATTCACAATTTCTCAGGTGTTTCAATAGATTACACACATCTCTCAAATCTAACATCACCATGAGATTGCAATCTTCCCCCACAAGAAAGCCTGAACAACTTGCGAATCAATTTCCAAATACATCAGGAATTGTAAACAACCACAGAAAATGATGTTTAAGCCAGACATTCAAGATTGTGACTTCCTCCTAGATCACAGCAGAGAGTTATATATATTTTCACTGATCTCCAGAAACTGATCTTGCACCAGATCAAAAAGGCTAATGATTTGCAACATTTTCTTGACTGGGTGCAACGTTTCCAACAAGGGGGTAGGGAAAAGAAAGGGTCACAAGACATACTATGCATCCTATCCACAGTAATTTGCAACAAGTGTGAGTATGGACTATAGACCCAATTTTAGATTTGCATCAAAGACAAGATTACAACATTGGATTCCGCTTTGTAGTTTCAAAAAACAATCGAAAAATAACTAATTGATATCAACCTAGTAGTTGTTTAATAGTTGTTATTAGATCAATAAAGAGAACACACACACAAATAGAGGCATCTGTTATTTGAAACTCCTTTCTTACTAGAAGAATAAACACAAAAAGAAGAGAAAGTTTATTTTGATGAAGATTTATTTGTCTGCACATGGAATATAAGTTCTTTTAAGAAAAAGCCAAAATCTCACACTTACAACACAAACAAAAAACACTGCATTTGGAAAAACACAAAGAAGCAATGTTGTGAGGTAGCATTGTGGAGTGGTTGCACAAAGGTGTTTTAAAAGGTCACAAAACCCTAAAACCTAAAACCTAAAACCCATACTTGCTTAAGACATTGAAACCCATACTAAAAACAACTAGGTAAAAGGTTTCGAATTCTACATCAATTTTACCATGATTGACAATTCACGGGTAAAGGTTTATGTTGAGTTTTTTAATTTTTTGGATCTAGTGAAGTCAAATCCTTGATTCTTGGATTTAGAATCATCGATTGAATTCTAACACTTAGATCCAAGTGCCCACACAACACTAATTCATAGATCATATAATGATGACTTGATGATATGACATTAGAAGGGATGGTGAACATTAAGAATGGGGAGGAGGATTGAAATAAAAAGTAGGAAATGGTGGCATCATGTTAGCGCCAAACTTTTCCAATGAAACGTACATTTTGAGCAAAATTGGGAGTTCACTAAACATGAAATTATTGCTAACAAGGTCCAAATTCTTTAAGTCACACTATCACCCTTTTCATACTTTTTTACATAGTTTCATTTAACTATTTAAAGACACAAAATGGATGAAATTAATGAAATTTGAAGTTGTAATGGTCTAAAATATGGTACTTAAAATATTTGACACATTTTGACTCATTAATATTGATGGGTATTAGAATAGAAGACAAAAAAGGACTTCGTTAAAAACTAGTCCTTTTTGTCCTTAATGATACATCTTAAAATTTTTGAACTCAACAAGGATGCTGCATTTATTTTGTGTTTACTATTATCACATATGTAAATATAAAATTTTTAGTGATTTTTGTTCCTATTAAGATAACACCAAGTGTGATGTTACCTCTTGACTTGGAATGATAAAAAGTATTGTTCCTAAGATTTTTTTTTTTTAAATGTCCCTTTTTTAGAAATTCTATTTTTGACCTACTTCAATACAATTATGATTTTTATAGCAAGGCTTGCAAATATTCAACAATATCATTTGTGACCTCTAGACATAGGAGATATGAATACATATGATATTTTGGAGTGCCAATCCTAAGCCATCAAGAGTTGTAAAAACATCTTTACATCATTTTTGGGATTTATAATTGTAAAAGTGATGATATAAATGATAGATTTGGATGTCCCTTTACTTGTTGTTCCAAAAAAAATTTAAGTTATTTTATTATATATTAAAGATTTTTAGAAACATGCAAACCGTTAGAAAAGTCCTTACTCATTTGTAATCAACAATTAATTAGCTGAGTTTCATTCAAGGTAAACAATCTAATGCAACATGACATGTTGTCATTGGGTTATGACTTTTAATAGTGAAACCACATGTCTTTGAATTGTGGATGTCTTTGAAGAAGTTTATTAGGTTTTGGCTCATATGATGTGAAGGCTTGTGAGTTGTAGTAGAACAATGAACTAAGAATTTAGAGCATCTCCACTGGAGAATTATAAAATACATCTTTATGAGAAAAAAGAAAAACCTTATGTGGTGACATTTAACTAACTATAGAATTCAAATTTTCATTTTGACGTATGTGGATGGAGAAATAACTGGAACACTATTTTGATAAACATTGGTGGAAATCTCATATTGGGCGTGGTCGGGTCTACTCTTATAATAATGTGATGGGTTTCTAATCTTGGGTCCTTATTGTTAATTGATGCAACAATAGTAGAGTTCTTGTCAATTTTGTTTATATAGCCAATTTGATGATCCCGCATTAGGAGATTTAGCCAAACTTGGTTATAAATGAGACATGAGAGTTCAAAACAAGTTTGAACAAGCTTCTATATTTTTGGTTAGCTACTAGAACCATGTATAGAAATTTGGCAATTTTTCCTAGGCTTTTCTGGGTTCTGGCAATTGAAAATCTCAAGAAGCACTTGATTCTAGCATGTTTAATTTTTGAATTTCGCTTTTCCAGAAAGCATTTGCCAGGAGGCTGAACACAAGATACCTCCCCGTACCTGATATAGTTTAACAAAGAGAAATAAATAGAAGCTGAAATTGCTATTGGATACTAAATGTGGCACGAACCAAGTTTCCAAATGCCGTGGAATAAACAGGAAACCTCCTATCACAAAGCCTGCTTGAGTAAACACCAATCCTAACTCACAAACTGGATAGGGTTTAGCGTTTCTGAGATAGCCATGAATCATTATTTATACAAGGAGACCAACCACATTTGGCGCAGTGGGTGGTTTTCGTGGGGGCAGATCTGGGAAATTCCTTGTCACAGTTTTGTATTGTAAATGGGCAATCCCACCACTGTGAATTTGATGCCCTCATTTTAATACCCTATTCCCACATGTGTTATGAATTTGCAGAAAGGTAAAAGGTGAACACAACAAAGTTCCACAGGCCAAAAACTACCCAGAGATGGATGTACACAGCAGATTGAATTGCCTATTGAGAACCCATAGAGAAACAAATTGAGAAGCATTTATGAATTGATTATCAGAATGGAGTATGGGAATAGAAGACTAACCACAAAATCACTAAAAAATGGAGTGGCATATATGGACTAGAATCACCAGACAGCACGGACCCCATTGCCTTCTAGGAAAAGATGTGTGTGCCAACCATGCTCCCTTAAACCTGATAAAAGCACTGGCAAGTGCTTTTCAGTCTCCTCATATGCTTTCTCAAACACGGAGCTGGAAACACCTCCAGCTTCAGCCAGATTCGAGAAGTCACTTTCCTTGGAAAGCCTTGCAACATTGGCAGCCATTAACCAACCCTCTACTGCATCCTCACCCTTTGCAAGTTGGTGCAACACAAGGTCTGTTGACTTTTGCCCAAACTTCAATAAGAATCGCTTATTGTGAAATCTCCGTTTAAGTTCTGTAAGCCTCGAAGGCTTACCAATTGCTGTCTGTAATTGTGTAACAACTCGGACATTCCCAGCATCCTTAAGAAGACTGACTGGTAATATGAGACGCTCTTTGTACCGTAAATCAGCTGGACGAGATACTATCCCAGTCTGCAAAATCAGGCACAGAAACCACCATGTTTGACAACAATGCATCTCCTCCCACTTCTTCTCAATCCAATTCGCACGGATTCTGCCTTTGATGAAATTTAGCAAACATTCATAATCTATGACCTCCAAGGAAAGAAGATTACCTTGATAAAATCTGCCACCAGCATAGCAGTCCGCTGAGCATTAAGTGTGTTGATAGGTGCAGCTCGCATCTCCTGTATGACACTGTACAGATGCACTGCTGAAAGCAATGGTGCCATTACCAACTGCCAAACCCAATGGTAAAAGACAACCATCAGGCATACAAGTCCATCAACACATCCAGTAACACAAAATAGTCAGCATTGTATGATACTTTGAAGTACTCACAATCGACAAGAAAATTGCCATAGCACTAACCTTCCCTTGGATAGAAGCAGCAATATTTGATGCCAGATAGATGCCCACACCCAACCCTAACACATTGGATAATGTTGAAATTGCTTCCCCCTTTGCATACAAATCACTCAGGTTGTCTTCCTTTGCAAATGCTGAATACACTGGTAAACGTGTTGCCCTTGCAGACACAAGTGCCATACCCTGAACACTCTCAGTTTACATTCATGTCAACTTTGCTTTGCTTAGTATACAACCTTAGTATACCTTGAAGTCGCTTCAAGAGATCAGTTGCTGCATTCTTTGTAAAACAGGCAAGGGTGAAAAATCATCGACACCAGAAGCAAGAGAAGAAAAGCAGCATGGATGTAAAACACCTAGAAAAACATACCTTAGCTAGATTAGCTATACCGGCAACTGGTAGGAAGTGTTGGGGACATAAAGGTGATACCACCTCTAGACCTGCTCCTATGTCATACATCACATCCGCTGTTCATTGCACACACATAAAACCCATCTGTTATTATACAGCACATACAGCTTCTGTGTATTGTCCACCAAAAGTCAATACTGGATCTGAGAGGGCTTGCACCAACAAGAAGGGGCTGCATACCAAATATGCGCCAACGTTTTGGTTCAGAGTCCATGCGTGCACCCATGCTGCTGCATACCAGCTTCCCAAAATGTTGCATCCCATCCTTCAGCACCTGCCCATATATTCATCCAAGGTTTCCAAACATGATCAGCTATGGTCAAGTCCTACAACCACCCTGCCCCCCAACTTGTTCACTCCTCTTAAACCTGGACTTGGTTGTTCTAGGTCCACATCTAAGCTATGTCTGACAATAGAACAAGCAGGAACACATTTCTACCATCTCTATTTAGTCAGTGCACACAAGCCTGCCTACATGGTATCAAAGATCTGAGTGCAGTTGTGATGAGAAGAAAGTTGCATCCCTTCCACCAAAGAATGTGGAGGAGCAAATGTCATTCCAGCAAATGATGAAGTGCTATTTTCAGATTACAGATCAGTAAACAATAAAACTGTGATAACCTACAAAGCATGCAGGGCAAGAGGATAAGAGTACAACTTCTTACCCAGCTTATGATGGTTGCTTGTGCAGGTGTTGGCCTCAACCCTGCAGCAAACAGTAGTGACTGTGTACATACACACACCATATGAGAGTCAATTCTCCAGATTGATCAGATGTAAACAGAAATCAGCATCCAAGAAAACAATATGATGATCCACACAACACAGAAAGCTGTGCAAACAGTCTTAACCCTTTCCACAGGCACTAAGATCAAACCACATCTTCTCCCAAGAGGTCAACAGTACATAAACCATCCAATCCATGGGAGAATTTTCAATAACACTTGAGGCAACAGGTCTGCTACTGAATTCTCCTTTTACAAGATCAAACAGAAGTGGAAGTAAACAAGGCGGCAAGGAACCTGCGTAGAAAGCACATGTAGCGCAGCACTAGCAAAATGTTGAATAGCTCGATACTGCGAGTAAACTAGATAGCCTTCTGTGACACTGTCATATTCATCACAACAAACATAAAAAAAGCAACAAATCTCAAAACTGTCTTGATGATGTCAAGCATCCCATATGTCATGAACAAGCACCTGTCTCATAGCAACTATCAACCATCATCTCATGCCCTGTATTTGAAGCACGAATTCATAACACCCTGACTTCTGAGCCTATGGCTTTAGCATTGTGTGCCGTAATTCAAAGGCACTGACATTTCAACCACTGAGCACACATCACTGGCATCTGGAAACAAAGCAAAAAATACACATCCAAAGTAGATGCAGAATTGCAGTGTGGAAATGGACTATCTTTCTCACAGGAGTAAACAACAATTACCTGTGCGGGTAACCAAGAGGAAAAAATCGGCTTAAGAAGCTGTCTACCGCCTTCTGTACTGGTGGCCTTATATCTTTCAACAGATTTGTCTGCCAAGACAAGCAATCACAATGTGGAATTGTTCAAATTACAAAAGCTCTGACACGTATTACTCTCTTCAATCATGCATACATGGACTATCATCATCTGCAAGGCATGTAGACCTGAATTCTAGTCATGCACGTTGACAAAAAGCAAACTTTGCCAGCGTAGGTGATAATACCTGGAGACGACATTCCGGCCGTGAGGAAGCACATTCATATTCACGGCGCACGTTATCGGTGACTTCAATCCAGCGCCGTTGTGGTCGCTGCTGTAAAAACCCTAGTCCCTCTCTTCTAGAGACTACCTCTTGGGAACTGCTTACAGGGGACGACGACGACAGCAGAAGGTTACCTTCTGGCTTCGCCCGCATGACCACAGCATCATCGACCATATGGCCCTGCTGCTGCTGTTGCCAACAGACTTCCAGTCTTCTGTTTGTACTTTTGGTGTGCTTTTTCCCCAAGGCCGCAACAACAACAAAGGACAGACCTCTGTGAGGACGACCGCTCCAAAAAAGCACAAAGGTGAGGATCCGGGTACTATGGGTCAGTGCCGAGCTTCAAACCCTAGATTCCATGCATGGCCTTTAAGCTCAGTGCAGAGCTTTAACTTATCCGTAAAGTCGCCCTCTCTTCACCCTGTCTTTGGGCCCGCTTTCACCCCCTATCCCCTCTTTCAGTGGTATCCGCAAAATAAGGAAATAATTATTATATCTGAGTATGAAATGCTCCAGGGTTCGAAGTAATTATAGTAGTTGTACTGGTAGGAGCCTTGAAAATATAACGTAGCAGCCGTGGAGGCCCTCCGATACAAGGAAAGACATAATAAAACTCAGTTTATCACCAAGATTGCTGGAAAAACAAGTTTGGGTCCCAGTTATTTCGTTTTGTAAAATTTTCATTTCCAGTTTACACGATGGATGGCCTATTATGCTCAAAACTGACTCTTCTCGCCCCCTAATACTGTAGCAAGACTTGCTGAAACTGACAATTCTCGCCCCCTAATCGCAAGACTTTAGGGATAATTCTAAGGGGTTCTTTGATTTTGAAAAAATTTCCAATTAAATCAATGAACTACCCAAATCGAGTCTTTCTAAGTAAGTCCTATTCATAAAACTATTCAAAAAATATACCCCTTCTGAAGAGGCTATGGGGACCCTATTCTCCCCCCAACTCACTCACGGGTTAACAAATCCCATTGTTAAGTGGTCTCCAACCGTGTTGGGCAGGTATTTGAATTTGTTTATAACCTTTGGTTCTTCTTTAATTTAATATTTCAAAATCAGAGAACCACCAAGTCCGAGTCTTTGCCCAAAATAACTAAATCAGAACCACATAACTGCCAGTTCTGGGTACTCATTCCACTTCAACCTCAAAGACCCTCCGGGTATTTGATTTTGTGGTCGGTCATGTGACCGTCCCGAACCCTTGGAGATGGATCGTCACATATCAGAACCATTTCTTTTGAGTTTTTACAACCACCATGGTTGTGAACCCCCCCTTAAAGAACTGCCCTGATAACCGGAGAGGTTTGGTGCAGCTTCTAATATTCGCCCAAAACTGGTCTCGCACAAACGGAACTCATCATTCTAATTTGGTGGCGGTGGCGGTGTCTTTTTAATGAATGAATGATTTTTTTTCATGTTCGGAAGAGGCTATGATCGAGAAGCGGCAAAAATTTAATGTTTTCAGACATGTTCAGTTTGAACAACATCAGATGGCAGTACGAGTACCATCTAATGACAAAAATTGTTGAATGGGCAGATTTTGTCCCCAAGTGAAAAGAACATGCAACCTGAAAATTGCACTCCTAACTACAACAACAACAACACCACGATGTACCTGGACATCAATCGGCCGGCCCAACTTGCCGGGCTCCATTGCACGGGGATAACCAAAAAGTATGCACATATACATACCACCTATGTGGGTTCAGGGGTTACAATTGAAACATAATTTTTTCGGTGGACAAAGTTTTCGAAATTTGGATTTTGGACAATCAAACCGATCTATCCATCCAGGCTATTTTATCCAAGTAGTTCCAAACTAAATAAAGGAACCGGTGATGATTATCCGTAACTATGGTGCGACTAAAATTTATGAATTGCCCTGTCGGAAGTTGTGAATTATTGCTTTGGGGGGGGGGGGGGGGGGGTGTTGTAAGTCTTTGGCTTATGTGCAGAGATTGAAGGAAAAAAAAAAGCTTAAACTTATGAACGGATAAATTGTATTTTGTATAGAACTGTTCAGGTCATGGTGTTTTTTTGCGGCAGAATGTACAACAGGCTTTCTAGCTTTTCCGGGTTTATGAAGGGGGGGTTGGGGGTGGGGAGGCAGAAAGGCAGCTCACAAAATCCTTGCTAAAAAAAAAAAAAGTTTTTGGTTCGTCAGATAGAGATTTGGGCAATCCATAAAACACAACCAAGCCCATGCCCACAAATTATTTAAACAATAGAACCAACGTCCCGTACCCACCTTCTTCTATCTTGACCAAGTTGATTTTAGGTACCTATGGTTAAATTTAAAAGATTTTTTTTAAGGTCATGCGCCAATCAAAGTGAAGCACATCACCCCAAAAAACAAATAACAAAATTTCAATTGGACATAGCCCTAGCACAACCAATTGATACAAATAACAACAAGTTCTCATGTTAATAATATGTAGGGTTGAGCATTTGTTAGATAGTGAAAAATATGGTTTAAATTTAAAATATTTTTTTAAGGTCATGGGCCAATCAAAGTGAAGCACATCACCCCAAAAAAACAAATAACAAAATTTCAATTGGACATAGCCCTAGCACAACCAATTGATACAAATAATAGCAAGTTCTCATGTTAATAATATGTAGGGTTGAGTATTTGTTTAGATAGTGAAAACTGGGTAGGGATTCATTCACATTTATTGCACAAGATGTATAAGGATTTACATTGTAGAGTAATGGGGGAATGAATAATATTAATTAATTAATTAATTAATTAAGTAATATGGTAGGGTAAGTAATTAATTGAGTAAACCCTAAACCCTATGACCAAAGCACTGAGTCTTCATTAGACCCTTTTAATTCCAGCCTTGTATGATTGGCATGAGATGCATTATATTTGGGCTACCAAATGATTAGTAATGTGATTGCCATGAGTTCAGACTCTCTCTATGATTGATCAAAAGGTGGGGTGGCTAAGTTTAGGAGCAGAGGGAGAGGGAGGTGGAGGTGGGAGGGGTACAATAAATTCACCTCCATGCTATCTTGTCTAAGCTAGGAACATGGTGTTTGTCTGCCCAATGCAATGTGCAAAGTTCAATTCATCTTGTCAACATGAATCCTTCTCTCCACTTCAGAGTCCTATGTATTGGTGCTTGGCCCCAGCATCCTAGTGGATCCTAGTTCCTAAACCCTAGTGTATTAAGTTCTTAAGGTTCCTAATGATCACATTGGTGAATAAGCCAATGTTGCAAAACAGTCCAATTTACAAACCACACAAGCAAGTAATTGGATTAGTCACAAGTAGCCTAGCTTGTGTTGTGTGTTTTGTAAACTGTTGCAACATTGGACCCGTTGTGCATTTAAGCACATTTTTTTTTACTATATCCAAAGCCAAAAGGACCAATCGAAAGATGGGGACCACAATTAGTGACTAATGAGTTATGTTGTTTGTGAATTGTTGTTGTAACATTGTCCATGCACACAGACCCTAACCCAAAATCAAGGGGACCATTGGAGATAAAGGACCAAACTAGTGACTTGGGTTTGTCTTATTTCTAAATTGATGTAACATAATGATGAATAAAATGAATTGTGGTGTGGATCCAGCACAAACCCTAAACCCAAAATCAAAGGAAGATTGGAGTTGGGATCCCTCGATTATCAATCATCATCCTAGGCACAATGAATTTAATAAGATGCTACCCTAAACTAAGCACAAGCATTTGACAATCAGTTTAAGTATTATGGGGAAGAAGGCATTCAGTTGCACTTGGGGACTCTTCTTAAATTGAGTGTGAAATTTCCAATTCAACTTTTCTTCACAAACAACTACCCTTTATAAAATGCATGTATATGATATGACAAATGTTTTTTGAAAAAAAAACATTTCTATGTAAAAGCCTTCACAAAAGTAAAAAAATATGTATTTAAGGGGGGGAAAAACAAGCATTACCTTCCCTTCTTCCTTCATTTATGTGGCCACCAAACTACCTCCATCATTATTGTATGTATTAACCTACAAAGTAGTAGTACAAAACTTACAAACCCAACTTTGGAAGTTCAATGATGTATCTTTGAGCTTTCATTTGTCAGCTTTGTGTGTCATCAAGAGGCCATCCCTTGATGGTACTTTCGAAGTAACTGAAATACATACAACACAAACTCCAAAAATGACTCAATCAGGTAGATTTTGGGAAACCTGAGATTTTGGACTTGTGTGACCACTATCATTTATACACACAACATTAATTATTATGTGCAAGAAATCTCATCCTTACCTTTTAAGGTCCCACAAATCCCCTTTAAACTCATTACATGTTTATTATCCGCAATCAATTTCTTCAAAAGGTATTTTTGACACTATTGAAAAATTGTGTTTGTGTCCCCCCCTCACAAAAGGATGGGTAATCATATAGTTCTTACAAACCAAATTGTGTCTCAAAATTTATATATATATATATATATAATCAGCAAAAGATATGTGTTTTTAGCATAAGAGGTTTTGCTTCTTCAATGTGCCGAAAGGAAATCAAATGATCACACATAAATTCCAAACACAAAACACTTTGTTGATAACCCTCCAAACATGAATCCTTGAAACTTGTATGTTCTATTTCATTTCATCTTTGAAGTTCTTAGCATATGCACATTGACACAAAACCAAAAAAAAAGAAAAAAAAAGAAACCCTAAACATAAACTTGACCAAACACAAGCAAAATACCAACAAAGTGAACAAGAAGCTTAATAGGGGATATTGCAAGGTTTTTCCATAATGCACCAAAAGCCCTAGTAGACACATTGATTGTTGGATTATTGGGTTCTTGAATAGGTACCCACCATTGTGAGGCCCTTGATACGCAAGTATCATCAATAAGTTGAACCCTAAGCTCAATCATTTAATTTGAGGACTTATGAAGGCAAAGAGAGTTTTGGAGTGTAGCGTGGTGATGTGGCAAGGTGAGGGGGGGGGCTATTCTCAAAACAAGGGGCCTATGATATATGAAGCGCCATAGGTGGACCTCGCCTTTTATCCCCACTCACAAGCATTTACCCATCATGAAGCTTTACCATGGTTTACACACGGTAAAGCTTCATGATGGGTGGTAAAGCAATAGCTATCATGAACCTAAACATAGGTAGATCATGAGACATGTGAAGGGGGGATGACACTTCTTACACCTACTCTTTAAGAGTGGGAGAGGGATCTTACACCTAAAAGGTGTTAATGGTTTCAATCCCACTCTCAAGGAGTAGCTTGGTTACAAGGTGCCTCTTCTCTTTTGAAGGAGGCATCTTCTTCACGGACATAATGTATTATGTATTATCCTCCAAAATACACTAGGAATTTTTTCTCCCAGTTATTTTACAATTTTTTCTTTTTTCTTTTAGCTCATCATCCATCCTTGTACCAGCCCCTATATTATTTAAGAAGAATGTTCCCCCTTCATGACTTTCTTTCCAATAAAAAGACACGCTTACATGTTATTATATGATATCTCCAATAAAATATATATGCAAATGTGATTGGTTTTCTAAGCCAAGTTGTAAAGGAAAAAAACACCCTAACTTTCACCCATTAGACTTGGGAAATCCTTATGTTCAATGAATTATAGGATATTGTAAATTGGGGAATTACAGTAGCACAAAGCTGTGCCCACTAGGATTGAGGAAACCTGCATATAGTAGAGTCATCCATAAAGCCAAGTGATTAAGGGTGAGAATGGCCAGTTTCAACATAATAGCGTATCAAACACATAACCGATAATGAAAATTTTACAAAACGAAATACCTGGGACCCAAACTAGCTTTTCCACCAATTTTGGTGGTAATCTGAGTTTCATCCTGTCTTTCTTTGTTCCTAACGGCCTCCACTGCTGCTACATATATTTTCACTACTTCTACCTGTGCAACTACTGTAATTAGTCTCAAACCTTATGCATTAAATGCTGAGTTTCATACTGAGATTTAATTTCATTTCATTACTTGCAATACCACCGAAAGAGGGGATAGGGGGTGAAAGACAGGGTGAGTTCATGGATAACTTTAGTGTGTTACCCTAAACGCACCATATTCGTGTGCAAAATGTACCTTTCAAAGTGCGGGGTCCAACAATTCCCACTTTTCAACATAACAACTTACTCCTTGGATATAGAGGGGGGGTTGACGCTCAAACCTTAGATATCATTTGTCAAAATACCAATTTTTGTTGGGCGTATTTCGACTTTCTCAAGAGGACTCAAACGTCGGTGAGACTTTGATAGTCAGAAACAATTTTCAACTTTACAAATATGTTTTTGAAGAAGGAATCAATTATTGAAGAAGCTTCCAAATTTCAAAAACACCCCAAAAGAAGAATGTTCGAATTAAAGAAGCAACTAAAATATTAGGAACAAAAATGTGAAATGGATCATAACAACCCACCTGGAAGAGGCCGGAAGGAAGCCCATCCATTTTCGGAACTTCGTGGAAATACCCGAGCACTAAAACAGATAAGTATATTCCACCCAAATTTTAAAACTTGAAATTCAAAAAGTCATGACCCATGGGCATGAACTTTCCAAGGGGGGATATTCATCGATATAATGTGCCCTCCAAATAAAGTAGGAAAATTCTCACAATGCTTTTTATAAAGAACTTTTTAATTTTCATATATCATCTATAGCCAAATTTGGCTAAATCTTATTTGGATGACCTCAAGTTTGATTAAATCACAAAATTTTAAATTCTAAAAAAAACTGATATTCTCAACTAGGTGAGTCTATGTCAAAGTCCTTAGAATATCCTAAAGAAAAAGAGAAAATAATTTTTAAAAACCCAAAGAGTAGGGTGAAGAATCCAATCTAGGTATATATATGTATTATGTATGGGTTAATTAATGTCAAAAGAGCACTTTTTTTAAAAAAAAAATCTTAATACATGAAATTTCTAAATAAGTGGGAAGATTCTAGGAATATGTAATATAGGATGGTTCTGATAATGTGAAAAAGGATATTCTAAGAATTTTTTTAATTAAAAAAAAATCTCTCAATGATGTGAAGCACCCAAAAAATCCCAAAAAAGAGGAAGATTTGGGGAACCCTAGTAAAGTTAACAACAGTTGTAGACAGTGGCAGACAGTGTAAAACAGAGCCAGGGTAAAGTGCTGCTGGCTATTGCTGGCTACTGCTGGCTACTGCTGCTGCTACTGCAGCGACTGTAGGTTGGTAATTGGCAGGCACGTGAGGGAAGGTCTGTAGGTAGCAGGTACTGTCTTTGTTTGTTTTTTGTTTATTTTATTTTATTTTTAAAATTCCCTTTTTTAAAAATTTAATTTTGCTTTTATCTTTTTTTCCTTGTTTTTTGGGGGGGGTTTTTTCTTTTTGGCTTTGCTGCTGTTTTTGGCGATTTCTGTTGCTGTTGCAAACTGTTCTGCTGCTTTCAGTGGCTATTGCTGTGTCTGTTGCGAACTCTGCAGCTGCTGTTGTTGGCTATTGCAGTGGCTCTTGGGAACAGTGCTATTACTGTTTTTGGCTATTTCCGTGGCTCTTGCGAACAGTAATGCTGCTGTTGTTGGCGATTGCCGTCGCTCTTGCGCATGTGCTGCTGTCGTTTTTGGCGATTGCCTACGCTCTTGTTGATGGCGATTGCTGTCGCTCGTTGTGCACTGTGCTGCTGTCGTTGGCGATTGCCTTCGGTCTTGTTGTTGGCGATTGCTATCGCTCTTTGCTCACTGTGCTGCTGTCGTTGTTGGCGATTGCCGTCGCTCTTGCGCACTGTGCACTGGCAGCTCCTCGCGGATCTGCGCGGGTGGGTACTCCTCAGCTCGCTCGCAACGACGACGACGACGACGTCGAGAGAGCTTGAGCAGACGAGAGCTTGCGGGAAGAAGAACGAGAACAAGAGCAAGAAGAGCTTGCAGCAATCGAGTTTGCAACTTCACTCTGTGGAGAATCGCTAGTCGGAGTAGACAGAAAAAAGAAAGAACAAATAGAAGGAAGAACAGATAGGAGGAGGAAAAAAAGGAGGAGGAGAAAAGGTATGGGCAGGTAAGGAAGGAGGAGGGGCAGAAGGTGGGTGGTACCATCGTGGTGGGTGTAGTAGAGGAGGAGGAAGAAGAGAAGGAACGGAGCTGGGAAGAAAGAAAGGAAGAAAAGAGGTAGGGGTTGGGGTGGCAGGGAAAGTGGGGAAGGGACGGGGCGGGGGGAAGAGGGGAGTGGGATGGGCTGTTTCTTTTCGCGGGAGAAGGACGCGAAAGCTCCCACTCATGTTGTTGTGGAGCCTCAGAGACCCGAGTTAGGTTTGTGCCTTTCTTTTTTTTCTGGGGGGGTGCCTTTCTTTCTGTGTTGTCGTTGTGCTCTCTGCTTCGTTTTGTGTTTTTGGTCTTTTCTTTTTTTCCCCCCTTCTGTGCATTATGGCCCTGGAGCTGTGAGAATGTGCAATGCAGAGGAGATTAACAGGAGCTTCTTGATGAGAAAGGAGGGTTACTCTCTCTTCTTTTTGCTTTTGATGATTGCTGAAACAACAGTCGTCTACTCCATCCGTTTCTTTTTCCCCTGTCCATTTTTTTGCCTTCTTTCTTTGAGAAGGGAATAGTCGGGTTGCCTCAAAAACTGGCTTCACTTCGATCCTATTCTCAATTTGCAGCAGAGAAGGATGTTGTCAGATTAAGAATACTCTTATCTCTCTCTCTCTCTCTCTGGAGGAGGTGCATCAGTTTAGTTGTGCTATTACTGTTTATAGGGCAAAGCAAAGCTCATTCAGAGCAGATTCTTGCGAGCAAGTGAGAGATGGGTATTATTATGTGAAGCAAAAATCCACAGAGAGCAGGAAATTTATGTCTCTGTGGGATGGTCACTTGACAATTTCCATGAGTACTTCACTCGGGACCACAAGGGCTGCTACCACAATTGGCTGAGGTACCAGCCATTGTGATATGCCATGCTCAGTGTACGTGTCTTTCAAGAATGTTTGACAAAAAGACACTGTGATGAGGTTTGCATGGTGCTCTGAATTTCTGTGATATGTGATAGGTGTAGAGAGACAAGTAGAAACAGCAATAAATCATGGTGATGTGACATTCTGATCAATCGAGCACCAGCAGAAATTGGAGCAAAATCTTGGGCATGCAACAATTGTTGGTACAACAACCCAAGACTAGGTTCATCAGTGATAAGAGTTCAAACGCTACATACATTCATGTGGTACCTCTGGTGAGCTGACTGGAGCTAGCTCCAAAATGCTAACTCCAGTGAGCTCTCTCTCTATAATGGCAGGAAGTTAGTCAACAAGAGGATTTAAGGAATGCCGGAGTAACATTTGTAACCTGCTTGGCTGAGATTTCTGGATTACTGTGTGCCAGTGTCAATGTCATTACATTATGATTGGAGGCAGATCTAGATTGGAAAGCTCTCCTGATTTCTCTAGCACAATTGATTGTGCAATGGAATGGCGTAGTTTCTGTCTGCTGTGAAATGGAATGCGCCAAGAAATTGTTGTCCTCAAATTAGGGTTTGGTTCCAAAGTGCTGTGTTTCTAGGGTGTATTCTGGGCAAGTGAAAGCTTGAGAATCTCACAAATCTGTTCAGAAGAAAGCTAGGTCCAAGTTCGATCCATGGTGCTAGATCAGGATGCACATCTCCTTCTTCTGTTATGAAGAGTGGGTGAATTTGGCATTTAACAGTAAGTGTGGTACTGTGTGCAGAAAATGGATTGCGACCAGAGCCAGAGGAAGTGCCAGCCTTTAGGGAGTATTCATTGGAGTCACTGAGGTTGGCAACAAATGGATTTAATGCAGACTTCATTGTGTCAGAAAGTGGAGAGAAGGCACCAAATTTTGTATACAAGGGCAGGCTTGAACAGAATCACTTGATTGCGGTTAAGCGATTCCCTAAAGCTGCATGGCCTGACCCCAAGGGTTTTGCGGTATTATTCTCCCCCTTCCTCCATTTCATCACACACAAGTTGCCAGCTAGAGATCAAATCTCTGTGGTCAAAGATTTGAAACTGCATTATCTCAGGGCATCAGCAAAAATCTTGAAGATGGCTCATTTTGTCTCAGTTCTGCATCACAGTCTTATGCGAATTTGACATGTGGTGATGTCTCTCATCAGGTGCAATGTGATGTTATTATGGCAGGATGAGGCATGGAAGGTGGGACAAGTAAGGCATGAGAGGTTGGTTAATCTGATTGGGTACTGTAGTGAGGGTGACGAGCGCTTGCTAGTAGCTGAGTATATGCCCCATGATACTCTTGCCAAGCATCTCTTCCATTGTAAGTTGTGGTCCTTGCTCACATACAGATTAGTGTGTCAAGCTTGTGATGCAAGGATTTGAACCTCTGGACTTAGTCTGAGTTTGCTAGCTCTTCATAGTCAACAGCAGACTTTGGGTATTGTCCGTAACAGCAACAGGCAATTCCTTTGTCCATTTTATTTGTAAATCAGATTTGTTGACATGTCATATATCACAGGGGAGTTGCAGCCAATGCAATGGGGAATGCGGTTACGTGTGGCACTCTACATTGCTCAGGCTTTAGATCATTGTGCCAATAATGGGCTCCGTCTCTATCATGACCTCAATGCATATCGGGTCTTGTTTGACCAGGCATCATACCACCTGACCTGACACTAACCATTCCTGATGAGTCTTTCTTGTTTCCCTACTTGTTGATATAGCTACAGTAAGTCCATGCAGAAATACTCTTGAAATCAGAAATCATTTTTGCCAATAAATAGATCCTGGAATAAGTGGACCTAGCTACGGGCTGTACCAATGGATTATATTCTGTTGGGTCGCAGGATAGTGATCCACGACTCTCGTGTTTTGGCCTCATGAAGAATAGCAGGGATGGCAAGAGTTACAGCACTAATCTTGCCTACACTCCTCCTGAGTACTTGCGAACAGGTATCCAACCAGGAGGATCAGACCCATCATTAATCTTCAATAAGATTTTTTTTTGGAAGAAAATATTGGAATGGAAAACTGAAGGACTCAATTTCAAACTAAGGATTCAATTGAAGGCAGCCATATAATTGCAGGGACTGCTTAGTGGAATGCCAAACTCCATCAGGACCTGAAGGTCAGTTTTTCAAGTTGGATTTACCGCTTGATATGGAATGTGAACTAATGCATTTGTAACCTAAAACTTTGGGTGGTATGTGTAGGGCGGGTAACACCTGAAAGTGTGATTTACAGTTATGGCACTGTGTTGTTAGACCTATTGAGTGGGAAGCACATACCTCCAAGCCATGTGAGTGTGACATAACCCTTTCTCTATCTTTGTCCAGAAATATTATATGAATCTTGAATCAATCCATAAACTCTTGTTTGTCTGTTCTGAATGAGAGGGCAGAAAAATCTGAGAATTATTCCTTACATTTGTTAATTTCTGATCCAAGGTTTTCTTGGAAGGAACTAGAGTTGAAGTAGCCTAGAGGTTTCATAATTTTAGGGTGGACTTCTGTGAGCTCAGAGGACATAAAATTGAGGGCAAAATGAGTAATGGGTGATGCAGGCACTGGATTTGATACGAGGAAAAAATATGCTTCTGCTTATGGACTCCTACTTGGATGGTCAGTTCACAAATGATGATGGGACAGAACTAGTGCGTCTTGCTTCCCGGTGCCTACAATTTGAGCCACGTGAACGACCCAATGCCAAAATGCTTATCACTGCACTCACGCCACTGCAACGAAGAACTGAGGTATCTTGCCACATCTTGTTGCTGCATCTCATGATATGAACTGCTCAGAACTTGGGAGTTGTCTTACAGTGGTGTCAAATGAGTTGGTTGACTTGGTTCTAGAACAAGTCTAGGTTTAGGGTAATCAGTACTATAACTGAGTTTCTGTCACTTCTGAATTTTTCCTCACCCATTGTAGTGAGGTAATAGAATCACAGAATTTTTTTAGACAAGCATTCCATTTTTGCAATAATCATGGAAATTGGTAGTCTAGTGCACATTGAATGCTGAGCAATGTTCGTGATGAAGGTGATGGTCTGTCACTTTGTGAGCGACTCTCATGAGGTTATGACTGCACTCATTGTCGTGTTACCTTTAATTGTTGTTGTGGAGATTTCTCTGCAACTTCATCGATGATTGAATGCTGAGCAATATCCAGGTGGTTGTTGTTTTTTCAAATCAAAGTTGGAGTCGCAGTTGTCATGCGTGTTTTTGTCATTTAGTCAGAGAGAGAAGCCATTGCAGTGGTTGAGATTGGAGCTGCTGGGGATGCATGGGTTGGAAAATTATACAGCAGGTACCCTCATACACAATGATGGGGATCTCACGGGGGGATTCAGTACCAACTCTGACATTCTCACCACTAGGGGAAGCTTGTTCTCGGAATGATCTCACAGCAGTGCATGAGATTTTGGTAAAGACAGGCTACAAAGATGATGAGGGTACAGATAATGAGGTACTATTCAGTAAGCCTCCCTGCTTGTTGTGTTTTCTACGGAGACAATTCACTCTGCAGGTCCTTATTGTGGGTTGTGAGGAGAGAGGCTGAAGTGATTGATTCTGATTACCCATGGGAGGGGAGGATCTAATACTCACTTGAACGGAATTCAGCTTTCTTCTTTTCTCAACATGTAAAAGTGGAGTTGGGGGTTGCAGTTGTCATTCCAGGTGTGGACAAAACAAATGCAAGACATGCTTAACTCAAGAAAGCGAGGTGATATGGCATTCCGTGAGAAGGATTTCAGGGTTGCTATTGACTGTTACTCACAGGTATCAGCATTGCCCTAAAGCTGCCCTTGTTTTGGGTGCAACAGTCGATGTGATGAGTGCAGGGCACATTGTGTTGACAGTACATTTTTTGTCACAGTTTGTTGATGTAGGAACAATGGTGTCACCAACTGTGTTTGCACGACGAAGTCTGGCATATTTGCTGAGTGATCAGGCTGAAGCAGCTTTACGTGATGCAATGCAAGCGCAATACGTCCATCCCGAATGGCCAACAGCATTTTATATGCAAGCTGCTGCACTTTCAAAGCTGGGAATGGAGACAGACGCCAATGATATGCTGAAAGAAGGTGCTGCACTTGATAGCAGGAGACAGAACTCATGAAGAAAAACTCCAAATTACTCTCTTGAGCCTTTCTCTCTTTTCTCTTGCTTGATTTCCTCCCCATCTTCCACATCCATCACCTTTCGTTTCTCATGCTGTGTTGTTTCTAAAAAAATCCAGATAAATGGAAAGAGGGAAGCATGTGGATGTGCATAAGTCATCTCTTTAAATGGTTTTCCACCTTGCCTGTGATTTGGAGCCTTGCAAGGGCCTTTTATAACACTGCCTTTGCAGGGATATAGAGCTTCTATTTTCCACAGGAGGCTCTTCTTTTAATTAATGTGGACGGCAATAGGATTGCCTTGGTGTAGTGCAGAGGGACAAATTCACATACACGAGGGGATACTGCTACTATATTTTTCTCTCCACAATAATTTTTCGACAATGGATGCACACTGGGATGATATGAATTTTAGTTGTCTGCTCTGGAGAAAAAAATTACAGGTTTTAGGCCTGCAAGTCAAAGTTGTGCTGCTAGAGAGGCATTCGGATACCAAGCCAGGCATGTGATTGTGTTGCTGAGTTTGAAAAGATGGGGCATGAATTTCTATTCTACATGCCCAGCATCAAAGTATCACTACCTTAGACTGTATTACCAGAAACAACTCCGCAACCTCCCCTTTCCTCCCTTTGTGCAGCAGTTGTGGTGTATACTATGCAGAAATAAAGAGGTCAGCTTGTGGATATATACTGAATTCTTGTCTGTTTTGTGTTGTGATATGATGTTGCTGTGTGTTTTTTATTAACTCTCAAAAGTCTTTTATGAGAATAAGGCTGTCACAAAGCATGAATTCGGTTTTACATTGATTGGTTCTCTAGTTGTGTTGATATCCCTACACCTCACTATGTCAAGTGTCTATAAGTAGAGACTTTTAGGCATCCAACACCTTTCTAAGATAAGTCCCGCCATAGTACTGCAATCAGTGTTTTTTTCCATACAAAATTTATCATCTTTTAAACCCAAAAAATTGGGAAAATTTTGGAGAAATTTTTGTTTTACTAGTATCAATGCAACTACTTTTGCTAGTTTTGAAGAACTTTTGGGCAAATTTTTTATATCACAA
The DNA here is from genome assembly GCA_963920785.1 of Sphagnum contortum. Lineage (NCBI taxonomy): Eukaryota > Viridiplantae > Streptophyta > Sphagnopsida > Sphagnales > Sphagnaceae > Sphagnum > Sphagnum contortum. The sequence continues at coordinate 6,697,078 of OY987291.1, read as the reverse complement.
AATTGCAAAAATAGAAGATAAAACCCTAGTAATCTAATGGAATGGTAGACCAGGCTTGGGGACAGATTCATGTTGTTTTTCTTTTTGTTTGACACTCAAGAGAGGGGGCCAGAGTGAACACCCACCACCAACCCACTATCCTAGTTGGCTAAACCTCATAACTCACACTCTTTTGTGTGCACTAACCCATAAGCTCACAATTAGAGGGCTCAAGCAATTTCAGCTCCACACCTCAACTGTTTACGACCTGCATGCCCTTGCCATTTACTTAGTACAAAATGGATTTCCAATGGAAGAGGCACTGGTGAGTGCCAGGTTACATAATCCCAACAAAAGGCAGATCCATTGTGCCGTTTTGGATGAGCCAATTGGTCTCAACTTTCATGGTTAAAGTTTTCAAAGTTCCTCTCCATGATTTCCCAGTTCATGTCAGGCTGAAGTGTACAAAACTTGCATCTCCAATCTTCTGTTCTTGGGCCTCTAGTACATAAATGGATCAGACCTCTCTTGAGTATGATGCACAATTAAGAATTACTAGTGGTGCCCGTGACCTTCGGACACGGCAAAAAAAAAAAAAAAAACAAAACCCGTCCCCCCTCCTTCCCCGCCCGTCCGCGCCCCCCCCCCCCCCCCCCCTGCTGCAGAATCCGACTGTCCGGGCCGGTTCCGCCGGTCCATTCAAACGCGGAACCGTCGTCGGACAGACGGACTGACGCACACACATGTTGTAATTATATATAAGATTGTGAGGCCACTCCTCAAGATAGCATTATGTCCTTCAGTCTAGAAATTCCAAGTTTGACTGATGCAATTCCTCAAATTGACCTTTCTGTAGCTAATTAGCAGTGGGATCAAATGTACAATATTTGTAGCAGTTTCAAGACACAAATAGAAAACACATGTATCACAAAAGATAATTGCAGGAGTAACATCTCCAAAAGAACACCCACAGAGTTTGACAACCTAGCATACATCATCCTCTCATTCCCTTGCAGATTGTGTCCCTGCCTGCATCAGAGTGAGGATAAAACTTCAGACAAACAAGAACAGAAAATGCCACTTCTGTAACCCAAGTTTGCTTGTGTAATAACACCAGGACATTGCAATTGCTCATAAATTATGAGGCAGTGTCTCAAAAGGTGACAGTTGCAGTACAAGCCAGAATTATTTTGTCCACTCCCACATTCTGAATACAACCTGCAGTATCATCACCATGAATGATGCTTGTGAAACTCTAGCTGGCTGACCTTAAACAGTCAGACACTTCGAATATAGCAACAATTGTGCACACTATTACCATAATCCACTTAGACTAATTTTTTGTACATCCCATGGCCGTATCTCCCATGGTTGCATTCGTGTGTGTGTGTGTGTGTGTGTGTGTACTTTAGTGGATAACATAGTGAAACAATCCCATGTCATGCAAAGGCTGCAGTACTGTCCACCTTCATTGTCCATTCAGACTCCAAAAACCAGACTTTTGCGCAGTACTCTCTCCTTGTTCAATCTGGTAAAAGCTCATCAAACCCAAAAATACCTCAAAAGTTAGATAACCCTCAAATCTTTTGGCATTGTGAGAGTTATCTACTCTGTTATACTGAGAGCTCTTCTACATGGGTGTGCTTTTCTCACCACAGTGGAGGAAGGGGGCGCTCCACTAATCTCTGCATTGCAGATGCTGAAAAAGAGAGCAGCACTTAGAAACAGCTGATGTCACTCTGGCCTGCACCCTAAATGTGGAGAATTTCCTTTTTACATGAAGTAACTTAGTGTTGTCTTTTTGCGAGTGCCACCCTCCCCATACTGCTCATTCCATTCCTGGAGTTCCAACATACTCCCAGCTTCTGATGCAACACTTGACCGAACCTGCCATTTACATGCAGTGAGAATTGGGTGATGATAAGGTCAATAATTTGACACAACAGGAACAAGTAAATGGAGACAATCTTTTACTCGACTTAAAAGCTACCTTATCCATGGCCTGTCGCATGTCAGCCATGTTCAGTGGACGAATGTAGGGTGTGACTCCTGCTTCAACAGCAAGAGGCTCCAAACCCTCAGCTTTGGATCTCTCTTTATCCTGTCCATTTCAACATAAGTAAGTGAGAAGCAAGACTCTCATTGGCAACATTCCCAACCAACCTGTCAATAATTTCACATGTTCTTACCTTCTTTTCCTTATCAAGCAACTCCCGTATGCGCCTATACGCTGCTGTTGTGCACAGATTCTGTTACAAGCACACATAAGCAGTGTCAGCCATCCTTGATCTGCATTCTCCATTTTCAAAATTAAGGCTGTGCTTTTGTCCTGTTAAAAAGCATTACCAGGGAACACTACAAGCTTAAACAACCTTCTAGAGTGCAGACCTTCAAATCACTGCCTGAGTAGCCATCTGTGGCAGCAGCCAATTCCTCAACATTGAAATCTGGAGCAAGGTCCTCTTCTGCCAAAATGACCTTCAAGATCTTTGCTCGGTTATCTGCATCTGGCAAATCTATCATCAACCTGCTCACAGTTCCAAATGTGTCAGTGAATTTTAACCTTGCATCTTCCTGTGTCTATAATTAACTCCAGAAACCTACCCAATGGATGCATTGCAAATGCAAGAATGTGGAAATAGCTGATATCATTCTATACAATGAACATTGACCATCAAATACAGACAAAATCACATACAGGAAGAAAGGAGAGAAAATTGCTTTAGAGAGAAGACCTGCGTGGAAACCTACGAATGACCGCTTCATCCAGGTCAAAAGGTCGATTTGTTGCAGCCAACACCAACACACGCTCCCTCTCTCTGGTGCGCAGCCCATCCCAGCTAGCCATAAACTCATTTTTCAACTTGCGCATGGCTGAATGCTCAGTATCTTTTCCTCTTCGTCCCAGCATGCTATCTACCTGCACACAATTCAAGAGTCAGAACCCTAATCACTCCATAAAGGACACCAAAGTACACAGAAATTGCCCCATGAGGAACAGACATAAATGGGCACAGACAAGATCCCCAACACCCAATGGAATCATATAGTAATAAAGAAAGAATGTCAATACCTCATCAATAAAGATGACACTTGGGGAGATCTTGCTGGCCAGAGTGAACACTGCCTTCACATACTTCTCAGCTTCTCCAAACCACTATCAAGTGCATCACCAAATACACAGCTCAGTAAAAAGTCAAGGCAACCAAACCTTCCACAGAAAAAAATAATACCACTTAACAAATGTGCAAAATAGATAACCTTAGAAGCAATCGTGGACATGGAAATGTTGATGAAGTTAGCCCCTGCTTCTGTTGCAACTGCCTTGGCGAGCATAGTCTTGCCAGTGCCTGGTGGTCCAAACAGCAGCAGACCCCTGCAGGGCTGCAGGCAGTAAAACAAGTGTAAGAAAATTCTAGCTCACCAGGGTTTTGTCTATGGAGGAATCACACCCTGCACATCTGCAGAAAGTCAAGTATATAGATGCCACTTGGATGACATGTTGGAAGTTCCTCTCTTTCAGAGAGAAAAAAGTCCAAATTCAGAATAATAATGTCTGCCTTATTCCAAAAAAAATACCTTGGTCAACTGGCCTTTCAGGAAGAGCTCAGGCCGTTGCAAGGGAAGCATCACCAATTCCCGCAAGGTCTCTTTGACATTATCCAAGGCACCAATGTGGTCAAACGTCACCCCCAGCTCATTTGGAGGGATGACCTCAGGTAACAGCATCTTCTCAAACTCATTATCACACACCACATCCTGTCACATTCCTCTTTTAGTTAGTTCTGCTGGTACACCTCCTGCTTAACAACATGAAAGTTCATAATTCTGTAGAAATCCCCACTGTAGTCACTAGTAGTAAAGCTGTGGCTCATGCATCACTGTCCTCACTTTCCCCTTCCACTCTTCCAACAGCACTCTCCAAAAAATTGCGAACAAAAACAAAGGGTTAACCTTCAGGTTCTTCTTTTGGGAAGAGGAACTGCGCTGCACAGACTGTATTTCCGCCAAACTATGCTGGATACTGACAACCCATCCAAATTATCCTGTTAGTTATGCTGTTTGAAGTGCAATAAGGTTGTTTCTCCAAGAAACAGATAAAACTAACCAACTGCTGATGTTTTCCCTCTTAGGTCTCAACACACACCACTCCATCCACAAGTAAAACTCCCACAAATGTACATCCACCTATCATAAATAAACACCAGAAGCAATCTGACTAACCTCTCAGCACTTATGATGAGTTTACCATTCCTCAAGACGGGCTCCAATGTATTCTGCAAGTGGTGACTAATGCTCCATCCCACAACTTTCTCTGCCACTGGACCCAAAGTGTAGTTAGTTAATAGTAACTTCATAAAGTTCTGACAAGTGAAGGCAGCTTGCACAACATTCAGCACAATCTACACACAAAAAGAACCAAAACCACATACTACACACGAGAGAAATCAAGCACCCAATGGACATACTCTCATGTGTTAGCAAATGTGTTCGGATGTCAATGCTTGCAAGGTCATCACAGTCTACATTTGAGGCTCCCATCACCTGTACAAACCCCCTCTTAGTCCCACTCAACAATATAACCTTAGAAGGCTAAAGTCTTAGCACTTCATCCAAAGTCCCTCAAGAGTTCATACAACCCAATTGTTCCATCATTCATTCAGGACACCGACTTGAAATGTGACAATGCACTCCAAACATACCATGCGCAAATGTTGCCTGTTGGCCGCTGCTTTGAGTGTTTCAGTGTCTTGCTCCAACTTTCTGTTCCACTCTGTCAATTGTGCCTCTTCCTGCATAAGCTTCCAGTCACTCTACTTTGGAAACTGTGTCCAAAAACTGTTGTGCAACTGACACTGCTATATTGAACCCAAACCAAACACATCGCTCTTTTATACAAGACCAGGAGATATTGGATCCAGAAACAAAGACTATGTGTCAACTGAGAGACAGTCTCAGTCAAAGTATGACAATGTGTTACCATTGAACAATAGTGCAATTCCATAGAATCCAACAATGCAACATCACATACACTGCACAATCTATTGCTGAATGTATAGGACAGTGGGCAGTACTACCCTACAACAACAGACATGGAGAAGTGTTCAACAAGTACCTGAGGTTGCTGTAAATGAATCTTGGTAGGGAACAGCTTAACCAGCATCTTAGATGCCTTTGGACCCTCACCTTTGTGGTCCTCCATGCGAGACGCCAGTTGGTCCTGCCATGTAAATCAAGTTACATTTGGTCACACCCATGTATAATCCACATACTCATTCAAACATACTTGTGTTCACAGGCACCAAAGACAGGTACAGGGACGAAAGCAAATCAAACACTAAACGTGAGTGGTGACACAAGTGAAAAAGAGTACCAAAAAACCCACTGGTGCTTCGAAAGACAGAACAGACCTACCAGGAAAGAGAGATCCAACAGAGCAGTTACATTGTGTCCCCCCTTTGTGGAGATTGAAGAAATTGAATGACCCTGCACAATGAACCCCAAGAGCATTACATTTTTACCTCCTTCCAAAGAGACTCCATCGATGTGGAATTAACACTTTTAACACACAAACAACCAAGAATCAATGCAATCCACAAACACACTGCAGGAAAAACAAAACTTTGACCTATTTACTTGCAGTCAATGGTCACAGAGGCTCAGAACTAGCCTTATCTTTGTGTTGGTCCAAGGTGTGTGAACCAATAACAACCAGCCTATTTTCTTTCAGGCTCTCTAGCTTCATATAACGCTCAAAATTCCCAATGATTGACTTCTCTACATTCCTTATGAAAAGGATCAATGGCTCTTTCTGTGACTCCGCCTTGACTACCTGCATGTGCTCACGTGCCCAAAGCAAGCTGCTGAGCAACCTAGAAAATTTTCAACAAGTTGAAGCCACAAAGCATTCCACTCTGTAACATGTGGCTAAATTCCCTAAGATGGTTTGGTCTACACTTTGTAAGACAACAGAAAGTGTGCAAGGACTAAACATCTTCACAAGTCCAATAATAAGTCACAAATGTACAACATACCTCAAACAGAGACTCCAAGACAAGTTTGTCCATGTCTGTCCCAGGAGGCTCCAGCCGAAGCTCTGACACTGCATGAAAGATTTGTTGGCAGCTGTCAAGCAAGCACGAATATCCCTGAGAACAGCAGTGTCCTACTGTCTCCCTCATACACCAGTTTTGGCATCCCTGCCCAGAGCAGAAGTTTTGCAGATGCACAGGGGACATGACCCATGAAGTAGACCAGAGATGGCTCACTAGCATTGCAACCCACAGAGTCATGTGATTGACAATGAACTTTGGTATGAAAGGTATCAAAAAAGCATGAGAAAAAAAAAGAAAAGTGACATACCATTGCTGAAGAAGCCATGGCCATCCTCACAGAGGTCAACCAAGTTGTTGCCACCATACACAGGCTTGTCAAAGCGCACCCCAACTTTGTTGGGATTGTCCTCAAGAACCATAAGCACACGTCCCTTTGAGCCAATTGCCGGCCCTCTGCATCATAATTTGGAACTCCCATGGTGAGCAATCTCATACTTCTTTTAATCCTGACACGTGCTAATCACAGTCAAATTCTAAACAGAAGACGCTTAACCAAGCAAATAGCAAAGATGAATAACCAAGAGCCATATGGACATCAAGCCATTGTGCAGCAGTGAAGAGAAACTTATTCTAACTAAGAGATATGGCAAGATACCCAGGTGGTGGTGCATGACTCAAAACAGCAAGGCCCCCTGTTGTGCCAGCATTACTGGCTCCAACATACTTCACCCGATCACCTTCACCAAATAAAATGCATCTTCAGTATCACGGGATACAAGAAACTAAAACTCCATAGCTCAATGAGAAAGTACACTTCATAGCCATATAAATAGTTGAAAACAGCATTGTGTCAGCAACAATCAGATGCTCCACAAGAACACATTTCCTTTGACATGCTACCTCACAGCACATACAACTTGATTGCCATCTGCACTCTGGTTTTCCCTACCACTAAGGAACTTCAAATGTGTTTATTCTTCCTCATAGGTAGGTGTCCATACCTTTCTTGAGAGCACGGCGGGAGTCACTGGGAGCCTTGGCAGCAGTGGCAGTAGTAGCTGCAGCTGCAGCAGCCACAGCAGTTACCAGCTCTTTGGAATCTACATTAAGATTGTCTCCATTGCTTTTTGTGTGAAAGTGTGACAACATCCCAAAAGGAGTTACCTCTATCCCTGCTGCATCCATGTTGGACGATGTATTTCTAACTAATTTGACACTGTCAGCAGATCGTGATGCAGTTTGTGCCTGCACAATACAATGCCAGGAAAAATACCCACTGTTTGTTTGTGCACAAAGATGCCATTCACTACATGAAACTCTCAACATGAGCTACTAGTTTGTTCATTGAAAGGAACTGCTACACAGATCCCACAGGAAAAAGTTCTGTGGATTCCAAAGTTACCACAAAGGGAAGAGGCAATTTCAAAACCCAATGTCAAACAAAAAATCTTGCAGTTTAAACTTACAAATGTACCAAAAAACATAAATCCAGTACCTTCCACCAAGTTCCAGCTTACAGAGTTGAAAAGAATTGAACAGAACAATAGGGTGCATTTCCTACCATGTCCTTTAAGTCCCCACATCCATCATGCAGGAGTTGAACAGATGCATCTGCAGCCTGCTGATTCACAGATTCTGATTGCTCTGCCACTGTCTCTCTGCTGCCAGGAATTAACTCACTTGCCTGTATCATCATTACCTACTCATCAGCCACTGAATGGATTCAAATGGATTCAAACATGACTTCAATGATTGTGTTCAGGTATGCTCCTCCAGCCAACCTTTTCTATTGGGCTCAGGATCTGGTTGGAATCATTTAGACACAGTGCACCTTCTTCTTAGGGCATAAATATCTAACTTCCTTGTGGCAACTTACTCAATGAGTTGCCTAACCCTTGGTGATGTCTCAACTAAATCAAGAAATAAGTTTCTAAATGAATCAGATGAAGGCAAAAGAACAAGACAAAACTTTAAGAGTGTTTGTCAATGAGAGAGGTATAGGAGAGATACTTACCTCCAAATAAACACGAGCACTATCAAACACAAGCAAATTAGCTTGCATATGCTGTGCCAAGCCCTTCACTAACATCTCCTGGTATATTTCTGATCCTGCAACCAACACAGGCAGCCATTTTGTCTTTAAAAGCCTTCTTATAATCCAATAGATCTCTCAGTAGACAGTACATATGTATGAGATTGCAGAGAAAGACTCACAACCAGAATGAGTGTGGCCGTAACCTTATGACTGTCACTCACTCAGACCATCACTTTTCACCATGAATAGCAGTGACTAGCTGCCATCACTCACCACTGACTTTGTCAGCTCCCAACGGTGGGTGTAAGATCCTGCCCAAAATTTTGAGCAAACAATTCTACACAAATGAGTGTCCCAATTTTCTAGAAACAATACAAAGACTTGCTCACAACTTTGGCTAGCACTGAAGAGACATAGTTGACCCCCAAAAAAAATAAAATTTAAATCAATAGTATCCTCATTCAAGCTGCAAAGAACAGATGAGGATAAAAGCTTAAGTTCATTTCAGCTTGGCCCTGTACAAGCAAGCATCCAAGCCTAAGGCACAGAGACACCTACACAAAACAGTGCATAGTACAATACACAAGATGGAGCATTACTGTCACACCCTAAACTCCCAAGAACTATACACCCCTGACTACTAATCTCTTGTTTCACTCCCTAATGCTGAATACCTAGACCTATGCAAGCTCATACAATTACAGACAGAGACAATGTAGACAATCACTATTTGCATCATCCCCAGCACAAGCACACATACCAGGAGGACCCGTCAGAAGGATGCGTGGGCTCACACTCCCTAACTCTGATATGTACTTGCTGAACTCGGGCCGCTTCAAAAACACATACATGGAGTCCACCAATGCTGTCTTGGTATTCTCACTGCGCATGTCCAGGAAACATGACTTAAATGAAAGCACGAACTTGGTGTACTGACCACAAGCGCATCCAGGAAACATGAGTAACAAAAAGGAATTCCACAAACAATGCCTTTCATTTCTCCCAGTCACAACAACAGTCCTTGCAGTGTAGTACAAATTCACGAAATCCAGAAAGCAATGCTCACTCAGTGCATGTACTTACTTGAGGAAGTAAGGGAACGAGTCGAGTGAAACATCAATATCCTTCCACTCCAACAATGATCGGCAGATGGTGTCTCTGTAGGCCTGGTCTTCTTTAGGTTTACTTGAAGAGCTTTTTGGTTTCTCAGACTTGTATCGAACCCGATGCTCCCGAGGTTCCTTCTTTCGTTTGGATCGCAGCACTGTGAAGGCCGCACCAAATGCATAAGGGAAAGCACTCGCTGTCACAGCTGCCGCAGTACCAGCTGCAACCCCAGCTGCAACAGCCAAGGTAACCCATAGGGCTCGATCCAATGTTCCACCATCCATTCTTCAACCCTACAAAAGCGAATCCCCCATCATCAGTGCCTCTCCCACCCTAACTCTTTGGTCATCGTTCTTTTGATCGTCTGATTGCCTGCTCCCAATTTCCAGAGGAAGGCTATCAACATTCTATTTGAGCACAAAGGTTCAATAGTTTTCCAACCAGATCTAACTCATAATTCTTTGAGAAACCCTACAAGAAAAACACCCAATTGTGTAAGTTTCCTGTTTGCAAAACCATGGCAGAAGATTATGTTCTTCCCACAGAGACAGAATCCTTTAATATAGAACCTCAACGAAAAGAAACCCCATGATGGCCCAGCAAAGGCAGCACGCACTGGGGGTAGGGGGGGCAATTGACTTTCCAAGAATTAGGGCTAAAGCAAAGCCAAGAACATCGTCATCAAAGTCAATAATTAGGGTTAAAGCAAAGCGAAGAACATCATCATCAAAGTCAAGAATTAGGGTTAAAGCAAAGCGAAGAACGTCATAATCATCATCATCATCATCATCATCTCTCTCTCTCTCTCTCTCTCTCTCTCTCTCTCTCTCTCTCAGCTGCTGTTCCAAATCCTCCTCTTCACCGACAACAGCTTCTCTCATAATCCCACCCAAAGATTACATACACAACACAAAACCAAAGTGGGTATAGCGGAAACAACACATTTTCTGTAGCACCCATTTTACCTGACACTTCGCTGCAGCAGCAGTCACTCCCCCCATCTACCACCACATCGATTCTTGTTCTTCCTCCTCCTCCTCCTCCTCCTCCTCCTCCTCTTCTTCCTCCTTCTCTCTCTCTCTCTCTACTCCTGCCTCTGCTGCTGCACAACAACAACAACAACAACAATTGACAAAATGCCACCTCCACAATTCACCTTCCAAAACAACCAAGACCCACAAAACACAAGCAACAAACAAATGGTTGCAAAACATGCTCCCGAAAGCAAACAAAAAACAAACCCACCAACCCAAAAAAAACAAAACAAACCCGTTCAAACCAAAAACCTTACCAAACAACCCAACTCTTTCTCTCCACTTTCCTTTGTTGGCTGCACCTAACGAAGCCACAAACAAACACCGACACGAGGAAACACTCTCCCACAACAGCCGACACAGCGCAAGCGCGAGAGCAAGAGACAGAGAAAGCGAGAGGAGAGCAAAAGAAGAGAGTGAAAGTTCTCACAAAAACACTGCCACAAACACACACACAAACAAGAGATACAAGAAATGGGCCCACTAAAGAAAAGAAAATGAAAAGAAAAGGAGGACTACTTAAAACTTAATCACTGAGGTAGGTAAGAAATTATAATATTAATTAATTAGTGCTAATTACAAATATGGTAATTGAAATTAAGGGAGTTGCTCACTGCTGATTAATGCATAGGTTTTTTTTTTTTTCAAAAAAAAATTATAATTAAATTCAAAGGGAAAAATATATATTTGTTAATGAAATTGGAGATTTTTGAGACTATTTTTGTTACGTGGAATCTTCAAAATTAATTAATTTTTCGACAAACATATGTAGAAGCTGGCCTTGTATAAATAAAATAAATTAAATTAAATTAAATTAAATTAAATTAAATTGTACTACTACCTAGGCTACGAGAGAAGAAGAATTCAAAAGAAAAGAGAGGGGAGACAGCATTGGGAAATTTTAAATGACTAGTAGGCTAGGTGGGTACTCACCAAAAAAACATTATTATCATTATTATTATTATTATTATTATCATTTTTTATTCTTTTGTTTCTTTTTTAGTCCTTTTTTATTTTATTTTTGGATAATAAATTACGCATTCCTTGAGATTTTGAATTTTTTTTTTAAAGGATGGAATATACCCAAATTAAAAATTGTATTTGGGGTAGTACAATTAGAATATGGATAGAAAATATAAATAATATTTTGTATTTGGGTACATTTTCCTTTTCCTTCAAGAGCCACCCACCCCAAAAGAATTTGGAGAACAATTTGCTCAACAAATGATAACTATTTATGGCTCTATCTAAGTATTTTAGATAAGTGGATGAAATCTGTTGACTGGATAATAGTTCACATCCCAAGTATTTTAGATAATTGGATGAAATCTCTTCACTGGATAACAGTTCACATCCCAAGTATTTTGGATAATTGGATGAAATCTCTTCACTGGATAATAGTTCACATCCCAAGTATTTTGGATAATTTGGATGAAATCTCTTCACTGGATAAATAGTTTCTAACTTCTGAATGCTTAAGAAGTTCAAACAGCCTTTTGTTTTGGGTGTGTTCTGATCATAAGAAAATGTATAAAATCTTTTTCTTTTGGGAGAAATGCAAGATTCAGGTACCTTATTGATGAATTTTGAGGCTTTTTTTTTTTTTTCCACCCTCAAAAACTCTTTTGCTAACAATTTTGTAATGTTCTATTGCAGCCAAAATCCACCTAACATTCATTGCATTTGATTGTTACATTTGTAGATGGTCTTTTCAAAACTTATGTACACTTTTATTACAACAACAACAACAACAACAAAATGGTTTACAAGTCTTTTTCCTCACAATCAATTTTTTTGTTTGTTTCTTCCAAAGTCTTTTTCCTCACATATCAAATTTTGTTTGTCCATTCCAAGTCTTTTTCCTCACAATCAATTTGTGCTTGTCTCTCTTCCAAACCGTGCCACACTGCATGCCATGCATGCCAAACAGTGTACTGTCCATACACCAACAAGCAGCTCTGGACTGGGACGTTGTGTACCAACAAAAAGACAGCAAAGAGTTTCTTGCAAAACCCATCATCAATTTCAAACCAGGTACTATAACAAAGACAAGTAAAAAACCATCTTTCTAATCTTCTATCAAATTTTTTTATCTATTGTTAAATTCAATATGCAGCTTTCAACACATGTTTTCATCAGTTGTTTTTTTTTTTTTTTTTTTAACCCAACAAAAAAAAAGCCACAACAAATCTGTATATATCCAAATGGAGATCAAAGACAACAAACAAAAACTAGACTTGTCACCCCACCCATGACAAGTCATTTCTCAAATCACAAGTCCAGGTCATTAAGGTCTGCAACTATAATTGTCAAGGCGCATTGTAGATTGCAATATATTTAATTTGTTGCTCTTGTTTAGTGTTTGCTTGTTAGATGTGAAATAATCATTTTTATTTATTAAAACTTCCAATTGAATCATTGGCTTGTGAGAGATTTTTTGGTAACAAAGAATTGCACAAAGTTACCCTGCAAGATGCAAGCATGAAACATGCACTGCTTTCTACCAGATCACTAGATCCATTTAGATCTTCGACAACAATGTGATCACTATGAAGTTATATATGTAGTTTTCGATCAAATGTTGTAAGTTAACAAGGAAGCATATTAATGTATACATGTTGCAAGTTGGCCACATAACATCTTATCATAGAGATATTATAATGGAGGTCCATCATGTACTCAAAATATTGTCCTTTCAAGGATGGTACACTCACCATTTTGAGGATGTCAAACCAAGTATATCTACTATCCAATCCATTTTGATGATGCCATGTAGAATGGGTTTCATAATATTCCTACATAGTAACACATTGCATTGATGATTACAATATTATTTATCATTTGATCACTTTTGTCACATTGTTGGAAAACTTAATAAATCATGAAAATCATTCACATGTTTGAACCATTGGCTAAAGGCTCAAGGATGTTATTTCATGAGCATGCAAACATGAGCGGTGATTAGATGAACATGAGCAAATGAGTATAACCGAATTTTTTTGGAATATTTTGTTGATGTCAACAAAATATTTAATGAATATTCTTTGACACGTGAAACAAAATATTTGGTGACATGGAAGAATATTTTTCCACATGTGTTCATGGATGAACAATATTTATGGATGAAAATGCAGATGATAAATGAAAATGGATGAACTTTTTCATGAATGTTAACAATATTATTTTTTTGTGAAAATACCAAACAAAAAAACAAGATGAACAAATTTTATGTTGGTTTATTTTGAAAAATTCAACACATGAAATGTTGAAGTCATGTTTCCAAACATAATTTTTATTAATTTAATATGAAATATATTAAGCTTTGCAGCATCTAAACCATATAGAATTTTAAACTAAATTTAATTCAATGGCATATAAACATGTTGACCCACCAAAAGGTATGTGCCAATCCAAACACTACCTATTGACCACCAAGATGCATGTGCCTAGTAGGAATTGAGACAATATGAAGTAGTCGATAACACTTTACATTGTTTATACCATTTAATGTTGTTTTTCATTTTCATGCACTCTCTCAATCTCTTGCATCTAGGATGATTATTACTACTTGTACAATCAAATTACATTTTTCCCCCTCTATTTTTAATTTGCATTTACTTTTCCTTTATTGCGTTCTTGCATCATTTCTACCTCCACCACTTGTTTGCAATCATTAAACCTTTGTTTTACAATAGGAAGAAGAAAATTGACACCAATTGTCACACCAAACACCTTAGAATCTATGATTGAGTACATTAATTTCAAACATACTAGATAAAATATGTGAAATGACAATAAAACCCTTGGAATATCCAAGAAATGACACCCAACTAATCCCCATCCAACATTTACTAGAAATCATAACATGGAAAACATAATGGAAAAGGGAAAATTTTGATAAAACAAATGAATGGGTGGCATGGCGATGGGTGAATGCGAAGAGAAACAAAGAAAATTTTGGATTACTCAAACAAATTATAAACATTTTCAAAGAAGATATGGAAGACTACAAGTGGACAATGTTTACACATGCCATGGATTTCTTCAAATAACATGTGAGTTTGAAGATTTCGATTCCAGAACATTTTTTCACACTTGTTTACTGAACAATTTGCTGACAAATAATTTGGTAACCCTTGGTAACTTACTATCAACAAAATTCACAAAATCCCAAAAATGATTGTATGCAACTTCAAGCAAGTGAACTTGGGTGCCACTATAATTAACAAAACAAAATGTTAAAACATCTAATGAATTGTCAAATAATAGGGTTGGCCCTAAAACCACAAGACTTGTGTGATAATTGAAAACAACGTGTCAACAAATGAAAGAGGATCTGAAATCCCATTGTTTGCATTCAAATTGTGGTTCAATAGACATGTTAACATGAATATTTGTTCAAAACATGTGACCTTAGAAGGAAATATTCAGTTATGAAAAAAAAAATCAGGGTTGAACTTGAACATTGAAATTACTTGTTGAACAAATATATTGTGACTATTGAAACAAATAATCACTAAAAATATCATATCAGAATAATAAATGATTATCATAAGCAAATACATGATTTTGTGGTTGTTGAAACACATGTAATTATTCTACCATTTGGAGCCATTCTGACATACGCTAATGTTCCAAACCCACCACTACCAACCAAAAGGTCCAATCAAATATAATGGTTAACATGCTAGATTTAAATTTAGAATTTGAATGGACCACTACAAGTATGTCACCAAGTTGACATGTTTCCAAACATGGATTATTTTGTGCATTCAATTTAGTTTTATTTTGAGGTTGAAGGGTTTAATCAAAGAAAAATAAGATAAAGCTTTTTCATTTACATCATGTCATAGTACCCCATATCCATGGCACTTTTGTCGAACACCATCAATTTGGATTTATACTATAGAAAAAAAAAAAAAAAAAAAACTGAATAATGTAAATGTAAAGTTCAAGATAGAGGTTGGATACTAGGCATTTACTAACCACTTGTAGGATTACAAGATATATGGGACAATTATGTTAATTTTTTTTAACATCTTGCCATAACCACCTGGAGATAATCAATGGCTAAAAAACCCGATAAATAAAAATTTCAAAACATGATTTCATTGATAGTGCAATTACCTATTGGGAAAAAATCATTCAATTTTTAGAAAGGAAATGGCCAAGAAACAATTCAGATATAAAGGATGATCCATATGAAGCACTAATACGTACTTACAACATGGAAATGTACCAACTAATGGAAGCTAATGCAATTAGCAATGAGGTGGAAGTGAAAGACTTTGCGGCATGCCCAAATGGCAAAATGACAAAATACAATGAGGAAAAAGAAAACATAATGTTAAAGACACCAATTACCATGCCCAAAAGTTACCATGGCAAATGAAGAAGAAGAAAACATAAAATTGGTGACATTGAAGACAAAAATGGGCTCTAATGATGCGAATAACACATTGAAAAAAATTGGTTCTATTCAATATTTCCAACACTAAAATAGATAATACCGTTGATATTTTTAAAAAGTAGCAACATAATGCCTATAACAATTTATAATCCAAAATGCATAGTTGTGAAAATTCCATTTGGATGTGAAATTGTGTTAATTGGATAAAATAATTTCAAAAGTGTAGGGTTTTCTTAGCAATAAGCATAAATTGAACTATTGAAAGTTAGGGCTTGAAACATCACAAAGTTTGTATACAGCTGGAGATAATTTTGGTGTATGTAATTTTATTTTTTTAAAGTAAACAATGGAAGTTTTGAATTAGCAATAAAGCTCCAATTAGAGAGAATGAGTTGGTTGCAAACATTTAAAATATAGCAAGAAATCATTCACTTGATGGCACATTTTTTATAAAAAAAGGTCGATGTCCTGAGTTTTTTCCATTGCATGTGAAAAACATTGTTCAATGATAAAAATTCTCCTACTCATGCTCACACGCTCACAAGATAGCATGCATTCCATAATAGTAACGCGTTTACAACAATGAGATGCCTATTCATAATTATACAAGATGTGTATGGGTATGGGACTATATGTGGTTTGCTTTTTGTAAGGCTAATTTGAATAGAAGATGTTTATGAACATGGAGCATTCATAACACAAGTGAAATGAGTGCAAACATATGAGTAATAAGGTTCAATGGACTATTGAAATTATAAAAAATGATTGAAAGCATAAAAGTCTCTTTTAGTTGGTTAGTTGGGAACCATTATTGGGTCAAGCGTCAACAACCTACATTAAGATACTACAATGTAGGTATCTATGAAAGGATATTGATAATGATTTCATATAAAAAATGGAAATCATGTTTTGATTGTGTTTATGGTTATTCTTGAGAAATGGTTGAATGTGAAAAAAGAAAAGTTGTTTGCATGAATGAAGGTATGAATGTGTTACATTGTACATTATTTATGTTGTTGTTTATTGTGAGTTTATTGTGCTTCTTATATTAAGCTCAAAAGGGAATGAGCTCCAAGCTAAGATGTTGTAATGAACTAAGTACTAAGTTCTATCCCTTGAAAAGGAAGTTCTTGTCAAACTGGCCAGGACTTGTGGTGTAGTGGTTTTTTCTTAAGAAAAATGTGAATTGCCTCATGTGAGTTCCTTTTTTGTAATGAAGAATTGGGATTTTGTGTCCAAGGCTAGATGTATTGAATAGTTCACAACACATGCCTCTTATCCCCTGCATGAATCCTATGGTCACAAGGCTATAAAATGGAATGTGTAACTGTTCGATTTCTACATTGGTCCCAATGGAATCTAATATTGATTATATTGCTTATGGTTAGATTTAGTTGTACCTTCTTTTTCTAGACTTAACTACTTCTATGTTGAAGCTTTGTTTACATTCATATGAGTATTTTCAAACCAATATTTTTGTTTGCCTTGGTTCTAAACCAAGATAATTTGTTCATGGTCACAAGGCTATAAAATGCAATGTGTAAATAGGTATGATATTTGTATTGGTCCCATTGGAATCTACTTTTGATTATATTATTTATGTTCAGATCTTGTTGTACCTTCTTGTTCCAAACTTGGCTATTTTTATGTTGAAGCTATGTCTACACTCAGATGAGTATTTACAAACCAATATTTTTGTTTGCCTTACTTTTGAACTAAGATAATTTGTTCAGCATGATTTTTATTTTAAGGTCATGGAAGATGTGTATTCTAGGAACTTTTATACCTTTGGGAAATAGATCCTCCTTGGACCACATTGACTTCTATTATGGCATACATATTTACAAGGTTTGTGTTTTTTTAATTAGTAGTTAGAGTTTTTCACTACTTTCAAATTGAAGCATCCAAAAGTCCCTATCATGCTTACAAAGTTTCAAAGCTTGAAGCCATGGTTTGTTAAAAGGTTGTAGGAGTGGAATACATGCACCTATTAGTACCACGTTAAATTCAATGAGCTCAGACTCGGTTTAAATGTTATGCAGGCAACAGGGAATGTAAATAGATAATTTGTTTGTTCTTGTGAGAATATATGTAAATCTAAGTTGAGTAGTATGTGAAGTGAGCTTAATTGTGTTGCCCAACTTACAACATATAATACAATGACCTCACTATGGAATTCAATACTTTGCTTCAAAGATGAAAATGGTGATGTGGTATTTAGTTGTTACAAATTTATCCAAAGGAATTACATATTATTAGAACAACACAATGGCAAAACATTGGCCATGAGGTGGTGGATAGGATTACTAATGGTCAAGAAAAAAATAAAATAGAGTGATGTACAACGATACAAGACCTATTGAGTTGATTGAATAGTTGAAGCTTCATCTTTCAAAATCTGTGGTACATAATTTTTGTAGCTCGTTGGCAAGAGAGAATTCAAGGGATTTTTGAAGCACATTCCAAAGGACACAAAAATTTCATGTATAGACTTCTTTGAAAATTATGCCCTAAAAGTCCAAAATGAGATTCAAAACATGCATTGGTTTTATTTTCAAATCATAGTCCTAATTCACATTACGTACTAACACAACCTTAATTATGACCCAACTATAGATAGCTCCAAAATCCTCAAGGAGGTTCAAGTGCTATTATGTATCTGATGAAAAAAAACATGATACACTATTTGTCTAACACACCTTTAAATTGCATTGGCAATTTCTGAAGTCTAAAGGGTGTCAACCCAAGCAACATGTTGTTTGAAATGATGGATATTTGGGTCAATTTAAGAGTGCTAGGGCTTGGTATTTCTTGCGAAGGTATCATAAGATGACAATTAATGAACAACTTCCATTAGGATGCCAACTTGTTTGGAATTATTTTGCCACGCGGCATGGCAAAGGTGAAGTTGATGGAACAAGTGCTTTGTTAAAGAAGGAATTACACAAGGAACAATTAAAACTTCAAGGCTTGAAAATCCAAAATGCTAAATAAGAGGTTAGTTTCCTATAATCAAAAATCAATAAGTTCCATGTAGTTCACCCAAATGCATGAAGAATTGTGAACCAAATGTTTTGGGAGGCAAAAATGGGTGATGTTGATAGAAGCAACCCATTTCATTGTTCAACTATAATAGGAAGTTGAAAAGCACACCAAGTCAAGTCTATCACATGTTGAAATCCAACAATGGTGGAATACAAAGACATTTCTTGTTTTTGTGTTTAATGTAAAGATTTTTGTGCAATAGACTTACCATGTGAACAAGTACCTTTCTGTCAATTTACATTGTTCAAATTTTTTTTAAAAATTCATGTGCATTGCTTATTGATTTTGTGACCTAATTATTGATTTGTTTACCAATCTTTGAATGTAAGCAAGCCATGTGCGCCCATGGCAATTAATAAGGTTGAAGCCCATTTATCAAGTTGAATTGCGAAAGTCATTTGATGATCCTAATGAAAAAATAAAATATGGGAATGGGGGAGAACAAATGGCAAAGGATGTTCATGTTGGAGATAATGTGGTTATGAAATGTGATGCTACTACCAATGAAGACTACTGGATCTTGTTATTTGACAAAGGTTTACATATGATACAATAGGGTTTCAAGGATGGCTAGGGCCAAGATTGGCTCCTAGGAGATTGGGTCATCTGAGGTGTGTGGTATGCAAGACTATGACTAGGCAATAGGTCATGTATCTTGTTAAAGAATTTTTGAACCTACTTTTGTTTTTTTTCATTTGATTGTTGCTTCCAAGTTTAGGATGTTGCTTACTACACATATTGTTAAAGGTTCTAATGCTACTTATGAATGAATAGTTGATGTGATTGGAATTATTCACAAAGGCTTTGATGTTCATAGGCTTGTTGACATAAATCAAGAGCAATGAACTATATCATATTCCAATTATGTATATGGTAGAATTACAATATGGTATTCTATATAAACATGTATAATGTCTTGGAATTTAGTCAAATCCAAGCAATTTTTTTCTAATGGAAGACATTAGTTCAACAATTGGAACAAGGTTACATTTGTGTATGATTGATCAAATTAAACAGGTTCCAAACTCATTCATCTTCCACCTCTAGAGGTTTTTTTTTGGTTATGAGTTCTATTCAAGGAAAGTCCCTTAATTTTTCTTGTTCTAGTTATTTTTTTAATTACAATTGTACATTTTTGTAACACCAAACATGTATTTATTAAACTTCACTATATTGGAATACCATTGATATAGGATCTGTAACAATTTTTGCCAACATTTTGCATGTTCTTATTATCATGTAGGGAGCTTGATTAACTCAAATGTGAATGCTTGAAAATGTGAAGCTTGGAAGGACCACATTTTTGGCCTGTATTTTGGATTAGGTCAACAACATATGTACAACTTTTGGGTTACAATTTGAAGGTGGTGATTTTGCATGATGATGAATTGTAGAAGTTACTACTATAAATTTAAGACGTAATTCATAATATTATGTGTGTGTAGAGATATTGGTGTCCATGTTTTGTTACCCATGATATTATAGTGTTAAAAAAACCAATGTTTCCTTTCATTTGTTTTGCAATTACATTCTAAAGTGATAGCTCTAACTGTTGTTGTCTGGAGATTGGAAGGACTAGTGGGAATAGTTCATACGCAAGGTTTTTAATAAATGCTTAAAATATTGACAATGTTTACACTTGGTTTTCAAGTATAGAAGTGAAATTCTAGTTTTTTGCCATTAGAAAATTGTTTAAGTAAATGTCTACATGATTTTGTGGTTGTGGGAAATCTAAGTGGAGATTTTGATCATCTTGGTGGTTTCACAAATGTTCAAAATTTTGTTGATGAAATGAAATATAAATTATCTTTCTTTAGCATTTTCCTTTTTAGTGTGATATGTGTGCTTGCATATAAGAAGGAATTTCTATTGTTGATGAAGAACTTAGATCATGCCAGAGACACTAGTGGTGAACCTAGTTTATAAACTTTGGATGTATTTAGAAACTACAAAGCATTAACCTTTCTTTGGGTGAAAGCACATTATGGGGGGGCCAAAAATGTTGTCACATTGTACTATCTTCTAGGGGTGTCCATGCTTGAACTTTAACCATGGTAATATTGAATTATATTTTTCCAAAGTTTTTGCATACTATGGTAGGTTATAACACAAAGAACTCAATCACAAAGAAAATTCTTTTTTCCAACTTATATCGTGAGGCTCAAAAGTATATATGTGACGAAAAAAAGTATGTCACTATGTATTAAAAAATGCAAATATACTCAAAAAATGATTTTTAGTCTTCATGAAATTTGTAGTATCTATTAAACATTGTCCATATGATTAAAATAAGTTTGTGAACCATGTGAAGAGTTTGATAATTATCATATCACAAATGAGTGTTTTTGAGGGTTATGACCATAAATGTGTGGTAAATTAACATTTTGACAAACTATAACTTTCAAATGGAAGATGACAAGATATGTCAGGTGGGTAATTTTTTAAATTTTCATTTCAAACATTTTTTTGGTTGACTAATTCAAACCCAAACCTAGTGTAGTCCTAAAATAAAAACATGCTATATTATATTATATATACCATAAATATATTCAATATTCCTTGAATTTGAGCTTTTAATTTATTTATTTTTTCAAATAATATTATATATCATTAACTTTGTGAAAATCAAAATATCAAACCCAAACACCAAAAGTGAAACCCAAAATTAAATGCAATACAATTTGTAGAAATATACTTTACATACATGTCATGAAAATGCTCAAAATGGCCCCCTTGTAATTACTTTCACCCCTTTCCCTTTTATGCTGTTAAATATTTTTTATGTTGTTTTTGTGTTTTCCATGTTTGTTTTGTTTTTGGTTTTTCCTTGAATTGGTTAGCATAATGACATTTTTATTCCTTGTTAAGATAATTTCCAAAGTTTTTATGTCACCATCTAATGATGGTAGGCACCAAGACATGAAATCATTCAATTTGTCATAAATTGTTGTACCCAAAGAATTGTGGCAAGAAGCTAATCATTGAAGGGCTATGAACATAGGTACCTTGGATGCAAACCAATTGTTCAAGGATGATGTTACTTCAAATTGAGCTTACCCAACTATTAGCAGCCATTGTTATTGGCATGTTTGTATATGTTACGATGTGTTTTTTCAATTATTGTGTAGCCATTGTTATAATAGTATATCCACATATGTTTTAATAATCTATTATTATTCACAAAATCGCTTCTATATATAATTTGACAGACTTTAGAGGGCATCATCCATAGCTGACAATAGGGTTTAAAAAGATGTCAATTATGTTTTCTCAAAAATATGAGTATTAACTCAAGAATAACATTTTAAAAACCACAACTTGGATGGTTGCAACTACATGCATGTCATATTTTTGGCATGGAATGCAATGGATGATGTATTTCCTAGCTTATGGGGGCTTTGGGGTTGATTACCAAACTATAGATGTTTAGGTAATAATTATTGTGGATAGCCAAGTGTATTAATATTCTACATTTGTCAATTCCTTTTTTACCTTTATACATTACATACCAGTAAAATATAATAACAATTCTTCCTCTATAACTCAGACTTAAAATTATAAACCATGGGTGTTTTAATTTGTTTATATTGAATGCAGAAAACATTTCCAATTCTAGTGGCAACTATTAATGAACCAGGCTTACTCATGTTGCCTTCCATCACCTATCATCTTATTTAGGCCCTTGTGATTTCAAGAACATGGGGTCTATAAAGTCAACCTTGATTTTAATGTTCTGTTTAATAGAATATAAGACTTTTTTAACGTGTTCCTTATTTAATTAGAGTTTTACACCCTCTTTGCTCCCTTTGTATGTGTAGTGCAGGTTATATTAAACTCCATTTTGGTTAGCTTTTGGTTAGTCTGACAACCCACAAATAAGTTTTCAACATCATGACATGAAAAAATGCTACAACATGGAACATTTATTAGTGAGTTGTTCGAATAGCAAGCTAATTCAACCAAGTGCACATCTTATACACCTTCCAGATGGAAAACATACCATGTAGGTATGGTTGGATGACATGTTGTTTTTTGCCGTGTTGTGCATTAATCATGGATTTGTAGGTTTCAATTCCCATCTACATCTTAGCTACCCTACTTTTTAAATTACAACAATGGTGCTCAACACACTGTAATTTGGAGTTTCAATGCGGCCCATCTACATACAGTTTGACTACCCTACTTTTAAAAATGTAGGAGTGTCTTTAACATCAGTGACACAAAGATAAGGTGGAAAACATATGTGAACATCCTTGGATAAACATATTAATGAATGATTAAACACTACTACAAAATGTGGATGCAGTTCAGTAGTCCCCATTCACTAGACCAATGAATTCATTCAAAATCTAATGAAATCACTTGGTGTATAGGGACACCTTTAGTTGTAGTGAAGGTAGTTCTTACAAAAAATATGAATGCTTAGAAAAATACATGAAGTTTAAAAGGACCTAAGTTTTTGTGCATGTATAAATTTGAATTATGTCAAGAACAGAAATTCATTCCTAGACGATAGATAGATCAAATTACTTGACATAATGTGTTGAATTTGGTTCCTGGACAAGCTACTTGTCATCTATTGGGTTAGAACAGAACAATTTAATTATTTTTTTGAGACATTCATCTATAATACTTAGTGACAAAAACAATTTTCTTGCATCAAGCATTTTCCAATTTCAAATTTCTCATGTTGCCATGGATTAGATAATGATATGTCTTATCAATTACTAGTGAATCTATGAACTTGGAACTAATAAATTCATGAATTTCATCCCATAACATCAACTTTCATAGATGGACTTCAAATGATCAATTGATTGGTATTATGCTTCTGAAGGATTATATTTTATTTAGACAATTTATATCATTTAGCTACTTGAGCCACCTTAGCTTGCAACACTCTTGGTTGTCATTTTAGTCTTGAACCCTAAAATCCAACCACAACCCTAACTATTTGCTATTCAAACAATGAAAACTTGTATGACAATGAATTGATATCTTTTTGAAAGGCACTTCATTAACTTTAATTGGAGGTTCACATATCTTTTTAAAAAAAGCCTCAAAACATAATTAGGAGATTCAAACTAAATTTTTAAATACATTAAACCCTAACTAAAGGTTCTTTTAAGAATTGGAAAATTGACCAGAATTGGTTTGAACCTTCCAAACACTATATGAATTGGTATCTTTTTGAAAGGCACTTCATTAACTTTAATTGAAGGTTCAAATATCTTTTTAAAAAAGCCTCAAAATATAATTAGGAGATTCCAACTAAAATTTAAATACATTAAACCCTAACTAAAGGTTCATTTGAGAATTGGAAAATTGACCAGCATTGGTTTGAACCTTTCAAACACTATATCTCCTAGTTTTGCAAAGTCTGAAATTAATCAAACATATGTTCCATCTTTAAATTCAACCAACCAAGTCTCAATCAATTAGGATGTTTCAATGTTCAAAAATTTCAAATCTATTCCATCATCCTGGGATGGACCAGGAATTATTATGCATTGAGCAAAACACTCAGCTAGATTTATTTATTTTGGGTGTAAATGGAGAACACCTTAAAATCCACGATTATAGCCTCCTTGAGAAGACAAGGCAACTTACACTTACTTAATAGGCATAAGGTCTCTCCTGTGTCTGCAAAGTAGATGTAAGCTGCTTTATATCAAGAAAAGGTGCCTCCAAACTCTGCATCTTGCCTCATGCTTTGCACTGGTGAAGGTCTTGTTGTTGGGGCATTATGACCTGAACCTGGGGCTCCACCCTCAATTCCCCGGGTGTAATGCCCTGACAGCAGGCCTTACCCTACACAAAACGACCTATACGCCAAAACAATCAACATGCAACCATTGAACCATAAAGCTATAATGCATTCAATGGTTGGCACTAGGCATATAATCTTTGTGTTTTAAAAATACTCACCCACATAATCAACTATGTGAGTTGAAACTAGTTGAGTTTTGACCCAGTTATCAAGCAGATGATTGATAACCGGCTATCAGCTGGTTCTTGATTGTTTTGATAACTGGTTAAATTGATAATCACCCTGTATTGAAATTTCAAAATCTAAGAACCTGGCTGAATAACCCAATCATCGTCTAGGTAGGTTATCAATCTTTAAATACTAATACAAAAAATTAAAAAACAGGAAAAATAACATTTTCATTTTTATTAAAAAAAACTCTATAACCAGTGTATAATCAACAGATATTGACTGATTATTTGATAACCTAACCCTTAGGCATAATTGATGGTTATTACCCAGTTTTTAATAATTTATTCAGCACTCAATTCTTTTGGAATTGATAACCTGTGTGGTCTCCAAAAAAATTCGGAAAAAAAACCTAGTACCCAGCAATTATTAAAAAAGCAATAACTGACCAACACTAGTTGAAACCTTGCAAATTGGTAGTTAACAAATGGTAGACATAATAACTTGACTTTGCATTTAGCTTAAACATAGAAAATGAAATCCTCATAAATATACCACGAACACTTCAATAAAATTGTTCCAAAATAGTTGACCAGGTATCTAATTCCCATCAAAATAACTTTGCACTAGACCTTCCCAACCAAACTCCAAAGCATGTTTTGCATCAAGGCCACTGTGAGCAAGTAAGTGTACATACCTAGATGGCACATAGTAGTTGTGACATGGGGCAAGAAAAAACCCATTGATAACTAGTAAGCAAACTCCAACTCCGAGTTGCTGTAGGCTGCATACAGCACGATCAACAAAAACTATAACTTTAGGGCCTTGCACCATTGCATTGTGCTTGCTATACTCATTTCCACAAAAAATGCAAAACCCTATACCAACACTTTTGTTGCTAGTTGAAAGTAGTTTGAATATTGCAATTCTAGTTGAATTGCAGTTCCTAATACCCGCCCAGAGAGTCACTGGTGCTTGGCAGTTGCTCGAAGTTTTTCAAATAACCAGATTTCTTTTTCTTTTTCCTCCCCCAGCCCCCCCTCCCTCCCTCCCTCCCTCCCCCAAAACCAGGTCCAACCAGTGGTGGTTCTCTGATTCTGAAATACTGTTCAGAGAACCGGAATTGATGGTTATCAACAAAATCAAATATCGGCTCACCACTGCTGGCTCCAAGCAGTGAAAAGCACTAGACCGCTACCACTTGATATCCCTAATTCACAGAACCCAAAACCGGTGGTTCTCTGATTCTGAAATAGCTTTTCGGACAACCGGAAACAGCAGTTACCAACACAATAAAATACCCGCCGGATGTTAGTCAGTAATTGAGAGCTGCCTAATCACCATTATAATTAAACATGCGGCTAATCTCATCGCTAATTAGTACAAGATATGCTTCATATAATTAGGGTTAGTGATGGGTTGGCTGAAGAAATCGTCTTGCGGTGACGGCGCGCCTCCTCCTCTTGTCGTGGACTCCTGTGCCTCGTCGGCCGCGGAGAAGCTGGATTGCAGCAGGCTGGGTCTCATGTACAAGTCGTCGAAGAAAGCGTCTACGGGCTGATAATCTCTGGGAATGTCATGCAGTCGATCATTATGGTAGAATTTGACATGATGCATCAGATCTGCAGCAGCCGGCGATGAAGAGAAATCGATCTGGATGTTGTTGTCATCTGCACGTCGAGAGACCGTCTTCTTGCGGATCGTACTGTCTTTGATATGATCTTGCTGTACTGCAGGCTGCAGTACTTGAGGACGTGTTGCTGTTGAAGAGGATTGATCCACCACCGCATTTGAATGTGTAGGAGTAGTAGTAGTCGTAGTTGTTGTTGTTGCTGTTGGAGGAGCTACAGGAGTTGAAGATTGGAACTGCTGCTGAAGTAGTTGTTGTGATGATCGAGATGTGGTTGTGTGATCCTGCATAGCTGCTGCTGTAGGTCTGTATTCTGCTGGGTCGCCTCCTCGGAGCTCTCTGGGATCCACGGTCCTCGGGTCCACAGCCTTGATATTCAACTCCCAGGATGAATTCATATGCATGTAGTCTCTGGGATCAACTGGAACGTAGTCGGGATGATGCTGATAACTAGGCGGCAGTCCCGTAGCTGGCGATGCAGTAGCTGGACTAGTCTGTGATCTCGAATTTGGGCCGCGCCCACTTATGATGCCCTGCTGCTGTTGCAGCGTCGTTGTCGATGATCGACTTTGGCTGTTCATGTCCTTGGGTTCGACGATCGGCTGCATAAATGATCTACCCTGCTGCTGCTGCTGCTGCTGCTGCTGAGTCGAATCCTTGATGTGAGGATCTGCATGAGCTGTTGTAGACTGTGAAGCTCCAGCTGGATGATGAGTACTCCAGCTGCTTGTCATCTCGCGCATCTCTGGTCTGCAATACTCCATGTGATGATGATGGGAGGCGGCCCGTGGCATTCCATTGGGATCCAAAGGTCGCATTACTCTGATGTATTGAGGGGGTCTTCTCAACATCGCTTCTCTGGATGATTCCGCAGCTCGCAATTCTCCAGGAGTCACAGGCATCTTCATCTCCCGGATGTAAGCTGCTGGACCCCTGATCTGCTGCATATTATTTCCTGCTGCAGGAGGCTCCAAAGGAGCTGAAGCCGGAGGAGCAGCAGCTCGCGGCTGCAAGACTTCTGGTGGGGAAGAATCCGTTGCTGCAGGCCGCATATGATCACCTGCAGCTCGCGGCATCATCTCCGATCTTGTGAATTGGTCGACGACAGCTCGCGTCTTTTCCAACTCGACCTGATGCTGCTGCACAGGAGGTGCAGCCTGATCTCTGACCTCGAAACTCTGCATACTGTTGTGAATTCTGGCCGCGGGTCCATTAGACGTCGACTGCACCACGTCTTTGAACTCGACCTGCTGCTGCTGCTGCTGCTGCTGCTGCTGAGGCCGCTGCACACTAGTCTCTGATCTTGTGGGTTCGACAGTCGACTGTCGCAACTTTTCCTGCAACTCGGCCTGATGCACGGTTGCCGTTGTACTACTCTCTCTGACGTCCTGGAGCCCTCGACGCGGCTCCATATTCTCTGCTACTGTGGGTTCCAAAGATGCCTGCATCTCCTTGAAAGTCTCGACCGACTGCTGCGCCACCGCGGCCGGCCTAGTGGCTGCTCTTACCTCGATTCCGCGACTTTGCATCGGTCTGATGGGTTCGATCACCATTCCGTTTCTGATTGTTCTGGCGGGATCCTGCAGATTCCCCTTTTCTTCCCCGCGTGGGTTCTTCGAGCTCATGTCCACCTGTTTGGCTTTCTGCAAACCACGGTCGGAAGAAGTTCCCGTTATCATGTCATCCCGCGAGTTGTTCTGCCACACCTTGTTCTCCCTCTTCTCCTTGCCTTTCTGCATGATCTCCAGCTCCTTGCTGGATGCTGCTTCCTGCTTTCCGTAACTCGCACTGGGCTTCGACAATATTAATGGCTGCTGCTGCTGCTGCTGCAATAGATTCTGATCAGGTGGCCAAAACGTTGTCTTCTTATCTATGTGCCGCTTGAGCTTCTTCAGGACAGCCATGGAGTCCACTCGCCCGAATACTGTAGCTTTATTGCTGTCTCGATCAGTCACAACCGAAACAACTCCTACACATAAATTCATAACAAGAGAGTTAGACTGAGATCTCATGTGATTCTGTTTTAGGATGTCGTGATGACAAGCACAATATTCGCCACTATTCACTGCTAAAATCAAGCACAGCTGCTTCAGTTTCAAGGTTTTGCAGAATTTTCAGAGCGTGCAGTAGTTCATGAGTACAAAGATCAAACTAACCATCCACTTCACTAGCTTCTTCTCTCACTTTCTCCTCACACTTCGCGCAGCACATCTTCACTCGGAACTCCACTTTCTGCACACAAGCTCAATTTGTCAGAGCAGAGAATTCCAAAGCTTGCTAAAGTCTGTGAGCTCCACTAGCAAAATCAAAACTGTATGCAATTGTCTGCATGAGCAGCAATCGCTTCATGAATTGTCTCTCCATACAAGATAAATAGTCTCGCTAAACAGCTACTAATTTGTTCAGAACTTCAGAGTCGAGACTAGCCTGCACAAGCAGGCGCTGCTGTTGCTGGGGTCTTACCGGTAAGTCCTTGGAAGTCTTAGCAGCAGCAGCAGGCGGAACAAGAACTGAAATTCGGTTGGCTTCGGTCATCCACTTGGGATCCGTGTTCTTGTTGCTCATCATCTGCAGTGACAGACACACCACAATATCCTGAGCACCCCATGACTGGAAAAAAAGCTTAGTTCAAACCGAAAACATGCAGCAGTAGATGCCCCCTGCAAGCTGCAGTTCCTAAGTTGCTTACTTCCGCAACCGTCCTTTCACAAAAGCTGAATTAGCACCTGAGCAGCTTACTAGATAACAAAAGGATTGCAAAACTCAGAAATATTTATGAATTCGTTGATCATGAAGCTGGAAGCACTCTGTGGATCATGAGTAGTACCTCGGCAATACTGATTGACGCCATCTTCGCTTGTAACAGATGATGTTCTGCTTGCACCCAATATGAATTCGAAAAAATTACTACTTGGGGAGCTCCACTTGCAGAAAAAGGTCTTGATCTGCAAATTCTGTGAGCTTTTTACACAAGAAATGATTCTAGATGCTGATAGCAGCCGATGCAAATAGCTAGATAGTATGGTTGAGCTACCATTCAATATCTATTAAGATCTCTAATATGGCGCAGCAGCTGGATCTATCAGCAATTCTCTGCTTGCAGCTCGGATCCAGATCAAAACCTTCAAACCCTCAAATTCTGCACACTACTACGTCTGAACTCGTGAATTGCCCGCAGCGCCAACTACCTTTTGATCATCAACTATTTATCAATGCTCAAGTACTACCACAAGTCTCATGTACTGACTATCAGTGCAGAGCCTTTTGTCTAGGCGAGATTCAGAAGAAGAAGATGATGATGAATGATCAAAGATGAATATGAGAAGAAAGTTTTCAAAAGAAAATGGAAGAAGAAGACTAGAAAGAAGACTAGCTAGCTAGCTCTCTGACAAGAGACTCGTTGCTTGCTGCATGTCTTTATGGGTAAAAGAGCTGCTGGCCACTGACTGGCTGGCCTGGCTGTCTGGCTGTTCCGATGTCCCTTGCTTTCTGAATCCCCACTGCAAGCAAAGCAGGCAGCAGGACTAGTGCTGGTGGTGTGGGTCACGGAAACAGCCGCCCAAAACAGGGATGGGACCCGGCCTCCGACTTGAACACGCTCATCTCCAACGTCTCTCTACAATGCTATTGTAGCCTAACGCGTAAGTAAGTAGCCTAAGTGTTCACAATTCCTGGGCCTTGGGGTCCATACATCCATCCATCCATTACGCGGTCATCTGATTTGTGCCGACCTGTCAGCTGTACGCGGACTACGACCTACCTACCTACCATTGAAATTTGGATCCAAAATTTTGAATCCCCAAATTATCTATGTATCCACTAAGTTCGCAGCACCACCTGCCACCACCTCTGCAATTTAAAATGGGCACCTAATACCTACCTACTTACCTAAGTATTTAGGTACCCATCAACTTTGCAATGTCAAACACAGTAAGTGTTTCTTTTACAATTTCGACCTGAAAAATATGATTTCGACCTATACAAAGGATTTTTCATGGGAAAAGAATTGGCACAAATCGCCCACGTCTTATGATAACTTCCATAAGGTAGCCAAGAATATAGAAGGATTCTGGCTTTTGCCTACAATCATATCTATTATATAACCAAATTTGACTAGATTATTTTCTGGATGATCCTCACTTTGGCTGCCACAGTGAACCCACACCCACCAGTGGATGCACATAGATAAGAGCTGTTTTTACTGCCAATATATTAACAAGCTGCTTGTGGGTTGTTAGTAGGTAGGTAAGAAAAAAAGCAACTCAGCTAACCACCATGGTTAGCTTAGGAACTTGAACCTCACATAAAACTGTTTCCTGACCACTTCCCACTCATCTTTTCATGGCGCACTGGTGGGTGCTCGTTCACTATGGCCCACTTTGGCTAGTCACAAAATCCTTAAAAGAAACCCTGATATTTACCTACTTATGTGTTTATTATCTACTTCATTACAGATGCATTCACATATTAATTCCCAAAAATCACACGATTATATAGCCAAAGAGAGTAAGCTGCACTTAAAATCATCCGAAGTGTAAGTCAAGTATAATTTCAGAGTCTTGCCATGAGTTGAGTGAAAAACATGTACATATACAATACATTTTTCCCACTCAACTTATGGCAAGACTCTGTATATATATGTGTGTCTACTTGTACATATACACTTCCTGTGGCTTTTTAATTCATGAATGTACCTTTATCATGTATTTACTTGTATAAATGTATCTTTTACTTAATGCTGTCTATAAGTAACTTAAGGTTGTCCTGTTTGAAAAGAAAAAGAACACAATGATGCTTAGATATATAAATAACTCTAGGATTTTTTCTTTTCACTTTTGTGATATGAAAATTTTTGATGATTTTTTCCAACTAAATAGGTGACAGAATTAGATGAATTTACAATTTTAAAAATAAAATTTAAAAAAAAACTCATTTTTTGAGTGGGTCAATAAATGACATAATCTGTCAAAGAAAAACTTTGGTTGTGAGATCTTGAGGTAAAGACTTGTAATGTCTTATCACAATTTTTAACTATGTGTGAAACTTGAACTAAGAGCTAATTTGTTTTCTTTAAGGATTTTGACAAGTAGCCTTATTCAATTTGTGCTGCAACTGGCAGCAAAAAAACACATCCAACGGATAATCCGTATTAGGGGCCTTTTATTACACACTTTGTCTCCCAAGAAACAGTTCAAATGATGATTTTGAGGTTTCTTTTTCATCATTTTTGGAGAATTAAAGCTTTGAATTGTTTGAAAATGATTTGCCACCTTTCATCTTAGGAAGTATGTAGTCAGATATATAGATGAATGCCTGAAAATATTTACTTTTATATTATAAAAAAGTGTCTGCATCTTGCTATGGATGATTACAGTTCATCAACATTTATTATAAAAAAAAGGCCGCTGCTGATCTCAATTTGGTAGCTAGCCTAGGGGAAACACCAACCCATTTGAATCTGCACCACATTTCCCAGTATAGATTTTTTTTTAATTTATGGTACATGCAAAAGACATTTCTCAATCTTGTGTTTGCAACTTCACAGCCATGATTTTGCTGTTAGACTTGTTGTAGGAAATGTCGGTTCGGGTGAACCAGCAGTAGAAAGTAAAACCATCAAAAAAGATCTGGTTACTTCTAGACATAAAAAATACATTCAATCTTCAAACTAAATCAGGGTCTCATAGTCTAAAGTTTTAACATTTCCTGGTCAAACATAGCCATTTAGAGGCTGCACACAAGAAGGTGAAGGTATCAGTGTAGGAGCTGGGAGAAATTTTCTGTTTAATCTGCTTGGTTAATCTGAGATGGGGAGCAGATATTCATTTTGGTTTGATCTGAAAGGGAATTCTTGCCAACAGTATTACCAATCAAAGTGGGCACCAACATAAAGCATGTTGCGGCTTAAGACCCCAAAAAAAAACTCTTTGAAAAATTTCAACAGACTTAGGTCACTGGCAACAGGATGTCGGCTACCAGATATAGTCAAGGCATGGGAATGCTGAGACTATATCTAGTAGCCGGTGACCTTCAGCCCGTTACAGGACATAATCAACAGGGACAGCAAATTGAACTGACCTATAATCAAGCATTATTTCTCATGATCAGCCCTCTTCACAGACAGAAAAGGCTCTTCATGGATAAAAAGTAGATTACTTCATCTATGCTCAATTAGGTTGTAGGTTATGAGAAATAGCACTCATCTCCAAGGATGAATCAAAAGGTGACACATCTGCAAGATTTGCCTTCCGTTGATTTTGGGCAACCAAACAATAGTTTCTTTGGAGCAATTTGAATTTGTTTTTAGGTACTCAGTATCTGCCTGAAGGGCAAACGATACAAAGTCTGCTATATGCCAGAAACCAATCTGCATATGTGAAACAACTGCAGCCAAATTGTCATTGGTCTGTCAGGGCAGAACTGGTTGCTGCACTGGTATGCTCAAGTTCTGTAGAGAATTGCATTGTTTGAGCACCTCCACCCACATCCCCTATTTGGGCCTCTACCTGTGTTAATAATATCTACCATAACTGATCACTGAAGGGTGCCTTGTGACATCATTGGGTGGCTGCCTACGGGTTATGAGTGATAACCTGTGCGCAACACATCACACAATTGGCTGTTGCTCATAACCCACATCACTGCTTTGGGAAGGGCATGCCACTGGCCTGTTTTCTCATAACCCAAGTCTACTTTGTCTGGTTGAAGGGGAGCAACTGACCGCTAGATGCCCCTCAACAACTGGTTATGTCTGGTAGCCCAGGAGCTCCCAATAGTTACCTAGTCCATAAACACTTGTTTTCCCTACTAGACCTTGTTTTCACCATGGCATCATGTGCAAATGTATAGGCCCAAACATTTGCACACTATTGGAAGGCTGTACTGCATCCAAAGTACTGTGTACATGCCATTTTACTGCTGCTGCTGGATGGTGATCTTCCAGCATAGTCCCTACATCTGCCGTGCCTCATTAACACATAAAATTGGTTATGCAAGAAAGAGTTGCAAATTTGGTCTTGATAACCACAAAGTATAGGTGCAACTAGCAGCCTGCAAAGAATCCAGCTGTAAATGGGTTGCAATTTTGAATTGAGATTGCTTGCTGTATGGTGGAAAAGATACCAGAAGACTGTGAGTCCACAAGTGTCTTCTGCCCTCAGTCCATTGCCAATTCCCAAGTCTACAAATTTATTTGTTTTTAAAGATTTCAAGAAAAATCTACCACTTGAAATTTTATTATATTGTTGAATCTGGACTGTAAGTTTGGCCCAATCACAAATAGCACTTTCTGGAATGGAATCATATTGTAATGGAAACCTTCTAGTTAACGCAAGGAAGGAAATTTGACATATGGACATAGGACCCATGGTTTTCTCATGTTCAAGCAAAAGCAATTTTTCGATCCTTGAGCAACTGTATATATTTGCACCTCAAGCAACCTCATATATAAATTTTTTGAAACTTGAGTTCTATAATTCAGGTGTCATTTTGCTTAATTGCCAAGACCTATGTTCTTCGATAATGACTGTGTCAAAGTTGACATGGGACCCAATATTGCATTCAAGGTACATGTTGCGATGATTTCCACCATATAAAGACAGATTCTAAGGCACTCAATAGTAGTATTAAAAAGCAGCATGACCCACATAGGCATGAGTCAGTCACCACCATACTCTAATTTGGCTGTGTGTGCACAAGACTTTCAAGTACCATTTTTTTCTGAGTTGTTGCAGAATCCAATTGTGTGCACTGTGAACTTTGCCCTCGTTTTTTTTGGCTTCAATTGTGCAGCAAGCACTAAGCAGCCGCATTGAGTCAAATGTAGTTCACTTTGTGATGCCTTCTCATGCACAGGTTTGCTCATTTCAAGGTCCCGACTCCTTGCCAATCTGGCTTAGTTAATCTCCCTTGGTTAACTAAACCATAAAATCCAATGCATTTCTTGATTGCAAGTTGCTCCTTTCCAAAATTTGCTTTCTCAGCTCACTTCCTTCTGAACTGCTTTCTTAAGCATGGGCTGAGTTCCAATTACTGAACACTCAACAAGTGCAATGAATTTGATGTGGTTTAGTATGTGATACTTCTTCTAACTCTTGGGTTAGCTTGTTTTGATGTCTTCATATTGTGACCTAGTGACACTTTGGCCTGGTTAAGCACCCTTGGTTAACCTTAGCCGTACATGTTTCTTCCATAGCATTAGTTGCTGAACCCAATGCAACTCTTCCCTTGCAATTGAATGTGTCTTTCAACTCTTTCCCTTGCATTATTGTTAATCCGACTTTGAATAAGAAAAAATCACATCGTGCATGGCATGAATAAATAAACTTGACATTTGACAATTAATTCTTGTTTATTTTGTGTTCATGAATTTGCATTCATTGTGTGTGAAAATTGCAAAAAGGTATGTGAATTTGATGAAACACCATATAACCATCTCCTAAGTCAAGTAGATGAAAAATTCAACAACCAAAAATAGACAAAATGGTGTGTGAAGACAAGTTAAAGTTGACCACCATGTAATAATTGTTAAAAAAAGCAACTTGTGAAAATAGCTCAAGGAATACTTCCTACCAAAATGAACCACATTTCATCAAGCGTGACCTAAAAACATATTGTCAAACATATTGTCAAACATCTAGAATCCCACTTCCCCATGTTCAATGCTCATAACCAAGTTCAAAAAGGACTCTAGAGGGAGGAACTAAAGACCATACTAATCAAACAACATTAATCACTTTTATTTGGACATATCATAAAATATTTCTACAACGACACAATCAAGGTTCATTCCAACACACTAACGTGGTTCATGACAATCATTACCAAGAGATCAATATTTATATTCATTTGGAAAAATAGATTGGACCCAATCAAAAAGCTTGAAGGAAAAGTTTACGTTCAGCACCTTGTTTTCTAAATTGAAAGTTGCATCTAACTCCTACCCATTTTTGTGTTTTCCAATACTTACATACTTATGGCTATTAGTACTAATAGACCATTGATGTTATTGTTAGGTACTAAGCAATATTTGTTTAAATTGGAAACCTTTTTTTATTTTGATGGAGATGGTATTTTTTCGAAGGGAAAAAAAGGAGCACCTTTAATCCCTAGAACATTGTTTGTTAAATGTTTCAGACCTTCTATCACTAAAAATCTAAACCCACTAAAATGCCACTAACTACCTCTAGTGGTGACAACCTCGGGTCACCACTAGAGGATGAAAAAAAATAATTAACTTAGAGGTTGTCACAACTCGAGGATGAAAAAAAATAGTTAACTTAGAGGTTGTCACAACCCGAGGATGAAAAAAAGTAGTTAACTTAGAGGTTGTCACAACCCGAGGATGAAAAAAAAATAGTTAACTTAATTAACTACTGTAGTTAACTAATGTAGTGGAAGAAATCTGAAAAAATTCTGCTAGCAACCCTTGCAGACCTTCTACCAAAAAACAATTTTGGCACTAAAACGCCACTAACTACACTAAGTGGTGACCCGAGGTTGTCACCACTAGAGGATGAAAAAAAAAAAAAAGCTTAGAGGTTGTCACAACCCGAGGATGAAAAAAAATAGTTAACTTAGAGGTTGTCACAACTCGAGGATGAAAAAAAATAGTTAACTTAGAGGTTGTCACAACCTGAGGATGAAAAAAAATAGTTAACTTAGAAGTTTTCACAACCCGAGAATGAAAAAAAATAGTTAACTTAAAAGTTGTCACAACCCGAGAATGAAAAAAAATAGTTAACTTAGAGGTTATCACAACCCGAGGATGAAAAAAAATAGTTGAAGTAATTAACTTTGTAGTGGTAGAAGGTCTGAAATGTTTGTCTTATTATCATCATGTGCACAAGTTTATGACACGCTTAATTATTGTAATTGTTTTAGTCTATGTTGTGTATTTAGATTATCAATTCATCATTTGTTTAAAATGTGTTACAATATAGTTCCATGA
Source organism: Sphagnum contortum (assembly GCA_963920785.1). Classification (NCBI taxonomy): domain Eukaryota; kingdom Viridiplantae; phylum Streptophyta; class Sphagnopsida; order Sphagnales; family Sphagnaceae; genus Sphagnum; species Sphagnum contortum. Next base: position 6,660,895 of record OY987291.1, on the reverse strand, counting down.
TCATCACATTATGTAAGCTACATACTCAAATGTTGACATGATTTGTCTTAAGTCAATACATTTTTGTGTACAAAGGTAACATGTTAGATTATAATCACAAGATCACTATGTGTTGTTTTTCTCATTACATGCATTAAAGAGGGTATTGTTTAGTGCATATTTGAATTACTCAAAAAGTTGACCAAATTTTAAGTACAAATAGGCAATTTGAGTGAAAGGACAATCGAGATTCAAAATTTGTAACCAAAAAAATTCACAACCAATGTTTACATTGTACTTGTTAATCTTATCCAACACAATTTAAAATCATAGCTCCATCTTCCTCCTACTAATGAGAATATGGTTAAAACTCAATGATGAAAAGAAATGTGTCATACATGAAAGAAATGATGAATTCTTTGAAACATTAAACCTTGATGAAGGTAATTGTCCATGGGAAGTAACTAATCATGTCGCAACCCTAGCTTTAGGCTCGTAACCAAGACAAGGGCTTGTAAAGTTGCAGGCCAAAAGTGAAGCGAGAGTCACATTTCATGTTCCCAAGAGTGTGGGAAAGTGTGAAAGAATGAACCTCCACACTCCCAAATGCACTCCCATTTTGGGAGTTGGAGTTTCAATGGACTTTCGAATTTTTCAAAGGGAGATTGCAAGGGCCAAAACTCATTGGATTGAAAAGTTCTATATATCATTAGAAATATCTCGGAACGTAGATGTCTAAAATGGCTTGCATGACCCATTTGGGCACCTAAAACACAAGTTATGGCCAAATGAAGGGCCTAGAATCAAATTGCCAATTTGACTCCCGACCATTAAAAGTCAAGAATCGCCCTGAATCCTTTGCGTGCAAGTAGCGTGCCACATATTGTTGGAAAGCTCTTGACGAGGACTATAACTTTACTTCAAACCTCACCTCAATTTTTCACACAAAGTTATGGGATTCCAAAGTCGTGGGAGTCCCAATTTTGGGAATTTTGGGACTCCCAATTGACAAAATGACATTTGGGTGCTGGTCTTGTGCCCATGCACAAAGAAGAGAGAAGGTCATGGCTTCCCCCAAATCAAGGTTGTGGTGAGTCTTATGAATTTGTGTTTGCCCATGGTTCGTCCGTGCACCAAAAATGCTTCAACTATGCACTAACCAACTTGTTGTTTGGTTTTTGCAGGTTCGTCTGAGTAATTGAGTTGTTTGTCAATCTTCCTAATCCCCATCCTGAAGGTTGGATTTAGGTGTCTTATGAAGGGGACCCCACTTACTTTCCCTCCTTAAATTAATAAGTTACAACTTGTAAATAACCTTTTAGATACACAAGCTCCTTCACCTCTTTTGACAATGGTGTTTTCCCATAATTTTCAATGGTAACTACCTTGCCCTTCATCCAATTCAGTAGCAACTCGCAAAGCCAATTTATGATTTCAAAAAGCCATTCAATTGTCCCTGCAAAGTAGGAACTCCTATAAATCTTCCTAGTCCAAGAGATTTCAATGCTCAAGTCTTTAAATCATAAGGTCTAAGTTCAAGGCATTCCCCTTATTGTTACTCTCATTGATTTCTTCATTTTCTTTTCCACCAACTTTTTGGTTAAACTCTTCACAATACATCACAAGTAAAACGAACACTTCTCATGTCCATAAACATCAAGAAACAAGATTCATCATCATGAAATCACACCTTTTAACTCCTACTTACAACACATACCAACAACTTCCTTCCCCATTTTTTAATTTTAAGTTTTCATGTAAACTCAAGAATTCTTGGGTTCTTGTAAATCTAAAACCTCAAAACTATTCACATACATCATGTTATCTTTCAAGAACATGGGATAGGCTAAATGTGATTTGTAGCAAGATCAACACTTAACCATTATTTGAATCTAACAAGGTGTCAAGTGACACACAAGCCTTGCCAATAGAAAGATCCAAAATAATAAAAAAGAAAATTGATATGTTTGGAAACATTTTGATGAGAATCAATTCATTAATGGATGGGGAAATAAATTGAGGATTTTTAAATTTATTTGATGGAAAATTATATTTTCATTGAATGGTTTTTGGTGTAGTCCTATAAATGGAAATGTAAAATATGTGATTACCCATCTACAATATTTAAAATATTAAAATCATATAAAAATATATTTCATATTTTTTTATCACATTATTCAATGAGAGATGTTGAACTTTAAATAGTTTTTTGGTTTTTAATTTTGGTTCATGTGTTGATAGTTGTTGACAATAGATGCACATATTTTTTTTTATGATTGAAGTATTAGAAGTCATAAAGATTTTTTTTAAAGAGTTATATAGATATCTAAATATTTAAAATTTGTGTATCTTTCATACTATAACATTGTAAATAAAACAAAATTACTTTTTAGAAGTTTCGTAATTTCATTCGGGTTGGAATTTATTTTTTGTTCAAAGTTTGTTCATTAATGTATGGTATAATAAATTGAGGAATATAGTTAGGTAATTTAAATGCATAGTAGATAGGGTTATGATCTATCCAATACTTGCTTGTGTTAATTTAGTATGACATTGTTGTGTTGTGCTTTCTATAAATGTAATATGGAAATTATTGGTATTCATACAATTTTGTAATGTTATTGATTCAATTGTATATGCGAAAATGTTTATATTGAAATCTCCAAATATTATGGTTGGACAATTTGTAGGGATTTTGGTAACTATGCTTTTAAAACGGAAATGAAAAAAATTGTGTTCATTTGTGGTGGTTTGTAAATTGCAATTATATATAGAACTTTTTGTGTGTTTTCATTGAAAAAACCAATGAAAAATTTAGTGGTTGAATTATTTTTTAAAATGTATGTGGGAGGAACATATTTGTATGATAGAATATCATTTAATCATGCTAGTCATAACATGAAATAATTTTGAATTTATTTGAAATAGCGTAGTAGATTTCTTGATGTGTTTGAATATATATATAATTTATTGAAACAAAGATAAATGCGAATAAATTTGGATCATTGAGAATGTTTTGAAAGTGTAATTTTAAAGAACAAGTATTTAAAGATTATATGGCAATAAATTCTTTACAATAGGATTTTAAACAAGCAATTGTTATTTTGTATCATGCAATTATTTTCAAACAATGCATTTATTGTTGTACTAAATTGTCCACTTGAAAGTTTGTTTTCAACAATGGAAAAAGTAAGTATAAATGTTCTTTAGAATGGACTCAAATCATGCAATGTATGTTAAACCACATTTCGTTACACCACTTGGATCAAATGCAAGACGATCGGAAGTTAAACCTTATGCTCGATGAATATTGCGCATTGTAATTAATTGGATGGAAAATTGAATTCTTGTGATGATATGAAAAGGATTACCACCAATTTGTATTTTTGTAATTGTTTGTTATATTGGTGTCCACTTCTTGTCAATTGTAAGGAATTGTTTGTACGTGTGAGTTTTTAATTCGTGTATTTATTCCGATTGGTGGATTATGGAAATATATCCAAATCAATGGTTTTGAATTATTTTCTATATAATCTTCAAAGGTGCCATTTGCACCATTGACAAGACCATATGATGTAGCATAATTGCTAACACACAATTCCACTAACATATTTTTTTAAGTAATAGTTGATGGAGGCCACTAGTGTGAGATGGTAAAATTGATAATTTGAAATGAAAAGGACATGTTTCAAAATGAATATCTTTTGTGTGGAATTTATATGTTTCACTAGGTGTTGTCATAGACAATTTTGTTATGGGTTGTGGTTTTAAGGGTTGTATAGAATAAATGTGGTAATGTGTTATCTATTGGCAATGGTTTTAATTTTAAATTGTTCCTAAAATGTATATCATCATTTGTTTGTGAACTGATTTGAAATTTATTTAAAATATTAATGAAATGAACATCATTTTGTCTCATAATTTTATCCAATTCATAACATTTCAAATTTTCATGCCAAAAATTTGTTGTTAAAACATTAAATCCAATGTTTTTTGATGAAAAAATTCATGAATCTCAAACTAAAAGGGCTTATAAAAATTACATCAAAACCACCCATAAATTGGTCATGAAATCGTTTTATTATTTGTAATCTAAGAATAATAAATGATAACTATCATGTTTTTCATGACTTAATGTTTTGAGTTTGTTCAAATTTTTGTTTAAAGGAATCACAAATGCCAAATGAATGGTCATATCATTAATGTTAAATGTAGTTTTTCATGTGTAAGCTAATTTCATGACTTTTGGTTTCAAAGGATTAGCATTGGAATTTTTTAATATAATATCTTAACATGTTTTGTATGATGCACATTAATGTAAACATTTATCCTATTCTTACACCTCTTGCTAAGAAAATGTGTAAAGGTTTTGAAGGATGTTTATGTTTTTTATATGTAACTAGTGGGTACCCGTGACATTTGGACACTGTGAAGTCCCCCGATTTCTTTAAACCAAGAGAGACGCACACAAAGGTGCAAAGCAATTATTTTTATTTTTATTTTATTTATTTGTTGTGACGAAAATCCATTGAAAAGTCCCCCATGAAAACATACATGGTGAGGCGAGCATTTTGGAAAATTTCCAAAAAAAAAACTAAATCACCACATTTCCAAGAGGGGAAAAAAAAGTTTTGAAATCGCCACATTTTGAAGAGAAAAAAAAACAGGTTTTGAAATCGCTGAGATTTGTGGAGGATTTGGGTAGATTCCAAGCTTTTTTCTTTTGAAACGTGTTTATGAAGGGCGTGCTAACCCTAACCCCATTACCCCCAAGGAGGATGACTGGACCGACAGACACCTAAAATATTATATATAGTGGGTACCCGTGACCTTCGGGCATTGTGAAGTCCCTCGGTTTCTTTAAACTTGGTTCCTGTTTTAGTTTTTTCTAGAAACTTTTATCTTTTTTATTTTTTATCTTTATGTGTTTTCTGTTTTTATTATTATTTTGTATAATAAAAATAAAGTTTTTATTTTTCACTTTTATATTTTTGTTTATTTGGATACAAGTTTGAAGTTTGGAGAAATAAGACTAACCTCATTCTTTTTAAAGTAAGGTTTTTCTTCATTATTATAATTTTATTTTTTCTTATTTTTTATTCTTTATTTGGTTTTCTCATTTTTATTTTTTTTCTTTTAAAATTATTTTACTGTATTTCCCTTTCCTTGTTTCATTTGTTTCCATTCCTTTTTTATAATTTTTGCATTTTTACTTTTTTTTGTTTATGTTTGTTTCATGTTTTTATTTTTTCAATTCTTATTTTGTCTATCTTCATTTTTTTTCTATTTTTATGCATTTTTAAATTTTTTTTCTATTTTCTTTTTCAAAACCATTCTAGTTTTTCTAATATGTTTTATAATGAAAATAATTTGTAAGTTTTATTTTATTTTTGTTTGATTAGATGCAAGTTTGAAGTTTGGAAAAAGAAAACAAACCTCATTTGTTTTTTCAAGTATGGTTTTTTTTCTGTTTCTTTTGCTCTTTGTTTTGTTTCTTATTTTTTGTCATCTACTTTTTAATTTTCTTTTAAGATTATTTTATTGTATTTCTATTTTTTGTTTCATGTTTAAATATATTTATTTTATATTTTTTCATTCTTTTCTAATTTTAAGTGTTTTAAAAAAGTTTCTAATTGTTAAAATGTTTTTTTTTTTTTTTTTTTTTTCTAGTTTTTTTCCCTTTTATATGTGTTCGATTTTTTTCTTTTTTGTTACAACTTTGTTTCATTTTATTTATTTATTAATAACTTGTTTTCTTTTTTTTTAATTTGAAATTTCTTGTGTCGTTTTAAAAAGATTTTTTTCTCTTGTTTCTCATTTTTTTTCAACAATTTTTAGTTTCTTAAAATTAGTTTGTAGCTTTTGGCAAATTGCAAGACTACAGGAGTTTTTCATAAACTATAGGATTAGATCGTGTAAACAATTGGATAAACTATTGATGTTGCCATTCGTCCTCCTCCTTCCTCCTCCTCTTCCATCATCTTCTTCTTCTGGGATGAGGAACTTAAATGGACGGATGACAAGACAGATGACGAGACGGATGTATGGAAAGGACGACCACCAAGGATATTATATAAGTAGATATCATCTACAATGAATCTTTGTTCATCATTAAATTTCTTCATATTTGTTAAGAATTCTTCATATGGAATGGATTAATCCATTTGTTGAAAAAATCATGAATTGGTGTTTTGTTTTTTTAATTTATTTTTTAATGTTGATGAATATTCATATGTTAAATCATATAATTCAATTTCTTTGGTATTTGTAAACATGTTTAATTTTGGGCTACTTGTATGAAGATTTATTTGACTAATAATGATATTTTCCCATCCATTTATTTCATGTTTTTTGGTGTATTCTTGTACTTGTGATTGTAAATTATCCCAATCATCCCCATAGTCACTTAAAATATTGAAATTATATACACATTGGTTTTTTTCAATGTCATCTTTTAGATTGAAATAAACATATTGAAAAATGTTGACCTTTTAAATATTTTCCTAAATCATGAAAATGTTTAATTTAAAACAATAATTTTCTAAATATTTATGAAGATTAAGTCAAACCCCATGTATAATTTTATTATGTTTACATTGTTTTGATGATTTAGTATCAAAATTAGCAACAAATTTTGCTCAAGAAATATGGTTTAATGATTGATTTCGTGTCTTATATTTTTCAATTAATGACTTGCAATGGATGTCTATTGAATTTGGAGATAATTTGTTTATATTTTTTGTGGCAATAAAAGATATGCTCTATCATTTTTTTCACAAGTATTTATCAATTGGAATGTCTTGTTGAATAATATAATGGGACGGATAAAAATTATTGTACTGCTTGTTGAATTGACATTTGTTGTGCATTTAAAAATGCATTTATTAGTTTTTCATTCATTCAAATGCTTCAATGTCTTCATATTCACATTTTTCCAATATGATTTGCATTTCCCGTGTGATAGTTTATTTACATTTGTTAAATAAAAAGTGCAATAAGCTACTATTGCATATGGATTTAAAATAAACTATGCAGTTGTATTTGCTTCCCACAAAGGTCCTACCGTAGCCAAACAAGGGGTGATCGAACAAAATTTCTGTGGTTGTGCATTTTGTGTGAATGCCAGAATCGCTGATCAGGGTTTTGAAGTTAATCCAGCCGCCTCTTTCATTGATGAGAGCGACGGATTTTATCCTTTTTGGGTAAAGGTTGATGTTGGTTATGCATGGGATGCATGGAGGGATTGTTATCTGGATGTGTGGGATGGGATAGCAGGAAGATGGCGATGCAAATAATGGAGTGGAGCGGCGTTGCATTGATGAGCTGTTGAGGAGAATTGACGGCAGAAAGGTGAAGGATGAGGCTTGTGTGGGAAGCCAAGGGAAGAACGGAGAAGAGTGAGGTGGAAGATAGGACATAGTGTGTTAGAGAAGTAGAAAATGCATAGAGAGACGGACTGTGAGGTCTGATGGAGAGAAGAATGTTGGAGTTGAGTAATTGCTTTGGATTCTGGATGAGCGTGGTCTAAGGAGATGAAGTTCAGAGGATAGCTAAAGGAGAAGATAGAACTGCTGATGCATCGCTTGTTTGGAGAATCTGTGTTGGAGAGGGTGGTTTTTGCATTTGGTTTTGTGGTGAAGATGGAAAGATAAAACTACAAATATCAGAAGAGTGTAGAAGAGATCGGATCTTTAGCCCTGAATGTTTTTCATGGAGAGCTTGGCTGAGTTGTTGAACTTTCCGTTGCGCCAGCGACTTAGCTAAGTAAGATTGCTTGATTCTGATGAACAGACAAGATAAGGAAGCTTGTGTTGTCGGAGAAACTCTATAAAGGATGAGCTAGATGAGTTTTGATCGTTGACATTCTGATTAGCTGAATTTCATGAGTTGAAGCCGAGTCTATGAGAATTCATGTAGTGTGTTGTTGCTCTATTGCCTCTCATTTGGGTCTTGTGGAATTAGAAGACAGAGGTCCTGGACTTAGATCAGTGCTACTGTCATGCTATAGGATTGTCAGACGAACACATGTTCGTATTTTGTTAGCGTGAGCTCTACAGAAAGGGTCTAATTGTTGTTTGGCCCTTCTTTTTTTGGTGACACTACATGTATATTAAAAGTATTTGTTTGTATATCATTTGGTTTATGTTTTTAAAACATTCATGTTGGTTTTCATATTGTACATTATAAAGCAAATAAATAATTATAAATTGGATGAAAATTGATTGAATGAAATGTCTACACCTAATCCCATATTAACAAGATTTTGAAAATTTTGGAGAGTTGTTTTATGAAGATTTGAATTATTATCATTCTCATTTAAAGGCAATAATATTTTTGTACATCTCATTGATGGTCTGAATATTGGAATCGACAAATTGGTTGGTTTTTTCCTTGACACGTTCATTTGTTTTGATGTATTTGATAATTATGAAAAAAAAATTCAGAATACTTATATCAATTTCTTTATCAACAAAATTTTCAATTTTTTCATTTTTGAAATTCCAATTCTAAGAGTATTTATAGACCATAACAATACATGATCATGGGCTAAACTTGTGGATTAGAATTTTTTTATTTAAAAAAACATTTATTTCACCAAAAAAAATATTTTTATTCAAAAAAAATTCAAAAGTTATTTGTCCTATGTTTGTAATAGTGCACACAAATGATAGGGTCATTTTTAACAAGATCTTTTATGTTTGGTAAATCTTCATTTTTTGTATTAAGATTTTGAACATGTTGAATATGTAAATCTTTTATTGTCTTTATAAAAATAAGCCAATTATTTACACATGTTGTAAATGTTATAAACAAAATGAAGGTCCAAGTTGTCTAATCATTGCAAAAACATCTTTTCACAATCAGTCTAAGTAATCTAAAAATGTCTTAATATGACTTAATTATTTATAACCTAAATTAGATTTTGATATTTTTCTAGATTTACAACTTTTTGAAACGTCATTAATTGTGAGGATTTGACCATATAATTTTGTTTTTCATATACGAATCCACACAAAAGATAATATAAAACGTATTAAAATTTTGATTGATTTCAAATATATATTTGTTATATGATATGCAAATTTTATATTAAAACATTTATTAATTCAACTTGTATATCTTTTGATATGAACATATAAAATATTTGGTATTACATTGCCATAAAATAATCTTGGGAAATCATATTCTTTTGAATATGGATCACAAAATAATCCAAGTGGTTGAAAATCTTCTCTTGGAGCAATTCTTAGAGTTTTTGAATCATCGTCAATAACTTGTTCAAGATTCAATATGTTTTGTACCAATTTTCTCCGAAGTTTTCTTCTATATATTTTTTGAATTTGTTTAAATTATCCAACTCAAAATTGTTGCAATTTTTAGTTGCAATTACCAATTTTGTTAAACTTTGCTAATTTGGTTTTATTACAACATCTATATCTATATACAAAAGTGTTTTATAAATTTTTCATATTGTTTTCATGACTATGTTAAGTTGAACATAACTAGACATATACATAGATTTATATTCTAATTTTCTTCTTAAGATGATAGAAATTGAATAATCTTCATGTATATGGCATTTGAGGTAAAATAGTTTGAATAATATTCACATTTGTTGGAACATTAACAATACTTCCATGTAGTCCATATTGTCCATATCCTTGTAATTAAAATATTTGTGCAAATCTTAAACATGGTGCAATTAAACATTCTTCTATTTTGTTTAACATTAAAAGAAATTTCATATTTGGCTTATTAATTATAATACGATTTTGTAAAAGTGAGTCAAAAGGTTTTCTAATGTCAAAGTGTTTTTTAACAAGATTTACGTATTAATGCATATTTCATTTTTTCTCATTTTTCAATTCATCAAGGAATTTTTCAATACATGGTTTCTATGCAATAAAAATTTGATATTTAAATATAACCTTTGACAACAATAACATACATGCTTACCAATATTTTTGATATCTTCTTTATATTTAAGAACATTTTTATGAAAATATTTTTTTCATTAATAGATGGGGCAAAAAAAATATTTTATGAACATTATTTACTATTGATTTGTTTATTGAATTCGTTGCTAAAGGGTTTTTTTCTTATCATTGTTATTTTTTTCTTTTTTCAATTGTACATTAATTTTTTGATGAATTATGTTAGATGACAATATGTTTGGGCATAAGCATGCTAAAGCAAGCAATTTGGTGATCCTTGGTCAAAAAGTAAAAGTAGGTGAAAAGTAGAGTTTGTATTTTTGAACTTTAGGCTTTAACAATGCAACAAATTTCAGAATGTACTTGTTATACTAAATAAACCATATATGGTCATATTTCATGTATTCTATTATTTTCATCATTTTATTTATTTATCACAAGTTAATGTTTGGTATTTTTTCAAAATCAAACTATAGAAATGTTGTGATATTGATGTTTCAGTTATCATGCATATTGATACTTTGTTTTTGAAACTTTAATATTTCAATTATGATAATGTCAAGCCTCTAAAAAGTAATTTCCTAAATTAACAAAATTACATCTAAAACATGATTTTCTATATGAACCCAAACACTAATTCTTGCATTTAACATGTCAAAACAATCCTCTAACAATTTAAAAGTAGGTCATATGAATTTTTTGGTCAAATGATAATTAATTAATATACTTTTACAATACTTTGTGCAATATGGGACAACAACGTAAATTTGGAAAGTAGAGTGAAAGTAGGTTGAAAAAAAGGAATCACAAAATCTTAAGTTTTAAAAAACATATCTATATCGTCCTACACATACTCATGTAATTTTTTAAATATTAGGTTTTACTTTCTATGCTTCAAAGTTGATAATTTTGTGTTTTCTACTTGCAATGTATACTTTTTAGGCCTACTTTTGTATGCTTGCACCCGTTTGTTGAAATATTGTTGATAGGTTTTGTTGAAATATTTTCAATTACATTATTAGAAAACAAATTCATTATTTTTGGAACAAATATCAATATTTACAAGATTTTTTAAAAAATATTCAAGGTATTTCAAATGTCGCTGAATTTGTAATGTGTTTAAATGTAGATGTGGATTTTTTTAATGAATCTCAAAGAAATTTCTAGCCCATCCAATCATAATGGGTTGTTTTTAATTTATCAAATTGTTCTTTAATTTTAAATTCCAACTAAAACTTTGTGATTTTTATCATAAATTTTTGTTTCATTGTTTATATCCATATTATGATTAGTAGTTTTTTCCTTTTTTTTGTCATCATTATGAGCATAAATAGGAATATTTGCAATTTCTGAATAAATGTTAATAGGTTCAAAGTGATTGTTCCCATATACAAGGTTTAGAAGTATTGATGCATTTTCTTGTTGAATTTGAACCATTATCTGATCATTGTTTTTATTCCAAACAGGAATTGAATGATGCAAAATATTCAAATATCCAATAAATAGCAATGAAATCACCCCATAATCCACCATCTAATGTTGAAATGGACATTTTTTTAATATAATGTTTTTCATCATTTGCTTTCCAATGGTGGAGATCATCCAAGAAATTCAAAACTTAATTCTCACCTATGACATTCTAAATATTTAGGTGTCTAAGCCTTAAACATTTTTATAATTGTGACATTATTTTGCCATATCATTCTAAAACTAATTGAGTATTAATAAATATGCTATTGCATCAAATAAACAATCACCCACACTACATAGTGAAAATTAATAATTCATTTCAAACCGATTTTTTCCAACTCAATGTCTTACGTCCATTTTTTTATTTAATCTTTCAATCAATTTTATATTTGATTAATTATTGATTTTCCTTTGGATACAATGATTAGTGTTTTGTAAATTTCAATATGTATTATCCTTTTATATTATTTTATTTTTATTATCAAATACAAGGACATGAAATTCCAATTTAAATCATCTCTCTTTTAAAAATTATTTTAATTTTAATAATAATTTATAGTATTTATAGAATACTTCGAAATGTTTTTAATTTTTTATTGTATATTTTTTCAAATTTTTATTACAATGTTTTTGTATTATTAGTAGATGTTATTAAATATTTTTTATTTAAATGTTTAAGTTTCAAAATATTTTATTATTTCTACATAGTTTTACTATTCTTTCTTAGTAATATTAATATATTAAAAAGATGTGATATAAATCTTTTATATTATCTACTTGAGGTGATTTAGAAAAATAAATCCCAATAGACCTATTGATTTAAACCTAGCTAGGAAAGATAACCTTGAATCAATTAAGAAGATTAAAATTTCCCATAAGTAAGTTTGCCAAATATCGATTTTTTTTTCACATCAAGTCATCCCAAATCAAAGTTTCTGAAAAAATATGCAATTGCAAACGATCATTGAAAATATGGTCTTGTCCACAAAAATACACACATCTGTTCAAAACTAATAGCATGAAATCATAATTGCCATATGTACATACAAGTATCCTATATACAACAAGCAAATCATAAAGTTCAAATTACAAAGGTTCTTATGTAGTTTTCTATTTATGGTCATCTTTGTTAAAAACAAAACATCTAATAATTTTGGTTGTTGGATTTAAGATGAATCTACCTTTTGGGTTCTTATTTTAAAACAACCTTAAAAAAAACCTTGTTTCTATCCAAAGTTTTCAAGACTAATCAAATCATGATCAAGCAAGGATTTAATCCATGATCTTAAAAAAATGCAAATTGCAATCATCACCATTTTGTTGCTTTATTTTGTAAGAAATTTGAGGTTAACTTTCAACTCCAATTATGTTATTGTAGTTAAAATAATAATGGTCATCAATCTAGATTGTCACAAACAGAAGGTGACAACATGCGCAAACATTCTCAAAACAATTAGTTCCAACTAAAATAACCAATTTGCTAATAACCTGTAAAAGTTACATTCCATGAAATAGTCTACAAAAAACTATTACACTAAAAACAATATGGGAACAACTAAATTGGGAATTTCATAAAGAAATTTGCAAACCAAAATGAAAAAAAAGAAAATCTCTTTGACATACTTTAAAATTCATTGCAAAATCGTGCCCTTCAATGTGTTTATTGTGGAGTTCCACTAATCTTTCAATGGTTGCAACATTAAGCACAAAAATCACAAAAATGGTTGGGGTGCATCCAAAGTAAAATGAGCCATACCCAACTCTTTTGTTCCTTTCAAAAGGGCAAGGACTTGAAATTGGAAATTGAAGCCATTGCATAAAATTTATGGTTTAATCATATATTTGACTTGTACAATATATTCTTATGATAAAATTTATATTCCTTGAATTTTACAACTTATTTTTATATTTATCCAAGAGTTACTAGAAAGAAAGTTGCAAATTCTGAATTTTACAATTTATTTATATATCAATTCCAATGATGATCTGAAACCATGTAAAGTCTAATAATTATTCAATCTACATGAATATGAAAATTTTCCAAACAAATCTAGATTTTGATCATTCTTATGTGACTTACTTAGGACCTTAGGACTGGTTACAAGTGTTTAATCAGTCATTTTTCACCCTCAAATGTTCATATAACTGACTCATATTTTTACAAGTCATTCTTGAATATATATTACATCAGACTATGAAGATTTCTGATTACATGAAAAACATTATCTTAAATGAAGTTAAAAATTGACAAGTGTGTTATTTAGGGGTGGTTACATTTGTAGTGGTTCATTATATTGCACAAACTTACCCATTGAAAAGTTAGTCAAAAGTTGATGTTCACCAAACATAGAATTACCAACATTCTTGATCAAAAAGGTTGCAAGTCTTCAAATGTTTTAAGTTTCAAGCAACTATATATATTGTGGGTAGAACTTTGGAAAAAAAGACAACACATGTGTCGTTAGGCCCCATACCATTAGCAACAATCAAAATGAAACACTTTGAAAATTTGCTATATATCCTATTGACCACAAGATCAATTATTCCAAGTTCCTCCAAGTGTTATTATTGGATGAAACTTTGAATGGAATCAGTAGCAACAAAATAAAAATAAGAAAGGAATGGAGCAATTTGTTCAATCATTGTGGTGGCTCCAACCCTTAAAACAAATGACCAATCACCTTTTTCAAATTTGTTTCAAAATGTCACCAAAGTTATGGATTTGAATGAAAGACCCAACAATAAGACGAGGTGAAAATGTGGTTGTTAAGGGAGTAATTATTCATGGGAATAGTTAGTTAGTATATTTCTACTTACTTAGTTACTATTTTAGGGATTACTAATTAAATTACATAATTTTTGTCACCATTTGAATTTGAATAGATCATAAGACTATTTTTTTTAAATGGTTATATCTTGGAAGAAGGAAGAGAATGAAAGGAAATTCATTGTAGAACATTGAATTCTGTGGGAGTATGAAACAAGGGCATTTTGTTTTCTGGAAAAACTTCAATTCCATAGCTAGATTTGTTATTTTGATGTTTTAATCATATTTTCTTTATTGGATTTTAATTTTGAAACTAGGTACAAGTAGATCTAAATGAGTAGATTTTATTAACATTAGTTTCATGACATGTTTCAATCTAGATTTAGATCATAATATAGGATTAAAGATTATGTATTTACCATTTGGCAACTATCCCAAGGCTTGAATTCAAAGTGAATTTCATAATGTTGTTTATGTCTTATTGTTAAAAAATTTGTTTCTAAGGATTGATAGTGAACTTTAGTTTCATTTTTTGCATTTTTTTTTCAAATCTTGATCATAAGTTTTTTATTTAGTAAGAAAATTTAAATAGAGTAGCTAACTATGAGGATTTTGTTTTAATGTAGAACTTTGTTCAAATTTGAAATAGAATGTGGAGAAATGGAAAATAGAATTGTAACTAGAAGTTTTAAGGGACAATTACATAAAGTTTTATTACATGAACAAGTGGAAAATGGCATTACCATCAACAACAATTTAAATACAAATCATGAGGATTACAATTTGTAACATTTAGAAAAGTTTCTCAAATAGAATAGAAACATCCATGGATAGAAGCGAGACCTACATGCCACAAAACGCTTCAAGCAACATCAATTATTCCTTGTGAAATGCAAACTAGTGAAGCATACAAGCGCACCAACAATTTGCAACAAAATTTTAAGAAAAAATAATTTTAGATTAAAAATGCAAACTCATAGGTTGAGTTTAGACAAAGGAGTTGAGAATTTGAACATTGACAGAAAGTTGTGTTGGAATCACCCAGGTTTGATGCAACAACAAAACTATAATGCTCTAATGTATGAAGAAGAATAAAGACTCAACATGTCAGAAACGGAGGAAATAATACCAAGGTACAAATTTGTTTCACCTCCATACTATTGAGAGGACCATGAGAATGAAAAGTTTGAACAAATAACTCAAAATTTTGAACCTTCGATTTGTTATGTGGTTGAACAAAAAGTTGCAACTTAGGGCATCATAATGTCCATAGGAGTTGAGTTGATACTTGTAACTAAATAAGAAATTGTAATCTTATTAAAAGTAGAACCAACATTAGCTAAAGGTGTACGTGTGTTTGTCAAAATAAGAACCTAGATTTAATCAATAAAATGAAAGCATTGTTAAAGGAGTCTCAAGGTACTAAAGTAGAAGAATTCATAGTGTGAATAAAGTTCCAAGACCCAACCCTCCACGATGCACATACTACCATTAGATTGGACATCAAATCAATGAATGTCCATTTATTGAAAATAATGCGAGGCAAGGATTTGTTGAACATTTCCAGAATTTAAATCTAGAACATGCAAGAGTAAATAACCATGGATATATTGAGTTAGAAGATTTGTACCATGATAGGGTCAAAATTCCACATAGACTTAGAAAAAAAAATTGGAAAAATAACAGAATGGAGATGAGACTTCAGATTGTGGTAGATATAGTATTAATTTTTGTAGCTCTTATATCAAATCTGTTACTTATCCAATAACTTCCAATTTAAAAATGGAACCAATAAGATCTATACCATTATATTTTGTGGCAATGCTTGAGTCTATGGTTATAGTTACTTCAGCTCCATTTGTAATAGCACTAGCCCATATTATTGTTAGTATGAGGTCCAGACCCTAGACTCCAAGGGAAACACTTGTTAGTGTGTATATAAAAATGCCCAGAGAGGTGGACAAGATTTTTACTAGACAACCATTAGATCTAGGAAGAGGAGGCTTAGACCCACCATGACCTCTAAGATCATCAAGATATTTTGGATTGCTAATGATGGATCCAGGCAAACCACCATTACCACCAAACAAGCCTTATTTTCGGCCATTTAACTATCTTGAATATGCGAAGGATTCTAATCCAGATGCTCATGTTCAAAAAATTTAAACAACCATAAGAACAAATGGTGAAACAAAAGATGCAAAGATTATTAATTTGTTTGAATTCACCCTTAGAGATATTGTGTTTAACTAATGTAACAATTACATGGGAAATTACCTAGATTGTACTTTTGTATAATTATAGTTAGCTTTTTGTAAAAAATAGAGAAATTTTTCAAATGATGAATAAATTTACTTATAGTTGAAGAACATGAAGTAGGAGAAAAATGAAAAAATGGAAGTCTATTATGAAATATTATTAAAGTTAACCGATAATCTTCAACACAACATATAGTTTTTTAACTATTGTTTTTAGATCTGGATTATAACCATATCTACGTGTAGCAACAACAGGCATGAAGAGAAAAATTATACAACAACATAAGGAAGCAACTTTGGTTTATGGAGAAGGAATTTCTAAAATAGAGGTTATAAGTAATTTGTCAATACCATAGAATAGTAAAATAATATTAGCTCAGAAACCTTAGACAATTACAAAGAAAATAAGAATGTACTATATAAATTGTCACAAGACAAATCACAATGTTGAAAACTATAAGTAAAAAAAAAGGAAGACCATGTTCCTGTAGTTTCTGAAGTTACCACTCAACATATTAAAGTATAGAGACCTTTAGGGTATTCTTGTCATATCTATGGTGACATTAGACACAAGATCATAAATTGTCTAAAGTACAATGACATGAAGAATATGTTTAAGAACAATGGAGTGAAAACTGCAGAGAAATCATATGTGTTGGAGCCCAAGGTTGCCAATCCTTCAATCCATATAGTGGATGTCAACATAACCATCACCACGAGCAAGGTTATTGAAGAATAAGTGTTCAAGGACATATAGCTAATTAAAAAATAAGTCTACTATAAACTAGGAAGAGGAGCAAAAACTACAACAAATTTTTGTCAAGACAATACAAGAGATGCAAGTAGAAGACCCACTAGAAAGTCTGAATCAAAAGGACAAAATATAGTGGAACACAAGTTGGGCAAGATTACCAAAAATTGAAGTGTCCACAAAATGAATTGTACCACAAAATTTATCTATTATTCCTAATAATAGAGATATGTCTATGGAACAAATATTCCAAGATATCAATAAACAAATAATGGAACCTACTTATTCCCTAAGGCTAGGTCAATTATTGAAAATTGCACCATATATTAATAAATATATATATGGCAAAAACTAAAGCTAGTAAGACCTAATATAGTTATTAAAGTGATATTAGAACCTAGTGCGACCACAATGATTCAAACACTCTAAAGTTAACATTGTAGTTCATAAAAAAAAAACTAGATGGCAGTTATCCAAATATAAGTTGGGAAGAACATTGTTGAAGATGTTTTGTTAGATGGAAGTGTAAGTGTTAATATCATAACTAAGAACTTCAGAACAAAATTACCACTTTAGAATGGTAGATTAGAGTATCACTAGACTTTTAGGAATCATAAAAAATTTGAAGATTCACATACATGGTATACCATATGTAGCCACATTTACTGTTTTACAAAACAATGTGGTAGATCCTAACTATTCCATGTTGTTAAGAAGACCTTGGCTTAGAGATGCAAAGGTTACACATGATTTAGGTACCAATGTCATCACTGTTCAAGGTAATGGAACAATCAGAACAATATCAATTAACAAGAAATTGGGAGCAAAAACTAGAAGGCACAATCATTATTTTATAGGAAACAATTTCATTGCTGAGTATTGGAATGTTAGAAATCAAAATCAGTAAAGAATCTAACCCAAAGCAAGGGACATCAAATCAAGGAAAAGTAAAAATGGCACCTTCAACAATAAAAATAACAGAATTTAATGTCAGACTACAGATATCACTTGAAAATAAAATTTAACTAAAAAATTATTATCATCGTAATAAATTGATATTGAAGTGGATGAAACACCAACTAAAACTCAAATGCAGAATCTTCAAATAACAAGTTGGACTTTGACTGAAGAATAACAACTTGTTAAACTGAACATTGGCAAAGAAACAAATCCATAGTACATAAAAGGAGAAAATTGAGGAGCTTAAGATGTTACTCAAGGAGTTCAAAGATGTGTTTGCTTGGACTTATAAGGATTTGAAAGGCATAGTTTCAAAGTTGGTTCAACATAAAATTGAATTAAACACTTCAATCCCACCAACACATCAAACAAGGTATAGATTGAACCCTAATTATGTTATAGTTATCAAATATGATATTGACAAACTATTAACAAGAGGATTCATTCAACTAGTAGAAGAGATTACATGGTTATCGCCTATAGTGGTAGTAGTTAAAAAGAATGGAAAACCAAAAATCTATGTAGATTTTAGGAAGTTGAATAAGGAAACAAAAAAAAAACTTTATCCTTTACCATTTTCTAATGAAGTACTGAACCTTATAATAGGGTATGAAGTTTATTCATTCTTAGATGGATATTCATGATACCATCTGATTTTTATTGCCCTTGAAAACAAATACAAAACAACCTTTGTAACAGATTGGGGAACTTTTGTTGGATGGTGATGCCATTTGGTGTCAAAAATGGGCCACCAACTTTCCAGAGAATAGTCAACAAAATCTTCAGAAAGTATTTAGACCAGTTTATGAAAATATTTATAAATGACTTCATGATCTATAATGATATGGAGAGTCATTTGATGAAGCTCAAACTTTGCTTTCAAAAATGTAGAGAATATAAAATCAGTCTTAACCCAAAGAAATGTGCCTTTATGGTATTTTCAAGATTGATTTTAGGGTTCATAGTTTCCAAGGAAGGAAAAATACTAGACCATAAGAAGGTTTAAACAATAGTGAATATGCCAATACCTACAAACTGACATCAAATTCAAGTTTTTAATGGTATGGCTCAATTTTATAAATGTTTCATCAAGAACTTTGCATTTATCATGGCACCAATCACAAAGTTGATGTGGAAGATAGAAACCTTTATTTGGACCATAGAGTGTCAAGAAACTTGGGATCAAATTAAGTAGAAATACATGGAAGCACCAACTCTAATACCTCCAAATTAATAGTTAGAGTTTCATGTACACACAAATGCATCATTATTAGCAATAGGTGCAATGTAAGCACAAAACCCAACTAGTAAATATGACCAACCTATAATACATGCCTCTAGACTACTAAATAAAGTAGAGCAAAATTGTATTACATAGAGTAAAAAATTGATGCATCACAAGCTCGTATGCAAGATCACCATATATGCCTAATTCACTAATATACTTCCTGAATTATGCACATTTGGGTGTGTAATGTGCCTCCTCTCAGGAAAGGAGGACCCTTGGGCCCCTAGTGGGATGCCAAGATGCAGCAGATTTGCCTATAGCAGGTTGCCCCTGGGCAATTACGAGAAACCAGGGTACAGCACATGATTGTGGTTCTTTTTAAGGTGCCCGCAAATTGCACTAAGAAATTTCTCCAAGGTTTTTAATGTGTGCCCATTAGAAAAAAAAAAACATAAATCTGCAACCCCCTTGACAACCTAAACCCTCATATATATTGTAGCGATCCGAAAGAAGACATCGGATACTACCAGAGTGAACAAGCACCCACCAGCACACCATCCACTGGATGCCCATTATGACTCAGTTGTGGATGAACCTTAACTTGAGTTAATATCGGGATTCATGTTCATAACCAATTCCTCCCTAGAATTTGGCAGCATGGCGTCGCCCCCTTGCCGGAGAGGTCTCAGGTCACAACCCATATATCTGCTGCGTACCGGGTCGGCCCAGACGGAGCACAGGGGGTTACACAGACAGCGACAGTGGCATTCATCCCAGACATCTGAGTAGTCAGTCAATTGGTTATGGGCGAGTGAAATCCCGTCCGTCAAGTCACCGGTTATGTCCTGTAACATGGCTCAAGGAGCCCGCCCGGTTACCAGGGAAAAAAAAAAAAAGAGCCACAGGAGGTTTTGTTCCGGTAACTGGGCTGCTCTCACCAGTTATGTACTCCCTAACCCATTCTGTAAGAAGTAGGTCCTATACGTATAGGTAGCTGGGTATGAACCGGTAGGCATAATAGGTTCCTCTCTAGAAATTGGTGGCGTGGCGTCACCCCATAGGTGGAGAGGTCTTAGATTACAACCTGTATTCGCTGCGTACTGGGTCGGCTAGATGGGTGTAGGTGGTTATGTGGACGACAACATGGCATTCATCCCAACGTCCCAGACGCTCCTTAGGTAGGTCTTAACATAGTTCTGGTAGGTAGCAGAAGGTAGAATCTGCCACTGTGGCCGTTTATGGAAAAATAGCAATGACTGAAAACGTGCAGAATCGGCAGGTTCAGTCCTTTATGTGTTTGTAATGATCCCTGGTTTCGGGTTAGGGTTCGATCCAGAGTTGTGAGCATCAGGCAGCCCTCCAGGATTGCGCACAAAGAGAGAGAGACAGAGAGAAATAGCAAGAGATCTCGTTAAGGGAGAGTAGATGGCGACGATGGCGCAACAGCTACTAGTGCCTGCGGAGACAGGGCCTCCGGGCACGGAGATGACCAGCATCAGTTTCCGAGACCAACTCTGGCTTAATGCATATCCACTGGACCGCATCCTTGTTTTCGATTACTTCGCATTATCGCCTTTCTACGACCGCTCATGCTCTAACGAGCGACTGAGGATGGAATCGATCCACCCCTTCGACATGGCCCATCTCTCGTGAGTTTTTCTCCTTACCTTTTCCACCAAGTCTCTGAAGTTTCAGGGTCTCCTCCTAAAGGATAGTTGAAACTCCAGTTTTGCTTTTCACTCTGTGAGGTGTCGTTTTGTGGAACTGAGTACGAGATTAGGTTTTCTGTAAGATGATCGGACTCTTATGCCAGAGATTGGATAATGCTAAAGTTTTAGGGCTTTAGGGTTTGAGAATGCTAGGGTTTTAGGGTTTGATCTGAACCCATTGTATCTATGATCTGCAAGAATTCTTTGAGAATTTGTGCGACATCTTTCGGCAGGTATAGAAAACAGGTCACCAAATGTGGTGCTCTTGGCTCTTTTGCAAGACTGACTGAATTGTTGGTTGGTCAGAAGAAAATAACTGTTCATGCAACTAAGTCTGTAAGCCTACTAGGGAAGAACTATGCAAATCCATCTGGCTGCAATGTCTGTCTGATGAGAGTTTAGTGAGTCACTACTCCATGCAAGAATTTGCCAAGAATCATGGTCTAATTTGTTCTATTGATAAGGTTGAGCTCTTTGATTGCTATGATTGAATGTGTTCAGTAACTTCTGTTGAAACAAACGATTTTCCTTTCAAGATACTGCATTGAATTATTCAGCATGGGAATGGATTGCAGAAAGAGAACAGGGATTGAGTACATACTGCAGGAGGCTCAAGAGCCACACCTTTTTGTGATAAGAAAGCAGAAGCGGGAGGGGCCTGAAAAGGTGACAGCACTTGCAGCCTATTATGTGCTTGATGGCTCCATATACCAGGCTCCTCAACTCTACACCGTCATTGGTTCCCGTGTTGTAGGTCTTCGTTCCATTTCTCCTTCTTCTTAGATTGCTTCTGGATTTGTAACCCATATTTGTCTCAGTCTGCCGTCAGTGAATAGAAGGAAAGAGGGCTGGACTGATTTGTTGGCTTGGAAATCGGTTATAACTAGCTCTTTTGTTGATAGCAAATGTCCTGAAGCCCTAAATCAAGCATGTCGTGTTGTAGGTACGATCTCTGTACCATATATCCAATGCATTTTTGCAAGTGGCCACAAAGCTTGAGAAGATTGGCTATGGTGAGCCCTATTTTGCTTATCCTCATTCAATGTCTGCTTTATCTACAGACAATGTCTACTTCAGAAGTAGGGTGCAATTATTTGTTCATTTGTTCTACTACTCTCTGTAAGAGATATTGGACTGGTACAATGTTACATTCAAACAGCTGTAGGTGGCTATTGGTTTATTATCTGTGAAGTTTTCTATTGAGTTAGAGATTTGTGCATTTGTAGATACGGAGGTCTCAAATGGAAAGACAGGAGGCAAGGCTGCAGTTCAATCTGCTGTAAAGAAACCAACTGATAAAGTTGTGGATGTTAAAGAAGCAATGCGAATAGACTCAATTCTAGCTGGTGTGCTGCGGAAGGTAAGTTTGATGACCCTGAACACCCCAAATCATTATGTGGATCATTCTTCTTCAAGGAGCTTGCTCAAGAGAGAGAGTTTTCTCAAGAACTCAAATTTCAAACAATATAGGTGCTGAGATAGGGATGGGGTTGATGTGGTTTGCAGTTGCCACCAGCTCCTGCTCCTCCTGCACTACCCATTGTGGTTCCAAGTGTAGTTCCAGGGATGGAGGCAAGCCAAACACCTGTGACAACAGCTTCAAAAGATGGAGGTGTGGAACAACCACTGCCCGGAGGCAACAAGCAGTCCACAACTGTGGAGCCAAATGCAAAGAGACCAAAGATTGAAAGGCTGTGAGCTTTTTCTTCATTGTCTATAGAGCCACATTGTTTGGACCACAATTCATAGTCTGCTTTTAGTTCTCCAGAGCATCTGCAACCCCTGACTCTGGCATTTACACAGATTTGGTTGACAGAAGTCGCAATCAGATACCATCGAAACAAACCTCCTTCCTTTCAAGAGGCTGAGACAATTGTGAGGTGATCTGTTGTCTTCCAAGTGGAGATAGCTTTGACCTGTACAGACTGGTACTATTACTTTGTTCAAGGATAAGCAAATCATAAAATGGATGAAAGACAAAGAATGGAAAGAACATGGGAGGGACACCAAACCAAACTTGGCAGTAGTGGTTTTGGAACTAACAAACTTCAGATGAAATAGATTAGGAGGGAGTGACTCTAGGAGGATGTTCTTCCAGCTGAGACTGCCTGAATCAGGGAGTTCATTGTGTTCAGTCTCTGATGCCCGGGTGGTTCAGCACTAGATTTTTGTGCCTCCCATTTCTGGGTCTGTGGGAATTAACAACACTCTCAGGATGGTAAAAAACTGAAGAGACGTATGGAAGTTGGAACTAACCTTGAATGGTGAGTTTACGCTTGATGAAACCTACTATCTTGTGAAATATTGAGCAGATTTCATGAAATTGCTGTGGGATATGAATATATAACATAATTGGATGAAATGAAAACATGGAAAAAGTGATATAATATAGTATTTTGGCAATTTTGTGTGATGATAGCAGATGGAAAGAGCTGTATGTCTATTAGGGAATGCCTCTATTAGGGAATTAAGGATTTCACATCTTTGACAACATCTATGGAGAAAGACACAAGAATAATCATGTCTACCATATTCAAGTGCTCCTAAGCAACACATCACATGCATTAAGTAGCTTCACAAAAGTGAATGCTGCAGGACTCATTTCAGATGTCTTGTGGTGTTTGTTGGAACAGCTACATTGCCTTCTCTGGTTGCACATCCTTTGCATCTGTTGGAAGCTTCCTATTCCATGTGAAAATGTGCAATGCACCATGCCTGGTGCCAATGCCTGGTGCCATTGCAGCCATCTCTGCTATCACCCATGGTGGGTTTCATTGCCCTCCAAACCAGACTGCTTCCTGGGACTGCTTATGTTTGAAATCCAGGTACCCTTCATTTAACTACAACCAAAAATCCAGATCAAGCTTAGCAGCCATATGATCTCCAAATCTCAGGCATAAATGCTATCAGGAGAATAGACATTGCAGGATTAGGGGTTAGGGTTTAGTATTGCATGACTCACACCCTCCATCAGTGGGAGAATTTTCACAGTACTCATTTTACACAGTACTCATTTCATTTTGAAAATGTTTTTTTGGGTTCTTGGTATTTTATCTCTCTAATTTGTGAGTAGAGCTATAACTTTATCTGACTTTTAAAACATAAATAATAATAACAATAGCTTGAATTTTGGATCAGATGATTTTAATGAAGTTTTTTCTCTAACTCATGCAATTTGCAAAATTGAGATTTTTGAAAAAAATGCTATTGTCTGAAACTGGATGGTAATAAAACCACAAATATCTTAAATCCTTTGTGAATATAACTATAATGTTTTTTTCTTTTTTGGGGGTAGCTTGAAACTTAGATCATATGTGCTTAGGGAAGTTTTTAACTTATACAATTCTGTTTGAAGCAAGATGGCAAGAAATCAGAAATAACTTAAACCCTCTTTCAACATGAGGCTATAACATTTTCTCATTTTCTTTCATGGCCTTCATATTTGAACAACATTTGCATGATGAACTTCCCAACTCATACAATTGTGCAAAGCCAAAAAGGAAGGAAAAATCTAAAAATTGATTAGAAAAAACCTATCCTAATGCATACCTTTGTATAACATACATTTTCAAAAAATCATAATCAAGAAATCATTCTGAAAGAACCTTAATCCATACAGATAATGTTTTTTTCTTTCAATTTGGTAATGTGCTCAAGGGACAATCATCCAGAAAGAATCCTAGCCAAATTTGGCTATACTCAAAACAAGGAAGAAAAATTGCAATTGTGATGAATATTTTTTTAAATTCCAATTCCGAGAAAAAAAAACAAAAAAAAAATCAGAATGGAATGTTTCATTTAAAATATTTTTCACAAAATGGAAAACTTTTGCCACCAAAAGAAACCACTACATGCACAAATATATTTTTTAAAAGGAACAAAAAATCTAAGGATCGATGAAAAAAAAAATGTTCAAAGAATGCTAATGGCACTTCTAGTGTTGCCCAAGATAATGAGTATTTGAACTTTAAAGACTTTAATATTGTCCCTACAAAATTGGTAAATGTTTTTCTACTATGATAAAATTCTTGTAAAAAATCTCCTTCCACCCTAACTATCATTTTTTTTACCTTGGGGGGTGGCTGCAATAGTTGCAACCATGGAGTTCCACAACCACACCCAAGGCTTCGAGAATGGGCAAAGTGGAAGGTTGTTATTAAAGCCTTTCATTTGGCCCTCAAAGCAATGCATGTGCGTAGGCTATATAATGAGGTCAAGATTAGGTCAAGATTTGTCGAGAAATAAACACATGTATTGTGCGAAGGTGACACTATAATTGCAGAAGAAAAAGCTCTTATAATTGTAGTGATTGGTGAATGTTGCATTTTGTTTCTATTCAATGCACTTTTGAAAGATGTGTAATGTATTGCAAAAGTTGATGGGTGAAGTCAAATTACATGAACCTTGGCCATTGCCACCCATTTTTTAGGATTAGAGGAGCACAAAACCTCATAACAAAGCCATAGCATAGTGGTTTTGACTTTATATCAACCTTTGGCAACATGTGCTCCTTTGTTCGAATTAACTAAATCTTTTCAAAATTCCTTTTCACATTGATCTCTTTTGGAATAAACATGTATGACATTGACAAACTATCACAAAGTGTTTCTCGTCCAAGTGACATGAACAAGCCCATTCACTTGTTCTATGACCCTCAACAAGAAAATATATTCTACCTCATCTAACTCACATTGAGTCATAGCTTGAGAAATCATTTCAAGTCATTGTTGTGACCTTTCAAAATCAACATTCATCCTTACTGCTTCCAATCTAATGTTTAACCTCTCACACAAGACTTCATCCTTGCACTTCAAATGTTGGAATGTCATTTTGGCATCTTTTGGTGCATGGCCCATACTCCTAATTGATCACTTTCATAATCTTTTTGTTGAAAGCCTTGGTTGTCGACAAATTTAACCACTCATCAACCAAGCTTTGGAATGCAATGCTTTTCTTAATCTCATGTACCTTGCCTTTTAGAATCTCTTGCTCCTTTTACAACTTGTCTACCTTGACATGTTGCCCTTCTCTATCAACTCGTATAACAACCAAATTGTGTTTCATGTTTCGTGTGGGTCAAGAAGAAACTGAAAATTGATGAAGGGTGTAATAGGTACATATCAAAATGTGTATAAATTTGTATTAAGTAAGCTCAATAACAAACATTTTAATTTTTAAAATTTTAATAGCTTCATATCCTAGGCAAGGATGGCTCTTGGAATGGAAATTAGTATCAAATTTCAATACCTACACAACCACCATTTTATTTTGCACATATATAAGCAAAACACATCAATTAAAACATGTCAATACAAAATTATCTTCACACAAAACATTAGTAACATGTCGTAATGTATGTACATATTAATTTTGACCATCCATCAATGACTTACTTTGATGGTATATTCTTAATTTATTTTTTTTGGGAACTTTGTACATTGGAATGCAATACACACAATTTCTTCTTAAATTATCAAATCCTTTTATCTATTTGATTGTGCACATTTGAAAATGTCATATTATAATACCTTGGTAATGTCGATGTTAATCATACTATTTGGGTTTTGTGTTGCTTCACATTACTAATGATGATCAATTCACATAAGGTCAAAAATTAATATACTTTAAAGTTACTTTAAAAAATTATTTTAAAAAAATTAGTTATCAAACATTGGTAATCCATGGTCATATAGATTGTTCATGAAATCATTTCCACTTCCATTCTAAAATATGATAATTCATTTTCATCTCTTAAAACATTAACATTTCCTACGATGTTTATTTTGGCGACCTTCATTGCCTCAAAAACAAAATTTTTGAGGCTTTTACAACATCCCCATTGCATTTTCCTACCATGTTTCCCAATGTCCCAAGTTTGGTTAAAATATAAAACATAAAATATTTTCAACCTTAGTGCTCATAATGTCCCTTATGTATTCCTTGGTGTCTTTTGATTAGGGATGTTTGAATTTGACAATGTTTGTTAAATCCACATCTCATTTTGGGATGGATTTTTAAAACCTTGGCTTAGCAAAAATCATGGTAGTTTAAGAACTCTAAAAACTTTTTAAATGTTAGATAGGTCAAGTCTCCACTAATTCTTAAAAAAGACCAAAGTTAAAGGGGGAAATATAGTTTATTGATTTAAAAAGAGATAGCAACTAAAAAGGAGAGGAAAATTTAAAAACCCCAATCCAAGGCAAAAGTGATTAGAAAAGGCAAAATAAAATGTCCAACCTGAAATTGTGTGTAAATGGTATTAAAAGATTGTTAAATGCCACTTCCCATTAAATATTATTGAATTTAAAGTTTAGAATGAGTTTATAATTCTAAGTAATTTGATAAACATAACATTAATAGAAATAAAGTAAACTTGTCAATTTTTATCAAATGCATTAATGGATATTTCAATTTTTGATTTGAATATTTTTGTAATTTTGATTACAAGGTAGCCCCTAAAATTTTACAAAAAAATTAAGTTGAAATTTAATGGTTTTATGTTTTGATATTTGATTTAAATAATAAAATATTATTAATGTTCTTAATTTTGATTAAAACCATTATTAAAATTTTAAACAGTTATTAAAAATGTCAAAATTTTAATTATAATAAAATTTCATATTAACTTATTTGTAATTTTGATTTTCAATACAAACAACCATACGTTATAACCATGTTAAATTCAGTGTTACCACATGTTAAAATTATGAAAATTAATCAATGTCAAAAATTCATTAATGAATGTACGGATATAGAGTGAGATTTATCGACTTTAAAAATACATCAAGGCATGTTGTTTATTTGTCTTGAAATTTAAGACGTATAAAACAATTTGCAATCAAAAAATTAAGTCCAAAAAAAATTACTTATAATTTCACACCATAGTAGCTCAGCGCTTCAACACCAAATTATATTATTTCCAGAAATGTTGAAATTCTCCCCCATAAAAATTCAGAGAACAAAGTTATGCAAAAGAAACATACTGAATCTTCGGGAATATTCCCATTTGCTGAAATGGAAAATTGATTAATTATTCGGCAGACATGTGGCAAAGTTGCCAAGGCACTACTACAGTAAGCCTCCCTTTCAATAAATCAAAACAAATTTATTTATTGTGACATTTAATTGCATTCTGCATCTAAAACTTCAATTGCACACTTCAACCTTCTGATGCAATATTGTGATTATTCGACAAACAATTTTTTCATATTACAGTAAAATAATAATCTGAAATTGGGTCTCATAAAGGAGACCAAATCACATGTTGATTATCACCTACTACGTATGAGGTGCTACAATCAGAATCTATAAGGTCTGATGTTACCTGAACCTTTTGTGAAACAAAACCTTGCGTTTAGACATATTAAACTCCATCTTTCAATCTCTTGTCAACTCTCAACCTTTTGCACAATTGTTCACAAAAATTGGGTTCACATCACACAACACAAACACAATCTACATTCCAAACACCAAAAACTTCAAAACGTGCAACCATTTGACTGTGACCATTTGAGATTCACGGCAGTTTCGTAAGCTTGTGACATGCTTAGGAGATTTGTATACTGCAGGGAGGGTACATACTGGCGAGACAAGGTTTGATGCAAAACTGACCTTTTTTAAGAGGCACTTTATTGATGTATGGTGCTTGTCTGCAACAATCAAGGTAGAGGAACACAGGAAGCAGCAACCCAAGGCTAGTCTGCATGAGCCATGAATCCGTAATGTGTTTCAATGACTCCTGTTGCTGACATGTGAAAGTACAGCATTTGGCATTGTGCATAGGTCAAGAGCTAGTCATCTCCACTCATTGCAACTTGTAAGTTTTCCAAGAAGACTTTTGGCTCTTTTTCTGTCGCTTGTTGACCCTGGAGAACTTCATGTTTGATGTATACTGCATCAGCTCCTGCTGCTTTCATTGCTCTGGCCTCTTCAATGGAGTAGACACCCTAGAACACCCACAGACAACCCCCAAAAAACAAAATGTAGGGTTTAGAGTGGAGAATGGAGGAGAAAACAGTGTGCACTACGAAGGATTCTGATTTGAAACTGACAGGTTCTTCATCTATCATTCTAGGCAGACAGAAGCAGTATAACACATCACAAATTGATAGTGAAAATTCTCATATCACTTGCAATAGTGGAAATAGGATGGCTTAAATCCTATACCCTACCGCACATTAAAGGATCCATCTGCCCACTCATGGACTGTTACACATATTTCAAGCCTTGTATTGCCATGAACATAAAGTAAAT
This sequence comes from Sphagnum contortum, assembly GCA_963920785.1. Taxonomy (NCBI): domain Eukaryota; kingdom Viridiplantae; phylum Streptophyta; class Sphagnopsida; order Sphagnales; family Sphagnaceae; genus Sphagnum; species Sphagnum contortum. The sequence continues at coordinate 6,631,585 of OY987291.1, read as the reverse complement.
TTTTCAGCATGTGCCCTGCACAATTACTAATTCAGGTTCCACCTGTCACATACCACCACAGATGAAGCTCCAAATGGAATTTCGCCAATAAGTGACTTGGATATGTCTTGCCTTATTCCTGGTAAAGATAGCTGCAAGGAACACAAATGCATTGCATTTTATGTTGAGCTGCATTCCATGAAGGTCCCATCTTACAGCACAAGAACTGGGGTGAGTCATTGCCCTTGTCTTGCAATGTTGCAATAGGATGCCCAGATTCAGAAGCTTGAGATATCTGTCCAACTCTTTAAACAAGATTTCTAGGAGTTCTAATACTTGAATCAGATGATACGTAGATATTCTTAACAAGCATCAACACACAAAACAGAGCAAGAAACAAGAAAATTGATGCAATACAAAAATCACTTTCCAAACAACTTGAGAATAAAGTGCTACTCGTTGTCATTTAACATACTGCAAGGCCAACTGAAAGGTTGAAGCCATAGATTGGAAGCCCCAGGGGGGCCACCTCTTGCAGCTCCTTCATATTCACAACCTGTGATCCATGGCATACCCAAAATTGCAAGATCATGTAAGAGCAAACATAGGACTTAGAAAACATAATTGGTGGCACAGGATAAACATTGGTCAGAGGGTTTGAGATCAAAGTAAGGAGAGCTGCTGAACCATGTTGTGTGCAGCCTATATGTGCATCCAAATAAACAGAAAATACCAAAAAGTTCAAATTGACTGCAAGTAGCATTAACTCAATTGACAATAACATAATAAGAATTTATTTATTTTCAGAAAAAATTCCCGATAGCTAAAAGTAAAAGAATCACAGAAAGTGTTAAATATTTTACTAAATCCATAATAAGAGTCTCTTTTTTGAAAGCCAACTCAATTTCAAGTCAAGCACATGCTGATTACTTCGCTAATCAATATTGCTACACCCTTCTGCAAACACTCAGAGACCAACTGCTGGCTGAGCAAATAGCCTTTTCCATATGAAATCAACACCTCATTCTTGGACAAGACAACCATAGTTTTGTATCAGCAGAACAACACAGGTGCAAAACCAACAAACCTCAACAATGGCATCCAGTCCCAATGAAATTGTGAAGTTCAAGATGGCTGGTGTGCCTGCACAGAGAGATAGAAATTTTGAAGCAATATAAACCATTCTACTCTCATTGATGCATAGTGTTGTTCCAAACCAAATTTACACCAACTTAGCTCATGCTTCAGACTTTGGCTGTTACCACTTGATATGATCCTCGTTGACATCACATGGGTTGTACTGGATAGACATAATTGTCACCTTTGCTAAGCACACTATATACTGCTGTAATGGCACTAGCACCTGCCTCACATGTCTCAGCTATCTGCAACCCACACAAAAACCAAATGAAAGTTTTGATAACAGTTAGCAACCCTTTTGCCACCCCATGTACAAACAATGTAAGCATCCATATGTGAGGGGATTCATTGCAACCATAATCATGATTCAAGAGCCCTTCTTCTAGCTCAAATGCTTTGCAAGAAGCCAGATCATAATTTGCATCTTGAAAAACGGAGCAAGAGACAATCCAGAAACAGAACGCAGTAAAGCAAACTTTTGTGACATTTTCATGTCACGTTATCGCAAAGGTCTCTGCAACAGCATAGCATACCTGGAGTGGATGGAGTATCCAGTCCTTGCAAAGAACTGGCACATTCACAGCTGCATGCAACACACGTCAACTTGTTAGACTGAATCAACAGCATCAAGATTCTTCACAGATTCTTCTAAGATTGTTGAAACCCTTGAGACTGGAAGTTTGTGTTTGTTTGTTTGTTGTAATAATTATTATTATTTAGTGTAGCTAGTAGGACAGCAGTAATCCAAGAGTGAATTCTGAAAGAAGCTGCTTCTGCACAGATTCTTGAAGATGATCTATTAGTGCCAATGAAGCACTCCAAACAGAGAACGGATTTGAAACTCAAACACATACTCAGAGAGACAGAGACAGAGAGCTGAAGCTAATGAGCAGAACAACAACGCATGATTTTCTAAGGGCAAGGCTTTTCCTTGTGTGTAAAGCTGAAATGCAAATCCTTGTTTTGGAAGCTTCTTCCTCAGCATTGGGAGCCATGAACAGAGAAACAAACCTGTGCACACTGCAGTCAGGTCGGCCACACCATTTGGAGACTTCTCCTCGTCTGTGCAAATCGACACAGCACTTGCTCCTGTATTCCACAGTCAAGGTCTCCAACAACAAAATTCACAATAAGATCAACGACAACAAAAAAGCTTCAAGAATGTTGTTGTTGTTGTTGCGTTAGAGATCAGGTGCGTGAGGACAGACAGAGAGAAGGGGACATTCTTGAGGAGCGAGGAAAAACTCTTTTACCCCAGGTCACGTAGTTGGCGCACCGTTGCGCAAGGCTTTCTGGTGATTCTGCAGGAGAAAGTCGAGCCGCCTCCACGATGATCGCGGTGCGGCCCTGGAGAACCTGTTGCGCAATCGTGTCCAGAAGATTGTTCGGGGGCGAAACAGCTCGCGTCGCTGACAATTTGGCTTCCAACTCCCCTGCCGGCATCGACCGCAGCTTCGACTCCAGAATCCGCTGCTTGTTTCTGATCATACTCCCTAGCCTGCTTTCCCCTTGCGTCTTCCCTTCTTCCCCTTCCGCTTCACAAACTATCCGACAGCAGCACCGTCGTCTCCTATCCAAGGTACCAGGTCGCGACGACGACGCCGCATCGCAAAGACGTTGCTGCTGCCTCTTGTTGTAAGGTAGGCATCTTCTTGACGAGGAAGCTACAGTGCGAAAGAAAGCTCCCGACGTGCACCAAGTGAGAGGCTGCTGCGTGGCCGCCGCCACCATAGTTGTGCGCGCACGAGAAGAGATGGTCAAGAATCTCCTCAATGCTGTCACAAAGCTTCACATCTGCTGCCTCCCCCAGCCAGTTGCAGAGCCGCGACATACACAAACAGCCCAACCTCGTCGAGCCTTATCCGCGCCAAAGCGCCGACAAAACGAGATGCAGCCCCTGTGCAGCAGATCGAAGGAATTGTGACCTTTTCCGGCTCATCCAGAAACTAGCGGACACACATGCACGACGAGTTCGAAAGCAAAAACTAGGGAGATCCAAGTAGGAGGACGAAACAAACAGGCGAACTACTGGCAAGGATTCTTGTTTTGAAATTTCTGCAAAAACACACACACAATACAGATCCATTCATGCTCAACTCTCGCGCGCACTTTTTTTCTTTCTGACCAAGAATCTCATTTGAGCATTAGTGTCGACTGGAAACTCATTCAACGAATCGTGGAAGGTTTTGTCATCTTTCCTAAGGTTAAGAATTAAGCTCCATTTTCTTCAGCAAATTGTATGAAAATTTAATGCAGCTCCATTTTGCACTGGTGGATATATTTCTTCAGGATGATGCATGCAGATCCATTTTTTCTTCAGACATGGCTAAGCTTCTTCATGGCTGATATGGATCCAGACATATCAGGTAGAGATTGTGCCATGGGATGCAGTGAGACCCAGAATATTTGCTTCCTCCATAGCTTTCTTCTTCACATTGAAGCAGGCTCTCTTTTCTGATCCACACTTGCAGGCCTTAGACAATGGCAGGTTTCAGGTCTGCCTCAGAGCTCTTTGAAGGTCAAGCTTCTACAACAATGTTAAGTGTAAATTATGGGTACTTTTGTGATCCAAGTTTCAAATGTGTTCTTCTTCAATCAAATCAATCTCAGTTTTCACAGAATTTTCAAAAGCTAATTACAAAGACCAATATTGCTAAAATCCACCAGTGCTTTTTTTTGCATTGTCATGTATTGTGTTAATGCAAACACATGACTGATATGATCCCTTATAGACTTTTGACTCCAATAGGTTGGCCTGTACAAATGCACAATGCAAGGAGTCATAAGGTCTATTTGTACCCAACAGAACACCAGCCCTCTGGCCAACATACAGAGAAGCAGTTTTACTAGTCAAAAATTGTATCTTCATAAGGACTTACGATTTTAGCCAACCTGAACAGAATTTGGAGATGACCCAATAATAAGGAATTGGATATTTCACATCTGACCAGAGAACCAGCAACCATGAACAAGAAGAAACCCCACCCTGCAGAAAAGAGAAAACCAGACCACAAAACACAACTCATGAGAGGTTTTGAACAACGGCCTGTCATATGCAATGTTCAGGGGGCTTGAACAGCAACCTTTATGACATTGACGCACCTACCACAAGATAATCCCCCACTGACTTTATCAGTTCTCAGCAATGGGTACTCAGTTATTCTGTCATGCATATTAGTCATGAATCAGGAGAATACCCACCAACTACCATCTGCAGAGACTGCTGTGGGTTGAAATCCAGCCAGTGACATAAAGGTGCTCAATGCCCAAATGTGAACAAACCCAACAGGAAACATGAACATAAGTGCAAATAGTCCACCAGGTGCTAAGGAAATGATGAGTGAGTTAGAGTACTATGGTCAGACAAATACCATAGACCAACACAAATAGCATACTGGAATAAGACCACACCCAGGGCCAAGAGCCAAGAATATGTCAGTACAGAAGGATTTGGATTGGATTTCTCCAAAAAATTTCATGCTCTTGTCCAAACCCAATTCCACAGACAAGAGAAAGTGAGCATCAGTGACTCCCTAAATCTCATACAGCAACCAGGGGACTAGGGTGAAAAATTGGCAAATACTCATGTCTACTCATTTAATTCAAGCAGCAGCCAGACAGAACAAGTTGCCCAGTATATGTCTTTTTGTTCAGTCATCTCTAACATATTGCCACAATTGTTCCAGCATTCACTTATCAACACATGGGGTAAAAGTCATTGTTTTTTCTAGGCTGAGAATGCAATAATAATGGCAAAGAAACACTTTTTTAACTACAACCTCCAGCACTCATGGGAGGTCTTCCCATCAAGGCAAAGCTAAGAAGGCAAATTTTCTTCTTGTTCTGTTTTCAGCCCTGCATCATCCGTGCCCCCCCCACAGCACAGATACACACCTCAAGTCACCCCTAAAAAGGATTGGTTCTCTCATGTGTGTCAAGAGCAAGTTCAAACAGTTCTGAGGGTTAATGCTAAGTATGAGCATTCTCCAGCAGTGATGCAAAAACCTCAACAGTGAAGCAAACCATCAACTTTCTGGAATGCAAGGAAGCAAGATTCACCAGCCTGCTACAACTCAAAACCAGAAATGCAGGAAAAAAGATCTTTGGTGATATTCAAGGTTGGTGGGGGTAAGAAGTCTGCACCTGCAGGTGTGTCGTCAGTTCTCTTTACACTCCCATTGCCCTGGGATGGTGATTCTGTTTCCACATCCTTGTTTGCTGGGACATCTTGCACCAATGGCACCGATGCTTCTGCAGGTGCTGGTGTCACAGACGTTATGGTCTGCACTCGTTCAACCAATGAAGCATTTTCAGCCTCCAATCTTTTGCACTCTTCAGTAACTCTGGCAAGTTCATTGCGCAGAGCCTGATTCTCAACAGCAAGCGTATCAGCACGTGCTCCCAGTTCCTCACACTCTGCTTGTTTCCGCAACCTTGATCGCCTTGCTGACTCCCTGTTGGACTGTTTCCTCCGCTGCCGCTTCACCTCCCGTTCATCCTGCAGCCAAAGCTCTGAAGGGGGAGTGGCATTGACAGAGGGGCTTGCGGACATCTGCTTGCCTGTCTTGGCTGGAGTTGCATTCCCAGCATTCCAATAGTCCAAACTCATGTCCAAGCTTCCCCCAGCAGCAGGTGTGCCAGAAACTGCTTGCACAGGATTGGCCCCATAGCTTCCTGCTCCTGTAGCATCCATTGCCATTGATCCACTTCCCTTCTGCCCCCGATGCTGCTCATTAGTATTGTCCTCACTCCCATCAGTGGAACCCTCGCTCCCACTCTCATTGTCATCCCCATTACTGCTCTGTGACATTGCCATACTACTGCTCCCTTTTCCACCTTCGCTTCCCTTCGTACCCATTGAAAGAAGACTACCTTTGCTACCTTTGGAGCGTTTCAGTGAGCCCTGCTTCTGTGCCTGATTCCTTCCACCTTCTGTAACCTTCAACTCTGGCTTACTTTCTGTCTGTTCTGCACTCACCATTGCGTCCGTGTGTGGACCATAATGCCCATACATACCAGGGTGAGCATACATACCTGCTGGAGGATACATGGCACTGTATTGTGGGTGAGGGCTGCCATAAGGTGGCATCATGGGCTGCCCTGCCCACATATAAGGGTGGCCAGTGAAAGCAGCCCCTGGTGGTGGCTGTCCTCCTGCACTATAATAAGCTTGAAAGGCTGCTGCCCAGTCGGAATACGTAGAAGGGGGTGCTGAGGTTACAGTAGCAGCAGCAGGAGGAGCTCCTGCCTTGCTCGTCTTATTTGCTGCCGCTGTTGTCCCCGTCTCCCCTGCTGCCCCCATTGTCCCTCACTGCTTTTTGTACCCCTCCCTCGTCCTCTGCTCAAACTCTCTTCCTCAAAAAACCCACCTGTTTTTTCCTTTACACTAACAGCTTCACATTGCTCCCTCGTCCCTCCCTCACATTGCCTGCATTATTCACAAACACCAAAAATTGCCAGATTACATCAAACCCCATTGAACCATCACCACGCACAGATTCAACACAAAACATGCTTGAAAGCTGCAACTAGCTAGATCATCACCCTCCTACAAGTTTTTTGAAGACTCTGGTGTAACCATTTCCAAACCAACCTCCTCTCTCCAGAAACCTTTGATAAAAAACCCAACATCTTAAAAAAAAAGAAAAATCAACAGCCACAGATCATCATCATCATCATCACCATCATCAGCAGGATCATCTTCAGGATCGTATTAGCAAGTGGAAAGCTCACATACTAGGGCTTGCCCTTTCTCCATCCCCTTCACAGCCCTAAACTTGAAAGCCATCCAACTCAACCCTACTGCCACAACACCAACCAAAGCTCAAAACCAAACAGAACCCCAATTCACTTCACAGTCACAAAAGGCCATGCTCCCACCACCACATGTCTCAGCTACTACTGCTACTGCTACCCCCTAAGGTTCTGTCTCCTGCATCTTGTGTCACAAAACTCTAGGGTTTCTTCTTCATCGTCATAAGCCACGACCTTGGTTGCTAACGATTGTGGAGAGTAGGGGATGGGGAAATCAAAAACTCAGGTCAACGGTAGCAATGATCAGGAAAACAAAAAAAAAAATGCAAAATAGAAAACCCTGCGATTTTAGGTCTATACTAAGAAACCTACCACACAGAAAAAAAACACACAAGGGATCATCGATCACAAAAAGGTTACGAATCCTCCTCAATATCTGATATGACACAAATACACGGAAGTCTTCCCAAAACAGGAAGCGGGGGGTTAAAAGTCGCTCCTGCTGCTGCCGTTGCTGCCGTTTCTGTGATTGCTACTCTGCGACTAAAGGGATCAATACCAAGTTGGCAAGTAGGAGGAGGAAACACTTTGATTTGTTGCCACATCATTAGGGTTTCCGAACCTGAGAGTCCTCTTGAACTGAAGAAAAAAAAGCGGAAAAAAAAAAGTTGGGTATTTGGGTCCAGTAGAGAGATTTGTTTGCTGCGTGGATCTGCTGCGTCAGTGATGCTCATTACCTGTGATATGTTGTGGCATCTGATGTGGAAGAGTGCGCGCGGGAGCGTCATCGTCGTCCCCCTCGTCTACCTTTCCTTCCTCTTCGCCATTTTGCGGCGGACGACTAAGCGACATGCCGAGCGACGTGCCGCTGGTTCTTTTATCACCTGCCTCAGCACCTGGAACTTGACTTGGCTACTTCTTTTTCGTCACCTGGATATCACATGCCATGCCTGCCCGTCACCTCGTTCTCCACGCTTTCCAGGTCCCCTAATAGATACATACCCACTGAGCTCATCAAAGGGTACCTATTAGACTTTAGTGTAAGCCAAGTTCCCCATACTTCCACCGACCTGTTCCCAATAGGCACCATAAGCACATTATCCCATCCAAACTTGAAATCTCATAACCTATATAGGTGGGACCGAAGTTCCCAATACGTTCCCAACAAATGTGTAGAGTAAGAGCAGAGCGTTCCCAAAGTAAGCGCTCACTCAAGGCAGGGCTGAGGGGTGCTTTACATGGGGAACACCCGCCTCTTTGCAAATAAAAGATTGTGTTCTCGAAGGCTACCTTTCCGAATACACTCAACAAATTTTGTGACAATTTTGTACGCGTGATGCACGGGAGGGTATAATGCCCTGACAGTAGTGCCTTCCTGCAAGGGGGAGTGTCCAAAATTTCAGAATCTTTTGGGTGATGGGCCAATCACGGGTGGCTCGTGAATTTTTTTGAAGAATTGAACTGTAGGAAGAATTAGGATGTTTAAATTTCCGTTCCAATTCCGCACAAAAATGGAAACCGGAATTTGATTATAGGTCCGGTTCTTCTTTTTAAATTTTGATCCTGATTCCGGCCTTGGAATCGAAAATTAGACCTGGTTTTGACTAACCCAGATTTGAACCAGTGGTTAATTGTGAATCAACCTCTGGTTAGCCCCCAATTCTAGTCTTTTTTTCCCCCAAATTTAGTTTTTTACAAAATTTCAATTCCAATTTTAGAATTGGTTCCGAAAATTAGACCTAGTTCTCATTCATTTTTTAATAATTGGAATTGAAATTGATGATTCTAACCCTTTGAATTGAGTAATTGTCAAACAATGTTTTCTGTAGTGTTCTACCCCTCGGCCCCCACTCTCCCCCTCAAAAATCAAACATTAGGTGGATATTATAGTACCTTCACCATTTCGTCTATTTCCTATCGAATTTTTTTATTTTATTTTTAAATCTTGTCGATTAAAATAATTTTAGAAACTTTTTGCTATAATAAATGTCAAAAAACTATAAATTTGGCAAATTAAGTATATTCGGTATGTTTGCAGCAATGATAATGTTACTTATGTTCATAACAACTTACATGCACGTGTCATCAAGTTGTATTCATATTTGATCTCGCAATTTAATTCTTGTTCTTGAACTTCAACCTTCATTTGTATGTTCCAATCTTTAACACATATTAACCTCATAGTCTTATGTTACACTTGTTAGCTTTTCCTTTCTTCTTTTTGCTTAGATACTTTTGTTTGAAATTTGTGCTTCAAATCTTTGTGCAAAGTGACTAAAATGAAAATATTTATTACTATTTCATTTCAAAGAATTTCAAGGGAAGAAAGGATGCAATTTGTGGAAAGAAATCTTGTAAATATGATAGAAAATAATAACCTTGCAAACTCATTCATTGTGTAGAGAGAGAAATGCCCATTTGGTAGACCTAAAAAACAACAAAATTTAAGACTTTTTAATGAACAAAAGATCAAGAAAGAAACCATTGAGAGTAAGAGACCATCAAAATATAACTAAAAAAGAGGAATATCAAAATTGGTTCCAACCACATTTGGGGCCACAAATTTTAGTAGCAATGAAAAGATATGGAAACAACAAATCATTTATTACTTTCTTGCCAATTGTTTACAATTCACCGGGCATTCCTAGTCCTTATGCAAAATTCACTAAGGAAACAATGTGGGAGTGGTTTATAAAAGACGGGGTGCTAAAAGAAAATTACATTTAGGTTGTAGAACATGGGATAGTAGTGAAAAATCCCAAACAAAACATGCATGAATTTGTAAAACATCCCAAGCCAAGAAATGAGATGGTGCGCATCTTGTAAAAAATGAAAGAAGCATGTTAGCCACTATCAACAAGCATTGTGCAACCCATCTTCAAAGGTATGATACAATCCACTACTCCTACACTCATAAAACTTAGATGTGGAAGGTTTATTATCACAATATAATGGTCTAAATAATTCATGAAACAATACATGTGTTGGATTTGTCTTGTGGCAACCATTATTGCAAACAAACTTCCACCAAATTGGTTTGCTCAAGGCTACACCATGGCTTACAAGGTTGCTTATTTGGTGAAAGCATATTCCATTCCACCAACATTTGTTGTGAACAATGATGCAAATGGAATCCATCTTGTCCCTAATGGTGTTGAGAGAACCTGGGAACCAAAGGGTACCAAAAATGTGCAACTGTTGGGTCTAGAGGATAAGAAATAAATCACAATGGTGGTATCATCTAATGCTGCAAAGGATTTACTTCCACCACAAATTGTGTTTAACAACAATACTACATTTAAATCATTTCCACTAAACAACCAAGGAAAAACAAATTACATCAAAGATGGTTGGGACCTCATCTTTAGTGAAAACCATTAAGCATCTTTGGAAACAACCAATAAGTTTGTCACCACATTTTCCTTCCCTGCCTGTAATCATAGATTCAAATTTTAAGGTTAAATAAAGAACAAAAGATGGTGTGGATAATAGATTGATGGAATGTCCACATTAGTAAAGAGTTTTAACATTGGATTAAAAAAAAACATGTAAACATATTGCTGATTTTTGTTCCTACTAACTACACAATTGAACTACAACCCAAAAATGTCATTTTGCAAAAGCCACTCAAGCGTGCATTCAAAGTTCATTTCAACTCACGGACTTTTCAAACAATTAAAGATCGAATTGATGATGGTCATGAGCCAATGGTAGATTTCAAAACGGGCAACATGAAATCTAAAATTTTCCCAATAGAAATGAAAGCCATGAAATCAATAATCATCAAGGAATGGAACAAAATAGGCATCAACAAATATTTCTTACCTACATTTCAACCAATAACTATGGAAGCCAACACCCCAATACCACTTTTCAAATAAACAATAATTGCAAAAGAAATAATAAAGGTGGATGTTGACGTTGATCCAACCTTTTTAATTTCAAAAGTTGTTGATAATTGCCTTCAATCTACACCACCATCCACAAGTGTAAGGCCATTAAGAACAATACATAAATGCATGTACAAGCTAGGAAAAAAACAAATTTAGGCCAGGTATAGAAAATCCTTGATGATCTTGGAGGATTAAACTTGGCCTCAAGATCAAAAATATTCATCATGCCTTTGACATTAGGTCCCTACATGAACTTACAATGATCTTCATCATGGCTAGATTGGAATAATTGCTTCTTGGTCCAATAACTTGTTTCATGTTTAGGAAACTACTAATGGATCGTAGAAGAACTAGTTGTGAGTTGTTGTTGTTGCCTTTTGCTAGTACATAAAAGAGTTGTTGTTGTTATTTGTTGATGTAAAAGAAAGATGTTGTTGCCTTTTGTTGGTGTAAAAATGAATTGTTGCTACCCTTTGTTGTTGTAGAAAAAGGTTGTTGTTGCCAAAAAAAAAACTATAAAAATGAGTTGTTTATGTGGTTTACTACAATGTGGTTTTAAACCCATAACATATTGTAATTATCAATGATTGTAGCCCATAATATTGTAATTCAAAATTTTGTTTCAGCACATAGCTTAAAAAGTTAATCTTTCCATACTTATTATAAACTAGCATGAATAACACAAATACCTCCTTATCACCATGGGACAAACTATTTTCAAAGTGCTTCTTGCATTATAACATATCATCTTGTTAGAAATTGGCAAATTGGCCATTCTTGTTCCACACCAATTGCAAAGGTCACATTAGAAAATTTGTATTTTTTTATTGATTAAGATCTTAATGTGGAATTATATATAACTAATGTTACAGGCAAATATTAGAAGAATCCAAAATGCACAAACCCATGTAATGGGAAATCAATGACCACCTATAATTTGTACCCCGTTCACATCATCAAGTATAACAGTTGCATGTATGTTGCCCCCAAGTTTTAGGCTATTTCATTTTACATATAAGTTGGTTCCACTTCATCAATAACCTCAATAACCTTAACATGTTATTAAAGCCATCTATTTTTTAAAAATAATATTCACACCCACAAGCAAACAACATCTTATGTACATGTTCCAAAAGCAAAATTGGACATTTTAGATTTTCATGCATGAAGCCTTCTACCCACAATGGACCATCACTTAGAGTTTCACTAAAAAACATATTCACAATCATGGTACCCCTTTTTGGACACAAGACTCAAGGACTTTGTTTTTGCTATTTTCCAAATATAAAATATAAGTGGAATAAATTTAAGTGAAAAATATTGGATAATTCAAATTATAATCATTTGCATGGTGGCGATGATTTTTCACATACACATGTAATTATGCATACATATTTTGGTAAAAAAATAGAAATGCAAAAAATGAGTACATAAGCTATTATATACAACTTAACATGTTTTCTTGCATGAAAATTTCTTGCACATTTTGTCAACAGTTGGGGGCCACAAATTCTAAACCTAATGAATACAAAAAAAAATCAGATGGCAAAAAAAAGTCTTTGTTGCCCTTTCAAAATGGATTCTATAGTCTTCAAAAAAATTGTATCGTATATTATTTCGTTAAATGCGTTATATGAACATTACCAAACATAAATGTATGCATTACTTATCCATAAATTTTTTTAAAAATCAATTGCATTGTTTAATACATTCATTTTGATTCCTTTAAATGAAAATTATAATTAAAACAAGGATTCAAATTATTTGAAAGGATTGAAAAATGACATCTATATTATATCCAAACTATATTGGATTCTTGTATTAGATTAAATGTCATCGCTCTAATTATAGTCATATACCAATCCACTATAATCATGAAATAATAAATGTAATAAAAATCCAAAATAATCCTTTGCATTTTATTTTTGTTAGACCATCCTTTTAGGTACCTTGATTGTGAATATGCCCTAAATTGAAAGTAAGTCATACTCTCTTTGTGACACCTAATGTTCATATCGTTCTCACTTATAAGAAAATCAATTATAAAATTCCCATGCCTAGCACCCTTGCACTTGGTAGTTGGGTAGTTTCAACCATCAACTTTGCATGAAGCCCAAAAGAAGATGAAGAACTTGAGGTATTGACAACAAATGTGTCTTCAACATAATTTTATCGTGTTGCAAGGTCACTTTATTCGCCATGAAAATGAAGCATTTTTCAACATTTCATCAATTGAAGTGTTGAACACACATTTTGAAAAGGTTGCTTAAAGACACATACCTAGACATAGGGTGCAAGACCTTTTTCAATACAACTAAAGCACCACAACCTAACATATCTATGCACCCAAAGTCTCCTTTCCTTGACTTGCACTTCAACACCATGTTTTCAATGCGAGCCTACATCAACAACATGCCTTTAGGTACATTGAACACATGCAAATAATCCATGTTTAACAAAGCCACCAAACATGATTAAACCATTAAACATCATAAACCAAGTTGAACTACATGCTTCACTTGTCTTTCACATTCACAAGCAATTTGTAAACACATTAACACTTCATAAAATATAGTAGCATGCACCCAAACCCATACTTCACGCTAAACTATTGTAATTGAACATGCATGGTGTTATATTCGTAGTTCCTTTGGGACTATACACCACATAAAAAGGAAAAGTGAAATGGTAGCATAAGGGGATGTATCCATGTGATGCAATTGCAAAATAAACAAAAAAATTGACATTTTTGGCAATTATGCATATGTGATACTAAAAGTTGACCAATTGTTAGATGCACCTCAATTTGCATCAACTTGGAAAAGATAATACTACGTCATTCAACAGTTTCATTCACCATGAACTTGCCATATTGCAAACCCTCATACTCTACATTTGCAATGTTAGACATTACATTCATAGTAAGGGAGGTGATTCAAGCACCAATTGTAGAACATTTATAAACTAAAACAACATTAAATCCACATCATATTTATCATTCAGAAATTTGCAACTAAGTTCAACACCTTGGTAACTCTCCGCATCAACATTTCAAAAAGAAATTAATTGAACCCACATGTTATAACCTTATAAATAAAGTCATATTTGAAACTTCTCTTGCAAATTTTGTGGCAATTTTCAAACAATCCAATGAAATAGGTTAGAACTATTTAAATTGTAATTATTTCAATGCTTAATGAGAATAAAATAATAATTTTAGGTATGGTAATAGGGCAACTAATTAAGAACTTTGAAGAGGAGAAGGCAATTGTTGCCAAGAAACAATAACAAGCAAAATGATTGTCCCATCCATATCAAATGCCACATTAGAAGGCCTTTTCAAGGAGGAATGACAAAGGATTGAAACCTTGAACCATACCTTGGAGGAACATTTGTATAAAATAAAGATCCTAGAACAAAAATTAGGAGATAATGGCTTTATAGGTAAACATAACAAGGGTCAATGAAGAGCAAGAATATGAGCATGAAAAAGTTAATGTTGAAATCAAGGTTTTAAGACCTTATTAATATGAAATTATAATTTTTAAGGAAATCTAACATTGTGACAGGGAAGATAAGGAGTAACTTACCATCGATCTATAAAAGTTAATTGAAAAAATAATTAACACCTTGTTAGTACGCAAGTTAATTTATAATTTATTGATTTAAATGGCTTTTCAATAATTTTTATCTATCAATGGTAGGTAATTTTTTGCCATTTTTTAATTACCCAGGAAATGAAACCACTAAATTTAGTTAGTTCTAAAAGCACATGATGGCAAGTAACTTGCCATCATACATTTGTTAACTTACATGAATACTTGAATAGTTGTCATATAAATAAGAATAGGTAGGTTCCATGTGAATATGGGCGGTGCATGTCAAGGATTAAACAATGATAAAATTTGAAGAAGATTAAACGGCTTGACAAACAATGAACTCAACAATGAACAACAATTAAATGATTTTATTGTTTAAATAAGGCATAATGCAAGTTAGGCATGAAATGAACTATGCATACAAAGGACACAACTTGTGTTAACAAAATTGAAGGGTGGTGCCTTTTGAACCTTTTATTATATTATTCAATAAAAACTTTTACAATATCATTAACTTTCTAGGAGGTTTTGTCAATTAATTTTTTTATAATGTTTTATTAAATAACCTTTTACAAACTTATGTCAAACATATCTTTTAGAATATTTCACCAACTATGTTTTTACCAAAAAATACATTTTTTATAAAATTATTTTATAAACTAATATTAGTTACACATTAAAAAATAATTAAACACATTTTTCATGGATCTTTTTGAAAATTTTTAGAAATTTCCAAACACATTTTTCATGGATATTTATGAAACCTTTTAAAAACTTCCGAAATGTTCTTTAAAAAAATTTGAATAAAATAAACTTTTGTTGTAGTTTAATGTCCATGACATTACCTCTTCTTATAACAAAATGTTCCACAAGGAGCATGGAAATGAATCATAATTGATAAAAATGTGTCACATAGTTTTTATGATGTAAAATATTTATTGTTTTTGAAATAGGACATTCAACAGTCCTCATAACCAACATATTTTATTGAAAACCAAACTAAAATGGTTGCATATATTCATTTGTAAAATATCCTTTAAATATGACTTTTGAATGGCCTTCATAAACAAGTTCAACTTTGGGGACAATTACCAAACAATTGTAATGGATCCTTTGGCACCTTCATGGTCTAAATGATTCATTTTGATGTCATTGATGTGATTTCCATGATTGAGATAACCAAAATGTTTCATTTGGGATATTTGCAATTGATAGTTTTTATTTTTAGATGATGTGATTTCAACCTATTGGTTGTTCATGACATCACATGAATGATTACAAGACGAACAAAATGGGGTTTCCTTATCATTTATATAGTATTTAAGAATTCTCAAAAAAATTAAAATGTTTCCTTTGCTTCTATGGGGGCTTGAATATTTTAGAAATTTCTTGGACATGATTCTCAAATTTCTATAACTTTCAAAAAGGTGGTGATTATATTATTAAATAACATTTTGATTTATCATTAGTTTAAATTTAGATGGATATTGTTTATGAAGTTCTTAAACCTTCTATAATGCATTAATTAAGCTAAAAGCAAGTTCCACATACGTTTATTAACAATGTATCCATGTTAGTGGACTAAGTATTCCAAACATCCATGAAAAATTCATGAATCCAAAAAAAATTGACTTCAATTTTTTGTTTGACATCCATTTAAATTAATGGAGGTGGTTGAATGTGTTTCCCAAGAATGGTAGATTCATGAAAATTGAAACATGGAATATTGGATGGATTTTCATTAATGTCAAAAGGTGTGATTGAAATGCAACTAGGTTTATTTAACTAATAATAAGAAATGATCCAAGTTGTTAGTAATCCAATTTCCTTGAAAACCTTGTAGATTATAAATATTGATGAAATACTCAAACTTGATATCCGACTTTATAGTTTGGATGTCAGTTCTAATGTTTGTTGCAATCATGAAATAAACTCATTTCAAATGTCAACCTAGTTTTTTAACAAATTATTTTACAATTGAATTATTTGTCTTACCTCCTACCAAGGTATCAAACCTAAAGTGTCATCCATAATTTGGAAAAATGGAGTGTGATTAGCTAATGAATGATGTTATATGTGAATTCAACCAAGGGTAAAAGGTTGACCTATTCATCTTAATGGTAATTGATTGTACATCAAAGGTATTGCTCCAATACTTAATTCACCTTTTAGTTTGACCATTTGTATGGGGATGATTGGCCAAATAAAAAAATATTTGAATTTTTAAAAATTTGAACAATCTTTTCCAAAACGTGGATATGAATTGAAATCCACAATATGAAACAATGTCTAATGGAAAGCCATGATACTTGTATATGTTGTTGAAGAAAAGTTTTTTAGCACCTTCACTTGCCATTGTTTTAGTGGTTGGGATAAAATGTGCCACTTTTGTCAACCAATCAATCACCAAAAAAATAGGGTCAAATAGGATTTGAAACATGGGAAATTTGTGATGAAATCCATAGAAGTAGATGATTATGGACTTTCAAGGATTGGGAACGATTGTAATAAACCACATGACCAGTGGCATGGTGCTTTTGGTCACACACACATATCCCAAATGTAGATGAATTCTTTCATAAACTTCCACATTTGTGGCCACCCAAAATCCCTTGAAATAAGTTCAGTGGTTTTGCTAACTCCAAAATGCTCTACATATGGAAAGTCATGATGTGTTTTAAAGGTGTGTAGTTGTGATGGCCTTGATGGAACATAAGAAAATCCATATAATAAATTTAGGTTTTAGATTCTTCAAAGTCACATATGTCATTTTTGTGATGTAAGCATTCTTAATCATTGTGAAGAAATGATTTTGAAGGTTGTTTCATATTTATTTAACAAACTTATTGTGTATAAGATTATTTTTTCTATTGACATAAGACTGTTTTGACTTCAAGAAGATGAACTTTTGTTGGTTGAAAGGAATGTGTCTTTGTTTCAGGACAAATATGAATAACATGATAAGCAGTTGGGCATATTCACAATCAAGGCACCCAAATGGATAGTATAACGAAAAAGGACTACAAATGACTATTTTGGGTTTTTATTACATTTACTATTTCAAGGTTATAGTGGATTGGTGTATGACTATATCTAGAATCATATCATGTTAATCTAATAAAAATATCCAATAAGAGATTGAATAAAATATAGATTTCCTTTTGAGTCCTTTTAAATAATTTGAATCTTTGTTTTAATTGTATTTTCATTTTAAAGGAATCAAAAGGAATGTAGTAAACAATGCAATTGATTTCAATTTTTTTTCATGGATAAGTAATGCATACATCTATGTTTGGCAATGTTCATATATTGCATTTGATTAAAAAATATATAATATAATTTTTTTGAATGTTACAAAATCAATTTTGAAAGGGTTGCAAAGTTTTTTATTTATTTTTTGCCATTTAGTTGATTTTTTTGTATTCACTAGGTTTAGATTTTGTGGCCCCAAATGTTAGCAACATGTGTAAGAAATTTTCATGCAAGAAAAGATGTTAAGTTGTGTATAAAAACTTATGTATTCATTTTCTCCATTTTTGGTTTTTTACCAAAATATTTATGCAAAATTACATACGCATGTGAAAAACCATCACCACCATGAAAATTATCATAATCTAAATCATCCAATATATTTCATGTAGAGTTTATATTTGGAAGATAACAAAAACAAAGTCCTTGAATCATGTGTCCAAAAATGGGTACCTTGATAGTGAATATGCCCATTTGGCTTCACTCGTTGACTTCCTAGATGATAAATGATTATGAAATTGAAATGGCTAATAAACATGTTCCATCTTTCTTAGCAACAATTTAATATTCAACCATTCATAAAATATTCAAGGTTTTTGTGGTCAATGTAGACTATGATTATGTGTTACTAAAACATTATATAAGAATTTGAAAGTTTTCACAACATTTTCATCCCACTTGAATTTGTGCTTATTTGTAAGTTATGTCAAAGGGGCAGCAATCTTTGAATAATTTTTGATAAAAAAATCAATAAACATTTGTAAATCCCCAAAAGCATTAAACATCATGGATTGAAGATGGGGTTTGCCGATCATTGACAATGTAAATTGGTTTTGGATCCATTGACAAGCCATTGCCAAAGATAAAGTAGCTTGAAAATTTTACTTTTGATAAATGAAAACTATATTTCTTTAATTTAACACACAACCTTCTTTCTCCAAAATTTGTTGAAAACAAAACGTGCATGTTTTTCATGCTCCTTTTGGTTCTTTGAAAATATCAAGATATCATCCAAATAAATGATCATGAAGTCATCTAGGAAATTTTTAAATAGGTCATTCATCACGTGTTGAAAAATTGCAAGGGCATTTGTAAGACCAAAAAACATGACATTATATTTGAAATGGCCATACCTTATGCAAAATGTTATTTTCCATTCATCACCTCTTTTATGTGTATAAGGTTGTAAGCACCGTTCAAGTCAAATTTTGTGAATATTTTTGTTTGACCAAGTTGTTTAAACAACCTTAAAATTAATGGTAAGGGATAATGATTCTTTATGGTGACTTTGTTGAATTCACAATAATTCACACACATGCAAAGAGACCCATTTTTCTTCTCCATTAAAAATATTAGTGTGCTTGCACGTGATATATATATTGATTAAATTGATTTTGAATATCATCTGAATTTCTCAAAAAGATTTTGTTTTCAATGCATTTTTGTCTTCAAAATTCTTTGTTGGGGTGGCATAAACTATAATAGTTGTCCCATTCCTTGTTGATTACAACAAAAACTTACATGTTCTGATGAATTTTGATCGAATAGAATATTTTTTTGGGTGATAATTAATCCTAGAATACATTTTTCTAATGAACCAATCAATAATTGGGTTATGGATTTTGAGCCATGAAAGTCTTAAGATTATTGGATTTGAGGGTGATTTGATGATATTGAACACAAGGTTGGAAATAAATTTGTTCATGTGTATTTTTAAAGGTTGAGTTTTATGGGTCACATCTCTTGAAACAAGGGTATGTCCATCAATTACTTCACATGGTGCTATATTTTCTTTCCATAATGGCTTAATGTATTATTGTTTAACAAAGTCTTCATTAAAAAAACATGCCATTGCACCACTATCTATTAATGTTTTTATATGTATGATGTGTTTGACAATATGTATGTCTATAAAACATACATATTGTGAAACAAGGCACAAGGTTTGGAGGTAGACATAAACCTTTTGTTTCATGTGAAGTGTTATTATCTAGTCACAAGGTCCTTATTGAGATTGGATAAACTCATTTTCCGGTTGTATTTTTCATTAACTATGTTTCAAATCTTGTATGCTTTCTTGTTTGGACATTTTTGTGCAACATGTTTAGATTATGCACAATATGAGTAAAGCCTTGGTTGTCATCAATGTTGTTTTTCTTTTAGTGTGAGAGGCCTGAAATGTGTAACATCAACTTGCATAAGATCATCAGTTTACACCTAACCATGGGTTGTAAGAAGTGTGTTTGTAAGTGTATTTGTTAATGGCCATGTGTAAGATCTCAATCACTTTTCTTGTCACCTTTCAAATAATTGATTATTGCATGTAATGGGTTGAGTGATGAATTCACTCAAGGTGTTCACCTTTGGCATTATGAACATTATTTTTTCATGTTATCTCATAAACCCTAATGGAATTAGTTAATGTATTTTTTTCGTTCCAATTAACATTGCATCCTAATATCGATCAAATAAGGATGAGATCCTTGTTGTAGGTTTCAAATTTGTGTGTTTGCGACTTCTTTTCAATCAACTTCACCAAATGTTGTATTAAAAATTTCAAAGGAAATCATCAAAATAATACCATAATGGCAAAAAAAATTCAAACAATGGTGTGAACCATGACAAGGCGATTCATGAAAATAATGTCCTATAATGAAAAAAGGTATGCAACACACACACACACCTTCAACTGCATGAATCATGAGGCAAACAACTACATGCTACAAGGAAATGAACATTTTGCATCATAGAATTTCCTAGCCAATCTTTAATTGTAATTAATCTACAAATCTTCAAGGATTAAATCATGCCAACTTCACATTTGTGAACTCCATTGGTCCTTTTATGGCAGAACCAATGGTGACAACCCAAACCTAATCTCTAACAAACGTGGATTATAAAACATATAGAATGCAACATTGCTGCAACAAAACATAAGACAACGGGGTGCAATCACAATAACATGTACCGTATAAAGTGTAACACTTGTTTGGTTTTTTCAAGTTTTAAAGTTGTATTTAATTTGATTTTGAAATTGTAATATTTGTGTATATAGTTGTATTTTTAATATAACATGGGAACATGAGAATTAATTTGAAATCAATCCAATGAATAAAAAATTATCAAAACCATTCATTAAACATTGTAATGATTGTTTTTAAGAAGTAAAAAAACTTGTAAATGAATTTCAATTTTTTTTGAATTTTTTTTATTGCAAAATTTTTAACATGAACCTTAATAAAATAGTATGAAGATTTTTATAAAAAAATTAAAGGATTTTTTTGAAGATTGTTTTTTAAAAATCCAAGAATATTTAAAGAATATTTCCCAAAATGTAGTCACAAAAGCAATAAAAAAACAGGCATGTGTGTGTCATGTTACCCATTTACATCCAATGGTAACCAAATTGACACAATTCCAAATGCCCTATTCATAATAATCATCACATCATTAGGCAACACAAGGCCTAAAACTTAGATCACTTGGAGTAGATCTCAAAACTAATGAACTCAAAAAGGGTGACAAATTGATGCATAATTCTAGGACATTTTCCAACATACTCACTTGATAAACAATACCAAATTTTTGCAATAGACCATCATTTTGGAAGTCCCATTCAATTGCATTTTATCTCCCAAAAATAAACCCCAAAATAATCTCAACCAATAACAAAAATTCCCAACCACATTACATTATATTTGCCATGAAGGCCACTTTCAAAATCCCTATAGCCTCTCATCATAACCTTTACTTGTGACCCTCAAAATGATTTATTTTCATTCTACTAAAGTGCATACATAGCGGAAGAAATGTGTGTCTCATATTAAAAAAATAGGTCCTTGACACTGAGTATTCATCCCAAACACAATGCAAATCTACCAAGCTTTAAAAACATCACAACCAAAATCAAAATGCAAAAGTCCTTCCTTTTCCAAGGCAACAGCAACTTATATCAAAAAGAGTTTTCGACATCCATTAATAATGTCCACCAAAGTCAACTTAGAAATTCCATTGCATATTTAGTAATGAAGAATGACAAAATAAATGACATTTGCGTCGAACACTTTCGTAACAAAACAAACTGTTGTTCATAACCTACAACAAACAAATCACAAACAAAAAAAGAAATGCACAACACCACCCATGACCATTAATTGATTGCCAAAGATTTATTGCATACCACTTTCGATAGTTGATGACAATATTTCATTGCCTTAGGTTTTCATCTTCCTTCCTTTTTCATTATAGTCCCATGTAATTTGACTTGGGAAGCTCTATTGGGGTATCAATTAGGTTGTAAACAAATGAAGATACATACTCTTGTTGAATAAAACTTTAAAATTTTGATCTTGTTTCATTAAACTTCTTGGACACATTGACTTTAAGTTCCTTGTGGAAATGGAATAGTGTTAAAAATCTTATGATAGTTCCCAATGGTTTCATGAAGCTCTTTGATTTGATGTTGTAAGGTGTGTACAACTAGAGTTAAAATTTGAAGTCAATCTACTTAAAATTGGATGTTTATTTCATGAAACTTTTGAAGTTATTATTGAAGATTATGCAATCTTGTAACAATCGCGACAATGAATTTTTCCATTGTGATTCACCAAAATGCATAACAAAGCAATGAGGAAATCTCGACAAACTATTAAAAACAAGACAATTTAAAAACTTTAGTTTTTTTTAAAGGACTTTATATACAAAAAAATCGACAATGAACAAAAATTAAATGATTTTACTGTTTAAACAAAACATGATGCAAACTAGGCATGAAATGAATCATAAGTACAAAGGTTACAACTTGTGTGGATAAAATTTAGGGGTAGTGCCCTTTGAACTTTTTTTATATTATCTAATGGAACCTCCTAAAAGATTATTGACCTTCCAAAGAGTTTGGCAAACCAAATGCTTTATATATTTATATTATATAACCTTCTATACACTTCTATCAATTTATTTAAATTAGTTTCTAAAAGCTTTTAGTAATTCTACATCTTGTGAAAACTTCTAAACATATTTTTCAAGGATTTTTTTTGTTTAAAAAATAAATTCACTTATAGTTTATTTTCCATCACCATTTTTTAATTTCTCTACCATAATAAGTGTGCACTTTGAAGTTTTGTAAAAATGAGGTGTGTATGCATTTGGTGGGTGACAATATATATATATATATATATATATATAATGTGTGTACTTGTGTGAGCTTGGGCAATGGTAGTTGAATAATGAATATATTTTGTAGCAAGTGCTAACCATGTTACTCCTTATATAGGGATGCAACTATGTTATTAAAAGAAAACAAGGACTATTTCCTTATCATCTAAAGGAGGACTCAGGTGTTAATTATTTAAAATAATTACAACATATTGTCCATTTTAACTTTTTGCAAAGTTTGGGTGGAAAATATGACATAACGTTTACAAATTGATTGAAAATTTGTTTTCAATGAAAAATGTTCTTAAAAATAAATCAAAATTCTAGAAGCCTAATTATTTATGAATATATTTGCATGATATTTTGAAGGGATTTTATGTTTATCCAAGACAACGTGTCTTCCTTCCACACATGAAACCATTGTCCTATTTATGTAATTTTGTGCAACAAATTATGGCATACACAAGAAACACAAATATGAATATTTTTTTAGTTGTATTGAACTCGATATAATTATTGACAATCCACTAAAATGTTTACATTTGGACAAATTTTAAAAAATTATCCACATTATGAAATACCTTTTTTTGGGGGGTTAACCTATCTCTATATGTGTTCAAAATGATTTGTACTTGGGTGCTTTGTAGAGTTTATGAAATGTAAGAGAAAAAAAAAACCTTGATTCAACTATATGAAAACACATTTTTCATGCAACGCAAGTATAAAATTTACCTATGGTATGTAGAGTTTACAAATGCCTAAGTTCCTTTGGAACTTATTTGATCATTCAAAAGATGATATTGTGTTCAGTATATTCAATCCACACGATTATGAAATCTAAATGGTTATCATGCATTAATCCATCATTTGAACACAATTATGATTGAATATAATTCCATTGATAAGGTTCATGCATCCTTTTGTAAATGGTCGATTTTTAAATGCTCCCATTTTTCCCATGGCTAGGTGCCACATTTATTTTAAAGAATGGTATACTTGGAGTCCTTTACTATACTTGGGTTGGTTGAAGTAAGAACACCCCCAACCATGGCTAATGTGGAAGCACGTCAAAATATTGATTAAGGGTTAATTGATGGTAGATTAGATAAATAAATATGCTAGTTAGAGGTATTCATTCCTCACCACCATACATATTCCAACCCACAATGTAACCAAACCCTTGAGCTCTTGCTTTGGTCAATAAAATTCCAATTTTTAAAAAACTATGATATCTTGTTTTCACTAAAAGAAAATGCATCCTTGTACACTAAATGTTTTGACTAGATTTGAAGTGAACTCATTAGTTCATTGAACTAGGACTAATGAATTGCAATCACATTTTGTAGTAATGTTTCACACACCCATTAAGATTCAACCTTCATTTGTGAATAACTCCTCCACCTTTGTGAACATCACCTTTGCCTCATTTTTTTTTTTTGGTCATTAACCATTTTTTTCCTTTGAACAACACCTTTACTTTTTTTTTTTGTTCGTGTGTTAAGAATCAATTTTTTTCTTCTAACATTGCTTTTGCCTTTGTGATCATCACATCCACCTTGTTTTTCCCCCAAATGTGGTTGATGGATGGATTACAAGTCCAAATTCAAGCGGGGTTTTTTGTTCATGGACATGGTTGTTTGTCATTTTTTTATTTAGAAGAAAATGCTGATTTTTGACATGAATCAAACTTATTTGAATATCAATGTGCTTTGAATGGTAGAAATTTATATTGAAATACAAATTGATGTTTTGCATGAAAGTTTACATAATCATCTTGCTTATTTTGCTAGTGTGTTTAGATGTGGATGCAATTATTTACTCTTGTTGTGTATGTGGGATTTTTATTTGTGAATTACTTGGGGTGTGAGGAATTTGCTCATGGTTTTTCAAGGTGTTTTCACCTTTAATTTGCACATGTGAATTTGACATTAAATCCACAATGCATGAACTTGCTTGCCACAAGCAACCTTTGTTGCAGATTCCCCAGCTTTTCAATGCATTTCAACAACAAATATTCTTGAACTTCAATATAAATAACAAGTTCTACCAACATGTTGAAGTCCACAATTGAATGTTAACTAGAGAAAGTTTTGACATTTGGTTTAATCATGAACACCATGATTGTTGTTGCTTGTGCACGAACCCTTATTGTTAATTCCCTCCCTTTTAATGATCATAGTTCTTTCATTGCATAAGAGCCACCTTGTCATTTCACCATTTATTTTTTTGTTTCATTTTTCCCTCCCACACTTTCACCTTGATGGCAACACCATTAGGTTTTTTCAATGTTTTGAATTATTGAGCTTCATGTTTCATTGGTGACAATGTTTTCTTCACCTTTTTATTGAATCATGTAGACATGTCCTTTAGTAGTAACCAACAATGGAGGCACACAAATGAATTATCTTTTAAGGTGTTTGAAGTTGTGGAGTTCAAGTGATTTTTGTAAGATGTCATGTAGGTTGCTTTTCCTTTCATTCAAACTTATAATTACACTCTAAACATCCCCTAATTTATTTTCATTGTGCTTAATCACTCCCCACTTTGATTATAAACTTTTTGTTGGTCATTGTACATGGACATACATTGACATGCTCATTCACTCACTCCTAAACTACCCATGAATGTTCCCCATTCACAATGACAAGGCCATTTTAGACACTTAAACAACTCTTGTACAAATGTTGCTCTTCCTCAAGTGGTGAAAGTTCTTTCTTTTTGTGCTTGGGATGTCACCCTTGTTTGCATTGCATTGCGTCTTTTGAAGCCATGGTGGTTATTGATCTCCTTCAGAGAAAATTGTGCAAAACCTAATTTCAACTCCGGTATGTTGCGAGTCATTGACAAGGCTGAAGGGAGATTTTCGAGGACCAATACATTTTATGCTGAACTGGGTTGCTTGATGAGGATGCATTTTATGCTACAAACATTATCTACTAGACAGTGGCATGGTACTTGGCTAGCTGCCACCAACATGCCTTGTATGTGGTGTTAAGGTGCTCTAAAGAATAATTGAAAGGGGGGATTGAAACACACAACTGAATGCAAGGTGACCACAAATCCCAATCAATTTTGGCTAGTGGTTTGAAAATAATACAACTAGAAACATGCTATGAAATGTGAAGGTTTGCAAAAGGGTTCAAATAATTTAGCTCATTTATGTACATACCTTCTAGAAGGACTAGTAACCTAGGAAGTTGGAACTGGCATCTGATTTTTACATTAAAACACCAAAAGTTGGAAAACATATATAATAATGTACTTCATGTTAAATAAGTCATAGTAGACTTATGGTTGAGTAATCCTTATCCTATGGTGGGACCATAGGTTGAGGATCTCTCTACTAAAAAAGTGGTGGTTTAAATCCTCATTAAAAGCTCACACAACAAATCCCCACCCCCTACTAATGAGTTGTCTTTTACAACTAGAATTAGGTGTGTCATGTATGCTACCTACTTGCTTCCTTCCCTAGTATTTTTAATTTTTCTTTGCCTCTCATATTAGCCTACATCTTAAGGATCTGGGAGAATTTTGCCTAAAGAAATGGTTATACACTCACCCCTTTTTGATGTTACTCTACACAAAAATAGTTTTTGTTTTCTTGGTACACTCAAAGTTTTTAAAAAATAATTCAATATTTTTATTCTACAAGTGGTTAATTTTTGCTAAAAACACACAGTTCCCAAAATCCCCCCCCCCCCCAAAAGGTTTCATAATTTTTATAAAAAACAAAATTCACTACACAATAAATAAATCAGTGGTTACACTCCCCACACAATGTACAATGTACAATGTAATGATATATGCTTAACTACATTACATCCATTCCTTGACTAGATGCCATCCCTGAGCTTAGACTTGTTGTGTGTTATGAATGTGTTGTGATTGCTAATGATGCACCACAACTCTTTTGCTTTGCTTTCTCTTGTTGACAACCCAAACCTACATTATAATGAGATTCAATATAAAGTGTACAATATAATGATATGTTGAACCCCATCCGTCATATCCATGGCTTTTGCTATAAGTGACTTGTCTAGATTCCATTCCCCCCTCCCACCCTTTACACTTGATTTGTTGGGCTTGCCTTGGTAGGCAAGGATATTGTTTTGTTTAGATTCATTATAGAGAGTATAGTAGCTTAAGGGATTTTGGCCCCTACTAGGTCTATTTTTATATGAGGGATTTTGAAAGATGATATTTTGCCTTGTGTTGAAACTTGAGATTAGTTACAGAGTTATGATGTCTTGAAGGATTTTGGTTTTCTTTTAGAGGATTTTTTTTTTTTGAAGATTATATTTTTACATGGTGGAAATATTTGAGTTTTTCATAATTCTTCTTTTGCCTTCTTCAGATACATTTTAATGGGAATGGCAAGGTCACAATGTGACACACACCGCTTGTCATGAATTGTGTGTTTGATTGCTAGGCTAATGCACTTCGACTTTCTAATGCACATTCATTCTTCTCTCAAACAAGCGATCACCACATTTTACTCGATTCAAGATTTGGGTATGATGACACACACACACACACACACACACACAACATGTACTTCATGGAGCTCACTAAATTCAGATGTACACAGAACTGGGGTTCCCAACTCTTAGCCCAGGACAAAAAGCCTGGATCATGGATGGTAGCTTAAAAATTATGTTTGGATGGAATAGAAATTAAACTTAAAAAACTCAATTGATAACACTTAAAACTTATTTGGTAACACTTAATATATTATTATTATAGTAAATGATCGATTCACTTGTATTCTTTGATTTGTGGGTAGATACAAGAGGAGAAATTAGAATTAAATAATGAGGATGGGCGGGAAGAAGAAGAAGAAGAAGGCGAGTTATCTTTCTTCCCAGTGGATTTATTTGATACTCTCCAACTTGAAGCTGAGAGAGCTTAGGTTTTTTTCAGCTAACCGACAAAAACAAAAACCACTCTTTTTGTCACATTCTCATCACAACTACAACAACTCCTGACTCCACTCTTTTAAAACAAGCGACAATTTGCAGCTATAGTTTACTTACATATATTTCTCTATTTTTGGTAACCCTTTATAACTTACTCTTTTCTTAATGGAGGAGACTAAGAGGGATCACTCACCAAACCAATTGGGCGGGTGGTGGTAAACAAAGAAGCTCCTCACCCTAAAGCTTAAAGGTTTGGTGGGGGGGGGGGGTGGTGTTTGTTGTATTATGAAAGTGGATGGTAGGGCCCATTCCACCTCAAGGGACTCATTAAAGCCCCCATAAGCTTCTAGGGTACATAATAATTCTGTCAGGTGGTAATGGGGTTTCCTTCTTCTTCCTGTGATATACATGGAGGGTACCTTGAAAAAAATTGAATTTAAAAAATTAAAAAAAAATTAAAAAAAAAGAAAAAAAGAGCCCAAAACAAAGAAAACAGACTCTTAAAACCATAGTCCTGCAAAGCTTGTCCAGTGCTTTCTTATACAATCTTTATACAATCTTTCTTATACAATCTAAAGCTTGGTTGATTGTCTTAGAAAGTGCCAAGTTTCTTTTTAAAACTCCAAAAAAATTAATAATAAAAATCTCTTGTGTGAGGTCAATGCTAGTAGAGCAAAACCCAGGAATATCTTAGTACTCTTTGTCCTATGAAGGATTGTGCATAAGAATGCAGTACCCATTATAAAACAATGAGAAAACTGAACTGCAAGTACCCTTCAACTGGAACCCTTTTAAAAAAAAAACCCATCTCTGTGTATATATAGACCAGGGTTATAGTAGTACATATTAGGGTATTAATATACATACATAAGTAGTGTTGAATATGCTTGTATTATAATTTATAAGTGTGCACCAAAAAAAATGTTATGAACAATGAAATGAAATGAAATGTATCGTATTTTGATATATTGAAAAGCAAGGATATATTAAGACTTTTTTTTTTTTTTTTTTTTTCCATCGGATTAAATTTTGAATATGAAACATTATAATATTGGGTGAACAAGGGCCCATCTTGGTATCTTAACCTTTTTGAGTGAGGCCTTTTAGTGACCATATTAAGCCCAAAAGGGTACCAATGTTGGTGCTAGTTCACCTTGCCATGGTGGGATGACCTTCATTTCATAAGTATGGCACTCTCAAAAATTTCCTATATGTCTTTCGGAGGGTACCTTGTATACACGATTTTCCCTTCTAGAAAAAGGGGTGGAAATTTTATTATGCTTTCTCCTTCCTTAAGAGTGGGAAGGAAATTATGCCCATTTATAAAGAGTTAGATCCCACCTTACTCTTGAGGAGTAGGTGCAAGAACTTTAATGTAGAGCCAAACTTAAGCTACAACATTGTTTGGGCCCCTTAGTTTGAGAACTCTCCCACACTAAAAGGCTTTACCCTACAAAATAAAAAAAACCTTCCATGAATTTTGTAATGTATTTGGAGGTGCTCTTACAAAGCATAAAAGCTCACAATACATTTTGAAAAGCAAGAGGCCTATAGATGTGGGTGTTTCACATTTCAAAATGCCACATTAGTATTATTATTATTGTTGTTGTTATTTTCCCCATGATATCTGTTGTGTATCCACCAGGTATCATGGGAAAAAAGGTAAAAAATTGAGGGATGTAGAAATCATGTATGTATGTATGTATGCATGCATGTATGTATGTACTTGGGTGTTGCTGGTATTTTGTTTTTTCACCCTTGTATCTCTCTATCTTTTACCTGCCATTCCACTGACAAAGTCCTACTCTCCACATGCATTGGCCATACAAAAAAAGAAAAGAGCAGCTGCTGTAAGAGTATGCAGGAATTTTGCTTGTTGTGAAACATGTACTTTACCTGGATGGAGATTTGTGGGTGGAAGGGAAATGGGTGTGGAGGGAGGGGAGGGGAGGGGAGGGGAGGGGTTTTTTAGTGGGGGGACTTCACTTGTTTTTCTCTCTTTGTGTGCCTCCGAGTAGCATGATGTGGTCTTCAAAGCTGTAAAGCTAAAGAAGAAAAAGCCTGAGGAAGTTCTTATGATAAGCAAAATCCGATTTGGAGACTTGCAGCAAAAAGCGATCTTGTAAAAATTCAGTTGTAAAAATTTCAAAGAGTGTGTCTCTCATCAACTTCCAAATAATGGGTGTGCACGAAGCAAGCGATCTTGCAATGAGCTACATACTTACTCCCCATCGAAGCAAGCGATCTTTGCTATGACTCCCCATCGTGGTGGTAGTGGTGGTCATACAAAGAGCAAAGACTCTAGCCCAAACACTCTTTCACTTTAGTAGAACAGCAAGTAATCAATAGCAAAAGGGACCAAAAAAAACCTTTACTCACAAAAACAAGGAATGGAATTCACACGAGAAGACTAGTCACTAAACAGTTGTTACAAAGAGAGTACAAAATGTACAAACCAGGCTACAAAGTTTGAAGCCAAGAGAAGAAGAAGAGAAAGAAGAAGCTCTGACAAAATTCACAAATCTACTTATGCAAATCTCTTTTGTCATTATATCAGCAATGAGCATATGGTGGGAGAGCCTGAGGTCAGGGATCTGCTGCCAAAAAGTAATGGGAATTTGCCCTACAGTTTAGAGCTATTTGGTTCTTAGTTATCTTCTTCTTCTTCTGTTGCTTCTTCTTAGTTATTTGTTTTTTGGGTTTTTCTTTGCGGGGTGGGGGGAGGGGATTTGTCCTGGCAGTTTGAAGGAAGTGTGTAGCTGGAGCAATAAATACATGTCAAGGTGGGTGAACTGAGGAGCTGCCAAAAATTGGGTATTCTGAGGAATTGCAAAATAAATTTTTAGGTTTTTTTGGGGGGAGACGAGGGTGGTTGAGTTGTGTTGGCAGCTTGAAAAGGAGTCTATCGCTGGAGCAGTAATAAGTGTAAAAGTTGGGTGAACTGAGAAGCTGCACAAAAATTTGCTATTCTGAACTGCCAAACAAAAGTTTTAGGGATGTTGTTGTTGCTTTGGAACTTGAGGTGGAGGAACCAAAAAGCTGCAAATCATTCCCCCAGTTTCCAGACTTGGATATTTACTGCACTCAAGTCTGAGGACGAAGGGGGAGGGGTGGATCTTCAAGGCTTACATACAATTGGCAGCAAGTGATGGGTGCTGCTGGTAGTAGGCTAGTAGTTCACTGGCATTGTCCCTCAATCCCCAGACTGCAGAATGACACTCAAGGGTCCTAGGTTCAAACCAACCCACATGTGATGACTCTCTCTCTCTCTCTCTCTCTAAGACCCACTGTGCTGATTCAGAACAGAGACTAAATGCCTGCCTCTTCATTTCTCTCTCTTATTTGATTAACCATTGCAGCACCATATGTGTGTGTTGATGAATTTTACATAAAAACAAACTCCTATCTCTTTTGTTACATGCATTTTCAAATGAATTTTTTTACACATGGGGTGTTTAGAAGTTCACAATTTGTTTAGGAAGGAATACATACCTCATCACTTTCATAACACACACTTGGGTGCACACCATTTGTTTTGGAGTACCTCACTTTTGTAGCACACACCCTTGGGTGCACACCATGTTTCCGAGAAGGAATGAATTAGTTGAGACTAATTCTCCAAGTGATTACATTCGGTGTATGTGAGTTTGCTTTTGTTGAGGTGATACTAATCCACACTTAACAACAAAATGAAAATGGAGCACATGTTAGAGAATGTTGTGCCTAATATAACATCATGATGTTGGATGTACATAAGGGCACGACTTTCATATCACCAAACCATGTACACAAGTTAAGCTCCTACAAAATTATTTTCTATGGGTTGGATTTGCACCTTGTATTTCACTTTGTCTTCCAAATTGAAAATTTCCATTGGCCTTGACACATTTGCCCCATCATCCTATGTATGCCACCCCCACCCCCTCCTTGGTATCCTTGTGTATTGGCTTGTAAGATGTGTTTGTCATTCATGATGTCAAATCTTGATTGCATTTGAATTAATGCCATAGTAAATTTACACATCCAACATTCCATGTTCATGTGAGCAAGCCGATTTATGACCATTTACTGATGTTTGAATAAATTGTTGTGATTGTAGACAATGATTTGCTCCCAAAAAAATACTAGACACAAGTTATAATTAGGCAATTTAAATGTTAGATCCATATTTTCTTAAAGTGTAAATTGTAATAATTTTACTATAAATATTGAAAAACAAAATACCAAATTTTCAAAATCACAAAATTGTGGGGGGGGGGGGCAAGAAAAAAACCATTGTTTGTTTCTTGGTTAAAACTTGGTTCCTTAATAAGCTTGTGGGTGATTAAAAAAAACATCATCCATTTGCCACCATGACTTCTCCCCCCACATCCAAATGTTAATCTTGGAATCATTAAACATGGATGTGGAATAATGTAGTTTTAGTATTTTTTGTAGTGTTTTCTTTTCACCCAACTTTATAGTTCATTTACCAATTGCAAAAAAGAAATTGTTTATGCTTAAACTTTCCTTAGTGAAAAGAATGTGGAAATTCCTTCATCATATATTTAGTGAACATTTCCACCTAGGGTGTTGAAAGTAAGAATTTGAACTTACTAGGGTGAAGGTTACCCAAGTTTTGATAGAAGAAAGTAGTTGTAGAAAATGACTACATCATCTTCAAACATTCGAAAATGAGTTCATTTGGGGCAAATTGTGAAAATGTCTCAAACAATTCACAACAAACATGTTTCAAAAATAGTCTTGATCAAAAGAATCACGAGAATCTATGCAATGCACCTTTGGTGTAGCTCAATAGTAACAAATGATAGTTTATTGCATATATATATATATATATATATATATGTTCATAGGAACCCAATAATCTCAAACAATCATCCATAAAATTGTTTTATTAATTGGCTATTTACAAACATGGTCATTATTTTACAATTTGCAATCCCATTTTTTAAAAAAAAATCTTTTTTGGGGTTTAGGGTTGGTCCCTAGATCCTACTCAAATTTTTATTTTTTTTGTATTATCATATTGCACATATGTAGGTGTGCACAAAATGGATAGGTACAAACTATGAACAATGTTGTGCATCTTTTTATGCCCATTGATTATGTAATCTTGTGTGGGATAGAAATAATTTTTAAAAAATAAAATAAAATGATGGGCAACAAATGATTTCTTATCATTTCAATACAACATGATCTTCCGACTTAGGGAACTATTCAACCTAATGTTCTTATTTGAAAGAGGATTGTGAAGAAAATTTCAAATCAAGAATGTGTTCTTCACAAGGTAGGAGTTGATGAACCATTTGAGATTTTGAGTGGACCATTGTTCCTTCTTTCATTTATGTGCTTGAAAAAGAATTTGACATATGAAAATATAAGAGATTAAATTCCTCCCTTCGTAGCAATTGGTTTTTAATTTTTTTCTAAAATTAGGATAGTCAAAGATGCCTTCTTTTTATATGATTAAACTAAGGAGGTGGTGGAGATGGACAAACTCCTTAAAATATTTAGTACTTTATGGCACTAATGGAGAGCTTTTGATGCATGCAATTGGAACACTTAGTTTTTTTCATTGAATTGTTAGATAGCCTCCATTTCCATCATGAGTGGGCGTAGTGTGCCATTGAATATATAGATCGTCCAAAAACCATAAGCCTTTGACGGATTCATCAACTAACATAATTTGGGCTCTTTAGACATTATTTTTCATCTTACAACTGCTAACATAATTTGGGCTCTTTAGTCATTAGTTTTTGGTCTCACAACTATTATTAGTTCAGCAATCTAACCACAATCCTCAACTCCATTGCACAAGTTGGTATGTTTGGATACTTGATGGACATGGGTTTGATTCATTTTGGGTGGGTATTATATTTTAGAGAGACAAGTTGGGTTTGCAGATGTAAAGGTGTGAGGAATTATGCTAGTTAATTTTATTTTATTAAAAAATCGACATGCTTTCCACTCTACTTGCCCATTGAAGGCATAAAACCATAAATATGGAACATTAATTTTGGAAACCTTTATGTTCACTATTGATATTGAGGAGCCAATATTGATACCCACTACTAGTGTTGCCAAGTTCTCCAAGTTGGTGTGTTTAAACTTGAGGATTTAGGTTTAGGTTCTTGTGACCTTGACCCAAACTAGCTACCCAAAGGGTGAAACCAACACATGAATTGGATTGTGAAACTACCTTTTTTGGGGGGGGGGGGGAGGGGGGTTTAGAATCGAAACCCGAATCATCAAATAAAAAATTCTTTGACATAAGTTTAAGTTATTTCGATAGGCAAGTTGAACCCTTTTTCGAAAAGTTTGCAAGTAGGGCAAACTTTATAGGTAAGTGATCGGTGTTAATTTGTTTATGAAACTCCGTACCTATGCAATATCCAATATTGGGGAGTGTGTAATGTGTGCATGGAACCTTGGGGCCCGGTTCCAGAACCGTGCATGTTGGGTATCAGAAAGGGTATCAATGAAGCACCACCCATGGTAATAAGGGTATCAATCAAGTACCACCCATGGTAATACGGGTATCAATGAAGCACCACCCATGGTAATAAGGGTATCAATCAAGTACCACCCATGGTAATACGGGTATCATATGTGTGTCTGTTGAAGCAAAAGGTTATATACCAGGGTGGTCAGTTTCTTGGTACCAGGATCACCATCAATCTCTGCATACTAGGGTTTCATTTGTAATCACACCCACCCAACAACTACTGGTTTTGTTGGGCTGAACCAGTTTAGGGTTTAGGTATTTTAGGGTTTTAGGGTCTGGTATCAACTTTTGAACAAACCAGCCTCATTAACACTGGTATTGGGTAACTCTCTTTTAAAAAACACAATGATACAAGCCCAAAATTTTCATACCCAACAAAAGGATCAATAACATCCAAGTGAGAATTTGTTATTATCAAATTTGTAACATACACTAATATTTGCATCACTACCCAAACCCATCCATATATCAAATGCTCACCCTAAACCCTAAATCCTACTCCTAAACCCTACTGCTGAAACATATGGGTGTAGTACTTACTTTGCACAATGTCCATGGTCCTATTTCGGATGCATTGGCATGATGATGATGACTAATAGATATATACTTTTGAAAGCATTAAGCCTAGAAGAAGCATTATTGTGTAATTGTATTTTTATACACCTATGGCATGCACTAGTTCCTTTTGTATTATAATAACTAATGTACACATTGCAACTTAACACCTTGAAAAGCATATGTATGTATGGATGTATGGATGTATGTATGAGTGTATGTATGTGGTTGGGGGGAGAAATAGGGACAAAGTGATGACCACATGATCTTGGGTATTGTTGTAACATTACTAGTTCCTTCTTCTACCAATATGATGAATGGTAAGCTATTTTTACAAGATGTGTGCCTCATTGAAGAAGTCTCCTTACTTAAGGTGCATTCACACATGGTGCTAAGGACTCAAGTATTAGGTCCCCCTAACACCAAGCTAGTCAATTAGAACCTAAACCTATTTACCACAAAGATTTTATGTTAAGTTAACATTCACTTAATATTAAATAATCACCCATTTAACATTGGGTGCTACCTAAGATGCCACCTAGATTTTCACTTATCACCCACTTAACATTAGGTGTGAATGCACCTTTATAGGGTACTACTTAACCTATTCATCTTTGCATTAATTAGATGGGGTTCTACACAAGTTTTTTTTTTTCTTTTTTTTTGGGGGTGGGGTTGCAATAAGTGATTTTGATTGGTTCATCACAGCCCACCCAACCAAAAAAAAAATTCTGAATTTCTTTTAGGCTTGTCAAAATAAAAGTTTCTATTGAGATATGGAGTGCCTCCCCTTTGACCCACTAAGAACAACTTTGGGCAACAAATATGGGTGCTATTTGGAACATCTTGGGCGGAAAACATTGGGAACCCATTGTGAATTTGATGGGAACCCCATGGTACCTTGATGGGAACACATTGGGAGCCCCAAAAAAAAACTCCCTCCCCCCCCCCCCCCTTCCTCCCCAAACCCTAAAAAAAAAAAAAAAAAGCCCTCCTAAGTGCATGTTCATTGGCTACTTGAAATTTTTATTTCCAAAACCGTGTGCCACCCTTTTTTCACCCTTGCCAAATAGGGCATGCCTTGGGTTCTTAGTATGGGTGTACACATTTTGAGCTTCTATTAATTGGTTGGGGGTGAACACAAAAAGCTTGGGAATGAGCCATTTTGATTGGCCAATCAAAAAAAATTAAAATTCAAAACATTGAAGTCACCCAAAAATAGAATCCAACTGGATGGCCTCAAAATTGGAAACCGAGGGTGGTGCATTCATGGGGGTGCTGCCGGGTCACAATGGCCATATATTCATGGATACGGTATGTGGCCGAGGGTTTCGATCCCAACTCATGGCTGTCGAGGGGGGGGGGGGGGATCCCTCCACGAAGATGGTTGACTTGAGACACCACACTCTTTCCATTGGTCCTTTAGAATTTTTTAAAAACTTAAAATACTTGCATAAATTATTATAAAATTGCGTACGAGTTTGGGGATAAATAACACTATGTCCGATAACCATTAAACTAACTAATTTAGCTTTAAAACTAAAATCTCATCTTGTGTCATGGATCAAAATTACGGTTTAGATGTGGAAGAAACACACCCCAAATAGTCGTCCCCAAAGTTTAGTTAAACCAATTTATTTTATTTTTGAAAATTCAAACTTTTTGGGAAAAAATCACATATAAGTTGGAAAAAAAAGAAGCGTAGGTTACATTTTATAAAATAAAATAAAATAACTTAATTTTTTAAAAAAAAATTAAAAAAAACCTAAGTCAATTTTAGGACTTAGGTTTACAATTAATCATTCTTTGCCCCAAAAAAAAAATTCAATAAATTTTAGGGGGTTAAAACTTGACAAATAATCAATATGCTATGGTTTTTTCACAATGAGTTTTCCACTTCATTTTTCATTCATGAAAACTTTCATTGCGGACAATTTAACTTACTATTCTGTTGGAAACCAGCTATAACACTAGGAGCGTAAGCTTTCTGCCTGCCTGCCCAACACCCCCCCTCAGTGGCCTTTTTTTTGGGGTTTGACAATTCCAATGTTCTACCGACGGAAAATGGACATTGGTATGTCTACGACCATCCACTTGGCTACTCATTTTTAAGAACGGATGCGAGGAGTACAAGTGATGGAGGGAAGAAGAAGATGAGATGTGTCTCGGTTCAACCATCACAAACAAAGGACTTCCGCCAATGATCCCACCATGGGTGGACCCCTTGTATATAGTTTAGTTCCAATATTGTTTCGGGATTGGCAACCCCATTTTGCCTTGCCCCCCCCTTTCTTTGGATTTCAATGCATTTTGGGAAAAAACCTAGAAACAAAAAGGGCTATTTTATATGGTATAGGGAATTTTATAGTCCTCCTTACTTTAAAAAAATAAAATAAAATTGTGGAGCGGAGATCCCGCAAACACCAAGTATTTGTAGCCAGACGAGTTGTTGATGCACCCCTCCGATGAGTTGGGGAGGTCACGGGCCACCATCAAAAAACTTTTTTTTTTTTTTTTTCCCCGCTTCTTGTGGTAAAGTTCATTTGGTTCCAGACTCTGTATAGGGTAAAAGGAAGACGAACTAGGGTTCTCAACATGGGCATTGGTTTGTTCGATAAAGTGGGATTCGTTTTTCCCCCCCCCCCCCCCCCCCATGTTGTAAGTTGTGTGTTATTATTTGACTCCAAGGTTTCAATATTGATAAATGGAAATGAGAAGCCCCAATGTACCACCCGGCCCATCCCCCCCCCCCCCCCCCCCTCTTCCCCAAGTTAACATTCCACCAATAATAATAAACACCCCACTCTCAAGCTTTTGTGCCCTAGTTCGTCAAAGTGCCTCTCACAACATTTTTCGCTATAGAACCAAATACGAGAACTAAATATGATTTCATTAACACAATTTGTGTTATTTTTTTAGCGTTTTTAACATTCAAGAACATTTCAAAAGAAATACAATCTCATCAAACCCATTTTGAAGGGTTTTAAAAAATCAAAAATCAAAATCAAAATTTTTTTTTTGCCCTTCTTAGTTATGCAAAATGGGTTCACATGGTCTCTACATGACCACGGACTTTTCACCACACATTACTGAAATAACCAACATCAAGTTAACATCGAGTTAACATGAAGAAGACAAAAGAAGAAGAAGAATTATATACAAGTTGATACACACACACACACACACTCTCTCTCTCTCTCTCTTTCTTACTTTTGCATTTAAGAAAATATGTTAAAAATCCAAATATATATATTAACCATCAAATAAAATATATTATTCCAAACCATCACATAAAATAACACAAATAATTGAAGCTAAAATAACCGAGTTACTCATGTCACAAGTAACTTACTTATTTTCCCCATACCAAGAAAATAAAGGGAAAATGAATTAATTAAATTAAATTAAATTAATAAAATTTAATTTAATTAAATTACACACAAGGGGGTTCCCCATAGAAATTGAAGGAAAGGTTTTATAATAATAGTGATAATAATAATAATTATTATTATAACAAAATTAATAAATTGGGTCAGGAATCGAACCCGCAACCACTGGACGCTGAAATTAGCGAGTCATAGTAAAACAAAAAAAGTAATTATAGCCCTGTCACCCTTTTTACCCCCACTAGCAAATAGTAAAAGATAATTCCTACCAGTAAGCCTAATTCTGTTACACTCTAGACTAGGGCATAGGGGTAAATAAAAGGTAATAACTAATAACCATAATAGCTAGCTATGGTTATTACTTATTACTGTCTCTTCTGAGAATGTTTTTTTGACGGGCAGGCTTTTTATTTTATTATTTTTCTTGCCCTGACTTCACTGACCCTCACTTCGTTTGTGGGGGGGGTGGTGGAAATGTTTTTCTTTGGAAAAAGCTAAAGAATTTTTTTGTGGTGTGTAGTTTTATTTTTTCCTTGAGAGCATGATCTTATTAGACTTTTAAATGATTTTTCTTATTATTATGTTCATTAAGGAAAAAAACATGAGTATAATAGCATTTGAGTGTTCTTACTATTTTTTTATTAAAAAAATTATTCCAAAATTATTTCACAATTTAAAAAAAAACCAAATAACTAATATCATATATTGGAAGCAAATTACTTGTGTGGTTGGTTGTCTCTTGAAAATTCGGTTATTTTGATTTGCAGTTTGATCACAATAAAAGCCAATTTTTGGGAGTAGTTTAACACTTTTTTATAGTAATAACCTAAAACTATGCATTAACAAATTAGAAATATAAAGAACCACATTCGCAATATAATAATATCAATTATTTAGGTTATTGATGTTATTTGTTATGGAGATGATTTATTAAATAAAACAAAAGAAACCCAAAAGTAGTACTACTACTTTGAAATCGGTTTCAATAAATTATATCATTAATATTGTAAAATTACTATTTAGATCTAATCAACAATGTGTGTGTATGTGTGTGTGTTTTTTTGGGGGGAATTTTGTGAAAATTCTGATTTTTTTCCTAGTAGAAAATGAATGGGAAATTTTTGGATTTTGTTTTTTGGTTTTTCTAGTGTACATTTTATTGATTTTACTATTTTTAAAGAAAAAGTCGCCAAATGTTTTATATCACAAAATTGAAAAAAGAAAAAAGAAAAACCTGAACATAAGATGAATGACACGTCATCATGAAATTTGAGAATACATTTTCCAAAAGGAATTGGAGTCATTATTTTAAAAACCATGGATGGTTTTGAAAACTCGTGCATCTAAAATTTATAATTTGAAAAAAGAAAAGAAAAAAGGCTCACAGTTGAGACATACCTGGGTTATATTCCAAAATTAGTTGTGTTTTTATCAAAAAATTTGGGCAATATTTCTTTCTCAAAACCTCACCAAATTTTTGAAATTAAAAATAATTTAAATACAAATAAAAGAATGAAGTAAAGTGATTTTTTATAATTTTAAAAAAATCCCTGGTTCATAGTTCATTCTAGTTTCATCAAAACCCGGGCAGATAGTGGGCAGCGTTCGGCCATTCGACGGGCAGTCAGGTTCCAAGAGCCCGGTGGGGCGGGGGGCAGCGCGGCGTCTCTCACCCGTCCGACATACACGGCCGCGAGCATCGCGGTAGGCCTCGCTCTGCGGCTGTCGCTCTCGCTCGCTCGCACACTCCCTCTCTCTCACTCTCGATCGGGGTCGCAATCGGATCACCATCTCTACCATGTTGCACCGCAGCAGTAGCATGATCGTCTATTAGCTGCTGCCACTTCTTTCTCCGCTCTGCCATTTTGATTCGGGTTTCCTCCCGCCCGAGCCGGCCGGCTTGCCTGCCTAGTGTAGTAAAACAAACAATCAAACAGCAGAAGCACACAAACAAACAAACAAATAACCACGCGGGACAAGGGGTCAGCGGGCGCTTCGCAGATCCGGCGAACCGGGG
The DNA here is from genome assembly GCA_963920785.1 of Sphagnum contortum. NCBI lineage: Eukaryota > Viridiplantae > Streptophyta > Sphagnopsida > Sphagnales > Sphagnaceae > Sphagnum > Sphagnum contortum. Next base: position 6,591,438 of record OY987291.1, on the reverse strand, counting down.
GGCGCTGTGAGCCGTCATCGTCTACTGCCGCTACCGTAAGTACCTTATCCCTTTTTGCATCGGAAGAAAAAAACTCTGTCGTCCGATGTTCCAAGCCTGTGTGGAAGAAGATGTAGGAGCACGAGCTGTTAAGAAGCTCCTCCTTCTCTTTGTCCTCAGCTGTGGCGATGTGTTGGATTGGGCCAGAGTTTGGGGTTGTGTTACGGTTTGGACTTGTGTTTTGGTTTTCTCATCAGCTGCTGGGTAGGAGTTTTGTGGGGGAGAAAGAGATCTGCGCATTGTGAGCAAGTTTTGATGGTGGGAATTTTGCATCTGGTTTTTGAAAAAATCAGCTGCTTGTGGTTTGCAGAAGGATCATCATCTGGAGGAGGAAGAGAGTGGACGCTAGCGAGAGATAGATAGATAAAAGAGAGAAAAGTCCGAAGCTGAGCTCGCGAGCTCAACCCCTCTTTTTGATCCTCACCTCCTTTGCTTGAATGCGGGGGTACTTGCTGCCAGTAGCGTGAACAGGAGTGTTTTATTTTGCGTTGTGGTTTTTTAAGAAGCTTTTTGCTTTTTGAGAAACCCGGGTTTGTGGGTGAAGAGGAGAAGGAGAAGGAGAAGTGGGGGCTTAACCCCCCGGAAGAAGAAGAAGAGATGCCCAGGGGAAGCAAGCATCATGACAACGAGCTGGGGCTGTCCAAATGGAAACGGAAGGTGTTCGACACAACAGAAGAAGCAACTGTGAGGAGAGATTGAGAATACTTCGTCGCACTGCAAGCAGCGAGAGGTGGAGAAGATTTGTCCGGTTGCAGAAGAAGAAGAAGAAGGAGAAGACAGTAGTGGTCCCAAGCTTTGCTTCTTGTTGTTATTGTCGTGCTATTAGACTGCTGTCGTGAATGCTGTAAGAGACACCCACCTTGCAGAGCTCCTCGTTGCTGTTCACGCTTTGTTTTCTGCAGAGCTTCGGATTGTCTGCAGTGCCGGCTGCATTGGGTCTGTCCTCCTGTAAACAAATATCCCATGATGAGCATCTCTCCCCTGAAGATCTCCTACAGATCTGTCGATACTACTGCTTGAGAGCCAGCTGCTTGCCTGCCTCCTGCTTCTTGTCACCACCCAGGAGCTCATCCCTTGCGATCTCGTGGGTTGTTTTTGGTTGTTGTTGCACAGGTTTCCTAGCTGCGCGCATTGTTACAGAGGTGTAATCAAGAGGAACAGCAGGTGCTTCTTCATCCACTCCTCCAAGCTCCAGGAACAAAAGAGTGTCGTCGTGAGTTTGCAACATCGCAAAACCCATAGCGCGGCAGTGATGAAGCAGCAACAGGTTTGCGACCCATTTGATGGTCCTTGCGCGCGCGAGCTTCTCAAGTGACGCTGCTGAAGGAGTCTAGGTACCTCCATGGATTCACGGCAAACCCCCACCGCAGCCGCCGCCATCGCCGCCGCCGCCGCCGTTCTCGCATCGGCAAGAGAAATGACAAGCTTTTGCAGCAGGAGGATTGTACTACTGCTGCCTCTCTCTCTCTGACTGACTGACGCACTCTCCAAACTCCGATCTCCCAAGAGCGCAGGATCAACAGCAACCGCTTCCGAGGTACGTGGTGTTTCTTCTCTCCCTCTCTCTATTCTGTTGCCATCGCCGCCATCTTTGTGTCGGAGTGATGAGAAGATGGGTCGGGACATCATCACCATGATGATGCTCAGAGACTGACAATGTGAATGGAGATGGACTTGCAGATCTGGAAGAAGACAACTACCCATCATAAACAGCCATGGATCCTTATGAAGCCACACGCAATGTGTATGGGAGGGTGCAGACCCTTGAGCCTGATAATGGGAGCAAGATCATGTTGCATCTGTTGTTGCAGGAGCATGGTGAGCAGGAGATGCTACGTCTGTCCATGGGTTCTGATGCTCTGTTGCAAGCTATGGTGAACAAGGCGAAGATGGAGCTGGGATTGGAAGGGCGCATGGCACGACCAGCTCCTCTGTACATCCCGGACCATGACTCTTATCATGGCAGCAGCTATGCTGGTGCTGGAGCAAATGGCTTGTCTCCCAGCTTGCACGAGCAGCTGAATCTTCAGGTGGCACTTCAACAACAGCAACAACATGGGCATCATGAGCAGCAGCTCTCTTTCCTGCAAGAGCAGTTGCCACTAGTGCATGACCATCTCTCTCTTTTGTCAGATGCAATGGGCCAGCAGCAACAGCAAGCTTCTTTCCTGCACCCATCTGATCATTACTACTCAGATACATATGCCTTTCTCAATAGCAGCAGTAGCAGCAAGGACCTTCTCCAGTCAAGATCAAGCAGTAGCCGAGCATCTCCTATTGTGGAGCAGAGCTCTTCGCCATCTGATGTTGGGCTTGCACTGGCTTGGAAGCCTTGCCTGTATTTTGCAAGAGGATACTGTAAACATGGCAGCAACTGCAGGTTCCTGCATGGGCCAACAATGAGAGAAAGCTCAGGCTCTCCAGCTTCAAGCAATGGACACCGCGAGTTGCGTATGGTGGATGATGGATTAGCTCCAGGTTCTTTAGAAAGATTGGAGATGGAGTTGCAGGAGCTACTGAGGGGAAGACGTGCACCTGTCTCAATTGCTTCACTTCCTCAACTGTATTACGAGCGTTTTGGCAAGACTCTTCAAGCTGAAGGCTACTTGACTGAAAGCCAGCGCCATGGCAAAGCAGGATACAGTCTGACCAAGCTTCTTGCTCGATTGAAAAACACTGTTACCCTCATCGACAGGTATGTGTTCTCATTTGTTGTTCAGAATGTCCATCCGTCTGTCCACACACGAGTTCTGTGAGTGGGCAGTTTTGGGAAGGTGGGGGCAGTGGGGTGTCGGGAAATTGTGTAGTTTTGAAGATTCAAGAGCGAGCAGCTGGGGGGGAAGAGTGGGATGAGCTGCTGAAGACTGCAGCAGCAAGCAGCAGAGCAGAGCAGAACAGGGTAGCCTTTCTTACAGTGGGGGTGTGGGCAGTGGTTTACTCAGACACAAGCACACTGCTGGGTGTTTGAACAGGCCTCATGGTCAGCATGCAGTTGTGCTGGCGGAGGATGCACATCGCTTCACTGCATATCGAACAGACCATCGTGGAGATCATTTGAGCGGGGTGAATCCATCTTCACGGCAGATTTATCTCACTTTCCCAGCTGAATCCACCTTCACAGAGGAAGATGTGACATCGCATTTCAGGTGCCGTGCCCACAACAATGCTTCTGTCTATTGTTCTCTCATTCCCTCTGTTAGTGCTTTTTAGCACCAATTTTTCAAAGGTTGCTATCTCTGCCACCACAGAACACTGGAATTTGACCCCGGACACAAGTGTGTTGTGGTTGCTTTTCTTGTTGTTGTTACAGAGCCTATGGGCCAGTGCAAGATGTCCGGATCCCGTATCAACAGAAGCGAATGTTTGGTTTTGTGACCTTTGTATACTCAGAGACTGTGATAGCAATTTTGACAGAAGGAAATCCTCACTATATCTGTGGGGCTCGAGTTCTTGTGAAGCCTTACCGAGAGAAAGGCAAGCATGGTGACAGGTGAAAGAAAATATTCTCTCAACTGTTACATAGTTCTCAGACATTTCACAGACAAGATTTGCCTTATTACTTGAGAGCCACCATCCTCTATGCTTCTGAACTGATGATTCTCTGCTTCAGGATGATCCTTTCACTTACATTTGGCATATAACCATCATCCGGTTGATGATTTGATTGCAGAAAATATACTGACAGGGGAGACTATACTCGATATGTACAGGGCCATAGTATTGATGGCAAAGAGTATGACTACCACTCTGGTAAGTGGCAGACATGAAACTGGTAGCTCCTTGCCCCTGTTGTTGTGGGTGTTGTTGAGCATTTACATCTATGGTATGTGAGACTTACGAAGACTTCGCTGGTGTTGAAGATGGAACAATTTAATTTCTTTAGGCCCATGGGTGGATGTTTTGTCAACTCTTCTATGAACCCAAGAGCTAGAGCAAGCAGAAGAAGATGATGGTTCTGGTGAATGCAGGGCCAAAATTATATGAAGAAGATGAGGCCTTTACCAGACGGATGGAGGAAGAGCAAGCCTTGGAGCTGGAGCGTAGGTGTTTGGCAGAATTGCAAATGGCTGATGCAAAGCGTCATCATGCGGAAGTTGAAGCTTCAATGGCTGTGATTGCTGCTCAAAATCGGTCTTTGGTGACTGCTGGGTTTTCTTCTAATGATCTTTCTTTGCCTGGAGAAGGTACCCAATTGCAGGGGTCACAGTTGGATATGTTAGTGGTTAGGATCTAGTATAATATTCCTGCGCAGGGGCAGGAGGGGTGTTGCATACTTGGGGGTTGCTAAACATGTCATCAATTCTATAGAAATGATGCAGTTTTCTGATGATGTTCGGGTTTTTGTTCGGGGGTTTTGGCTGGCTGGTTGGTGATGGTTCAGGACTATCACAATTCCACTCAAGCAAGTCCTTTGAGTATTTACTTGATGTCCTTGACAGCAATGAAGCAGTTGATGAGAATGATGCAGCTACTACGGAAGTCTTCAGTGGCAATCAATCAAGGTTTTGTTCTTGTTTGCCTGTTATGAGACTAGAGAGGTGATTACGGGTAATTTTTATGTGTCCCCTCTCTCTGAGGGGGTAGGTTTGTTGCAAGGTTCAGTGTCTTATTTCTCAGACCAAGAAACTGTGTTGCTTTGTAGAGTTATGTGATGTGAAAAGTGACTCTCGCCTCAACTGACCCTATGTATATAACACAAAGATGATTTGTGTTGTTGTGGGTATTTGGTGCTTTGTACATCCAGTGGGAACACACACAATTTGCCTGAAAACCCATTCACAAGCCCACTTAGCGCAAGAAAGCAGAAGCTGTCAACTCTGCTGTCAGAGAAGATGAATAGTCTGAGCTTGCAGAGTGCACAGGTTGGAGCTACCACAACCAAAACTCCAGATCCTGCTCTGACCTGCTGTGTCTGCTGCATGGGTATGTGTTTCTCAAAATGCTCTGCAATAGCTACTACTTTGTCACCAAGGTTTTGATATATGCAATGCAGTGGATGGAGAAAATTGACAGCAGAAAATTGTGGTCATGGTGCCAGAATATGCAGGGAATACAATACAACTGGAATGCAGCCACATTTTTTGTGTCCAGTGCATCTTGAAGGTAGTGGAGGCATCTTTCCTTTTCTGTTTCTTTTCACATATGTATCCATTCCAGCAATCTTAGTGTCAGGCAATGTGTTGTGATATAATCTGAGTGTTGGAGGATATGTCGGGAAAGTAAGAAAGTGAAGAATGTAGGTGAGGCAGGTGGGAAATGAGGAGTGCCCAGCATGTGGGCGGGCGGCTATAGTAAGCAGCAAGCAGCAACAGCAGACTCCAGTGACAGAAACAAGGGATGCATTACAATGGTCCTCCTGGGCAAGCCCACGACAAATTTGGTAGGGGTAAGAAAAAAAAAACACTCCTGACCACATGGATCTTTTTTCTCCATATTTGTGCACCAAAACTCTCATGTAGCTGAAAAAGACAAAAAAGTTAGAGCAACAGATTTGACAGAATCACACTCCCACCCATAGCTGTGCCAAGAAGAAGGGGGGAAAAAACAGCAACTTTGGTGTGGAGCCAAGCAGCAGCGAGCAGCAGCAGAATGCGAAACTAATATTTTACAGTGTCAAAAAACATGACATTTTCTCATATCACTTGCTGAGCACAGCAGGTGGGGAACAATACCCATTGTGGGTAAAAATCTTTGTCAATAGTCCCTCATCATCACATAGAAGTGTTTAGTACCAAACCATACTGGAGGATAGGATCTAAGCGTATACAGAAGAAGAAGAAAGAAAAGGCAAAACTAGTGCCAGTTGAAAACATCAGAAAGGCTGCTACCCAGCATACACTCCCCCTCCCATTTTGGGTCAGGCATATTGACCCCTCAATTCCCTTTTTACCCTTCTCCCTCGCCCTCTTTTTTGGAGAGTACCAATTCAATACTAGAACAATTGGCTATTGTAATCCCCCACTTTAAAGTGCGGCCTTTGGCTCAGGATTTCATGCTTGTCCCTGGAGCTCTCTATCTGTAAATGGGGTAATTTATTCAGAGGAATAGCACGAAACCTTTATCCTTTATTGTGATAATTCTCACTCATCTTCTTCTTGGCAACTGGTTAGAAATTGCTGCTGCGCTCTTTTTAAAAAACTTAGTCTTGTTCTGGCTGTTGGAGAGAGAGAGTAACGAGATTCTTCAATTCTCATGAGAGTTGTTTCTTATGGAAGATTCATCAAAAGCTCAGCTTTTTGTGAAAGGATGTTGTCCATTCTGTTTGTAGCTCTGTTCTTGCACCGTGGTTTTATCTGTGTTGTCCTTCTAGAGAGAGTTGAAAAATGGGTGTGTATTCTCATGTGTTCATGCTTGGAGTTTTGACAGGCTAACCTGTTGTAAGCGTTTGATTTTGTTTGCTGAATTTTTATTTCATATTCTTCTGCATGTTACAACTAAATTCCCTTCTAGTGAGCTTTGTTTGGTTGTTGTCTCCTTAATGTATCTCCTCCTTGTGGGTTTCATTTTGATTGCTTGCTTATGTAGTGGAAGAATCATTGATGTCAAGAATTCCAGAATGCTGCAACATAATTTGCAGAACAAAAATGTTTCTTCCTGTAAACTATTGTTGTGAAAATCTGTTGGTTGTAAAATTGGTTTTGTTTTAGCCTTTTGTTATCTACAGTGGATTATATGGAGTGATCTTTTTGGGGATAAAAATTTGGAGAAAGCTTTGGAGAAATGTTTTTCTCTTGAGTAAATTGGTCAAAATTTGCTAATATTTTTGGAATTTTCTGCAAAATTTTTAGTATCTCAAAATTTTATTATAATAAAAAATTGGAAACAACTTGGGTTTTAAGTTGGTTAGAAACTTGGGGTATAAGTTGGTTTTAAACTTGGTTAGAAACTGGATCATTAGAAAAAATAATCCTTAAATTTGTGAACAAGTTTTTATGAAATGGTGAGATGTGAAACACCATCCATAAAATTATTTTAGGCTACAATCTGACTAATTTCACTCCTCATATAATAATATCATAGTAGATCATGAAAATAACAAATAAGAATACAACAAGTAAATACTAAAAAATTAAATGATTTTTTCTTTTTGAAAAACAATTATTCATTTTTGTCAATGTGAAAGCTGACCCTAGTGCAAACAGAAATACTAAAGAAAGTGTTTCATGGCAGATTTCAGACTTGAATAAGTGAATTATTTGGGTTTTGTGGATTTGTTCCACCACATGTTCGCAATTATTTAAAATCAAGTTACCAATTTCTTCCCAACTTGTTCTCCATGTGATCATTTAACTTAATCTCATATGTTGTGTCAAATGCTCCTTATGATGTTGTTCCCTACAGTTCCCATTGGTTTTATCCCAATGATACACTTTGGCCAAATGTTCTTTATGTTGTTCCCACGGTTCTCACGTGTCCATGAATTTTATTCCATTTGCTTTGCCACATGTTCCAATGTTCTTATTGTGTTCCCCATGTTGTTCCCACAAAGTTTCATTATTGAGCATAGAATTAGAGAGAATCAAGGAGGGAGCAAATCTTCAAGGAGCTTCACCAAATCCAAACATGTGCAAGATTCGAATCATCATCTAATGTTCACTGAGATGGAGCCTTTCACAAAGAGCTCTTGACCAAATGATAACATCTTAGTACCTTGACAGATTTGGCAGTAATTCTTTAAAATAATAGAGTTATCTGTAAAGTCACCCTCTCTTCACCTTGTCTTTGGGCTGGCTTTCACCCCCTCTTTCAATGGTATTCAGAAAGTAACGACATTTTATTAAATCTCAGTATGAAAAGTTGAAACTCAGCATTTAATGCACAAGGTTTCAGAGTAAATATAGTAGTGAAAATATATGTAGCAGCAGTGGAGGCGCTCAGGAAAAAGGAAAGAGATAATGAAACTCAGTCATCACCAAAATTGCTGAAAAAACTAGTTTGGGTCCTAGTTATTTCGTTTTGTAAAATTTTCATTCCCAGTTATGTGTTTAATACCCAATCATGCTGAAACTTACCATTCTCGCTGTCTAATCACAAGACTTTATGGATTGTCAATTTTTGAAAATTTATTGCTCAAAGTGTTGAAATTTCAAGTTACATAATGTCAAGAGTTTTGGAATCCTAAGGATAATAAGTCATGGTCACTAGCATGTTTGTCTTCCCTTTTGCTATCATAATTGTAGTAGAAGATTTGTTTGTATGATAATATGGTCTTGAGCTTCTGTGGAGTATGGGATATTGTGGGCATAGATGTTTGATGGATATCATTGTGTAAATGTCAAAATTTAATACAAGATTGTTTTGAAAACACATTTCATTGAAAATCTTCATTTCAAGTTCTTGGCTATCATAAAAATACAAGTCTTTTACGCATCCTAATGCAATTCATTACATTTTTCGATCTTGTAAAAATGAATTAAAGCATGGCAAACAAAAAGCAAAAATCTCATTCATGGATGTTATGTATCAAAATGGATGAAATTTTATTACACTTCATAAAAATGCAAGGTGGCTTCTAAGATAAATTTTCACAATTCTTGGCTTGCATTTTTATGATAATTAATACCAAAATACAATTTTAATAAATAAAAAAATTATTCAACGCCCCAATGTTGAATCCATTAAAATATTATGGTACATTTGTTATGAAAGGTTTTTTTAATTAATTAATTTTTTATTGAACCCTTAACAAGTAAGGGTTATGAAAGAGAAGAAGACATATTAGAGAGATGGAATTTAGAAAGAATGGTTGTAGACATTGAAACATCCTATCTTAGTTTTGGGACAATGCATATGTGCAAACATATGTCTTTAACTTTTTAAACTTGCGATTTTGGCTTTTAAACATTGTTTTGTCTTTTTCAATGAGGTTTAAGGTGTGGTTTTCTCTACACTTTATTCCAATGGCCATGGAGGTGCATGGTGCACCCGAGTAGGATATGGATCATTTCATCAAGGAATGTGTTCATCTTTTCCACGATAGATGATTAGAAGGTCATTTATCTTTGTCTTTTTGCATTCAATTTTTCAAGTAATGTGTTAGTATTGTTATTCAATGTGCTTTTTAGCCTTTGCAACAAAGAGGAAGATTGCGTTGACAGGTGATGCTTGTTTTAGACCTCCCATTACTACTACATCTCACAATTTGCATGTAAGCAACATCAAAGGGGCTGCATGTGAAATTGCTTCCTGCCACAAAAAGGATTAGTTCTTTCCCTTTTTATTGGTTCTTACGGGTTGTGCATCTTTTGGCCTTTCATTTGCCTTCCCTTTTTGTCTTCTCTTTAATGGTTCTAGCCATCAATCTTTTATTAGATTTTTGTGTTGCATTGTTTTTTCTATGAAAATGAATTTTTTTAAAGATTTGTGTTAATGCATGAAGGAGTAATGAACAAGTGAGCAAGGGGGGCATAATTATGTGAAATTTGAAGCAACAATGATCGTGTTGATTTGTTCAATGAAGGAGGTGCATTTAAAATTAATGAATTCATGTTGGACCGAAATTTGAAGGAAGGTCCTTTGTTAATTGTGTTTAATTAAATCAAGGTGGGAGTTGAATCAATTCACTAATTGTTAAAGGGGAGATTTGATGATGAAAGAACTAAAGGAAATTTTGGATTGAAAAGTGGGAAATGTCTTTTACAACACACTACCAAAGCTACCCCAAGTGAAGTTATACAATTGGGGTACCCTTGGAATTATGTTAGTTTTTTGTTGAAAGACATTAAAAAAATGTTAAAACTTGATGAGGGTCATAATGGTTTACTTACAAGATCATGTGGTAATAACTTGTTTTGTGGGTGGTGAACTTTTTCCATTGGCATTTAAACCTTGGGTAGTTAATTTGAAACATAAAATTGGAAAAAATAGAATGGTTTTGGATTGTTCGTGGGGAAAAGGTTTTCTTTTGCTACAAACAAATGGGCCAAGTTGAATGTAGAAGGTTTTGACGTTGACACCCCTTAAGGTCAATTTTGGAGGTTATATGTTTTCTAAGGATGAAAAGGTTTGTGTGGAGATTTAGCTCATAATGTTTTCCTCTAACACTTATAAACATGTTGTAAATGGGTAGTCCATGTTTAAAATTTCTTGGGTGTAAGGTTTTTTAAGAACATCATATTGTAGATGGGCATGTCCATGAGAAGTTATGGGGAATCCAACCTATTTACAAATTCATGATGTCACTTGTGATGTTTTTGCATTATTTGTAAAAAAAAAGTTGGTTTTCATGTGGTTTGGAAATAATTACATGTTTTTTTTTCCACATTATATACATTGAAATAATGAATTGACATTGTTATATTTTAAAATAAGGTTATCACTTTAGTTAAGATTATTAACATCTTTAATATCATTCATGTAAATATTTTGTCCTAAATTAATTTTACATTTGGGTTCATAGTTTAGTTGTAATTGAAGTGTAGGAAAAAAATGATTAAAATCAATATTCAAAAGGTTAATTCTTATTCTTAATAAATTTAAAAAATTGAATTTTTGAAAATATTATCTAATGGATTCTTACATGTTTTTTCAAATTATGTGTAATGTACAAAAGGTCTAAAAGATTCACATGTTTGTATTAATTAATATTGAAAGGTTATTTGATATATAAGTGGGGAAATTGATGGGTTAAATTTAAAATATTATAATTCAAACCAAAATTACAATTTTAAAACAATTTTGAAATAAAGATGGAACTATTAGGTTCAAGAATTGAATTTGGACATAAATTTTTAAAAATTATTATAAAAATCACAATCACCAATGACTACTTTTCATATAAAACCCAAGTTCAAGATAACTTTGTGTTTAGGTTTTGAAGTTTTAGGTTGTATTTTTTTTTGTCTTTCTGAGCTTTCTCTTCACCATTATGTGATTTTTTGGCCCCTTTGAATTGATCAATGCTTCTACTTACCACCTTCATCAAAATTTCCATTTTCTTGGATTTGTTTTCCCCTTTTACTTTGGCCAATTTTCCTTTTTTATTACATCACACATGAACATCAAAAACTCCAATATGTTTTCATATATTTATAATAGAACAAACATTTTTATGCATTATTTTTTCATTATAAAATCACATAATATACGACAACATTAAAAAAAATAAAAATGATTAATGTTAGATAATTCTCAAAAATTCAAGTTGAAAAAACGAAATACTTGTTTAAACTTGCCAAAATTCTCAACAAAACAAGTTGGAAAAATAAAATCGTTTAAAGTAAAATTTTGTAAAATTGAAACTCCTAATTGCTCTAGACCAAACAAATGCAACCCTTGCCATTGGGTTGCCACAACAACCACAACATTATGATTGAATATTGCATGTTTATTCCCAAACAAGTGTGGCCACGTTGTTGAACCACATCATAATATCGAATGAATTTTGAAAAGGGAAACTATACACCTACTTAAACCTAAATTTGACACTCGATTTCCTTGAAAGTTTAATTTTTGATTTTTGCTGAACTCTTCTTTGACAAAAATTACTCAAAATTCAATATCTCCCCCACACACAAGGTATAAAAATCATGAAATCGCCTCCATGCAACCCTACCCATTGAAGGTTTTCCAAAAATAGCAAAAGAACACTCCAATTTTCCATAAAATTTGAGATTTTGTTTTGTTGATTTCTCAATGGAAAAAAATTATCTAAAATTCAATAAATCCTGGTTTGTAATTGTAGCTCTAGATATTACAAAACCACCTCGGTTCATCCCTCCTCAGCATGGGCTTTTGAATTATACCAAGAGCATAGCAAGGGGTATTGTTGCTTGGGAGATCTCAACATGAGAAAACAAAATGAATGAACAAACAAACAAACGAAATAGGAGGATGTTGAACTTCTAAAGTACTCAAATTCAACGAAAAACTACTGATTATCAATGGCAATTACAATACTCAGGATAGCCAGTGCACCCATGGTGACAAGGAGTTGGTAGTCATCTAATGAATTGAATACACGTTTTGAATCCAAGTATGCAAGGTAGATAGATGTCTTGCCTTGTGATTTGAAGTTTCTTACAAATGTGGATGTTGTCATTTCCATTTATTGTACAGCAAAAAGCTTCTCCGAAACCATCCTGCGCATTTGGGAAAATGGGTGGATATTTGCACCTTGTTTTCACCTTTGCTTAATGCACCCATTTTCACCCGACTTGTTCATCTGCAACCAATTTCTGTACTGTAAGACTATACCTATTGTGTGCTTCAGAAGTGCATACATGTCGTTGTGAATTGGTTGAAATTATTGTGCACATCTCCATGGTTTTGATCAACATGGTATAACAAGAATTGCTGAGGACTTACTTGTAAACAAGTGATGTTCCTTGTTTTGTCACTTGAGCTCAGATTTCAGAGTCATGGGACTTGGAACAATCATTTGTTGTCCCATTGCTTCAGAGCTGAGGATCTAAAGCCATTTGGGTGGAGGGTTGTGGCGAAGTTGGTGTGCGTGATGGTGATTCGTGGCAAAGTTGTTCACAAGTAGAGCCCATCCACCACTTTTTCTCTTGTGATTATGTCCGTCTTGACTTCACCATCTGCCGGGATTGGTTTTAGCTACTGGTCCAAGAAAAGAACGGCAGGGAAGAAGTCTAAGGAAGCCTGAATAGCTGCGAGGAAAATATGTTTTTAACACATCAAAATCTCCAGACAACATGACTCCTTCACCCTAAACCCTGAACTTGCCCATCTGCAATAAGTTGTTCGTAAACCCTGAAAACCCCAAACCTGGACCTAGCCATTTTGCAATATAGTGTTCCTACATCCTAAAACTCTACAATTTGAAAACCCTAAACTTGAACCTGCCCATCTGCAATATATTGTTCCTAAAGCCTAAAACCCTAAAGCCTGAAAACCCTAAACCAGGACCTGCCCATCTGCAATATGCTGTTCTTAAACCCTAAAATCCAAAACCCTGAAAACCTTAAACTTAGACCTGCCCATCTGCAATATGCTGTTCCTAAATCCTGAAAACCCTAAACCTGGACCTGCTGATTGGCAAAGTTGTTCCTAAAAACCCTAAACACTCAAAACCCTGAAAACTCGAAAAGTGGACCTGCCGATTTACAATATGCTGTTCTTTAAAAACCCTAAACTTGGACCGACCCCGTTTGCCAGATGCTGGTTGTAAGTGTCAAAGGACGACATTATGAACTGAATCTCCATACAAACCTTTACCTTTCCTTCACATGATAAGGTAAATCCGACCATCACCGATTGCCTGCCTGTCTACGACCAAACACTTTATTTATATCTTCATCATATGTGCTTAATTTTGAACAATTTAAAATGTTATGAAAGTACTACCTGAAGCTCTGGAAAACATCTTTGAAGTGCAAATGAAAAGGAATAATGAAAAAATAACAAGAAAAAAAAAACTTTTCAATTTACAAAACTTGATTTATTTTTTATTTTATTTTTTGGGGGACCCCTCCTAGTTTCAAACTTTTAAAAATATATATTTTTTATTCATTTTAAACGATTTAAACTGATATAGGAGCACCACTTGAACTTCTACAAATCATCTTTGAACTCTAATAAGAACAGAGTAACATACAATGAATTTTTGGAGTGTTTGGGAATTAGGCTTTGTGATGTTTGGTGATTTGTTTTTTGTTTTTTTAGGTCTTGACCATTTACTTTGGAGGGTTATTTCTAATCTGTTCTAATCTGTTTTCGACGACTGTCTGTCGTGTGTGTCAGATGTGCCAAGAGGAGGGGTTCAAATTTTTTTTGGACATCAGAAACAACAAAGCCCTAATTTCTTTGTCCAAAAATGGCGAAATTTCGCCAGGAAAAAAAAAGACACTGCATGGATGGGCGCCTCAAGAACTAGGCAAAGTGCAGGTGAGCACAAAGGTGAACGGTGAGAGACTTGTGAAAAACTCGGGCAGAGTGCTAAAAATGAGCGCCGCAGTTCCTGGGCAGGGCGGAAGAGGGAGCTACAGTGTCAGACGGCGGCAGAAGAGCACAGAAGAAGACACAGCGGCGGACCGGACTGCGGAGGAGGAGAGGCAAGAGAGAAAAAGGAGAAACAATTACAATAGAGAGAGTAGAGACAATGGACGGAGTTGGGGTTCAGAGGGCGCGGGAAGCTTTAGACATAGCGCATGTCATGGCTAACCTTCTGGGAACAGGGCTGGATCGTCAGACGCTTTCGATCTTGATCGCTCTCTGCGAGCATGGCGTCAACCCGGAGGCTTTGGCTGCCGTGGTCAAGGAGCTCCGTCGCGAAGCAGCAGCGCTTTCTGCAACTCCATCACCTGTCTGACGATCATTTTCGCAAGACAAGAGAAGAGAAGAGAAAAGGAGGAGTATCGTCCTCAACCCCTGTCAGAAAGAAATCTCCTGCAAAAGTGCAAAACTTAGCAGCAGCAGAGAGATGATGATAGTAGTATTTCTGTGGCAGTAGTAGTGGAGCACAAATTGCAGCATTTCTTTCATTTCTGTTTTGTTGCCAATTTTCTTCAAAGAAAACAGCTGCTTCTGCTACTAGACTTCTAGCTTCTCAAGATCCAGAGAAAGACCTTGACAAGCAGCAGCAGCTCAATTGTGTTTTTCAATTCTTCACAATATGATGATGATGATGATGATGATGCTTGTATCACTTTTGCCATGGTTTTTTTTTTTTGCTTCCAGAAGTTCATGCAAAATGTCTCCATCATGTGTCTTTCATGCACATTCTTGTGCATATTTTCTTCTGTTATTTTGTAGGTGGAAATACAGCTATGATGATGCAGTTCTTTCTTCAGTAGTTGAGCTTCATGAAACCCTAGCTCTTTTTCTTGTGCTGTTTTGCAATCAGAGATATAACTATGATGATGCTGGTTTTTGGTTGTATTTGCAAGCTCGCAATAGTGACGAGTCTTTGCTGCTGGCTGGCTTTCTTGTTTTTGTCCCCGCCGCCCCGCCCTTCCTTGTTCACCAGGTGCTTCTTCAGGTTTTGCGGTCTGTCTATTCTTGAAGGCGATATTTTTGGTGGCGCGAAGCTCTGGCGAGTTTTCTTCAAGTCCGGGAGGTTTGCAGCAATATTCTTGCAGGACTTTGTTTTGAAGTTTTTTTTCCTACCTGAAAATGAAGAATTGGTAAATAGAAGATTGAAGCGAGAGGAAAGAAGAAATGGCACGGAGGAGAAGGAGTTGTAGCCACGTTCAGGCTGCTGCTCCTGCTGGCGGTGGTGATTCCACTGCGGAAGAGGAAAATTGGACAAGAAGTGGAGGAAAGCGATTATGGAGCCGTTGTTCTTGGTGTTAGCGCAGCAGCAGGACGAAGAAGAGAAGGAGAGTTTTCTTCAGTTCGTGGTGGACTGGAATTGGTTGGAATCTGATGCCAGAAGAAGACTCACTGTTTTTTGTTTCTTGGTGGAAACGCGACTGTGGATGTGATGAGAGTGGAAGGGAGCAGTTCGGTAACATCGTTAAGGTGTCACCGCCAGAAGTGGGTTCTGTGCATGGAAGTTACAGTAGGAGAAAGCGATGAAGGCAGCAATGAAGAAGTAGCACAAGGAGAAGCACCAGCATTGGCAGTGGCAGCAGCACCAGAAGTGGGCGGAGAGTGCCATGGCATCGCCAGTGCTGGAACAACAAAAAGCTTCAAAATGTCAAGGAAGGAAGGTGAGGGATTGTACACACTTACGAGGCACAACAACAGTCCAGTGTTGGAACACGATTTCTGTCCTTAAGCAAAGAGTCTGAATTGCACAGTAAGTGAGGCAAGAGTGATGTCGATGCAGCAGTTAGGGTTGTTAGGCCGCAAGCAGAAAGATTGCACAAGGGATGATGATGCCTTTGCTGCTGCTTCTGAGGCATTGGCTGCCGGATCTGCTGCAGACCCTTGGCAGAAGAAGCTTGGCAGAGATGGGATTGGTAAGTTCAGTCCTGTTCTATATCCATTGAGAGGCTGCTGCCTGGGCAGGAAAGCACAGAGTTTAAAGTAGGGTCTGAGTGAGGAACTGGATGAAAGACTGTCCCTTTTGTGAAGATGTTGAGAATCTTAAATCAGTATGAGATGCTAGCAAATATTTTGTAGTCTCTCTTCCATATCTGAATTAGATTATCTTATAGCTGACCATTTAACTAGTTAGCTATGAGTGGAAAGTGACTGTCGTTGCTTGTAGTTGGCTGTGATCAGTGGAATTGGGAGATTGAAAGGCAATTGTCTCTTATATTATGTGCTGTTGGTATCTCTTCATTCACTTTCTAACCTTTGCACAACTTTCTTTCAGGGATCTCTGCTGATGATCAAGTGAAACTCTTCAAGCCATATTCATTTGTGACCTCAGGGTGGGTCCAAAAATCAGGTGTGTCAGGATTAGGACTCAGCATGGCCAAGCAATATGTTGAGGGAGCTGGTGGAACTATTGGTGTTGAATCTGCAGAGGGCAAAGGCAGCACTTTTTTCTTCTCCATACCTTTCGCTCTCATGCACTGTGATCCAAGCATAAATCACAAGCCTTCCCAGTCCTATTCTGACTCAAACACTATTGGAGAAGATAGAGCTTTCAAATTCTTTGCCTAGCTCAGGTGTTACTCATGAGACAACAGCAAATGGGATGTTGAATACTGGAAGAGAAGAACCAAGAGCTGAGAACAATGGAATCACTCAAAAGGTTACTGACATTGCAAAGTTAGATGGTGGAAACTTCCAGAGAAACGTGTTACTAGTAGAAGATACCTGCATCAATAGAGTGAGTACAAACTTGGTGTCCTTGTTCTTCCTCCCTGTCTTCAGTTTACTGATTGGTGATTGTAGAGTGTTGGCTCACATACTGGCTATTGCCCACATTTTTCTTTTTAGTGGGTCTGCTGCAAGAGGTGCAAATTCACTGCAATTCAATTGTGAGGCAATTCTGTTTTGTTTGCTGGTGGTCCTAATGCTTCTGAGATGAATAATGTCCAGTGTTATGTTGGTTGATTTCACACTACTGTGCTGTCTCTTTTTGCAGATAATATTGCAGAAAATTCTACAGAATCTCAATTTGCAGTGTGATGAAGCCAAGAATGGACAAATAGCAGTAGATTACTACAAGCAAGGAAGAATGTATGATCTCATCCTAATGGATAAGGAGATGCCTGTGATGGATGGTCATGAGGTATCTATTGTTACAAATAATGGTTGCACTTTGATATTGCATTCTCTCTTGAGGCTACATTGATGTGCAGATTATGTCTTCTGTAGGTATGTGAATGATGGATCCCAAGTTTTTGCTTTGGTTGGGTATGTGTGATCAGTTTACTGTGTTCTTGTGAAGACAATATGTTGCTGTTTTCATGTTGAAGGCAACAAGGCAGCTGCGGTTGATGGGAGTGAAGACTCCTATTATTGCTCTCACAGGCAATGCCTTGCAGTCAGATCGAGAGCTCTTCTTTGAAGCTGGAGTTGATGACTTCCAGACTAAGGTCTGATACATTGATCCATCATTCACATAATGAAATAACGTTGATATACTTGTGTGCTGCTCAATGGTGTTTATCTAATCACCAAAGAAAGTTTTCATATATGTTCTCAGTTATTCTTCTGCATTGCACATCAGAAGTTGGTCTATTAATTATCTTACTGTGTGGTGTGCAGCCTTTGTCAAGAGATAAACTTGTACAGAGAGAGTCCCAAGCAAACCCCCAAGCCCAAAGGTTGTCCTAATGTTTTGATCGGCCTAATTGGACAAGAGTACGAAGGTTGTGGGATTGCCAAAAATACGACAAAGTAAACCAAACTTTTTAACTGTGAGAATACATCAGGAATCACAGAGGACTCTGCACAGGTATGTTATTCTTTAGTTTTATATTTTACATGATCATTGTTCATAGTCAAATTGTAAGTACACAAAGTAAAAGACTACCTATTGTGTGGACAATTGGAAAAATTCATCGATGGGAACTGAACCACCCCTTTGTAGTGTTAAAAATCTGGCCAATTTTATGTTACTTAGATTAACGAGTAATTTGTTGCCATGATAGTCAATGGTTACCATATAACACGTCCTTCAAGTCGTGCAGTTGGAATTTTCAGTGTACGAATGATTGAAGAACTCCTAGACCCCAGACTGTATATCGTTCACACAGATTAAATAGGTAGACTTCCAACAATCATGCAAACAGAATGGCTCAGTATTCATGTTGGGTACTACCTATTACCAATCTCTTGGTGGTTTGTTGAGGACGATGTCTAGCAACAAATACTTAACCTAGTGTTCTAAAATGATGCTACTGTCACTGAAGTTTGAACACAAACAAACGTTGTTCGTATAGCAACGTAGTCATGAGGTGTTTGAAGTGTTAGGTGAAGCAAACACTTGTATATTGTGTTTTTTTTAGCACCCCAGTCTGTCTTGTGTTATTTGGGTCGAAAAATTGAAGAGGAAGGTTGAAAATTTGAGGTGGTAGGTTGGAGAAACCCTAAAATGCAAGAGAATGCAAGAGTTGGAGGATCAAGATGTAGGTCACAGAGGGTAGGTCAGAAAGGAAAAATCTCTAAGTGAGAGCTCAAGAAGGTTGTGCCACAACAACACCTTGGATATGCTTTTAAGCAAATGAAGCATTGTAACAAGAAGATGCTTCAAAAGTGTTTCGCAGAAATGTGCAAATGCACAGAAAGAATGAACGAGGTGAGAAGTGTTTTGCAATGCAGTGCAATGCAATGGAATAAGTACTGGGCATATATCTTGCCTATGGTAATGTCTGTAACACCTTTACCACTTCCTGCTTGGTCACATGGCATGTGGAACTTTTTTGTGGGTCATTGCAATGGGGTGGGTGGAGTTTGAATGATGTTGCTTTTGGTGTTTCTCAATTCATTTTGTTGCTGTGATAGGAGGCTCTGTAACAGGGTTCAATGGATTTCATTTCTCTTTAAACAAGGGTTTTATGAAATTTACTTGGGATCAAGGAAAAACCAGTTGGTGTCAATGTTGTGGCCACTGTTGCTTCATGGATGTACAAAGGAAACCATCCTAAAATTATTCAGGACCAAATTATTCCTTTACATGTTTTGCCTTCATCTGGTCTGAAAGAACCCATTTTAGTGCAAGGTTGGCATTGGAAATTGGATATTTTGGATATCAATTTTCAGCAGGCCATTTCATGTGAGTAGGTTGCTGCTGACAATGCAGATCCAGGTGTGAACGTTAGTAGCAGAAAATGGGGGTCAGCTATGCAGCGGCACTCTTGCATTTTGTCTTGTGGTATGTTCACATATCTATCACATTTCTCAGTTTTCTCAAGCAATGTGCCTCCCAGACTCGCACTGGTGTTCAAAACCCAAGCACTCATATGTGAATTGCTGCAAGTGTTTTTCAGCACTCCAGATTAGCTGTGGCTAAAGCAATGTCTCTATTGCCTTTTTTTCTCTTTGGAGAGCAGATGTCAGTTTCCATTTACCTGAGGGGGTATCTTTCACAGAGCAAGACAGCATCATTGAGATCACATGTTACAGGCAACAGTCTCCATGACTGGTATTTTGCATTACTGTCAAGAGTTCATTGCATGCTTGCTGAAGAGTGAGACATGATGGCCTTCTTCCTATTGAAAATAAGTTGTCTCCTCATTTCTGGTCTCTAAGAAGAGCATCATTGAGTCTCCTGAATTTGTTGATACTCCAGTTGCCCAGTTTTATAGATGCTACAATAGGTTGAATCTCAGCTCTGCTTTTTCCACAAGGTAATTTACCTAAGTCATCCTTTATTACAGAAAACTGCTCTCATTTTGCAAGCATTCTTTGACTATTCGCATGGTTCAAAATACGAGTTGAACCATGCACATGGATAGTGGATTCTGGAAATGAAGAACCTTGTGTTATATTTGGCTGCCAACTTCATGCCCCTGGAGTTTTCCAGGGTGAATACTGAGCATTCAACTAGCCATGCAGATGGTTCGGAGTGCAGTTGAATCTGGATATCCTAGGTGTTGACCTGAAGTAAGTTCCAATCTCTAATCTGAGCATGGGAAGTATACTTGGGAGCATAGTATTATTGCTATTGTTTTGTGGTCGGAGAGAATCTGTTGAATCTAGGTCTGATAAAATAGTCTATCATCACCACATGGTTGAAGCTTAAGCTATTGGGGTAATGGAGCAGGTTTTTCTGGATCCAGACAGGCATGTTGGGATGGTTTCTCATTAATTTGTCAGTGGCAGCCAAGCAGTTCCAGAATCAGGGCTCATTGTCACTATCCATGGCTCTCTACCAAGCATTTTCTGCTGTAAGCCCCATACCTTTCATATAGAACTCTAGCACCTGACTATATGTCTCCAGAATTCTCTGTTGCTGTTTGTGTAGGGCATTCCTATTGCTGGGTGAGAGTTGACTTGGTTCATTAGCTATGTTTCTTGAGTGCAAGTCAAAAACATGGAGACTGCATCTTTCTCTTGCTTCCACAAATGCAACAGAAAAGCAAGATTGATGCCCAACTTCTTACCAAGATAACTATGCACTTACCTACACTGCTGTCTGGAGCTGATGAAGTCAGTGGGGTCATAATGGCAGTGACTAGTGATACTTTCAGGGATGCACAGAAGATTATAATTGCAGCCAGTTGTGCCATAACCCAAGAGAAGTTCCCTTCCAGTTTTTTCAAATGATGTGCACAACAATATAGGGTTCACCTTATTGAAAAAAAATTGGCCTTAGCAGTGCTTTGCACTTTGCACTATGAGTGACAATCAAATTATATAAGCTCAAAATATTAATATATTTCAAGGTTACTTAAATAAATTATCTATTAAAAAAAATAGTTACTAAACATTAAACATTGCTATTTAAGATCATGTAGATTGGCCATGAAATCATTTCCATTTTTTTAAATTTTAGAATATGAAATTGAATTCTCACTTGTTGAAACATTATTATTTTAAGCACCCATGATTTTTTTATAAGCACCCCTTATTGTGTGAAAACAACTCTTTGGGGCCTTTCCAATATCCCCAATTGTCCTTCCTACCATGCTTCCCAATGACTCTTAGTTCAAAAATATATAAAATATTTTTGACCCTAGTGCTTTTGTAATGTTTCCTATGCACCTTTGTCCTCGGTGTCCTTCGATATCATATCTAGCACCTTTAAGGCTCCAACCTTCAACACCTTGGTGTCTTCTTTTATTCAAAAATATATATTGCATGTCCAACCTAGCGCACCTATTGTTTCCATTGTGCTTTTTCAACACCTTGTCATTTCTTGTTGGCATTTTCATCTTTTTATTGCTCTCCATTTTATTTTATTTTGTTATCATTGGCATTGTTTAAGTGTGTTTTTGTTATTCACCAAGTGAAGGTCATCTTTGAACAAAAATGTCATATCAATTTGAATTTTTACTGAGGATGTTTAGATTTGGCAACATTTGCTATGTCAATGTCCCATCTTGCGATGTCTTTTTAGGATACTGACTTAGGAATAATCATAATGATTTAAAAGCTCAAAAAAAATTGAAAATGTTGAATAGATCAATTCATTTGGGTCTTCACTAATTATAGAAGAGACCAAAGTTTAAGCAAGAAATATGTTTTATTGATTCAAAAAGAAAAAATGAGTTAGAAAGGAAAAACATGCTTACCCATTCCAAAGAGAAGGTGGTTAAAAGGGACTAATTAAAATGTTCACCCCCAATACATGTGTGGAGGTGATATCAAAGGATTGTTAAATGACATTTCCCACAAGATATTAAAAACTCTAATGCTTAAAATGAGTTTATTAAATTTAATTAACTTTATAAACATAATATTGATAAAAATAATGTAAACTTATCGAGTTTGATCAAATGTTTTGATAAAAATGTCAAGAATTTTAATTAATATTCATCTTTCAAAACATAAATAATGCATTATTTAATGCAACATGCTTACCCATTCCTAATAATGTAATTGTTGAATGAAAAGGTGAAACATAAATGCATTTGAATGTGAATGATGCATTTTTAAATAACAACATGCACCAAAAAATCTCAAATTATTCAAGACTTTGATATGATACATAGTGATAATAGGTTGAAAGACATTTGATTTATAACTAACATGCAATTGATTTTACCAAAATATTAAATCTTTGAATAATGTAAAATTTGAAATCAAAAACTTTTAACATGTTTTAATTACATTTTAAAATAAGATTTGTAAATATAAATAAATAAATTTGTCATGACCAACTTGTCTAATTTTTTAAATCTTGTCCATTTCAATTTGCATCCAATTTGCAAGCATTGGTGTATTGTTCACAAACTAAACCATTTTTTTAAGAGAAATTTCTAGTGTTTTCCAATATGTGTAAAAAATATAGAATTCACCTTAATTATACCAATGTGGGTGTTGGTTCACCCAAGGCAATTACATAGGTCTGGTTTTTCTTTTAGTAATTTCTAACTATAAAACTTAATTCTACAAACTTCGAAACTAGACATGGCCCCAACCCAAAACCAACTAATGCTTCAATTGTCATTTCATGTACACCCCAAGGCTTGACCTTTTTAGCACCCTAGTTTGTCTTGTGTTAGTTGGGTCAAAATTTTGAAAAGGAAGGTCAAAAAAATTGAGGTGGTAGGTTGAAAAAACCCTAAAATGCAAAGATTAGAGGATCAAAAAGTTGGTCACATCGGTAGGTTAGAAAGGAAAAATCTCAAAGTGGCAGAATAGGGAGCTCAATGAGGACAAGTAGGTCATGCCACAACACCTACACTTTTAAGCAAATGAAGCATTATAAAAGGGAAAAAATGCATCAAAATTATTTTTCATAAATGTGCAAATGCATAGAAAGAATGGACAAGGTGAAAAGAGTTGTGCAACACAATGCATCTCATCAAATGCAAATTTTGAATCCTTCACAGCTCACATTGACACAATGGATTTTGCAAGTTGTTTTGTTGTTCTAAGTTTCATAGGAGAAACTTGTGAAGAAATGGTTCAATATTACATTTGTTGGATGTAAAAGTAGGTTTAAAAGAAGTGGGGAAGAGGGAATGGAAGGAAAATAATGAATGAGAGTGAGAGAGGAGGGAAGGGGGCAGAAAATTAAGTTATCGAAGTGTGGTAGTGATTGCAATGGATTTTTAACTATTAGGCTTGGGGGCCAATTATGGGACTACATGCTAACCAAATGAAACAAAACATATCACTACAACTTCATCATCCTTTTTAACAAGCCAAAGTCAAAAAAAATCTCATTTGGTTAAGGTTTTTCTCTCCGTTTTCTTGTTCAAAAAACATACAAGGAATATGTGCTTGTCAAAGATGAAGGTCACTTATATTGTCATGGGCTTTGTTTTATTCTTCGCAACTCTATGCCATGCATGATCTTTAATGAATCTATGATCTAACTTTTGTTTCCAATGCAAATTTCAAAAGTAGATTTTTTTTATTGGTTTGTTTTGTTGGTGAATGTGTGTGTTTGGAAATTGAAATTATATATTTTTCAATTTCCTAAACAAATTCTATGGTAACCAAAAAAGTAATGTGGTTTTTGTGTTAAATAGTGGCATGACAAACGAATCTCATTCAAGCTTTGGGATCCATTTGAATTTTACTTATTTTGTGAATAGACATTGCTAGTAAATATATATGTCTTGCACAAAATAACTTAGTTGGTTTGACATCTATCAAACATGCAATTTTGGCACTATTAATCATTGTGCACAACATGTCACAATCAATGCAAACATTCTTGATGGAGGGATAACAAAAACATGATGAAATACACCATCCAAGCTTGAAGGTGTTTTACGTAATGTTGAGTCTTCCCATTGCTTTAAAAAACTAAAAATGCACATTTTGTACAATCATTTGTCCCAAAAAATGGGGTTCGTTATTATTTACTTCCCTACACCTTCTATCATGAGCTAATGAAATCATTGGTTAGTCATGGCACCTCATTCACTATTATTCATGGTGACGATGACCATCTAATCCTTTGTGAACAACTCTCATAAGATTATGACTACACTTATTGTCATGTTACCTTCAAATTGTTATTTTGGAAATGTCTTTGCAATTTCATAAAAACATAGTTTCTTGGGATTGTAACTATTGAATGCATAATTTCATTCATTTGAGTACACCCCATGGATGCATCTTGGCACATTTGCATTGATTCAATTTTGCTCAACACAATAAGAGGACTAATGGAGTTACTCAACTACCATGATTTTCATACTTCAACCTAAGCTCCATTGGAATGCCCATTTATTTTCAAATGTCATGTTTTGTTCATTATGTTTGGGCTTAATGTGCAAGTTTATTGAGTAAGACCATGTCAAACCTAACCTTGTGCATGAGTTCTTCACGATTCATAATATTAGAATAAATCCCTTTCATTAATTTATAGATGTTGTAACTCTTAACTTGTACAAGAAGTGCAAAAGTAAATCTTGCAATACATGGTATTCATTGACAATTGAAGTTTTT
Source organism: Sphagnum contortum (assembly GCA_963920785.1). NCBI lineage: Eukaryota > Viridiplantae > Streptophyta > Sphagnopsida > Sphagnales > Sphagnaceae > Sphagnum > Sphagnum contortum. The sequence continues at coordinate 6,567,021 of OY987291.1, read as the reverse complement.
GTTAAGTACATGTACAAAGTAACCATAATTATCATTCAACTTCACTTGAATTCATGTATTTTAATCCAACTTTTTGGTCTTGTGAACTTGACATCACCTTCCATTTTGGATATAGAAAGAGCTTTATGCAACAATCTAAAATGCAAATGCTCATGGAAAAAGCTGTGCAATAGGTAAGGAAGGACCATTTAATAACCTTCACTAAACATTTTATGGTTTGTGATCTATCATTGGGTCCAAAGTTGTTGTGTTAGATTTAGATTCAATATGATATGAACTTTGACCCTGAGATGCTAACAAAAAATTGCATATGCTTACATCCACAATGGTTTCCAATAAGTAGAATGTTTCATGGCTCATCCAGTGGAATGAATCCAATGTCTTGAAGGAGGCCCAAAAATTCCCAAAACAAGGTTTGATAGGTGGCATCATAAGGCCACCTTTTGGGTTTATATACATTTTTATACATCTTGCATTTTCACAATTACAATTAAAAAAATAAAAATCAAGGACTTACAATTGTTGTTTATTGGTATGTAGCTTGAAGTAGAGGGTAAGAAGTTGTATGCTTTAATTGTCATGGATTTTGCCTTGTTTATCGTGATACAAGCAAATTATTACCTTTTTGGATTACATCGAGGAATGGAGGCTTATTGTTTGGGAGACTATATTTTTTCGAGAGTTCAAATCAAAGGATGGAATTTGACAAAGTAAGGCCTGGGAACAACAAGTTGGTAGAATTGAAGCTCTGAAAAAAGTTCTTGTGAGGTGAATGCACTCTTGAATCATTCCTTAGTTATTACTTAAATTTCTTAGGTTCATTTATATCTAAAATATTTTCTTGTTTCTATCAAGGTTTTTATTTTGTGTTACTTTAAGGAGGTTTTATTATTGAGATTCCAAGGCTATTGAAAATTTGGAGGGATTCTAAATTAGATAACACCATGTACCAAAAAAAGTTGTTGTGAGATTGGACCTCCTCCCATTTCCAGGATTGTCCATAGTATGTGGATTACCCCAAGGACATCACATTTCCTTTTGAGAGAGAGTTTCAAGAATTGTTTGACTTGGTTTTTGTTGAGTGCCTTGCATCATCGAAGGTGGGGCAAGGACAAGTATTAAGAAGAGACAACATGTTGGAGCAAAGAAAAAAGGCAAGGGAAAAGTTTCAGACTCCAATTTCGAAGTAAAAAACTTCGAGGTCTGGGAACATCATAATGACAGGCAAAATTAGGACACATTACCATCTAAGTCATTTGTGGATGTGCAAGTGAAACAACTTGACATTTTCCTTAATGGGGAGGCTAGATTTGAAGGTTTTTAAGATGTTCCTTCCCAACGAGATCAAAATCAAAGGCATGGTGCTAATGCTTCATCAAAATCACGTAAGCAAGTTGTTCCACTTCTTATAAATTACATTCATTAGGGAGTTTATAGATCAATTTCAAGGTCTTCAACCTTTTGTGGACTTCCATTTTTGTGTCTAGGCTAGAGCATGAACGTTGGCTCGAAAAGTTTGGACATATTGATGACTTCATTATTACCATAAGTTAAATTTTCCATTCTTCCCATCTTTTATTTGAAAATTGCTAGAAATGAATCCCTTGGAAAAAATTGTAAAACGCATTTCACCCTAGGTATTCATAGATTTTATTTACTCAGACTAGCTCCAATCATCAAATTTTGGTGAATTTGCACTACACATTACCAAAATTCGATGCATAACTTTGGTGAATGGAGGCATTGCCAATACATTTGGCGCCAAATTTTGGTTTCAACTTTTGGTGGAACTGATCCATTCACCAAACTTTAATGCCAAAGTTTGGTGAGGATTCCATCCTATACCCCTTCATCAAATTTTTATAGCTACATGCATGTTGCATTGTTAGTTAACTTATTTTAACTTTGAATTTTATTTTATTTATTTTTACTTAAATTTAATTTTGCCTTTCTATTTTTGCATATCTCCCCAAACAAAAAGGTGGATCTTGTTATCATGAACATCCAAAGAAATCTTTTGATGTTTTATGTCTTCAACTCGATGTTTTCCACCCCATTCTATAATCGAAGTGTCGACAAATTTTTTGATTGTGTCATTCTGTTTCTCGACAAATTCTTGACCAATAATTATGTTTTGTTCCTTTTCCATGTTGATAATTTATGTGTGTTGAAAGATATTCAATCCCTCTTGGACAACTATTTCTAAAGATCCAGATGAAATGAATTGTGATCAATAATCTTCAACAAACAAGTAGCGAGGACCATCTTTCGAAGGTATCTAATTATCTATAAGCTCATTTTTTTTCCTTCTTTTCTTCACACTCCGATGTGGTAACATTTGCTTTTCATTCAAAAAAATTTGAGTAGGGCTACCTTGTTGGTGAAGGTCCCAAATCTTGATATTGAGAACAAGCCATAATTTTGTTTCCAACCCCCTTCACTTGATTTCACAAGCAAGGGAAATCAGTGTGGCCTTTGAAAACATTTTGTATAATTTCACAAGCCTCACCACTATGTCAAGATTGAGCTTGTGGAAGCCATTTAAAGATGTAAAAGAGATAGACATTGGGATGATGTAAGTGCTTATAAAAAAATGTGTGGGGCAGGATCTTTGGTTGTTGACATGAACTATGGACCAAGTCATTACAAATTATTTTCCCTCTTCACATTTGAATAGGCATTGTTCTTGAGTCAAAAATTACATATCTTTTTCATTTTATGATTCGGAGGGAATAACATTCGAGCATGTTAAAGGTTTCACATGAATATGCTTGCCTTTGAACCTAAGGACATGTTATTCCAAGAGATTTCATAGTTTTTTTGTTAATCCCCACATTGCCACTCGTTAGTACTTTTGCCCTTAATTTTGATATTAACTCCCTTGTGAAAAAAAACAACGAACTAATCTAAATTATGAATAAGGTTCCCAATTTCAACTTTTTTAGTTCTTTCATAATATTGTCCACATCTGTCATAATAATTAAAGCCATTTTTTCTTGCAAAGATCCATCTCAAAGACTTCCATTCATTGCACACTTTCATTTCTTAATAAGTCCTTCAACTAGTCCAATATTGTTTTCGTATGTTGAAGCTTGAGTTAATGTTATGGTGGATATGTAATTCTTGCCATCGTCTATAGTTTCTTCACCTTTTTATGATTTGTGTGTTCTTACCTTTATTGATGATGAGGCTGAAGTTTCCAATCCTTGATAGTTTTTCCATCTTTAAAAAAAATTGTGTTTGTGATTTTTTCTTTACTGTTTTTTGAGCTTGGGTGGATGACATTAATAATTGCCATCCTAAGGTTGGGTGGAGCTGTTCAAATTTCAATATGTGAAAGTTCCATTTCATTTTGCACACTCAATGTTTCTACAAAATATTTAGCTTGCCAACAATGATTAATTCATAGGATGATGGATTTCATTGTTTTGTGTCATGAGTTTTGTTAATATTTAAATATATGAAATGAAAATGAATGCCCTTCAAAATAGTCACAAGGAAATTTAATGTAGTCATATCATTGCCAAAACATTTGATATTCATGGGAAGTATTCATGCTTCCAATATTTTGACTTTTCCCTCATTCATTTAAACAACTTTTATGTATAAAACACATTTGCCATTGCATCTATGTTCACATATATGTGTTAAGTTCATCCCTTGATATGAGGGATGAACTTAAATGTTATTTGCATGTATGTTCATACGTATGTGTGAAACTCATTTGCCATAGCTTTGATGTCTTCTTTATGATATCCTTTGTAACAAATCCTTCACTAAACCCTTCCCCAAAGCAATGGCCCTTAATAATCTCGTATGGATTATTTACAGGAAATTTATAATAAATGTTGAGTAGTTTAGTAATGGGCATCACCAATTTAGTTTAAACTTTTTTATTTGTGACAATTTAGTTTAAACCAAATGAAATTTTTAATTGATATGACTTTAAATAATTATTTTAAATATTTAACTAATCATATTTTGGTGGCTTTTAAAAAGCTTTCCTTCCTGAGACTATATTTGTAAGTAGTTATGTGTTTTGTAAAATCAAATTCATAAACAAAAAATTTCTTTCCTTTGTTTCATGAAGAAAAAAAAAATATTTCCACCATTCTATTCATTATCTACTAAGAACCAATAGTTCCTCAATCTGAAGTGACTGTAAGGCATACATACAAATTGAAAAAATGAAGAAGTTTTTTTCCATGAATATTTTTTTGTAGATCTTACTTTTTGGGGCTAATATGGTTCTATCCAAAATTGAAAAAATGAAGAAGTTTTTTTCCATAGAATAAACCAAAAGTGATAATTTGGGGGATTTTTGCTTAAAGTTCAAACACATTCAATTCATGTTCAAGGTTATGTCTTATGATGATACACATTGCAATCCTTTTTGTTTCAATCTTCACTCTTATGCACTAAAATTACTAAGTCAGGTTGTAGCCTTATGTCTCCATGGTTAAATCATTATTTATATAACCTCTGTCAAAGTTTGAAAGAAAGAACATAATTTGAAGGTAGGTACAAAAAAACAGAATTGGATTTTCTTCCTCAACCCAATTACACCCCTCCCCTCTTTTCTCCACAAATGTTAAACACAAGAACCAAACTTTTACAGACCTTGACATTAATTTTCCACATATGAAAGTTCATGTAAAACAAAATTGGCAAGGTCAGTGTCCTTTTAATGTTCAGTAATTTGTACTTGATCAAGGTCCTTTCAATGCATAATTTGCTACATTTTTCATGGTTGATCCCAACCCACTCATGATCTAAATTAACATTGAAAACAAGAAAATAAACAATCGGAATCACTTAGTTCCTTGGTTGTTGGAATTTTGAACTTGTTTATGTCACAACAAAGCACCAACTTAGACATCACTTAAGCACCCACTGGAGTAAGTTGGAGAGTTGCATTGCACATCAGGGCATTACAAAAAATTCAATGAGTTGATTTGGGAACTAATAATCATGCAAAAAATCTAGGGCAATTTGCCTTGAACATCAAATTAAAAGTTGTAACAAAATATCATTTAGGACAAGGGTCCGTTAGTTCCCTTGTCATAGATTATCAAGGATGATCATTAAGCTCACCCAAAACAAATAGATTTAAACAAAAAAATCAATGAGCAAAATCACTTAGCTCTATAGTTGTTGAACTATTGAAGGTTCACTTGAAGAGCCTTAAACAACCAATCAAGCATCCACAAGTAAGAACAAAACCACATATAACGTAAATAGTCATTTTCAAATTATTGACAATGAATTTTTGTGAACATTTAAAATCACAAAACATCCAAAGCAATAAACCATATAAATGAAAATGCATGTAAATGAAATAATAATCGCATATCCTACTTGGTCTTTTCAAAGTAGTTATTGTATCTAATAAGGGATAATCATGCAATAAGTTGAAGCAATTTGACTATTGAGTGAAGAAAATCACTTAACTTTGCATAGTTGTTGGATTGTTGAAGGTTCACAAAACACCTATTTAATAATCACAGCTCATAAACATAAGTTCAAGTAAGAACAATGCCAATTGGTCCTTTCAAATAAAACTTGTCAAAGGACCTATAGTGTAATGACTCATGAGCAACCTTTGCAAAACATGAAGCATTTGATTTAATAAACTCTTGAATAATCACTAGAGGCCTTTTCAAGAATGTTATCCTTATGTCAAAATTTATGAAGCACTTGGACCTTTCCAAGCATGTTGTCCTTATCATAGAGTTTGTTAAGCACCTTGATCGGACACTTGGACTTTTACAAGCATACTATCCTTATGTCAGAGTTTGTCAAACGCCCGATCAAACACTTGGACCTTTTACAAGCATATTATCCTTATGTCAGAGTTTGTGAAGCACTTTGATCAAGCACTTGGACCTTTTACAAACATGTTATCCTTATGTCAGAGTTTAATTGTCAAACACCCTAGATCAAGCACTTGGACCTTTTACAAACATGTTATCCTTATATCAAAGTTTGTCAATCACCTTGATCAAACATTTGGACCTTTTCCAAATACTTCATGCTTGGACGTGTCCTTGTCAAACACTTGAACAAGGATCCTTGATTGATCAAACATTCAAACAAATCACTATATAACTTTTCCAAACACTTTGTCTTTCGTTAAGGTTTGGTAAGCACCCACTTCAAGAATTTGAATCTTGTCATAACATTTAGGACTTCCAAATGTCCTTAGCAAGCACGTAAGCAAACCACTTAACTAGACAAGCATTAAAACAAATTAGTACAAACTTTTTCAAAGTAGTTTTTGCTTTTGAAGGTGTCATAAGCAATATGAGCACTTAGGACCTGTCCTTATCAAACTAAACATACTTTGGCAAGTTACTGTAAACACTTGGACATTAACCATCCAATGTTTAAATAACATTTACACAAGTTCATGGAATCATGTTGCAACAAGGAAACAATCAAACACCCACTTGTAAGGTAATCAACTTTGTCCAACATTTTTGAACTATATATAGCACATAAAAAAAGAGTCCATTGCAATTTTGGCCTTTGAAGGTTTCATAAGCAACCTGAACATTTAGTTTGTCATGACTAAAATAAGGCATATTGAGGCAAGTTACTACAAGCACTTGGACATAATCATTCAACCTTTACATAAATTCATGGGATGTGTTGCAACAAGGAAACAATCAAACATCCATTTGCAAGCTAATCAACTTGGAACATTTCTGAACTATACAAAAAACATCAAGACTTGTGAACCCATAAGTTATTGTAAAACACTAAACATGCATTGGATTGTTTAAATGAACTTGAGCAACTTGCAAGTAGTGCATTGGATGCACCTTGAATTGTTTTGTTGACACCTTCAACCTAACAATGTTCTTGTAGTTTGGAGAGATGGTCGTTTTAGATGTCCACTAGTCCATGTGAATCATATCGACACAACCATGTGCAGTAATCTCAATTTTTAAAAGTTACATTAAAGTTATTCGAGTGTGGTAAGGTTATTAAGGGTTTTTAACAACTTCATGTTAAAATAAAGAATGACAAATGCGCATGGTTGCATGGGGGTCTTGTTTTGTTTTGTTTTTTTTTTTTTTTTTTTTTTTTTTTTTTTAAATTTTTTTAGAAATATGATATTGGTGAATAAGGTGTTGGGTTAGTTTTTTTCTTCAACAAAAAGTTGGTAACCATTGTTTTAGAACCTCAATTGCATAATTACGGGTGAGAAATTTCTAAAGGGTTAGGGGGTAGAAGTAGACACCAAAATTTGTGGTGTTCAGCAAAACATTGGTCTTGTTATAGTATTTAGTGAATAGCAAGGATGTTTGAGATTCATGAAGTAGTTGAAAAGGTGTCAATGAAAGGTTCAATAGAGATAAAACAATCTTCAAGCCTTATGAACATAAGATTAATTTGAGACAATTTAACAATTAAGTAAATAGTGTGATAAGGTGGTAATGGCAACATGAGTTTCATAATGGATGAAACATTTATTTAAATTATGGATAAGTTGAATGAAGAGGTACAATTACATGTTGAGTGTTAGGCTATGCCACAATGATAGTTCATAACATCTAAGATGCATCGAATGGTGTGAACTAGGTAGTTTGCCTTACTATTAGGAAACAGTCACCAAATCGGATTGTGTAACCAATGATAGTGTCCAACGCCAGGAACTGAAAACTATGCAAAGATAAAAAGTGTCTTCAATTTCATAACAATATTCATAGATGGTTTCAGGTTCGTCACCGGAAACGAGGTTGATTTACAACAAGTTCACCAAGGTGCGAAAGTTCGAAGGAATACGATAGTACCAGATTCAAGGGGGTTCAACTTCAAGATGAACGCGCATTTCTCGAAGTTCGGGATCTTCATCACGAAGATGTTGCGTTAATGTCAAATCTAGAGATGGTTATGGAGTTAGTTTTTCATTCACTTGTGCAACTTGGGGCCCGTAAGACGTGGCATACGCGACGCCATAATTTCAAGGAAAAACAAAATCAAATCGGTAATGAATTTGTGGAGGACTTGCTACATCGAAATGCGAGGTTGTAATTTATAGGTTAAGGAAAAGGAAAGAAATGTGTAAATAATGGCCTAGAACCATGGTAAAGTAAAACTTTAAGATCAATGGAAAAAATGAAGGTTTAAGTAAAATTTGTTGGGGGGAAAGTGGGAAGAAGTGAGAAGGTGCTTCTCCTTCTCCTTCCATTGGCCACCAAGCAATGGAACTTTCCAAGTGCCACCAAGAAATGGAACCTTCCATTGGCCACTAAGTTGGGATCTTCCTTCACCTCCTTCCTTTTCCTTCTCTTTAAAAGGGCGAGTTCGGATCATTGGTGTCTTTCTATTTTCTGAACATAATTCGCAATTTGAGTTTTGAGAATATTTGTTCCTACAACCTTCCTTGGGAGGAGAAAAATGGTTAATCTTAATAGATGGTGAAAATAGGGAGAGTGGATTGGATGTTTGTAGTATTTTTGAAAGAATGCAAGTGAGTACAGATAATGTTGAAAGCTTGAAATTTTAAAGGAATTTCACAAACCCTCTTGGGTTTGGTTGCATAATTTCTTACTAGTTTGGGTGTAAAACCTAAAATTTGGTAGGCATATGTACTTTGTAGTTAACTTTATAATAAGTTAAGGCAAGTTAGATTTGGATAACATATGTGATAGGAATAATAATTTGAGTGAGTGGAGGTCTGTAGCCAAGTTGAACTTCTTGCCTTTGTAAAACCCTCTTGAGTTTGGTAGCATAATTTTTTACTAGTTTGGGTGCAGAGCCTAGAATTTGATACGCACATGCGCCTTATAGTTAGCTTTCTAATGAAATAAGGAAAAATATATTTGGACAACATGTGTGATAGGAATAATGTTTTATGTGATTGGTGGTATGCTGCCAAGTTGAACAAGGTGTTGAATCCTTAAAAGTTGGTTTAAATGAATGATAATTTAACATGAAATTCTAGAATTTGGAATGTTTGACCTTGGAAAATATATCTATCAATTTTAAATCGTAAATGATGCATAAGAGGCAAGCTATTTGGTTTCAATTACAAACGCAACTTAACATCTAGAAATACACTTTGCATTTTGTCCTTCATCGGTAGCATATGTATGTTCAAGTATAGTCACCTCATAGAACCGGGAGTAAAGGGACGAGAAGTTGTTTCACAATCCACAACAAGTTCAACATATTGTTGAAATAAAACATCTAATCTTATTGCCCACTTGTAATCCATCTAGAAAACACTTCTTAATGTGTCTAATAATAGGCGTTTCTCCACACAATTCTTAATGTTTATCTTGTCAACTCCCAAAACTTTCACCGCTTCTCAATACTCATTATTGACCGAAAGGCTGCAAAAATGTAGACGATGTTCTAAATTAGTACTAGCTTTGAAGATTAGTGGCCTATCACATGATTTAACAGTCCGAATTTGAAGTTCTCAATCAATTTATGGTTGTGTTTCAATCTCTTCACATTATGTAGATATGGTGGCACAATAGTATCTACAAGTTTGTGACCCACCACCTTTTCCATAATCACATTTTGTGAATTAACATCAAACCATTTTAAGAAATTTGCAATGAACATGGCTATGGTTCTTGTCACATTACAAGTGGATCTATGAGCCTATTTCACCACAACACTCCTCATTAAGACAAAAGGAACATTTTGGATGCTATCTATAAGAGCTAATTCTTTTGTCCTATGTCATGATTTTTTTTCAGCAAAAGATGGAGCTTGTTGAAGTCAGTAGCTTTGTTGCCAAGTTCGGTTATACTTTTGTTGTTTTTCTTTCTGAGCTAACAACATAGGATCATCTTGATTATCTTCACCTTCTAACTATTCATCTCCAGTAAACTCATTAGCTACAACACTATTTACACACCCTTCACCTCCAAAACTATCTGCATTCTCCACAAGTTCAATTGGTTGCTGAATCAAACAACAAGATGCATATTTTCACTTGTTCTTAAAGTTCCCCATCATAAACAATGTCTACACCCTAAAAATGTCTAAACTTTTGAAATTATATTGCATCTCAATGACCCCCTAAAAAAAAATATTGCATAAGGAAGTTAGCACTTGGATTATTTGTGAAAACGGTGTCCATCCATGGTGGGATTGTGAAGCTCAAAAACGCACATGCAACAATTTGCTTGGTGAGAGTTTGACAATTGACCCCTAGTGCTCCATGGTGGGCCTATGCAAATTGTAGGAAAAATGGCAATGGCCATAGACATGCAAAGCAAAAAGAAAAAAACATCTTCATCACTAAAATTAGATGCAAGTTTAAATGTTTCTATAATAATGAACCTTGGACGAAGTGTTAATACCCATAGTCATCCTTTCTCAACCAAATAAAAGGACGAATCTTGGTTTTCATTCATATAATTATAATGTTATTTATTTTAATATTGATTTTTGTTAAGAATACATGGTTTCAAAAAGTTTTCGCACATATTTAGATCCTTTCAAAGGCTCAAATATTCTTTGGCATCTTAAATAATATTTAGGACCTAAAATAACACATTATATAATAGGTTCATTCATAGTTTTTTATTCAACACATTGTTAATTTTGTAGAACATATTATTCATAAATATTTCTAAGCATGCATAACACATCAAATTATCGAAAAAAATCAACCTTGCCCTTCCTAATAATGTAATAAAGATTTCATGTTCAAGGAAGTTACCATGTAATTTTGGAGGTCAAAAGCACATTTAAAGTTCATTTGATGTGTAGCCAAATTTAGACATAGTTTAAAATTCTTTTCACTTAATGGCCTTCATAATCCACAATTTTGAGAAAAAATTATCTAGCTTGACATAGCATTAAAGACTTGTAAATTTTTTTACCCTAGTCAACATCAAACTATTGAGTGCTTATTATTCATTAAATGACCCATAAAACAATTGGAAATGTCATAAAAATCATTGACATGAAAAGTCACAAGCATAGGAAACTTTGTAACCAAAAAAAAAAGGGACTAAAATCACACAACACACTGACTGCCTGCACGACCCCAAACGACCATGTTTTCCTGATCTACCTCACACAGCCAAAACCTCCGATCTTCTCCTTGATACCTCCCTACTGACTCTTTCATGTGTACATTCTAAGATCAAGGACATACAACTCCTTTGCTTCAATAGAGCAGATTTCACAACATCCATCTCCTGCCTCTTACATTCACACAGATGCCAGCAAAAGAAATTCTCCCGTCACAAACTACATACATTGCTCGAAAGCACAAGCTCGCTTTATACAAAATGTTCACAAAACATCAAATCCCTACTACGGTCTAGTCTCTCTCGAATTCCTCTATAGTAGCTTGGCCAAGTACCAAGCATAGCGGAAAGTTATAGCATTTAGCCAAGCTCTCTTAGCTAACAGAACTTCTCATCGCTATGTTTACAAGGTTGCCAATTTTCTCCCCTCTTGAATGTCTCCAAGAATCCATTGATCATACTGCCAAAATTACCCCTTTGCAACAATTAGACCCTTGGATCTTTCTCACTATTCAACTACCTGTCCATCACTCACTCTCAGCTTACCCAGAATCAAAGTTGTGTAGTAATCCCCGCAAGAGTTGTTCTCCTCTGTCTAATACCTTCCCCTCCTCTTCTCTGAACCTCAAATTGCTCATCAGACTCCCGTTAACTTCCTCCTGAAGCCTCTCGAAAATCCTCCCATTCCGTTCCATCCATCTCCCACACACCAGCCGCCATTGCTTGCTTCCCTTCATCAATTCGGCTCCATCCCTCCTCATAATTTCCAGCTGCCTAATTTCCTGACCCACTCAACACACACCAACCAAGACCAAACAACCCATGCAACTCCATGCAGTAGTAATGGGGCACCATAATAAGACGACGACTAATAAGGCAAGCTAAACCTCAAGATCAGCCATCGTTCAGACTTGTGCGGTGACCTAATTTCGCACTACAACTTTTCCAATTGATATCATTACATTGCAATGATAATTATTTTCGTAATAATCTTTCAAAATCATAGGGGTGCAAGATTTTCTAGGTGTACATGTAGTCCTTTGCTCCTTATATAAGGACTACACTTTATAATCACTATTAAAAATGTGGGTGCAGTTCATTAGTCCCTATTCACTAAATCAGTGGATTCATTACTTTCCAACTATTCCCCATTTACCAAGACTAGTAAATTCACTCAAAATTTAGTGAAATCACTTGGCATATAGGGACACCTTTTGTTGTAATGAATATAATTAAAACATCTAAGTTGAAATTCTTTTTCAAAGGTTTATTTAAATGATTTTTTGGGAATATTTTTCCATTAAATAATAAAATATGTTCTTATTAGTGATATCCAATAAATTTTCACATGCCCTAAAATGACATTCTTTTCATGTTTCCATGTCATGGGTAACAAAAAATATAAAATTTGATCTTACTAATTTATCAAAATATATGGTCATTCAACTTGGAATTTTCAAGTATTATATATATAATAAATCACATGTAATTAATTAAAATAAAATAAAAATAAGATTAAAATTTACTACTCAATGAAATTTCATTAAAAAAATGAAATTAATAATTATATGTGTATAAATTTTAATTGTGACATTTATTTTTAAAAATTAAAATGTTGAATATAATATAATTTTTTTAAAAAATATATTTTTATAATTAAAAAATTATATATAAAGCACATTTATACCTTTTATTAATTCATTATAATTTTAAAATGTGGGAAAATATTATATATACCGAAAAAACCATGTTTATTTTAAATATATTCATTTACAAATCTTTTTCTACCAAAAAAAAATTAAAAAAAAGAAATCTTCAAGATATCATTGTTGTTCAAATGTATGAAATATGAAGATTCAAATGCATTTTTAATCAAATTACCTGATATATTTATTTTTTAAGAAATTCTATAAATGTGTAGATCTTGAAAAAATCTTTTAAGAATCAAATTTATTTATTTTCATTTGGACAAAATATGGAAAATATAATAATGGTCAAAGGAAGGTACTTTTGTATGCGACAAAAGATAATGTGAAATAATGTTGTAAATTTATCCCATATCCTTTGTCAACAAGTTCAACTTTGGAAATTATATAATTAGGTGAAAAGGTATTGGTCTACACATAATATATGCCCTAAGTACATTCAAAGTGCAATTATTACTTGTGAAGAACTAATAAAAAAGGCTTGACACCAAAAAATAAATAAAATCCTACTTACCCACGTATTTATACCTACCTACCTACCTACCTACCTACCAACCAAATGGTTAGATTAAATTGAAATTAATATATAATATATTTAATGACATTTACAACTAGGACAAAAATTTAACTAATGGATAAGCGACATGTCCATATTCACTACATAGTCATGTAGTCATGATGAATGGCATTTACGACTACAGACCTAGTCATGGATGTAGTCATATTTGCCATGTTTTGGCATAGTGTTTCCACTTAATTCATGGGTGGGAATGTACAATTTATTGTCCCTTGCAACACAACTTGCAAAAACAACATTGACCCATTAATACAAAAGTGGGATGTAATTCATTGGCCTAAATCACTCTAAAACTTTAAAAGTGAAATAGGTTCACCACACCTTAATGATTTCCCTATAGATTTAGTATATAAACATCATGTTTCATTACTACATGACATAATTCATTATTATAATTTCCTATGGCAAATAGTTTTATTTTTATGTTATTGTTTTAAATATTGTAAATTATTTTAGGTTATATTCTATGTTATTTTAAATTAGATTAATTATTTCAACTTATACCCTAAGTTATTTTATTTTAAGCTATTATATCATATTTCAAATTATACCTTAGGTTATTCAAAATCATTTTACTTTATGTTACTATAAGTTATTTTATCCTAAAGTATACTAACTTAAAATAACCTAGAAGGTAAAATAACATATAAAAAAATTGCATATAATATTTTAAGGTGAAATAACCTAAAGTACAATAATTTAAAATGACCAATAATAACCTATAATAAAATAGTCAAAAATAGTCAAAATTACCCTATGATAAATAGCTTAGAATAACTAATAATAACCTATGATAAATAACATTGAATAGCCAACAATAACTTATTATAGAATAATAAAAAATAGCCTATGGTAATATGGCATAAAATAACCAACAATAGCCTATAATGTAGAACAACCAACAATTACCTATGATAGAATAACCTATGGTATAATATCTAAGAATTGCTAAAAATAGCCTAAGGTAAAAAAAAATGTGCATAATAATATGTGATGACAAAAAAATATCATTCATTTAAATAGTGATTCAATGGTTAACAATTCATAACAATTCATCCATGTTGATTAAGGGGTTACCCACTTTCACCATGTTAAATTTGTCCAATTTCAAATTCATTCCAAATTTAATGAAACATAAAATGAATTTGGACACATATTAATGTAGTGAATAGTTCTTATTTGTTTTTCCAAATTCCTCAAGTAGGTGCACTAGCTAGGATTTTAAACATTAATTAGTAGTGAATGGCAACTATTTTGGTGGATTAGTAGATCTTTTTTGGAATCTTGCCTAATTTTGGCAACCTATAGGAACAGACTATTTAAATCTAGCGACTTAAAATTTTTTTTGTTAAGATATGGTAAATTGTTTTTTACAAATTTCAAAAATCCCTTTTTGGATTCACTAGCCTTTTTTTTGGTCACCAAGCTCCAAAAATTTGCCAATAAAAACAACACTAGTAGTGACCCCTCCACTAAAGATGAAACAATTATTATAATTTGCTTATTATCTTCAATCTCAAAGACTTAAAACATATCTAGATCCTTTTGTTTCCCATGTGTTGATCCGCTCCCATGGGTACAAAGGTGAACTCTAATTTAATATGCATGAATTGACAAGCTAAGGAACTTTATGGACAATGGTTGTACCCTCTTTTTCCCAAATTGGTGGTAAATTCCCTACCATTATAATATAGTTACTTAGTAAGATCATATGAAATGATTCTTCATGAAAAATTTTGTCCATTTTTAGTGGAAACACATTACAAAGGGGCCAAAATTGTTGTCACATTACACTACTTTTTAGGGGTACTGTAGCCGAACAACGGGTGACCGGACTTGAGCTCCTAGGCTGTGTGGCTGGTGAAAAGACAGAAGCAGAAACCAAAATCAATCTCGCCGCCTCTATTCATGAGTGGCGGCGGATTTTGTTTTAATCTGAGAATTCGGGCAGCCGGATGTGCATGGGCTGCATGCAGATTGGAGATCTGTCTGTGTAGGGTAAGATCGATGGAGATGACGGCGCTATTGATGAGATTGAGCAGCGCTGCATTCATGGAAGGAAGGAGGAATGCAAGGAAGGTGACTTCTGGAGGAAGCCAAGGGAGACAGGGAGGCTGAACTAAGGAGGAGGAGAGTAGAAGAAGGCAAGGGAAAGTTGATGGACATCATCAAGTTCTTGGAGGAGAACAAGCAGGAGCTCAAGAAGGGATTTTTGGCTAGTTGCTAGTTTTTCTTCTACTGCGATTAGCGATTAGCTACGTCTAGCTTCTAATCTGAGGAATGTTTGGTGAGAGTAGAGGACAGATGCCATAGAGTTAGCAGATTTTGCAAGAGAGGAGGTATGGGAGCTTGTGCTATCGGGGGATTCTCTGTGAAATAAAGAAGCTATGGAGTTTGGTTTCCTCTTGGTGTCTGCCATGTGATATCTGGTTGTGTAACAGTGCTGTGAAGATTCCACTTTGAAGTTTGAGGGCGAATTGTCCGATGTGTTGTGCATTCCGATGTTCGTGCGCGCTATCTGGGTGATTGAGCGTTGCGTTGTGTTGTCATGGTGCGGATGTTCGAGTGTGCTCAGTCTAAGAGAGTGAGCGTGAGGGGTCTAGCAGGTAGAGAGACTTTCTATGTCTATCTCGATCTACCTTGAGGCGGACCTCTCCTTTTTGGTTACAGTACCATGTTTGAACTTCCACTAGTATAAAAGTGGGGTTCAATTCACTAGCCTAAATCATTATGGGACCTTAGAAGTAAAATAGGTTCATTGCACCTTGGTTAAAGTTATTTCACTATAAGGTCACTATGTAAACATCATGTTTCACTACTAATTGACATAATTCACAATTATAATTAACTATGATAAATAGGTTTATTTTTATGTTGTTTGAAATACCCTACGTTATTTTAATTATTCTAACTTATTCCCTAAGTTTTTACAACTTATTATAGGTTATTATAAATTATTATAACCTTGGTTATACCCTAAATTATTATAGGTTATTCTAGTTTATTATAGTTTTTTTAATTTAAATTATTTAAACTAAATTATTTAACCAACCTTAGGCTATACCTTAGGTTATTCAAAGTCAATATGTTTTATGTTATTATAAGTTATTTTATCTTAAGGTATAATAATTTGAAATAACATGAAATAAAATATAAGGACCTTAGGTAAAATAACATATAAAAATTGCATATATAATAATTTAAGGTGGAATAACCTAGGGTAGACTAATATAAAATAATCGCTACTAACTTAAAATAACCAAAAATGATATATGGTAGAATAATCAATTATAGTTTAAAATATTTTGCAATAAAATAACTTAAAATAACCAAGAATAATTTACATCAAGAATTCAACCATGTCATTTGACATTATTATGATGGAATTTCACAACATTTTTGCATTTATGGTGTGGGCCTCAACCCAAAAATTCAAATGCCAAAAAACTACACTTTTAAAATTTCAAATGATATAATGTTAGAATACATTTGTACAAAAACAATATACATCACAACATATTAAAAATCAAAATATAATAAAAAATTTATTGAAATGATTTTTAATCTTTATGATTTTTTGAGTATTTATTAAACATTGTGATTCCATATGATTGGAATAAGTTTGTGAGCCACATGAAAAGTTTTATAATTCTTACATCATAAATGAGTTTTTTAAGGTGATGACCATAATTATATGATAAATTAAAATTTTAATAAAAAATCACTTTCAAACGGAAAATGACAAGAAATGTGAAGTGGCCCATTTTTAAAATTTTCATTTCAATTTTTTTATCAACTAATTCAAATCATAACTTAATACAAAATCTAAAACAAAAAAATGGGTTCTATAATATTACATATACCATAAATATACCCATTATTCCTCTCTTTTTCAAATAATACTAGATAACATTAATTTCTTGAAAATCAAAATATGAAGCCCAAACACCAAAAGTGAAACCCAAAATTAAATGCAACACATTTTGGAGGTGTGTACTTTACACACATGTTATGGAAGTGTCCAAGTTGACCCCCCCATATTGTGTTAACTTCAATCTTCTTCATTTTGTAAAGTCTTTCATGAATTCATTCGTTTTGCTAAGATCCCTTGAATAATTGGTTGTACAATTGGTGTTGAAAGTCCTTACTAGTAACTTGCATGTTTTTTAATGTGTTAATAAGTTCATTTTTCAATTTTGGTTTTGTTTACAAAATTGAAAAATGTATCTTGGTAGCTATGGAAGTTGTCCTTTTCTTTATAGCACTTTTCAAATTAAATTTGATTTTATCCCCCATGTTGGGGTGAACCATTCATAGAAGGAACCTCTAGTTAATTCATCATATGGGCCATTAACATCTCTTGATTTTCTATGAAAGGTCATCAAATAATGGTGAGATTGCAATGATGTTTTGTAGATGCAAAAATTAGAGGCCAAAGATAAAGGGCAAATCAATTCATGTAGGTACCTCATTTCTTTTTCTTTGGTGTTTTGGAGCTTTTTGCATCTTTAGTGTTCTTTGTTTTGATATCCATTTTAAAAACTAAGGTTGATTGTAATTGTTTTCATGGCCTTCCAACGATTCATTTCAAAAGGTTGGGAGCGGTCTTGTTTTCTTGAGCCTTTCCTTGAGCTTGCAATTCAATATCCTTAAAAATGCTTGTAAATTGTAATCAACTATAACAAACAACATCTCTTCCTTATTCACTCGAGCTAATTAGTTTTTGTTGTGTATTAACTACCATCCTAATTGTATAAGGCTTGTCTATCTAAAAATCAAAGGTTGATGACTCCAAAATCATGCAAAGACTTTAAAATAATGAAAATGTGTTAAACTATAAAATTTAGTATCAATTGATTTTTTCAAAAAATCATATTTCAGCATTAAATGTTGAACATGAGGTGTAGGTAAGGTATATTGGAAACAATAATGTCAAGTTCCTAATACTCATAACAAATGGACCTTGCTTTGAAAAAAAAAAGTGCAACTAGAAGAAAATTGTTTCTAGTTATTAACTTATTGGTAGGATCACTTTGGGAGCAATTCTTAGGAAAAACAAAATAAGTTCTCTTGTTCACTTGTGCAAAATAAATCAAATTTAAATCACAATCCTATAAAAATAATATAAGGGTGTATTAAGAAGCTAACTACAAGTGAAAGGTGTTATTTGAGGATTTTTGGTAAACACATCAAACAATGTCGAAAGTTCAATGTAATATGGCCTTTCCCAACCCCAATTCCTAGAGGTTTTTTGTTAAAAACTAGTGGGTTAACCAATCAAGATGATGTGACAAAATTAGATTGGATATTTCAAGAAAATGTTCTTAGACTAAATTTATTTAATTTTTAAATCATTAATGAAAACATAATTAGTTACACTTTGACTTTAAATTTCATTATTACAAAATGTGGGTGCAATTCACTAGTCCCCGTTCACTAGACCAATGAATTCACTACTTCTTCATCGGTCCTGATTCATTACAACGAGTGAATTCACTCAAAATCTAGTGAAATCACTTAGCGACAAGGACCCCTTTTGTGGCAAAATTTCTTTTGGGTACTTTACATTCATTAGATTTGTTTGAAACTTATTCAAATGTTCCCATAATATATTTGAAACATTATTTTAAAAACATATGAAAACTTATCAACATTAACTTGACTTACCACTTTAAAACATTAAAAATTTAAAAATTGTTACATTTTCTATCAATCCTAGTATTGCATGTTTAGACCCATCGTACAAAGCCTAACATTTATTACAATTCAATATTGTTCATAGAATCCCCAACAATCAATATACATTTCAAAGTTGAATGCCTTTGATGTGACAATGTACAACAACAAATCCCTTATCTCTAATTGGGCAACCCAATTCACTTAAGAATGATGGGATGTACTTACTTTCAAAATAGTTGAGAAACAATGTACAAAACTATAAACATCAATGCATAATGCCATGCATCTCAAGTTGTAAATATCACCTCTAAGTTCGTATAAAATTTCATGAAGGGCATTCTACAATAACAAAATCCAATGTCATAAATATTAGGACTTTTGAATTTAGAGGTGTTCATTAATAAAAGAAAAAACCATCTCCATAAAAGTTTCTTTGTTGGCCATGCAAGAAGATGAAAAAAAACTATTAAATTTCCATATGAATGATATGATTTGGTTTGCACAAGGCATAAACAATGTTGTGCACATGGGCAAAAGCATCCTTTGGTGGTACCACTAGGAACCACCTTAAACAATGGTTAAAAAATCAAAAGTGACCAAATCATTTTCCTAGGCCCTTTACATTAAATGTTTTCACAATTATGAATTATTTTTTCCTCATGTTTATCAATAGCAAACACTAATATGTAAATTAAAGTTTATTTTGGAATTAAAAATTGAAATTTGTTAAAAATTTGTATTCCTAATCAAACATGTCCTTTTAGAAATTGATAGCATTAACTTTGGAAATTCATAATTAAATTATACTTAATCAATTAATTGCCTAATAAAAACCTAAAAATAAAATGACTTCCAAATTACATTAAGAAAAGGAACCTACGTGACATTCTTGAAACATTTTCTAAATGCAATGATTAAAAACATCAAAATACACAATGTTCTTGATATTCTTGAAAATTCAAGATTTATGAAACCTAATAAATGTATTCATTAAAAAAATTGATGAAAGTATTTGTTTAAACGTTTCTTATGATTTTTCAAAGTTCGATGGGTTCAAGAAAATCAAGGTGTGATGTTCCTAATGGTACCACCCAAGGATGTTTTTGCCCACCTTAATTAAAAGTTCCCATGAATGTTCAAACAATCCTCCTTTCTATACAAAACTTTGACATATAATTTGCTTACAACAATATCCACAAAAATAAACCCAATTATAATTGATGCTTGATTTGATGAGTTTTTAAAAAACTTATGTAACAATTCCTATTTACACAATAGTAAAAATCATTCAACTTTTAGGATTGAAGGTGGTTAACACTCTAGTGCAAAGACAAGGACCTCAAATATAGTAATGCCTTTGGACCAATTGTTAGGTTAGGACAACGTTTGTTCATTTGAACAATGTTTTGGTCCTATAATTTATAACCCCAACATGATGATTATTGATTATATTTTTTTCCTTTTTTTCCATGCACCATACACTTATTAAAATTTTTATGTATAAACCTTTCAATGGGAAGAAATCCAACTATCTAAGCTTCAAAAAAACTCTTAAAGTTGTAAATCAAATTTATAGCCTTATAATTCATTTTTTCATCTTACATGACCATGTTAACATGTCATAAAGGGCATACATTTACACAAAGTTCCATGTGTGGTGTTACCTCCTACAACATTCTCATCTTCCAATGAAAATGTTGTCAATAATAAATTAGAGAATAGTAATAGCCCTAGGCTTTAACAAAACAAAATCACTAAAAATTTGCTATTTAAGTACTTGAAGGTCATTAAGGGCATTTGAATTTTTTTTATTCTCAAAAAAGTAAAGCAAAAGTTTGGATTCAACACCAAGACATTTACATGGATGCACATGGGGAAAATTGAATGTCAAAGGCCTAGACTCAACTTGACTTAACCAAGTTGCCCACATACCAAGTTCAAAAATAATTTTTTTTTCCCCTACTTTAAAACCATATCATGCCTTCAACATTCTTGCAATTATCTTCAACAACACAATTTTTTTATGCACCTCTAAGTTCTCCCAAAGACTTGGGGATGAACCCCAAAAGGGTAGCAATGGAAAATAAATAAACGAAAAAAGAAATTGCAGCATGTTCCCTAACCTTACACATTGAAGAACAAGGGGTGTGTGGGAACTCCAAGATGGGGATTATAATGATGTGACAAGTTCATGAGTTTCTCACAAACAAGTCATTTGCATTAGAAAATGCAAGTGGTTAGTGGAAATGGAAGTAACTTTGGGTCGCAAACTTATTTTGGATTCATTACATTCACCCAACCCAAACTTGAAAAAAAGCCAACACTTTTCTCCCTCATAATATACTTTGGACCTTGCCATAGGAATTACATTAAAATGGTATTTTGTTCTAGGACTTTCAAGTGGGAGTCTTGAAATTCCCATTTTGTGAATCCCACAATTTTGTGGGTTCATAACTTTTTCATATATATAAGCTCCAATTGGGAAGTTTTCATGTACAAAGTTGTAGTTTTTGACAAGATTTTTCAAACATTATGTCACATACTTTCATTGGAAGTCATTTGACTCATGTTTTTTAGGTTTTACTAGTCGGGAGTTCATCTTAACTTTCAGCCTTTCTTTTGGCCATAACTCCTAACTCTTAACTTCAAATGAAAAATGCAAGCTCACTTTTGATATCTAGTTTTGAAAGATTTCCAATGGTGTAAAGAACTTTTGATTTTCACAAGGTTTAACCTTTGCAATTTTGTCCCTAAGATTCAAGACACTTTGGGATTCCAAACTCCCAAAATGGAAGTCCATCGCAAAAGTCCCAAGAATGTTTGTTTTTCATTCCCCAAATGTTTTAGGTTCTTTTTTTTGCCTTACTTTACTCCTCGCCAATTTTATCTTTGCTTTGCCCTAGCCTTGGTCATGAGCCCAAAGCTAGGGTCATGACAATTTTTTCAAGATTTAAAAAACTATTTCCTATTTTAAAAATCAATTCCATCAATGCATGAACAATAATCATGATGACCAAAAAAAATCTTCTTATGATTAAGGACAAAACAAAAAACGAAATGAAGGAAATAGGTATTTAAACTTTTTACTTATCCAAATGTCATAACGCACCACAAAAAAAATGTGAAAGTTCATTTAGGTGATAAGCAAATTGATGAAAAGTGGAAAATTCCAAGTAACAAAAGGAAAAATGGCAAAGAAGAAAGTTTAAAGGGGAACACAAGGGAACAACAAATAATGAAAACCTCAAATATTTACTTGAAATGCTCAGAACTAGGTGAAAGAAAAGGACTTGAGATGATGTTAGGTTAGTGAAGTTTTGGAAATGTTTTCAATTTGGCAAATCTTAATCCAAAGACTATTATAATTTTTTTTAAAAACCTAAGTTCAATCCTCTATTTGGATCCTAAACAAGTTCAAGTTCAAGATTTAGATACTTGGAACTAGAACCAACAATTTTATTATGCTCATTATCTTAATAATCGGCCAACGTTGGTCCAAACTCCATACTTCGAAGGCTTATAAATCAATTCTTTTAATAACTAGAAGGTGAACTAATTATATACAACTGGAATGTATGCAAACATGATTTTTTTACCTATATAGGTGTTTGTTCCAAGTGTAATAAGAAGGAATTGACATAAATAGTTGTAATATTTACTATTGGGTTGGTATTAACTTTATTTTGTCATGAAATAACTTACATTGCCAAAATAAAAGATCTTTTCAAGAATTATGAAAGGTTGAAGGGTCAAAAAATAAATTGCAAAAATTATTTTTCATTACATATAAGGAGATTTTAAAACCAAATCATGTTCAATTCAAAAATTGATATAACTTTGAAAACCTCTTTTTAAGGGTCTTAAGATGATGTTCCATTATGTTGAAAACAATGTTTTCAAGAATAATGAACTTTCAAAGTTGTGGGACATTAGTGTCTTTTTATTGTAAGAAAGGACCCAAGGAATTTCAAGAAAATTGTCATTTTGATATAAATCCCTATTTCAAATAAGATATTATGTTTCAAATTCTTGTCTTTTTGTTATTATTATTAAACAAATCACATAAAGTTTGAAAAGGTCCAAGTAAGGTTTTCTACTTTCATATTTTGACTATTGTTAAATTTGGCTAAATATATTTATGAATGATCACCACTTGAACAACATCATAACATGGGAAAATAAACATTAAATTTGGGCCAACCTTTTTTGTATTGGTGAAATTTCACCAATGAATGAAATTGAAAACTTAGATTTCAAAAATGAAGTGATTTTGGAGGTTTTCAATTGGTGGAAGTGAAGGCGAAAATTTTATAATTAACAAAATTTTATATTTGATTTTGAATGTGTAGCCAAAAGATGTAGAAGGATGATTAAAGTCTTGTACTTCATTTTTGGTTTATAACCAAATTTAGCTAAATCTTATTAAACTTGATTACCACTTCTTGAACTTGATTGCCACTTCTTGAACTTGATTGCCATCTAATAAGCCCTTTTATGGATGATCACCACTTTTGCTAAAAGCAAAAATTCTTTAACAAAAAATGGTCCAAGCTATGGTGAATGTATTGTGAGCCCATGATATGTTCAGTTTTTTATTTTGGCTCCAATTCCACTAAATGCCCTCTTTGTCTATTAAATTGTTCAAAAGCTAAAGTTTATCAAGTGTGTCAACTAGCTTTAGTCATCTTGAAGGTCCTCCCCCTTGCAAAGGGTTAGAAAACATGTTTTGAATTCTAGTGTTGCAAAATCTATTTGCCATGATGAACTTGAAGGTGCAATATCAAATATAATTAGGCATTCAATGTTCAGCATCTCTTGGATACTAGCCTAATAATGGTTTGAGATATGTTTGTTCAACCCTTTTATGTGAACCAATGTATATGTGAAGACCTGGGTGGATTTTTATAATGTTGTTAAAGCATTTCCACTACAAGCCCCTACTTACACTTGCAATGGCAATCATAAAAAGTAAGTGGAGTTGTAGCTAGCCCCACTGTAATGCCTGCATCACCAAATTTTTGTAGATCCCATTAGATTTTTCACTTCACTTTGGCAATGGCTCTCTTTGTATTATCATTCTCACATGTCCTTTCATGTGATTTTGTAAACAAAATGTTCAATCATTTTTTTACACATTTTTTCTATCATCATGTTGGTTGTCATAGGGGCACACACAAATGTAACTAAAACAAATAAAGGGAATGTCACGGATGTGACAGTAACAATGATAGTGCGAAACTTTCCTTAATTAGGAGGTGGAGTCAACTTTCCAACATTAGAGTTTCCAATAGTATCTTAGCATTGGAGTTTCCAATAATATATTAGCAGTATAATTAACTTTCCAACATTGGAGTTTCCAATAGTATCTTAGCATTGGAGTTTCCAATAATATCTTAGCAGTATAATTAACTTTCCAACATTGGAATTTCCAATAGTATCTTAGCATTGGAGTTTCTAATAATATCTTAGCAGTATAAATAGAGGACCTCGAGACTTTGTCCCTCATTCTCGTCAACACCAGTTGTATTTGCTCTTCCAATATCAATACTACTTCCAACTTTCTTTCTTTGAGTGTTATTGATTCTAGTTCTGAAGTTTCAAGTGTTATTCCCAGTTTTGTGTGAGTTGTTGTGTTATTGATTCTAGTTCTGAAGCTTCAAGTGCTATTCCCAGTTTTGTGTGAGTTGTTGTGTTATTGGTTATAGTTCTGAAACTTCAAGTGTTATTTTTAGTTTTGTGTGAGTTATTGTGTTATTAGTTCTAGTTCCGAAGTTTCCAGTGTTATTTCCAGTTTTTGCGTGAGTTGCTGTCCGCAACAAGCTTCCAATGTTATTTCCAGTTTTTGTGTGAGTTGTTGTCCGCAACAGTTTAACGAGAATCCACTACCAAAATGGGTGATGCTTCCAACATCTAGATGCACGACGTGGTTGACATGCTGCAATAGCTACAACAAGAAAATGCCAACCTACAAAATGCCATGGAATAATTCCAAGTTGTTCACGCTCCAGTCCATGTTCCAGTTCCACAAGCGCCAAAAGAACCTCGAGTAAGCTTGCCAGAGAAGTTTGACGGAGATCGTACAAAACTTCGAGATTTTGTCAATCAAGTTCGACTTGTCTTCTGTCTCCAACCACACAGATACGCAACAGAAGAAACACAAGTTGGACTCATTGGATCAGTACTCACTGGAACTGCATTATCTTGGTTTTCGTCACTATTAGAGAAGGATTCTCCACTTCTGGCAAACCTTGATCAATTCTTGGAAGAATTCAGCAGAACGTTTGGAGAGAGAGATCGAGCCCTTATAGCAACAACAAAACTTCGAACACTGCAACAACGATCATGCCCAGTTTCAGCATACGTTGCAGAATTTCAACAACTTGCATGTGACCTTGATTGGAACGACACAACTTTCATCACCATGTTTCGATGGGGACTCCGTGATGATATCAAAATCTTGTTGCTAAACCTGCCCAAACGAACTACTCTGTCGGAAGCCATTACTCAAGTAATCGACTACAACAACCGGCTGTTCGAGCAGCGACAGGAACGACGACTGGTCATTGGATCATATCGAGCGGATTACACAGCTTCAACCCGCCAAACATCTTCAAGCACTTCGACCCCAGAGCCCATGCAAATTGACACTTCGAGAGTTAGGAAGCTAACCGAAGAAGAGAAAGAACAACGTCGCAGGGAGCACTTGTGTTTTTATTGTGGAGGCAAGGACCACAGCTTAAACAACTGTCCTTTGAAACCTTAGGGGCCAAAGGCGCACAAATTTTGATACACCTTGAGCACTTCTGAGCTAAAACAAGAGGAAATCGAATCGGAAAACGACAATAGCCAGCCACATTAGGGACCGTGCGGCTGACTAGTATTACCACGTCATCAAGTCCTATCTTATCCTCTGAACCTTCTCATTGTTTTAATATCCCGCTTAAAATAGATTTTCATCCACATAGCATAAAAGTTAAAGCCTTGTTAGATTTCGGAGCCTCTGCTTGTTTTATTGATAAAAATCTTGTAAAACGTCATAATCTTTTTATAGTCCTCAAGAAATCCCCTATGGCAGTAGAGGTTATCGACGGTAGACCTTTGATTTCAGGAGATGTCACTCACGAAACTAAACCCTTAAACATTATCCTAGAAGGGCACCGAAGTACTATTGTATTCAATATCATTAGTTCTCCCTCTAATCCTCTTGTCTTAGGTCTTTCTTGGTTAGAGATGATTAACCCGGATATAGATTGGAAAAAGCGAAAACTAACATATCGAACCATAGTTTCTCATATTTCGTCTAGACACCCTAAGAATGTTCCAAATCCGTGGCCTTACTAAGTCCAAGGGTCCGTGGTAGAAGTTCCGTTGATGGTCGGTGCCCAAGCCTTTATGAGGGCTGCCAAGAATGGGAATATGTTTGCAATTTATGCAATTCCGACATCTCAACCTGTTCAAGAACCAACCAAGTTACCAACAAAATACGAGGAGTATCGAGACGTGTTTGAGAAGAAGAACGCTGATACACTTCCTCAGCATCGACCTTATGATTATGGCATCGAACTCCAAAAAGATGCGCAACCTCCCTTTGGTCCAATCTACAGCCTCTCCCAAAATGAGCTTGCTGCATTACAAGATTACCTTGATGAAAATCTCGCGAAGAACTTCATTCAACATTCCAAGTCACATGCTGGAGCTCCTATCCTATTTGTCAAGAAGAAAGATGGCTCTCTTTGGATGTGCGTGGATTATCGTGGACTAAACAAGGTCACAATCAAGAACCGGTATCCATTGCCGCTTATTTCAGGACTTCTTGACCAACTCGGTCAAGCAAAGATCTACACCAAGCTTGATATTTGTGGAGCGTACAACCTAGTACATATCAAGGAAGGTGACGAATGGAAGACGGCGTTTCGAACTAGGTACGGACATTTTGAATACAATGTCATGCCTTTTGGTCTTACCAACACACCTGCCGTCTTTCAACACTTGATGAACGACGTATTCCGAGAATTTTTAGATGATTTTGTTGTTTGTTATCTCGACGACATATTGGTTTTCTCCAAGAATGAAGAAAAGCACATCAATCATGTCCGGCTGGTATTGGAGAAACTGCGCACTGCTAGACTATACGCCAAGCTGGAGAAATGCGTTTTCCACCAACCCCAAGTCGAATTCTTGGGCTACATCATTTCTGGAGAGGGTCTATCCATGGACCCACAGAAAGTTCGGACAGTTATCGAGTGGAAGAAACCGGCTACCATTTGAGACGTACAATGCTTCCTCGGTTTTGCGAACTTCTATCGAATCTTCATCCGAAACTCTTCCAAGATTGCCGCTTCGTTGACCCGATTGACTTGCAAAGACAAGCTCGAGTGGAATGCGGAAGCAGACCAAACATTTGAAACTCTGAAGAAGGCGTTTACAATGGCGCCTATTATGATGCATCCTGACTTCTAGAAGCCGTTTTTTCTAGAAATGGATGCTTCTGACTTTGCCCTTGGAGCGGTCCTTTCACAACCCAACAAAGACAGACGCCTCCACCCTGTCGCGTTTCACTCACGAAAATTTACTGCTACCGAGATCAATTATGATATTCACGACAAGGAGTTTTTAGCCATTGTTGACTCGTTCCAAGAGTGGCGTCATTTTCTTGAAAGAGCTCAACATCCAGTCACGGTCCACACCAATCACAAGAACCTTGAATATTTCATGTCTGCCAAGGTATTGAATTAACGACAAGCTCGTTGGAGTATATCACTTTCGTGCTTCAACTTTGTCATCACATACCGTCCCGGTTCCAAACAAATTTAGTCTGACGCTCTTTCCCGACGAGCGTATCTTGCACCAAGGGAAGGAGATGCAGCTTACGACCAACAAAAGACTACCCTTATCAAGCCCGAGCAACTTCAGCTGAAGATCGTATGCACCACAACTTCGGTGGATGCATCTTTTTTCCAAGATATCCGAGTAAGTTTAAACTTTGATCCTTTGGCTTTGAAATTGAAGAACAATGTTGGCATCTTCAATCCTAGAGAATTTCCAAGTCTAGGCTCAGATTCAGAATCCCTGGATCACCCTACTTCTAGTTCACAGGGTTCCAGATTGCATAATGTTGATCCAAGATTCCAGTTCCACGACGGGCTGTTATACTACCAAGGACTACTTTATGTCCCTGAAGGTCCATGCCAACTCCAAGTGCTCCAGTCTCGACACGATTCTCCATCGGCTGGACACTTTGGTTACAACAAGACTATGGAGCTGATATCCAGAGACTTTTGGTGGCCCCAAATGTGGAAAACTGTGAAGGACTATGTCACGACGTGTGACACCTGCTCTAGATCCAAGATCCCTCGTCATCAGCCATACGGGTTACTCCAACCACTGCCGATTCCAGAAACCCCATGGACATCCATATCCATGGATTTCATTGTGGACCTTCCAAAGTCCAAATCTTTTGATTCAGTTTTTGTTATGGTGGACCGGTTGACAAAGATGGCACACTTTGTGCCTTGCAACAAAATTATCACAGGTAAAGAAACGGCACGACTTTTCTTGGAGAATGTGTACAAATATCATGGACTTCCCGACGATATCATATCTAATCGTGGTACGCAGTTCACGTCCAAGTTCTGGCAATCCCTGTTCAAGATCTTACAAGTGAAGACCAATCTATCATCAGCGTATCATCCTCAAACAGATGGACAAACCGAACGAGTGAATCAAGTATTGGAGCAGTATTTAAGGTG
Source organism: Sphagnum contortum (assembly GCA_963920785.1). Taxonomy (NCBI): domain Eukaryota; kingdom Viridiplantae; phylum Streptophyta; class Sphagnopsida; order Sphagnales; family Sphagnaceae; genus Sphagnum; species Sphagnum contortum. Next base: position 6,538,304 of record OY987291.1, on the reverse strand, counting down.
TTTCATCAACTACCATCAAGACAATTGGGTGGATCTACTTCCAGTCGCAGAGTTTGCCTACAACAATGCATTTCAAGAGTCCATCCACCAAACTTCGTTCTTCGCAAACTATGGATATCATCCACGATTTGACTCTTTGAACTTGAGTTTGGCAAAAAATCCGGCTGCGCAAGATCTGGTCACCAGACTTCTGGAAATCCACAAAGACATGAAGGCAAGGCTTATAGAAGCTCAAGAGCGACAAAAGACAAATGCAGACAAATCTCGAAAGCAGAATCCAAACATCTCAATTGGAGATAAAGTTCGGCTTTTACGTTGCAATTTGAAGACTCGCCGACCGAGCGACAAACTTGACTATCGTCGTCTTGGACCTTTTCACGTGAGTAAGCAGGTCAACGAGGTAGCATACAGGTTGGACCTGCCATCATCTATGAAAATTCATCCAGTGTTTCATGTTTCCTTGCTTGAACCATATAAAGAATTGACTATTCCAGGACGGTTGCCAGCACCTCCGCCACCAATCGAGATTAACAGAGAAGAAGAATTTGAAGTTTCTAAGATCATCGACTCCCGCATCAATTGAAGGAGATTAGAATATTTTGTACATTGGCAAGGCTATGAAATAAGCGAGTGAACTTGGGAACCTGCTGCTAATTTTGCTAATGCTCCCAAAATGATCAACAAATTTCATCATCAGTACCCAACAAAACCAAGTGCCAAAGATATTTGAATCCAACATGTCTAGATCAACACCACATCGTGTAAATATCACATGGACTTCTTGTACTAGATTTTTAGTTTCTGTTTTTGATAAGATAAATAGAACAACTCGTGGGAACTCATTGCTTGAAGGGGGGGGTGATGTCACGGACGTGACAGTAACAGTGATAGTGTGAAACTTTCTTTAATTGGGAGGTGGAGTCAACTTTCCAACATTGGAGTTTTCCAATAGTATCTTAGCATTGGAGTTTCCAATAATATCTTAGCAATATAATTAACTTTCCAACATTGGAATTTCCAATAGTATCTTAGCATTGGAATTTCTAATAATATCTTAGCAGTATAAATAGAGGACCTCGAGACTTTGTCCCTCATTCTCGTCAACACCAATTGTATTTGTTCTTCCAATATCAATACTACTTCCAACTTTCTTTCTTTGAGTGTTATTGATTCTAGTTCTGAAGTTTCAAGTGTTATTCCCAATTTTGTGTGAGTTGTTGTGTTATTAATTCTAGTTCTGAAGCTTCAAGTGCTATTCCCAATTTTGTATGAGTTGTTGTGTTATTGGTTATAGTTCTGAAACTTCAAGTGTTATTTTTAGTTTTGTGTGAGTTATTGTGTTATTAGTTCTAGTTCCGAAGTTTCCAGTGTTATTTCCAGTTTTTGCGTGAGTTGCTGTCCGCAACAAGCTTCCAATGTTATTTCCAGTTTTTGTGTGAGTTGCTGTCCGCAACAGGGAAGAACTTTAATGCTAAGGAAGATAGTTAATTTTGTAAAAGCTTCCTTCATGTGAGCAAGGATCTTATTACATGCAATGGACAATGCTCCACCACATTTCAAGAATGAGTTTCTTTGCACTACAATTTTTTGAAGCTAGCAAGTTATGTTTATGGTCATCAAGAAGTTTTGAAATCAAATGTTTTTAAATTTGTTGGTGTTTATGGAAGTGTTATTTCTTTGAACAAGTCAAGTAGTTTTGCAGAAAATACTCTTCACAAAACATTAGAGTTATATAAAATTAAGCACTTGAAAAACTAATTAGGATTCTTTTTTATTCATTGTTGGCTTTTGTTGAAAATGTGCCTATGTGGAGTGATTCGCATGAGGACTTCAAAAGAACACCACCCATGAAATGCCCATGTCCTTCTATTCAATAAACATGACCTGAAGAATTTGAAGGTGATGATTTTGATGTGGAAGTTACTGTTTGTACCATGCTATCCCAAGGTGGGAGGATCGCGAAACAATTTACAAGTAATTGACATATGAAGGAGTAACAAAAACTTGGGAAAGTTTGTGAGGTGGTGTTAAAGGCACAAGCAACACTGACTACCAAAATGGCAACAATGATGTATGCCAAGGTGGAAACCCTACAAGAGCACACAACTTTGCAACTTTTCACAATGCATGTGGATTTGCTTATGTTTGATTTAAAACAAAAGAGTATTTGCAACTGCAGTGTTCAAAGGAGATGGTGAAGCTTAAATGGCAATTGGTAGTGCCTCAAAATTTGATACCTATTTATGTGGTCATGGTCACCAAAATTGACATAGAAATTACAACAAACATTGCAACAACTATTGCCATGCCCACAAGTAATTATATACAAAAGGATCTACTACTGTTGTGCCCTCACCCAACATAATAAAAGAGCTTGATAATGTTGATTGCTCAATTTTTATCATCTATGACAATCAACAAGATTCATTTGAGCCTTGCAATGGACATGATGAAGATAATAGTTCAAGCGTTGACTTTTGTTGAAATTTAGCACCATTCACTTTTGCATGTTTAGTGGAAAGAGACCTAAATACATTTTAATCAATTTCATTTTGGATTATAAGAATTTTCTTTTGCGTAACTGTTTTTTATGGAGTAAGAAAGATAATAAATGCAATGTCTTAATGGAAATGGTCAGTGCATATTTTTTGTTCTTGTGATAACATTTATGCTTGGGATGTGAAAAAGTGCATGGCTAATTAGCTTGAACCAGATCATTGTTGTAGACAAATGACAAGTTCTTAGATGTCAAACATAAAATACAAGAGAATCACACTAGCTTGGCCACTGATAGAACCCATCATGGGTGGTAGTACAGATGGTTGCAATGCCACCAAACATTGTGCAATTGAATTTACTAAAAAATATGATGATGTTTTTAAATGATGTTTGTATGTTTTCTTTGTTGAATGTTTTTTAAGTTTGTTGATTGGACCTATTTTTTCAAACCATAGCTAGATTGTATGAAAATATTAACAACAATACTTCAAAATGGGTTGTTTCTTACATCCCCATGCACATTTTTTGGAAAAGTTTATATACCTTAATGAATTCTTTAGTTGGAATAATTAGTACAATTACGGGTCCAATAAAACCATACAATCAAAGCCATGGGGTTATTTTTTAGTTGTGGGAACATACAAGGTATAATAGTAGCAACAAATTCACAACAATATAGCAACAACTTCAATCTGACATGGTCATAGCAATAACAACAACCTCAATTTGACATACAACAATAACAACTTGAATTTGAGAAATTAACAACATCAACTTCAATTTCACATAGCTAGGTGTGAATCACTAAAAAATATAATGCAATTGTTCCAATTTCAAAGTCCTTGAAAGATCAAGATCAAGATCAAATTACAAAAATGCTAACATGGGTTCAAATGTTGGTTCAAAAAAAATTCCAATATGAAAATTCCAGCAAAGTTAGACCCTTTCATTGCTTAAAGATGTTCAATCAAATCTACTTGCAAGCTATGGTATGTTTTTACATTCTCAAGTTCCATTGTGCCTTGCATCAAGGGGTCCAAATTCTTTAAGGTGTACCATTGAAGACAAAAAGGACCTAGTCCTTAATGGAGTCCTTTTTTTGTCTTATATTTTGATCCCCATTTATATTAATGAGTCAAAATGTGTCAAATTATTTATAAGTACCATATGTTAGACCACTACAATTTTAAATTCCATCAATCTCATCCATTTCGTGTTTCTAAATGGTCAAATAAGACTATGCAAAGGAGTGCAAAAATGGTGACAATGTGACAATATTTTTGTATTCCTTAAAAAATTTGGACCTTCAAGTTTAAGAACAATAACCCTCATCTTAGGTGACGAGCATTTCTAGATTCAAATAAGTTTTCTAAGCATGTGTCATTCTCATTTTCAACAACCACGTTGTGAAGAATCACACATGTTATCATGATGCCATCAATAGTGGCCATGTTTTAATGCTTAGAAAGGTTCCATATATTACAAATCTTGCTTGCAAGACACCAAATGCTCTTTCTACATCATTGCATGTAGACTTTTGCATCATTGCAAAATGAGACCTCTTTTCATCTCGAAGTTCATGGATTGTTTGCACAAAGCATGATCATCTAGGGTAGATTCCATTTGCCTAAAAATAATATCTAAGATACATAAAACCACTCATAGATAATTTAGGCTCAAAGATTCACCTCTCAACATTTTCGTAACTAGAGGAGATTTATTTAATACATTGATGTCATTGTTTCCCCCCAAGTAGACCAAAAAATGTGTGCCATATCCACAATGATTGATCAACTATGGCTTCAAGAATTATGTTTTTGTGCCCATCCTTATCCTAAAACTAACCTTGCCATGCAACATGACAACTCTTCAACTAATAATGCATGTAATTGATGGATGCAAACATATTCAAAAAATCTCTAGCTTCATTGATTACTAGTTGTTTCATGAGGTTAGCTCATGTTGGTTGCCTCAAGTAGGTAGATTTGAAGCAAGTTCAAATTCTTATAGCAAAGTGCTTTTGAGAGCCTCCATGGTTGTGTTTTCGCCCAACTTATAATATTCACCAATAACATTTCCAACCATTCCATAGGTAACATTCTTAGTGTTATAGTGCACTTTTGAATGTTGACAAGCCTTGCACACCCAAACATCTCACCTATAGTAAAAGTAGACATCATGAGCTACAAGTGTGTCCATAATTCGAAAAAAAAAGAAACCTATTCATCTTGTATCACCTTGTAAATAATCTCTAGTCATACACAACTTGAGTAGTAAAGTCTTGTGCTAAAAATGCACATGGGGGTAGAAAATACATATGTTGAGCTACTAGAAAAGTAATAACTCCTAAAGAGGCTTTTAAAAAGTAGTCAGCATAAATCTTATCATGCCAACTTGTTGATTTTTAGCCAAATTTGGAAATCTTTTAGGTCTAGAGCCACATGGATTGGGTGTTGCAATTGGAATGCTTCCATTTTCTTGAACTAACATGTTGATGAACTAATCTTCATCTTCATACATGTGCTCTACTATTTGAACTACTAGAACATTTCTCCATTTGTTGAACCATGTGTAATTAGAAATGTGGATTTTTAAGGATTGTGAATCAATAGAATCCAAAAATTTAATTTGTGCTTGCACCAACATTATTATTTTTGGTTCACTATGCCATCCATGATTAGACCAATACCACTACACATGGCATAAATGACCAAAAATGCATAAGTGATGGGTCTGATTCAACTAGAAAGGATTAGTCATGGATGCCATGTTTTGATGTTATGGTTAAATTTCCACATCATTGGACATGACAAAGAAAAAAAGGGAAAATTTGCCAAAATATTTGGAAATGACAAATTTGAAGCCTAAAAAAAATGGCCATTATTAACGTTTTTGTTGGGGGTGCATTTTCGCACAATGGTGACAAAAAAATTGGAATGAATATGGAATTTATTTCCTTCTACTGTAAATTTGAAAGAAAAGGACAAAAAATGAAAAAGCTTGCCAATCTTTTGGGACAACATAATAATTTGAAGTAAAAAAAACCTAATCACTGCCACCATTTTTATTTTTGGACAAATTTTTGCACAATGGCAACATAAAAATTTGGAAAATATATGGAATTTTTTTTTGTTGTCCTTTAAATTCAAAAAAAGACCAAAATATGGGAAAACTTGCCAATCTCTCGAGACAACAGATTTGACCAACAAAAAAAGAGAAAGCCTTGGCTAATAGGTTCATCAATTGAACTATCAATGTAATGAAAGGTGAGCGCAATGTCACTTGAACCCTAAGAAATGTTTGTGTGTGAGCTTGTCAAGCTTGTAGCAACACACATGTTTTGTTGTGAAAAACTTGCAATATGTTGTTACACTGCTCTAAGTTGTGTGCATACTCTAATTTGTTGTGCAAATGATGAACAATAACTTTTTTTTGTGAAAGTGACTAACAATAATCTCCTTGAGTGTGCACAAGCTACTACCTATAATGCAAGATACCTCACAGCTTGCTCTCAAAAAAAACTATATATAAAAAAAAAAACTAGTTAGAGACTCCCTGAATCAGAGCTCGCTTTCAAAAAAAAAAAAGACTGAGTGAAAACTCTTGTAAATAAGTTTAAACTTGACACATGACAATGTGAGGATGAGCTGAGATGTGTTTGAATTCCAAGGAAATTACTTCCACTAATGTATCAAAATCATAGGACGAGAAGTGCAAAAATATGCCGTCACTTTCTGGTGATGGAGCTCTAAAGTCACCGGCAATGTCAATTTTACAGGAGCAGTTTGACGGCCTTCGGTGGAGATGCTCTTAGAGGCCATGTTACATACCATGATTTTTCCTCATGAAGGGTGTAAGTTTCAAAAAATGTAATACCTTACCCTAGGGTCAGATTCGTCATTAATAATCCTTGAAATATTGTTACATACCACATGTCATGTGCATGTGGTAATTCATATTAGTGTACACTTTGCATCAATGAGATTACCAGGTAAACGCAAGCATCGTCTAATTGGGATCAGCCCATGGACAAGGACTACGCATCATGATCCACTTGGGATGCTTGAAAGGGATTTGCATTAGGGTCTACTTCGGATACTTTGGAGCAAATTGAAAGATTGGACATCAAGCTATGCAAGATCTAACAATACCTCATAGTTGCTTCTGTGTGATCGAAGTACAGTAGAATTTGATAAAGTTGTTTTTCTGCAGTTTCCTGCCAGAGAGAAGAGGTGTTACTATGGTAGGAGTTCTTTTTGGGTCGTTTGCAATAGTGGGATCACAGATTAGAGAAGGTAACTTAAACATCAACCCAGTCAGAGTTCAAATGTCAAGGGAGCCTAGTAAACCAACCATATATTAAAAGGCTTTGTTTTGGGTCTTGCAGAACTATTTGTGTAACACATGCATGGAGCTTTCACAGAAAACACTGTTGGTAATAGCAAACCCTGACACATTGAAGGAGGCGATCAGTTTGTAGAGGACCATCCAGTGTCCAGCCCGCCTTTAAGCAGGCCTGCAGACCAAGGTCAGTGCACCCATCTCCTTTTTTCCCATCCTTTGTCTTGAAAGGGAGAAAGGGATATAGATTTTTTTTAATGAGTTCTTGGAGTTTTGCCTTTGCATGGAGGTTTAGGTCCTCATTGATCAGTTTTGTGTTTTTGCATCTAGTGTGGTGTAATGTGGGAGTATGGCTGAGGACTATGTGCCTGCAATGCTTAATTTGGAGCTAGATGCTGAATGGGGACCTGATGTTGCAAAACAAGTTGATCTTAAATTGGAGCCTGAAAGTGTTGTGTGTTATGTGCTGCTATCAAACATCTATGCTGCTGCTTGCAATAGGCATCTCTGTGAGAATGTCAGTAAAACGTGGGAGCATGAGGATGCTTGGAGGATGTTCAACATGATGCCACCATGAGATGTGGTCACTTGGAAATATTGGGACATGTGAAATGCAGGCAAGGGCAGAAGGCACTGGAATTATTTTGACAAATGCAACATGAAAGGTGTGTGATCAAACTCTGTTACCTTTGTGGGGTGCTGAATGCATCTGCCAGCATAGTTGCACTTGAAGAGGGTAGGTGTCCTATGAGCAGGTCATTGAAAGAGGATGGGATTGCAGATGCTTTTGTGGGAAGTAGCTTGGTTGACATGTATGCAAAATTTGGGAGCATGGAGGATACTTGGAGGGTGCTCAACAAGATGCCATCTGGAAATGTGGTGACTTGGGCTGCCATGATATTTGGACATGTGAGATGCGGGCAAGAGCAGAAGGCACTGGAATTATTTTGACAAATGCAATGCAAAGACAGGATGTTGTGTGACCAAACTCTGTTAGTTTTGTGGGATGCTGAATGCATGTGCCAGTGTTGTTACACTTGAAGATGAGCAGATCATTGGAAGTGGATGGGATTCAGATGTCTGTGTGAGCAGTAGCTTCATTGACGTGTATATGAAATGTGGGACTGTCAAGGATGCTTGGAGAGTGTTCAACAAGATCTCATCATGTGATGTGGTCTGTTGGAATGCCATACTTGGAGGATTTGCCATCCATGGGCATTACCAGGTGCTGTGTATCTGTGTACACCTACAATTGCACTAGACCCTTCAAAAATGTTTGCAGTACACACTTTTTCCCAGAGCACACCAGATAGAAAGAGAGGTGGCAGTCAGAGATCATGGCAGTGGTAAGTTTTCATGTGTTATTCCTCTGTCTACAGCCTTCTTCTGACACTATGTTTGTTTTATTTGTCAAAAGTCTTCACCTGTTGATTATAGTGATATCTTCTGAAGCAAATCAAAAGATTGGACACAATCTATGCAAGATGCATTACCTTGTTGTGGCTTCTGTATGATCAAACTACATTATCTGATAGGAAGTTTTTCTGCAGTTCCTGGAGGTCAGAGAGACAAACTGTGGTGCTGAGAGTTTCTTTTGGATCCTTCACAATGATGGGACCACAGATCCTAGAAGGTAACTGAACATCAATCCTGTCAGAGTTCAAATCTCAATGGAGCCATTAGGTCTTGTTAGTGTCAATCCTGTTGCTCTCTCTTGGAGCACAGAACATACAAGAGTCATGCAATGTTGTGCACTTACTAAGTTTTTTGGGGATGAATTTCGCATTTGGTGTTGGTAACAGAGCTTTGATTTTCCAGAACAAGAAGCAACAAAGGCCTTATATCCACACTTCCATCACAACATGGATAAGATCAGTTGGCCTGTGTATGTCAAAATGCTAGGCTAGTTGCAGGTAGATGGGGTTCTGAAAATCATAACAATGGAGTGCATGCTGCTGTACCATGTAAAAGAATGGGCACTTGCTTTTCTTTGATGTGCAAGACTTGCTGGAGCAATCTGAGTCAAGCACTTTTCACTTGGAGCTGTTTTTGTCTCTTTTTTGCAACTGGGAGGTTTGACACATGCCTAAATATCTATAATTCAAACGCTCCCATTTTGTTCTGTGGCTTTCTTGTTGGTGTTGCTCACAGAATTGTGAATCAGTGGCCTTATTGTGTAATGCAGACCATGAAGCATATGAGTTTAATTGAGACATTTCTTTCACAAAATTGCAAAGGTGGATTAGGGTTATTATCTGGACTACCTAGGGAGGATGTTGAACCTTAGGAGCATCAGGGTGGGTCTCCAGATGAACAAGCTCTAATGTCAGCAGCTGTAGCTAATGGTTGTAGAGCTATGTAGAGCATACATCATCCAGCATCGTTATCAACATGTCTTGGGTGAGATCCAAAGGTATAAAGCAGGTATTATCTACTGAATCAGACTGGTTAGAGGTTGATGTACCAAACTGATTGGATGTATCCTGGTGCTCAGAAATGATGCAAAGTTTATGGTGGTGAATGAATAGGTACTAAGTGTTGGGTATCCATGAGTTTGACAACATTTGGAAGCAGATATCAATAGAGGTTGATTGCCCTGACAGGACTATCAAGCTGCTTTGTGAAGGATACTGATACTTTACTTCTGGACATGGTTGCTACTATGGCTGAATGTCCCCAGTTTCTGAAGTTGGCACTGAATTATGACTCTTTTGGTGGAGGACAAACACTGTTATTATTGACAATTATGCGAGGGAGGGGCTTTGGACACTGGTTGTAGCATCAACAGAACTCACTCAGAGAGAGGTTTCTCTCCTCACAGGGGACAAGCAGGAGACAGCCATCATCATTGGATTTTCACACTTGCTGCTTGAGTGGTACATGCACCAGATCATCAACAATGAGAACACAAGAGTAGGTTGCCAGGAAGCAATAATGAAGGCTAAGGCAATGCATGAAATAATGTCTACCCAGAAGGAGAGGAGATTCTCCTTTACAAGACGTAACTGTATGGGAGGCAACAGTCTAGTGGAGAGATCTCAAATGGAACCACAATGTCCTCAGCAGAATCAAACCGGGTATTCGACATGCAGTGCTACAAGTGTGGATAAAAGCTTGGTGGGAGGTTGGGTTGCTAAATGAGGAAGGAGAGACCAGCTATTAGCACTTATAATCAATGGCAACAGCCTTGTGCATGCTTTGTCAGAAGACTTGGAACAAGATGTGTGTACTCACCTCTCATCCCATTTTCTCCTTGGGCATGCTTATGCTACAATGTATTGCCATTCCTCAGTTACAGATTCAAATTTCCAGTTCATGTCCATTGAACACATTTCTGAACTAGACCCAGACCAAACTTGGATCTGGTGGGTCTTATACAAGTAAGATCCATTAGATTCGGGAGTCTGCAGTCCAAAGGTTTTGACCCAGACCTAGATCCATGAGGTCTTAACTTTTAGGAATATATTTTTTAGACCCAGATCTGGGATCTAGATCTAGATCTGATCTGGATATTCTGAACTAAAAGATTGGATCTGGAATCTAGATCTGATGGGTCTTTGGTTTAGTTTAGTTTTGAAAACCTGAACCTGACAACTCTTCTACAAATCAAGATTCAGCCAACGCTAATTCACATCAACAATTGGCAGGTTCTTTGGCTTCATAGACCACAAGGTGAGGATGGATGGGGTACATCACAGGGTGATTGCCACTCTAGGTGCCTTACACCTAAGGAGTAGGTTTGGAGGCACCTAAAGGTAGTATTTAGGGACTTAAAATGCCCCCAACTATTGTAAAACAACAGCCAAAGCTTGACTAGACATTTCAAACAACAATAGTCATAAATCCTAAGGGAGATATAATTTGGGTTATGAGTGAAGATGGTAAGAGTTAAGACCAGTGTTGGCAGGTTCACTAGAACAAGCAGGTTCTTTGGCTTCTCTGGTTCCAGGTTCTAAGTGCACATGTTGGACAAGAGCAGTGTTACATAAATGTTTTTATTTTAGTTGTGTGTGGTAGACCTGAATCTAATCCTAAACTAGATCAGACTCCAAATTTTGAAGGAAATGTTCAAAAATTATTTTTTATAAATATAAATAAAATAAAAATTGCAGCAAAGGTTCCAATCAAACAAAAGAAAAAAGGTTCAAAACTGGAATTGAAGGTTCTTTTTTAAATCAATAATCGGACAACACTGGTTATGACCAGGATTGCTTTTCAAAATTATTGTAAATTGAAAACTAGCTTCTATTGAGATAGAGGCTCCACTCATTCCCCAAACCATCCCCAAAATTTGATGGCAAAGGAAGAGTTCCACTTATCATAAAGCACTTGGAGGAAGTCCCTAATATACTTAAAGGGCACCTGATATCTGTGAATATCCCTCCTAGAAAGGATTAGAGATCTTATGCCTACTTGTTTCACCATTATAATGGCCACCAATATAGCTCATTAGAAAGCTCCATGCGTTTGTTAAGGAGGAGCTAGGGTTCATACTAGGGGAGCTATGAGGATGGCTCCCTCATATCAGTATGAAGATTGTATGAAGATTACTATCTTAAATCTAATACCAGAAGTTGCCCTAGTTGATTTGGCAGCCAAGTGCCTAATAATTAAAAAAAATTATCAGTTATGTTCGGCAGTTAAAAAATAAATTTAATTGACAATTTGACGTAAAATTAAATAATGAAGCTGTTGTGCATGACAGCTTCATTCAGATTTTTAGCATTAGAGGCACGTATTTTTCACAATTTTTGATAATTTAAAAACCTAATTAATTAGTGCCTAACCAGGCTAGGTACTACAGTAGTCTGGTCTCTTTATATAACAATATCAATGCTATAATTGATACCAGTTTTAACTCCGTATACCAGACCAACACTCCAACACTCCAACACTCGAAAAGACCTAAAAGAGGAACCTCATTAAGACACCAGAACTGGTTACATGTTTTTAAAACATTTGTGGGCTAGTTGGATTGCTAAGAACAGCCACATTACATGAGTGAAAACTTTTGTTGTTCAGATGCACACAAACTGTAAAGGACCATTTTTTACATTTATGTGTGAAAAATTAAATTGATATTAGGGGATTTTTTTGCCACGCATTTAGAGGTAGTAGGTAGTAGTCACCCTGTATGAATGGTTATGGGGCCTGAAACTGTTTCAGCCCTTAAGTTCATTTTCCCCAAGTCCAGATTTGAACGTTACCAATTTACTTGGTATGACAAGCAAAAAGTTCCCTATTCCTTGACTTGGAAGAACCCGCAAGAAGATCTGAAACCATCAATACCCGCACAATCTTGGTATGAATCAGTGTTGGGCAAGTCTATGGCTTATCATATGCCAACATTTAACTTACTATGGAACAGGCCCCAGGAACATGGTGAGCCTGGTTGGAAGAGATAAGAGCCATTCCTAAGTGATAATGGGTTCTACCACGGCCTATTCTACTGCGTAATGGATGGGTTTTCCACACTGTTGATTCAGATCTCAAGCATGTTCTTCACCATCAATTCGGGTTACAAGTAAAACTGGCCTCCCATTACAAGTGGAACCAGCAGATATGGCTGCCTGTCCCAGCTAATGAAAAAACCTCAACAGTGCCTGAATAAGACACCCAAACTGGTTATGATAAGGATATATAAATCTTGGAGATATTTCTCAACCATATCACTTCTGCCCATTTGTATATATTCTGTCACGTGAATTAGTCTTATCTTTAGCTCAAATAGGGTGTACAATAGACCTTTCTTTCAAGTCCTACCTAGTTTAGCCCCTCCTTCACCTCTTGTTCCTCTTGTCATACCCATTTTGTTGTTATATTTAAAGTCACTGAGAGTCATAATCAAAACATCAAAATTAAGTATGGGAATTCCCAAAGGGGGTATTGATGAGTACAATTCTTTTTCAACTAGAAGCTACCCAAGTTAAGCTTACAATATTTGCGATTTTTAGTTGTGTGGATGTAGGACATTGGCTTGACGTCTTTAGGATTTGAATTTTAAGATTATAGTTTTAGGGTTAAGGTTCTAGGGTTTAACTCTTGAGCTTTCAGGATTTTAAGATTATGGTTGTGGGTTAAGTTTTTAGGGTTTAACTTTTGGGTTTCAAGGGTGTGATTTAGGGTTTGAATTTTAGAGTTTTAGGGTTAGGTTTTTAAGGTTTTATTTTGGATTTTAAGATTTTTATTTTAGGGTAAAATTTTTAGGGTTTAGCTTTCGGGTTTTAGCTTTTGAATTTTTAGGATTTTAAAATGTGCACTTAAGGTTAGTTTTTTAGGGTTTGTTTTGTGGGGTTTTAGGGTTTGGGTTTTAGGGAGGTGAAAGTTATTGATGGATGCAAACCATGATGTAGTTTGAACTTACAAAAAAAAATGCACGTGGAGTTTAAGAATAAAGTGGACTGGTGGATAGATGGACTGAAAAAGAAATGAAACACTTCATGAAAAGGTTTGACTACATAAAATCAAAATTTTCACATCTTTTGTGAGCTAATGTTTTCCTCACCAAATATTTCATCACATTAAATAGACTCAAATATGAGGTCATTGGGTACTACAACCCAAACTTTGGTGCATAAGGGTGGGTTAGAAATTACAAACTACAAGTCTAAAATTTACCTAAACTTTGCTTTAAACTTTTCCAATTTTGCTTTTAAAATTTTATTTATTTTCAAATTACCAATTTTCACCTTATTTTTCATTTTCATGGTTGATGTTCATTTTCCCTATTAGGTGTGACATTTTGTTTATCATGGACATGAGATGCAAAGGGAGACCCACTTGCCATGGTTCTAATGTTCATTGTTGTTATATCCCCCTTGGTTAGTTTTGTAATAAAGGTTAATTGTTTGGCAAAAGCAAGTATATGTATAAGGTCCAAGGAAACCACACCGATCATAGGTCAGATTAAGTCATTAAGGTGAAGGTTAACACTAGGAGATGAGATTAAGGTCATGGGTGTGCAATCAATGAAACTTCATTGTATTTCTAATACATTTTGAGTTGCATGTTCATTCATGGTTTTTAGACGTTCCAACACCTCATCACTTGTAATGTTGCTTGTTTTGAACCTTCCTCCTTTAAATTACATGTTTGCAACTCCTTGAAGGTTTCCCACAAATGGTCTTTTGGGGTCTCCTCAACAAATGGGGCTTCAAGGTAATCCTTTAGGTAATGTAAGCAAAATGGCCTTGCACAAATTACTGGTAGCAAGGATTAGTTGACTCACATGCTTTTTGTCAATGCTATAGGCAACAAAATAAACTTTATAAGATGCCACTAATGTGTTGAGCAATAAGGATTCCACAATTTGCCAAGGCGCTTTATCCCAAGAGGGTTGTTTTGCTTTATTCATGGCAACCAACTTGAATTGTTGAGTCTATGCTATGAAATCATTAGGATTTAAAATGTTTTTCATCCTTTTGAAAAGAACCCACAAACACACAACATTCAACCAACTTTTGAATTTTTAGGGGTTCTAAATAATTTAGAATTCCAAAGCCTCTAGAATTTCAAACCTTTCAAATCTTAAAAGCTTTAAAATTCTAGGCTTCAAATGGTTAGGGATAATCTCTTTTTACACTTTTAGAGATCCAAATTCATCAAATGAAATATCAAAAGCATCATATTACATTTCAAATGGTTAAGGTAGACCTCTAATTACACTTTTAAACCTTCAAACAGATTAAAGTATAATTCAAAACATTTCAAAGCCTTTGGATATTTTTGAGTTTTAAAAGGTTTTTAAGGGGTTTTTAACTAGAACAAAAACAAGAAGAAAAGAACCATCACCATCAAGGTGGCAAAAGGGGGGGGGCAAGGGGGAGGGGGGGTGTGAAAGCATGGTAAAGTGTACAGCTAAAAGTACTTGCTAGTCTATTTGTTAAGTGAACAAAAAGTAGGACCAAAATCCATCACAAAATTGTTATACATTCAATCTTTTTTGTTGAATGATAAATTACAAAATATTTTTTCATTATTATGCAATTATTTTTAATTTTTCATTATAAAATTAGGTTTCAAGTAGATTTTTCTAAATGCAGATAGCTTTTAAAACCCACTTTATGTAGTGTAACATTTGATTCAAATGTGTGTCAAGTATATACTACCAAAGAGAAAATAGATTTGTTTTTTGGTGAGGCCTTTGAATATATAATGATCTTTATGCTATAATTTCATACATGTATATTTCATTAAATTTTCTAATGAAAAAGTAAGTTTGAACACCATATTGACTAGTCAATTTCAGACCTACTTATTCCCTACTTTTATTATTCCAAAGTTTTTGAAATTTTGTAATTGATTTACAATAAACCCAATTAAAAACTTAATAGTTTCAAAATGAAATTTAAGTAAAATTTGAATATACTTTCTTGTGTTTTCATCAAAAACTACCTCTTTTTAACTTGATATTTTTTAGTCAACTTTGTTGATATACTTTACCATGCTTTCACTTGGGGAGGGTTTAAAACTAAAACAAAACTAACAAAAAATGATCTTTGTGCCACAAGGGGGAAGGAATGGAGGCAGGGAGGGTCCATTAGAAGGGCATTATGAACCAATGTCAAAAAAAAAAGTTAGTAAATTTACTTGGTGATGTGTATTCATGTTCAAGCCTAACATCCCCCCGCCCCCTCCCACTCCCCTTTTTCAACACACATAACTTTCACTTAGAGTGGATTATGTACTCCTTGATCAATTGCATTGGGAATGCAATTAATCTTGGTTGTGCTTCCAAACATTTAATCTCAAACCATGGCCAATCAGAAGGGGATGCACCATTTGCTTGAATTTTTTTTTTCTCAACCTCATATTTATCTTTCATTTTGCTCCACTTGTCACATACTTGCTTCCAACTTTGATGCACTTCTGGAAAATGTGCATTTAGTTGCTTTATAAAATCTTTCCAATTTGCTTTTCGAAAAGGCTTTCAATTGTACTCCCAAAATTTATATTTGCAAATATCTAGAAGAAATTGAAATTATGCATTTGTCCACAACTTCCTTGCATTTTCTTGAAGTCTTCAATATCCTAAAACAATATTAACTAGTATGGAAGAAAAAACACCTCCTTGATTGTCCATCAACGAATTGATCAACAAATTTGGTGAGAAAGTCAAGGGAGTCCATGGATGTTGACCTTTACAATGCAAATTGTTTGCATCTATAATATTGTGTGTCTATAGTGTGCTATGTGTCTATATTGCCAAGAACCTTAGCATGTGCAAAATGACAGAGAACAAATCTAGAGGACACAAAAGCTTGAAAACCAAAAACTTGAAGCATTTCTTTCTTGTATTGTAATGGTGATTTTTTACAGCTGGGAAAGGTATTTTTCTTGTCCGTTCACAATTGTAACTTGTTCATTTACTTTAGTGAAAGGAAAGAACAAAGCAAAGCATACATGTGATTCGCTTCCATGTGATTGTTGCGTTGACAATGTTAATCAAGCTAACGAGAGGCCGATTCACTAGTCAAAGTGCACTATTTGCCCTCATGTGCCCAAGTCAATAGTTGCAGCAACAAATTACAACACGAAAGTCTATCATTGATCTTGCATGTCATGAAACAATTTGGTGGAAAAAAATCAAGCTTTGCTCTTTCCAAGGTATGTCGAGATCCTTGGCAATGTAAGATGCTGATCCTAGTGGACTGTCACAAATTCGAAATTAAAATATAAATTTATAACAAATGATGATATGTAAGCAAGAAAACATGCCTTTGTGAAATACCAACCCACAACATCAAAATGCTCTCCATGATACACAAATAGAAACTTGAAAAAAAACCCTAGAAAACCAACATTTGTCTATAGGAAGCAACTATAAGCCAAAAAATGTCATTTGGTCATACATTTAAGGTTGCCATCGTGATGGTAGAAATTTTAATGTACCTTGACAAATTGTGATAACCACCCCAAATGGTACCCCACTCACATTAGACCTAGTGTGCTTAATCATGTGCCTTTTGTTAGTGTTATGGGAACATGTTCCACACTTAGGGTTATGGATGTTCTTGTTGGCATTGTTTTAGTTCCAATGTGAATGATTGGAATAGATGCACCTGGTGCCTAACCTCCAATTTTTGATAATCAAGTCCCTCATTAACTTTTTGTGCCTTTTGGGTAAATAAGTTGAAATGTGCAATTGTAGTTAATGAATTTATTTCAAGTGGATAGAAAAAGTAACACGACATTTTGCCCCTAATGATTTGCATCATAGGTAATGGTAATGGAAGTTCCAACAAATCCTCCACTTGAAAGAAATCCAAAGTGGATCTGATTCAAAATATGTGGGCATATTCATAGAATTTGGTGTTGTTGCCTTCATCCATTGTATAAATGTCGTTTAATTACACCTTTAGCATTGTGACTATTATTATATTAACTTGACTAAGCTATTAGTTATCTAAAATGACATAAGGGAATACCTTTTGTCCACATGCCCCCCAAATGTAGGTATGTCCAATATGACTTATAGGTTGATTTCTTTTCTCAATCATCTCAAACATTACCATTTACATGTGGCATGTGTGGTAGTTATGTGGTGTAAGGGCATACAATTTTGCAACTAATATAAATCCCTCCGAATACCATGTGACTTGTGATGTGGACAACATTTATTAGATTTAGGTCATTAATAATATTACTTTGGGAATTTGATGGACCTAGGCATGTAAGTGTGTGGGCCTACCTTAGGCATGTAAATGTGTAATCCTTTAGGCATGTAACTATTTAGGCCCCCTAGGCACCATTACAAGAAATCATAGCTTTTCAAGTCATCCAATTTGATTACCTTGTTCATTTTAATTAAGGATTTGTTCAATTTGACTAAATGCCCTAGTGTTGGAGTAGCATGTTTCTCTTGAATCATTCAATTTGCATTTTTCAATTTTATGATGTTGCTCAAATGGTGATCATCCATAAATATATTTCACCAAATTTAACAAAACTCAAAATTAGAATATCTTAAATGCCTTTTCATATTGTGGGCAATTGTGCCAATATATATATATATATATATTTATTTTTTTTTGATTTTTCGATTTTTTTTTCCAAACAAGGAATTATATCAAAATATTCTTATCCCAAATTTGTTTTTGCAAAGTGTCAAAATTTTACACAAAACAAATCGTTGGGTCAAGGTGGTAATCAAATGGGGCATTCAATTGTTTAAAGCATATTTATAACTAGATAGATTTTTATATTTATTTTTAGGGTTATTTTGACTTATCAAAATTGTTGTCAAAATGAACAACAATTTGATTGAATTGGTAGGTGGGTTGCATACCCACCTACCCACCTACATGTCTACCTATAACGTACCTAAGTAGATATAGGCATCTATACCCCACCTATTACATAAATCACTAATTACAATTTTATTAATTATTATAAATCACTTATACTATAAATTTATAGAGTTATATGACTATACCATACCTCTTAAATACTACCAAATGGCCATGCCTAAGGTTTGTTTTTCAATTTTGTGATGTAACTGACATTATAATCATCAATAATATGATTAATTAGCTTGATTTGGCAATAAGAAAATATGAAAGTAAAAAAATTATAACATCTTTTTATACTTTTGGCTACATGCTGGAATTTTAAATAGAATTTGGAAAAAATTCAAAGAAAATAATTAAAAAATAATAATTTGGGAACCAAAAAACTCAAACAACACTAAAATTTTGCCAATTTGAAGTTTTTTGGCCATTTGGTGAGATTTTCCCCCAAAAAGAAACCATGGTCATCATTAATTGGAGCACCATGGAAAATATCAACATTTGGGAGTCCACAAATTGTCTTTATTCTCACCATTTGTGTCTTGCTAGATCAAGATCTAGCAACACAACCTTGTTTATTTCATACTAATACCCCTCAACAATGCACATATAATGAACATTAATGATTACAAAAAAACTTGAACCTCTTTAGATTTCAGCCCAATTCTAACACACAAAAAATCACAACTATTAACCAAAGGGGCAAATATGAACATAGTTGAAGAAACTACCCCATTCTTAAAGAGTAAAGAAAAAAAGAATTAAAAGGTGAATATTTGAAGATGGCCCATTTATAGCTACCATTTGCATGTGTTGAATGTGATGAAAGTCAATGCATCCTCTTCTCATTATTTGTGATCACTTGCATGGAAGTTGGAAATACTTAGTATAAGTGTAAAAAATATGTTAAAACCAACAAGGAAAATTGGGGGATGGAGTTTATTCAAAAAGGATTATACATAAACAAAAGGGAAGATAAAAATTTGAGCACAAAGGGAGAGAATGAAATAAGGAAAATGAACTCAAATTTGTCAAAGGTTTATGTATTTTTAATATGGGTTTGCCACCTATTCAAAGTCACTAGCCCAATTCAAATGTTGACTAATTTGCAACTATGTAAGTTAAAAAAATCACAATTGGATTTCAACTTTAATGATTGTAATTCAAAATTAGAATTTTAACAGCAATAAATTCCTCCTAGAATAGTTCATTCATTTGTTTGAAAACCACATCTTCAAAGATGGATGAAAGTTACCAAAGTAATTGAACATTTGACTTACTTATAAGTAGGTGTTATTGACCCACCCAGGTATTTAACTAGCTTACCTAGCCTACCAACCTAACTACCTAGTTTATATAGCGTACCTACATAAGCATAATAGGTAGTTAGGTAGGCTACTTAAAACCAATGTTCAAAATTCACATTCCTAATAGGTGTATTCACAATTGACCTACCATACCAAGAATTGAGACATAGTTGTGTTTTGTATTTTGTGTCCTATGCAAAATCAAAGTTATATGTTAAACAATGAAAGGTGGATTGTCGCAACCCTAGCTTTGGGCTCGCGACCAAGGCAAGGGTTGCAAGGTTGCGGGAGTCAAGAGGAAAGAAGCCCGGGAGTCAAAAGGAAGGAAGCCCGGGAGCAAAGGCAAAGGCATTGGAAGGGTGCGGGCCAAGAGGAAGCCCGGGAGTCATCACATACTCCCGGGAGTCTAAGGAAGTGCGAGGGAGTGTGAGGGAGTGAACACTCACACTCCCAAGGCAACTCCCAAGTCCCGGTGGACTCCCGAAACTTCAGAGTGCGAGTTGAAGGGTGAAATCTGAATGGATTGTTGCGCTTTTGGTACCATTGGAAAACTCTTGAAACGTAGATGTCTAAAATGGGCTCGCATTGCTCATTTGGACATCTCAAAGCCAAGTTATGGGCAAAAGAAGGGCCGGGAGTCAAACTGGCAATTTGACTCCCGACCACTAAAAGTCGGGAATCGAGGTCTTCCCGAGATCCGATTTGAGAGTGCGACACGGCGTTGGAAAGCTCTCGACGAGGGCTACAACTTTGCTTCAGACTGCGTCGCGATCGGACTCTGCAGTCGGGAGATATCGGCGTCCAAAGTCCCGGGACTCCAACCCGGGACAATTTCGGGACTCCCACGCGGGAGTCCCAGGAAAAATGGCCATTTGGATGCCACCTCCGTGGAGAGTTGCAGAGTATACTGTAAGGGGGAAGGTGGTGGCTTCCCCCAAGTCTGGGCCGTGGTGAGTCTTGTGTGTCCGTGTTGCCCGTGGCTCGTCCTAGCACCAAAGGTGCTCTAACTATGCACTAACCACTTTGTGTGGGTTGTGTGCAGGCCCGTGTGAGTGAATGAACTTGTCAATTCTTCCTAGTCCCATCCCAGAGCTCCAACATGCCCCTCTACCCCTCCAAGTGTTGTGAGCTAGGGAGCGGCTCCAAGTTCCAACTCCTTCCGCATTGTCGCATACTTGGACCCTCAAGTGGGTCTATAAGGAACTTGGGAGCGCGTCATGGATATACAGTATAAATATAATAAAAGGAGCCATAAGATGTTTAGATAATGCTTAAAACTATAATCCTCAATTTTTGAAAAATCATAAGGGGATCACAAAAACATGGATTGTTAAAAAAAATTGTAATAACCTGTATTAATTGCAAAGTTTCAACATGATGAAAATTTTGATAAAAAATTATGAGATTTCAAGAGTCCTTTTGCATGTTTTAAAACATTAAAGAATATACTCATGGACAATCCATTTTTTTTCCTTAAGTGTCCTTTTAAAAATAAAATGTGCACCATTTCTTCTCAAAATTGAGATGAATCTTAATATTGATTATTAAAAGAACAACAACGTGAATTGAAATTGATGAAATTCATATTTACAACACATTTTGGTGCTTTTAGTTCAAATGTGGTTTTCGGTCCTAAAAATATGAATGTTGATGATGTGTAGATAGAATGAAAGTTATTCATTTTTTGGTGATAAAAATCATGAATGTATATAGATATGATATAAGATCAAGGTAACACAAAATTGCCATATGTCAAATGCAATCCTTGTAAATGACTTTAACTTTGATGTCCTTGGATATTTTTACTATGTTTAAACCTTATAAATGTTTAATCTTTCAACGAATAAATGAAAAAATGATTGGTAAAAAAAAATTGAACAAATTTTGAATATCTTGTTGGAGTATAAACCAATAAGAAATGCATGACTCCAATACACTTCCAAAATGAAAATCTTTCATTTGGAGTGCCATAGTCATATTAAAAACATCAAATATTTTTTTTAGTCCACATTTTCCCTAATTCTTTCAAAAAATTTGGAACATAATTTAATTATTTAAAAAACCACATGATTGTATTTCTTAATGCAGTTTTTGAAATTTTTATGAAAAACATTGTAATCCTAACATCCATTCCACAAAATTTGGTGTTTTATTATACTTAAAACTTTATGCCATCATGTAATTTATTTATTTTTTGTATTTGTGGTTAGAATATGAAACAATTTGAATAAATATTGATATTTCTGTTGACGATTTTCTATAAAACTACATTATCAAACACCATTCTTAAACCATGTTTCCAAACAACTAAAGAAAATTTTTAATCATCAAAATTATGATTACTTTTTACCCTATTGATTATAATGGACACTCTTTAATATCAAATGAAACAATAAAAATGATATAACTTATATATTATATTACTATCATAACAATCAATCAAAGTTGAGGTTTAATGCAATTTTGAGGTCAAACAATCCTTTTGTGAACCCCAATTGTGAATATATCCTAGTTAGGTAGCCTTCATGGGTCAAATCACAATCAAACATGCCAACAATGACAAAGGACCCAAGGACTACTAGTCATTTTATGGTCATATTTTCTTTTTCATAGAAAGAAAAAATTAAATCAAGTTTTTTGCAACATGATACTATAAATACTTATGATTGCCCTAATACATCACATATTTTGTGTTAACCTTTGTTGAGTACCTATGAATTTTTTAAAAGTTCATTTCACTATACATTTATGAAATTCAATATTTGCCTAATTTGGTATAAAGGTTGACCTATCATTTGTGTTTTTTTGGATTATTTCAATATATGAAGATGTCAGCCACACAAAAGAGCACAATTGTTTTTATTAATCCATGAACAATGAATTAAGCTACATGAATTATCATGAAATATTTTATTCTTGAATTGATTTTTAAAATCTTGATATTTACATGTTAGGGGGTTCTTAGATGTCATTTGACACAAATTATATTTTTAAATCAATCTAAAAGTAAGTTGTTATGCCCATGTATGTTTTCATATTTGTTTTTAATGTGTTGATTGATGTGGATTGTATGAATCAATTTCTAACCATTTTGGCATTTAGAGTAATAAAAGGACTTTAATATTTTATTCTTAATTAATGATATGATGCAAGCTAGGTTTTATTTTGAATTATCTTGTTTTAAAGATTAAATATGTTCTATATTGTTTTGTGTTCATTCAAATGTCTACATTATGATAATGATGTAGGTGTATGATAATGAAAATACTTGAACTTTTGGAGAATAGATTTTAGAGTATAAAACATTCATTTGAAAAACATGTCATGTATAACAAAATAACCCATGCATAAAATGTGTCCTTGACAACTTTTTGGTGGAAAAATTATGGTTATTTTGCACTAACAAATGGGTGGGTGTTTCAATGGATCTCAAAATGGAGCAATTGCAATGGCCAGGTACTTACACGAGCAATTTGCAATTTTGCAGACATGCACCTTGCTAAACCATGGGGTATGAATTTCATAGATTTTCAATGTTCAACTCTTTAGGTTATCTATAGCCTTGTACCAGTGATTGGTTGCAGCAAAATGACGACTAATTTGTTGAATTGCTAAACAGATCGTCGCGTCTCACATGACCTTTCTTGCTAGGTTATGTGGTTGATGCTTTAAAAGTACCTATTGATGGAAAAGGTGCTTGAAGTGCTGCAGAAAGAAGACATGTAAAAGTTAAAGCCCTTGAAATTATTGCACTTCAATTTTTGCACGAACCCATGCAAACAGGATTGAAAGCAGTAAATAGCTTGGTTCCTATAAGTTGTGTGTTATACATAAACTATTGCACTGCTAACTATGTGCAATGCACAATAGCTTGGTTCCTATAAGTTGTGTGTTATACATAAACTATTGCACTGCTAACTATGTGCAATGCACATCAGCAAAAGCATAATGGCACATCATTCCCATGTGCTCACCCACTATCTAGCCCTAATGCAGTTGGTGAAATAACGGCAAAAGGATTTCTATGTTCACCTCATTATTTCTCAACCCACTTTGAAAGAACCCACACCTGGCAGTTGCCGGTGTAGAAAGCTAATGCCACCAGGACCAAGTCAGAATATTTTTGCATTTTGTGCAACCAGTTTTTGAGAGGACATCACGGACATTTGTTGGTCAAGTGGGGAATCTCTAGATCTGGGGGACAAGCTGGGCAGGGCACTAGAGCTTTTCCTTAGAGGCGAATTTTTGTCACTTGGCCAACCAGAAAGAAAAAAGTTTGTGAAGGGCTTTATGGATTCTTTATCCAAATTCGCAAGATTTGGAGGCAAAAGTTGTGAAGTTGCCATATTTGGAACATTAGGGTCTATCTCGTCACCACAACATGGGGGGAATCCCGAAATTTACCACCTTCAACTCTAACCTGTGCGAAATTTGGCTAATCCCACTTGTGGATGATGGCCACCCACCTACCTCACGAAAGTGGAAAAAAAAAACAAAAAAAACCATGAGAATAGTGAGAAATCCGCTAGAATACTGGGCTCTTGTCTCAACATTTGACATCAAAATCCCCCCAACTATTTTGAGTGGGATAGGACATAGAATGGGTAAGTGGGAGATTGGGAGATCATGGAAACGTACCCCTAAAGTCTGACATAATTTGTGCTCCTCGTCCACTTGCAACTGGTAATAATTTCTCAGTCCTGACTGAAAAAAGGTCTTAATTGCACTCAATTCCCAGAGAATCTCAGAGCATGTGGGTTGTACCACGACAGATTTCACTGTGGACACAATTGCTATTTGCTAACGCCTAGAGAGACATGATCTCTCTGAGTGTCAGAACCGATCACTCCAGCTCACTCCATCATCAGCCCACTCTAATCCGCACAGCTATCTCTGCACAACATGTGAGGGGTTCCAAGGAGCGGTTTAAGTCATTGCCATGATCCATCCGGACACAAAGACATGACGCCGAATGTAACCGACCTGACATGCTCCTCGCGCCAAGTGAACAATAATTCACCACCGTGATCAACACTAACTTGGGTGACCAGAGGTTCAAAATTCAAGCACGGTTCTGTGTGTTGATAGATGACTAGGTGTGGGTTCGAACAGCTTTGTTGCCAAAAAAATAAAATCGGCTATTTTGTCACCGAATTTGACCATATCTGTACTGACATAGTGATTCCTGTCTCATGAATCCATAGCATATCGCAGTACCTTGGCAGCTTAGACATATCTGTCAAAATAATTAATTACTTTTGAAATTTTCAGTTCGACAAATAGAATAATCTTGAAGATTCATTGTTTTTCTTGACAAAAATAAAAAGGAATATAATTAGTGTCGAAGCTGCCAAGAGTAGTAGGATATTAGAGACATCCGTAAAGTCAGGAGAAGACAGCACTAATACCCTGAGTTTGGTCATACACAAGGTGAGATTCGAAAAACACCTGCAAAAAAGTACACTAACGTTCAAGAGGGCGGGGGGGGGGTGCGAAACTTAGAAGACCATCGATTTTGATGGTTCCTGAGTTTCATCGTCTTTCTTTTTTCTAGAGCGGCTCCACTGCTGCTACATCGATTTTCACTGCTCCTACCTGTACAGCTACTATCATTCCTCTCGAACCTTGTGCAAAAATGCTGAGATTCAGCATTTCGTACTCAGTTTCAGCATTTCATACTGAGATTTATTAAAATTTTCCTACTTTACCACTAAAAGGGAGGTTAGGGAGTGAAAGGAGGCCCAAAGACATTGAATTTGAAACATTATAACATACATCATGTGTGTCTTGGCTTTGTTCATAATTTTTTGTTTGTATGTTTTGGATTGTTTGCAATTAGTAGACAATTTATTTTTTCTTTATGTTGTTCTATTCTTGGATTACAGCTGCATGGCACTAATAATCATCATGACTTCAATTTGAAAGACTTGTTGAAACTGGTGAATTGTCACTAGATGCTTGGAGGATTTTTTGCCATCTATATTGTACAGAGTTTCTTAAGAGGCAACATTTAATATTGTCATTTTGCGTTTGAAATTTTTTACACATTGTGATGTTGTTTAAATCCAATCTTGTTCATTGTTGCTACAAAATTGCTTACATTGCACAATTTGCGGATATCTCTATTATGTAATAACTAGTGTTGGCCGTTTCTTGATTTTTAAAGGACCTGTTGCTGTGTTGTCTTTTGAATTTTCTAGTGTAGCAACGGTGGCAAACCTCCCCAGGCAGATTTGAACTTAACTGGCAACAGGAACCACTAAAAGTGTAGCCAGTATACACAGACCTGCGGTGACACTCCCCCCCCCCCACCCCCCTTCCCCAAAATAAAATTTGGCGAAATTTGGCTACTTTTTTTTAAAAAAAAGGAGATTTTTCGCCAAAAATCAATTGCACATCATTTTTTTTTCAAAGAAAACTTGTGTTCCAGCAGCAATGAATACTGCAGCTAAGGCGCCTCATGAAATCGAGAACTCAAGATGAAACTGCTTTCCTCAGTTTCGCCCCCTGTTTTAAAGACAATGTACCTTCTGTTGCCAGTTTTGGGTATTTCGTCCTCAGTTTCAACAAAACTGAGCATTTTGATCCCCAGTTTGACTGACTTTGTGGATAACTCTATTGCCTCATAGAAATGCATTTTGAATAAGAATTGAACTATCCACCATGGGTTTCACTTTGTGTAATGCACTACGTTTTATTTTTCCCCGTGATATTTGACAGGTATCAAATTTTCATGTAGAACCACATGATATAATATTTTCAGATTTGGGAAAAATTTGGCTGGGATGATGCCATCAAACAGGAGGGCATTCCCTGTAGCATTAGTTCTTTCATTGGTTGATGCTCAAGGAGTTCCTTTCTTTGGGAACACCCCCATCCTCTAGTGTTCTCCAACACATAATAACAATTGGTGTGACCCAACATTCACTAATGTACTAGTTGGAGAAAACTCGTTTAGGGTTTTCATCTAGATAAAACCCAACTCAGTCCCCATTGGATTTTGAGCGGGTTTTGATTTCCTTGCTGTAGAAGCCTAAGTTTTTTTTTGGTAATGTGCGTTTGAAAAGTTAAAAGGTTCAAATGTGTTAATTTTTGCAGAATATGTTTGGAAACTTGAAAGGCAAGCAACTATTTGATGTAAAAACACTCATGTTTTGATTTATTTTTTATTTTTCATTGTTCAAGTAACCCTATCCCATTTTGAAGATTTGTTGCAAAAAAATGTAATAGTAGTTGTTTTTTAATGAGTAGGTAGGAATGTGTGTTAATGTTGACGAATAATCATTGAGTGGATAACAAAATCATTAGGGATAGATGAAATGAAATCAAGGCTCAAGCTTGAAAATAAGTTCAATCAAGTCAAACATTCATCATAACAAAATGGTAAAGTTTTCTATTCTTGCCTTTACTTTTTCAAAGAGACCTTTCATGCTATGAAGATGGGTGTAGTTTTGCTCATTTCATTACCATGTTATGGAGATGGTATGATGTTTGGTGTTGTCCATTTTTTTATTGATTGAATGCACTTCTTTTCACATCTTTCGATCAATCATGAATTTTTACATGGTTTATCGTTTTCCTCCTCACACATGATATGTTCTTGTATTTTGACTTTTCTCAAAATGATTGTATGAATTTATGCACATGAAGTAAATTGTAACACTTGTTTTTTCTTGCATATTTTTTGTAGACCTTTCAATCATGTGCATAAATTTTACCACTTTGGCTTATGGTGTGTTCACTTAGTTTTTCACTTGATTTGACTTCTCATTATTTGACTTGAGGTTTTATTAAAATGGTTTTTTACATTTCCTTATACATTCATGAAGAAGTTAAGAGGGGAGTTAGAAAGAAGGTCCTATATGCAAGGTGGAATGGGGTAGGTGCACAAATGGGTGGACTAATTTCACTCCCTATTTACTCAAAATCCTAATTAGATTTTCAAAATTACAACTAATTTACATTGATTTCCTTCATAATTTTCCCATGTCATTAATGTCTCAACTAAAATTTCTTTTTCTTTAAACATGTGAGCAAAAATACCATAAAACACCTTTTCCTCCAATATGATAGGGACTTATAAAAAAATGCTCATAATTAGCCCATTCAAAAGTTCATAAATATAATTTTAGAATTCAATTATTATTATTTTTTGACCTTTAGCTTCCTTATTATTATATTTTATTAATTTCAAGTCCCTAACTCACACCCCATCATCAATGGACTGTATCATGCTCCACAAAAAAATGACAGTTAGAGTTATAATCCATGAGTTTTGAGTTCAAAAGTCCATGGCTTTTATGATTTTTTAAAATTTATAAAACGATTTTGTGCATCAAGTAGATAATCAAGTTAAGATCTGAAAACCAAGTTCATTCTAATAAGTTTCAAGTTCTATAAAACAACATGGGCATTATAATGGCAACCATAAGGCACAATTGGCTTATGCGACACCCAAATTGGTCCATTCATTTGTGCATGCACCCAATGTTACTAATGTGCATAAATTCAATATGGTCTTTCAAGGATCCACCATAACCATCACAATGTAAACGTAAACGGTTGAAGAATGAAATGTATGTTATGATTGCATTTCTGTAAAACAACAAAACAAGTCATATTGGAAATCAATGTAGTCATCAATTTCCATGAATCCAAAATGATTCATGAATAATATGCTTTCATACCCATTGGTAATTCACTTTTTTTCCTTGTTTTGGAGTGCCCATGCTTATTATGGGTTGTTATTTTAATGAAAAATTTGTGGGATCAATAAGGATAGGTTTGTGGTGATTATAATTTGTTTTTAGTTGGAGCATTGCCACATTTATACCCATCAACATGTGGAGAACATGGTAAAGGAAGCAATAGCCTATTAAGGTAAGTTTGCAATATAATGAACCATTGCAAATGTAATCGCTCTTGAATAACACACTTGTCAATTTTTAACCACTTAAGATTGAATTTTTTTCATGTAATCTATATAATGTGATGTAATATACATTCAAAAATGAGATATACAAATATGAGTCAATTATATCAACATTTGAAGGTGAAAAAGGACTAAATGAACATTTGTAACTAGTCCTAGGGTCATGACTAAATCACATAAGAATTATCAAAATTAATCTAGATTTGTTTGGATAATTTTCAATTGAATAATATTTTACATGGTTTTGGATCATCATTGGAATTGATATATAAATAAATTATGAAATTTAGAATCTATAATTTGTTTTAAAACTCTCTTGGAATAATATAAAAATAAGTTATCAATTTTTTTTTTATAAATTTATTATAAGAATATATTGTACAAATAAAATATGCGATTAAACCATAAATTTTGTGCAATGGTTGCATGCCATCTCAATTTCCAATTTCAAGTCTTCACCTTTTTGAAAAGGACAAAGGAGTTGGGTTTGGCTCATTTTATTGTGAATGTACTCATCACCAAGTGCATGGGATAGGTGATGTGGATTCTAGTTTTAGAAAGTGGTTTTCCTTTGATAGGGATTAGGGTGTGGGGAGCATTATATGTAGTGGACATTTTTGACATAGTTTGATAGACATGGCAATTTCCATCCACCTATTGTGTACATAGAGGTTAGGGCTTGCATTTGAGAACATCATCCTTTACGACATTTAGATATATGTAAAATAATTTTGATTCTTGACAAACCTTTTTGTCAAGGACTCAAAACCATGTTTTATTGTTCAAATATAACTTCACATCGACATTGCTGAAACTTAAAGTTCTTAGGCAATTTATTTACATAATGTCTAGTAAAGTTCCCATGATGTAGGGGAAGAATTTATGATACCCACATATAGTTATTCAATATACATTAGGCTTTTGGAATCACGTGCAATATTCACATATGGGTCATGAAATATGCATTAACATTTTAACAAAATTTGTATTACTTGCATATAAGGCACAAAATATGTGCTAGATTATTGGGTTATTACCATTCCTTTTGAAACCTAATTTAAAGGGATATGGATATTACATTTTGGGACTATGTCTTCAACTAAAAACCATGAACCAAAATTGGGTCATTTTCAACGGAATTCATGTGCATAGTGTAGGTATTACAAAATAAAGCCATTAATTTATCATGCATGTGAATCATGAAAATAGGAGCTAGTTTTGAGAATCCCAAACCATTTTAAACATGGTGATTGAAAGTTGATGTGGGTATTGTGTTTTAAAATTGGGTCGTCATCCAATTACCTTCAACTAGGATTAAATGGTTTTCATAATTCTTTGTGTGGAGGTATTACATCATACAATATCATTTTTAAAATGCAATACTTGCATCCTAGGTTAGACTCATAATTTTTCTTTTTTGAATTTTAAGACACTTCAAATGAAAAACATTAATGAATGAAAAATTTAGCACTAAAATTTAAAGCTAATTAATCCTAATAATAATAATTAATTAAATAATTGAAATGGTAAATGCCATAAACATTAACAACCCCAAAAATCTAAATGCGAAATAATTCCTTTTACAAAAGGTGGGTAGGTAAATAGAGGTGTTAATATAAAGGTTCTGTCAAAAGATAAAATTTTAACTAAGAAGACAAAGGTTTTGATGAGAGGTAGAGGTTTAGTTAGGAACTAAACTGTTTTTGCTTAAAGGTAAAGATTAACCAAAACAAGATAGAGATTTTGTCAAGAAGAAATAATTTTTTTGTCGAAAAATAAAAATTTAGCCAAGAAATACAAAGGTTTTTTTTTAAAGATAAAAGTTTAAATAGGAAGATATAAAAGTTTTGTTGATAGGTAAAGGTTTTGCTAATAAAAAAATAAAGAGAATTTTTTTGTCAAGAGATAGAGGATTAGCTACAAAGAAACAAAAGTTTGTCAAAAGTTAAAAGTTTACACAAAAGAATATTAAAAAATTTGTTGAAAGGTAGAGTTTTAACTAGGAAAAGATAGAGGTTTCGTTAAGAGGAAAAGATAGAGGGTAAGTGACATGCCCTTTAGGGCGAGGCCAAGTGCTGAGCTCGCTCAATTGGGGTATATGCTGGCAGCCCCCATGTCAACATGGGTTGCACAACATGAATGTCAAGTCAGGTTCAACTTTTAGCAAGGTAGGCCATCGCTCGAAACGAAATTGAGTCAAATTGAGCCAAGGTTTTTAAGAGGGCATGGTGTTTTATTGGAATTTAACCTAAGTGTAAGTTGTAGTTATGTTGTCATATGAAGTTGTGAGACTTTGCAAAATGAAACCTTGGACCAATCACTTAACCTCTATCTTTTATGGGAAGTTACAAATGGGAAGTTCATAACAGGCCAAGTCCCTCCCGCATTGGGTGGAAGGGAATGGCTCAAGATAACGAGTTTGTTTGAAATTGGATTTTGATTTGATGAGGACTAAGTTGAGTCAAGGAGTCAGATGAAAAAAAGCAGCCCATCCTATGGACAAAATGATCACTTGGTGCATTGGCGAGGCTGGTTCATTCTAGCCCATAATAACTAGTGTTGTGCGGTTTTGGTTTTGGGTCAATGTCAGTTCTGATTCTTGGGCTGGTTATTAGTTACCCAGATAACTGGTTTTAAAGTTCGGGAAAAAGAATTCTAGAACTAAAACCAAAACTGACCTCAAAATGGAACTAAAAAGACATAACCAGCCTCTTGAACTGGACCTGAAATTGCAAATAGCCTCAAAACCTGGGTTATACATGTTTTTATTCTTGATTTTCTAGTGAACCAATTTTTGATTTAGTTTCTTTTCAAATATGTGAGACATGTCATTAGTTTGAGAAAAATAATTAGGTATACTATTTTGTGAATAATATACTTGGGGTTAGGTGGGAGCAGGGGGGAGATGGCGCAAGGATTTTGGTTTTTGAAGAGTTGAGAACTAGGGGTCTTGAAATGTGACAAAGCAGATCTAGAACCCCACCGGAGGTCCTATCAAATTAAGCAAAATACTTGAACTAAATCCAAATGTTCTTTGAAACTTTTATTAAAAAATTCAAACCAAACCGGTGGTTCTTTTGAAAAGCAAGAACTGGACAACACTGGTAATAACGTGAACAAGAATATTAGAAATTAAACAACAGACATCTGCTTTTGACAATGATATATTTTTTCTATTTTTTGATGTTGCGGGCGGCATTGGCTAACATCCCAAGAGGGATTTACCATTAAATAAATGGTGACAAGTTTTCAGACAAGAACTGTGAAAAAAACTAATTTTTTTATAAATACCACCAAATTAAATTAGAGTCTAAATGTAGAGATTTTTTTTTCAAGTTTTTTTAATAACAATTGATGATTTTAAAAAGCGAATTTTGCGAAAATATTTCATTTTTATTTATATTTTTCTCATTTTGACAAAACCTCACGCCTAAAAAAATTGTTGCTGCTGGAGCTTGGGATGGGCCATTAAGTCATATTTGGGATTTGAGTAAATTTTAATGCTTCAAAATCTAGACAATGCTGGCTTCACAGTCACCCTTTCAATTTCACCCAAACAGTCCATTCACAAGAAGAATAAAAGGGGTCTGGTTAATCCGGCATCCTGAGCTGTTCCCTAAGTTTTGGCATGACATCTGGTTCATTTCTTCACAAATCTAGCAAGCTAAATGTTCAAAGAAACTGGAGACCAGCAAATTCTGCAAGCAACAGTCAGGTATTCCACAACCTTTTTCAAGTTTGAAAGTGGTCAATATAACTTGTGACCCACATTTTTTGTGTGAAATTTTTCTCCAAAAGGCTCATTGGAAATTAGGGCCCCTCAAAAGAAGGGAAAAAGGGTTTAAAAGAGTGATGGCACCATCAACTTCTTATGAACCATTGATGTGCAATTGTAAGCACCATTCCATCATTGAATAACAAAGAAGCCACCTCCATTGTAGATTTGTGAGGATGGAGCCAAATTCCCCCTTCCCATCTCCTACATTTGCCTTTACCCATATAGCTTTTAAACTTCAATATGTCACCTACACTTACAACATTTCACGCCATTTTGTCAACTGCCTTTAATGGTTCAATGTAAAATTTGCCACCATAGGATCAAGGTGAGGAGTCACCAAGGATATGGAGGATTTTGTTTAGATTCAAGTCTTGAAGCTTTAAGGTTTTGGGTTTATGATGCCGTTGATTACTCATGGCTCGTGAAAGTTGAGATTTCTTATGAGGTTCATAATTTGAAATCCTGCATAGATTTGGTTTGATTGTTGTGATTGGAGACTTGGGAGGTTATCTATTGGAGCTTGGATCTTTGGAAGTTGCAATGTTTGGTTGTGCAATTTTTCAATTTGTTGTTGAAGTGTGATTGATAGCCTTAAAACCTAAATAACAATCGAATTGCGAAGATGTACAAGCTTGATTCTTAAACATTTTTCTTGTGTTTTCAGTTTTTGAATGCATTAATTTTTTTAAAAATCAAGCTTTTTAAATTCCTAACATTGGTTTGTGTTTGTTTTGTTGGGGAGATGGGACTTGGGATGTTCTTGTCACTTGGTTGTGTTCGTCTTCATTTTTGTGTATTTGTGTTTTTTTTTCTTGTTGCTCAAGTGGCATGTCTAAACTTTCATTGATGATGTAGCCCCTTAAGAACTTCAAGTACAAGAATTTGTTTGGTGGTAAATTCCTTCAAGGGGATGGTCCTTCTAGCAACCATTCTATTGATCATGATGATGTTTTTGTTGAAGTCTGTTTTGTTACTGAACCTCATTGTGTGTTTGTGGACCCAATTTTGACCCAAGAAAATATTGAATTTACCAAGAGATAAAAGAAGGCCTATGAATTGAACATGCATTTTTAGGTTACTTGGCCAATCAAACTTCCCTAGGTAGAGTCAATTCTAGGTTCTAGTGGGAAAATTGTTCAAGTTTGGTGTAAGGTATGCACTTTAATTGAAAACATAAAAAAACTTTTTGTTCCCAAGCTTGCATCACTTTGGAAACGTGCAAGTCATCATGAAACTTTGGAAGTTATGTCAAGGGTAAAGGTAAGTGAACACTACTTCTTGAAAAGTAATGCTTATTTTGCTAATGAAAAGTTTTAAATTGCAAAGGGTCTTGAAACATTGTTGTAATAAATCATTCATTTTTCAACTCGAATTCTTGATAGGAAGAATAAAATTGTGCAATTTGCCTTAAATTTTCACTTACTTAACCATGGCAACCCCATGAAAATATACATAACAATGCAAAATGTATTGTGCATTTAAATGTTTTTGACAATTCCATGAAACATTGATTTGATGAGTTTGGGTGGGAAATGGTAGATTGCATGTGTGAACAAGTTTTGAAAATAATTCAAACTATTGTGGCTAAGGCAAGTTTTTTTTCTTTCTTTGAGTTGAAATGAAGTTTCTAGTATTGATAATCAATCTTAGCTTTTAGTACATGTGTATATCATGCATGTGTGGAAAAGAATTCCTATAATATCGCTCACATTTCAACATGTTGTTGAGGGTTGAAATGCAAATAATATTATTATTGTGATTGTTCAATACTTCATGTAGCAAAAGGGTTTTGGTGTTGATGGGGCCTCCCTTTTCCAAGGTTGATGCATTAAAATGACATCTAAATTAAAGAAAAATATATTCTTTGTACATGATGGCACAACATTACATGGCCCATAAGACAAATCTTGTTGTTCAAAGTTTGTCAAATTTGCATTTGGTGGCTAAGTTGAAAGATTTGTTGCAATCATTGTATTCTTATTTTTCCAACTCCCTTAAGCAACATTTGGAATGCACTAAACTTGTCAAGATAATGGTCATATGGGGGTTGAAAATTTTGTGAAATGCAAAAATTTGATGGATAAGCATGTTGGAGCCTTTGAAACATGTGATGGAAGAATATAAGACATTATGTCCATCAATGAATTGGATTGGTGTTTTTTGAATTTCAAAATGATGAATGCTTTCAACATTGTGTTTGCACAATTTTGGATGTAGCATGATGCTAAATTTTCTTTTTCTTTACATTTCATTGTCATAAGGGATCATTATTGTGAAGCAAAGAGGGTGAAACCCTCATTACTATAGGTTGTAAAACCTTTGAATGTTAATTTCATAGATTTGCAAATGTGGATTATTTAAGCTCACCATGGAGATGTAAGCACAAAAGGATTTAGTTAAGCCATTTGATATTAATCCAATGATCAAGTTGTGAGTCACAATCAGTAATGATGGCTTACCATGTATTTAGTTTATTTTGGACTTATTAAGAAATGACCATTTGGAAATTCAAACTTTGGAAAAAAAAACTTTGATTTGGGAGCCACCATCAGATGTAACAACATATGACAATAATGTTTTGCTTCACTAGATGATCCAATAAATATATGTTTTCAAGGTTTTGCTTCAAATTCAATAAAAAAAAACTTGATTCTAACCACCAAGAAAAGTCCATAATTAAAATTTTAATCCATAATTAATTAAATACATGTTTGTTCACTCAACAATTAAATGAATACCTGAAGTTGGTTGAAATTGCAATGGTGTCAATGCTCAAATATATAAAAGTTTAACAAACTTTCTACATAGATGCATTTGTGAAGTTGAAAAGATAAATCGCACATTCAATTAAATTTACATTTGAACACAATTATTTGCATATTTGCACAAGAGTTTTATACTAAAGATAATTTCTCTTATTAATAGATTATTACAACTTGGAAGGATTAGAAAATCCAAATTGGTGTTGCCACTTACCAGGTTATGTTCTTCTCACAACCCAAGCTTCAAAGCGTTCCTATTTTCATGATTTGGACAAGTTTGGTAAACTGTGTTCATGTTTGGTTCATTATGAGGTTATAAGGTTTACTAAAATTTGGGTATGATGGGTGGGACTTTGAATTAAATTCAGCAAAATATGATATCATACTAGGGTTCAAGTCCTTTTCAAAGTGATTGTGTTTGTAAGTTTGAAGTTTTGAAGTTGGATGCATCCATGTCATTTGTGTGTGTCTGTTTCTCCTCCCTTTTCAGCAATGGAGCTGAATTCTCCACTTGTTTTTTTGGGTGGGTGCCAGCTAGACTTACTTGAAATTTTTTGTGGGTGTGGCTTCAACTTTTTAAAAAATAAAATGAATAGCCACTTTGGGCTATTTTGAAATATCCATGTTGGCCAAGAACTTAACTCAACAAATCGTCAAGTAGCCACCTAATCAGAAACCACATGGGAATGGGCAATAAGTAGAAACAACACTGATGTCATAAATTCAAGCCCACATGTGTACTTACTTACTTGGCACTCCACACTCAATCATTGCGATGACTAGTGACGATAGATAGTCCACAAACTTGGCGCATATAATAAGATTTGCCGCAAACAAATTGGGTCATATGATAAAGACCATGTGCAGCCCTGGGGCCTCCAGAGAACATGCCCAGGGTCCTGTAGGCTGCAGGAATTCACAGTGCCAACCAGGTATCACAAAAATGACCAGAAAAAAACAATTGCCAGCACAGTGCCACCATCACAAAAATGACCAAAAAAGACTTGCCCCGAGTAATGACAAACACAAGGCCAAGGAAATCACCAAATTTGTGGTGAAGAGGAAATCACCAAGATATGTGGTGAATTGAATCATCGTCACATGATTGGTACTCCCTCACTGACCCTTCCACCTTCGTTCATCCCTGTTGTATTTTGACTGCCTGTTCTGCGTGTTTTCTTTATGAGGTCAAGCCATGAAGAAGACAGCTGATGGTCGTGTAAGTAACCTCACAAAGTTGTCAGCACAGAATCCGTGCAAATTGTGGAATCAAACGTTTGCGGTCACAATTTCAACAGCGGATTTGGCTGAAGTTTTTGGGTGCTTTAATAAAAAAGAGTTACTTCTCCCTTTTCCTTTTTCTTATTCCTTTGTACATTTTCCAAACCTATGGGTGTGTGTTTAAGAAATATATTTTTGCAGGGTTGCATTGTCAGTTATAGATCAACTAGAGTGAGAGTGAAAAGTTTCTGGTTGAGGGAGGAGGAGGAGGAGGAGGAGGAGGAGGGTTTGTGGGATTCACGCGCCAGAAAAGGCCATTGTAATGCCCACCTATTCTTAGTATTTCTTCTCACTCTTTTGCAAAGCCCGTACGGCTAGGCCGGCTCAGATTCCGTAAGGAATAGCAACTTTGTTTGTAGTGTATTTTTAGAATAGTTCTAAAGTGAAAATGACACATGGTCTTCCAGAGTCCCCCCAAGATCCCTGCCAGCCTGTCGCAGTGCCTTCCAAAGTTAGCCAAGATACTTCTTTCAATCTACATACATCTTTCTGAATTTTCTTTCCTTTTCAATTTGTTTTTGGTTTCTTTTTCCAAAGAATGCTGAATACCACCCTCCCCTCTACAAGCTTTGTCATGGTGTTCACGTGGTGCCTAATTTGATTCTATTAGTTTGTCTGATCTCGCCACCCGGCGCACCCCCACCCCCCGCCCCCCTACCCACAAACTTGCTATTAAAGATGGTTGGAAAGGCTACAAGTGGGGCGGCTACTAGGTCTACTCTCCTGAAGTAATGGGTTCGAACCCAGCAAGGAATTGTTTTTGTTTTTAGCAGCACAAGTGTTAATTCTGAAGGACACGATCTACAAAATAAGCAAAACCACGCAGGGGGCAAAACTGATGGTTTGTCAAAGCTCACAAAGCTCTCACTTGTAGTCACGTCACGCACAAAAAAGAAAAATACAAAACTGAAAAGCCTGAGGTACGGGGTAACCCTAAAAGATGCGAGGAAAAAGATTGGGTGGGGGGGGGGGGGACAGCTTCCTATTTTTTTGCCATAGGAAGGGTCTCGCTTTAGGCTCGTCCGGGACTTGAGGCACCTGTCACGAGGCCAGCGTCTCAAAATAGACCCTTGTGGCGGGACCCTTCTCCTGGACAGAAATCATCCCAACCTATTCTAATTACCTCTAGGCTCTGGGGTAGAGTTTGGGGATTAGACGAAATAGGGGGGTGCCACGACCGGTGGTAAGTGGGGGAGGGGGGCCCAGGGGGCGGGGGTGTAGGGACCAAAAAGGGCGGTTCTAGGTCCACCCACTGGCCAAATCGGCTGGGGCCTGGCGGGTACAGCCATTTTAATTCTTCGACTTTTTGGTGATTAAAATGCAGATAGATGATGCAGTGCCTAGTATACTCCAACATAGGCCTTTCTAAAAACGAACGACGCTTTACAGTCTGACATAAAGGCTATAAAAAGTGTGTAATAATCACAACAACAACGATAATAATAATCTGGCTAATTTAAAACTGATTTTGATAGAAGACCCAAAAAACCAAGAATTAGCGGTTATGGGGGCCAAGATGGAAGATGGTCCTCATTTCTCACCTGGCTAGGTTTGGAATTTGGACTTTGGACCCTATTTCTACAAGCTTTACTTCACCAGTGGGTTTCAATTGCAGCAACCCAAGTCTCAGCGTATTTCCGGTTATATTGTGGTCCTGATGATGACACAAGCATGGTGAGCCGGACCATCACGTGATAGCTTTTGGAATACATTGCATCCATGAAAAGTATAGGTACATCAAAAGGTGACATGAGAGAATTATCAACACCAAAATAGCTGCCCAAAAATTTTCTAGTGTATTTGGAAGGCATGTCTTAAATCCAAATTTCACCTTCCCCAAATGCTAGCGCCTTTTCCATTTTCAAGAAGGGCTCTTCTGTCCCCCAAAAATGGAAGTATCTTCCATTTTGGGGAAGGTATCTTTTGATTTTTAATTATTCCTGACCCTTGACAAAGAAATCTTGTTGAGAATCTTGTCTCTTGAAACAAAATAAAGAATATTTTTTTCATAGATTCTTTATTTTCATTAACCCTTAAACGTCATTTGACCAAACCAGTCCAACTTTGAAGAGGAACTAGCTCTTACAAACCTCCAGAAATTCCATGTAAAATGTTGGATTTTGACAAATGCAACTCGGTGGAGTTGCACACAACTTCAAGCTTGATCTTTTTGGTTACCCAAAAAAAAAGGGGAGGGTGAAAGGGGGTTGGGATGTGGTTGAGATATGAAAAGTCCCCACTTGTGAAAGTGAAATCTTTTTTGTTTTTGAGCAGCCCTGAAAATTCCAAGTTTTTAGAGATTTTGACCTAGCTACCATTCTTCAATGATGGCAAGATTTCTAGGGAGGACTGAAGGGATCCATATGAAGTGGCTGGAAAAAGATCTGCACAAAAAGAGCTTTGGATGAGGAAGAAGCAAATGGTGAAAGATGCACATGCAATGTCCATCCACACAATATCAAGGAAATAAATCATTTTTTTGACAAACTTTATTATTATTATTGTTATCAGCCCAGCTATTTTTCTATTTTTCTTTTGATTCAGGGTGGGGTTTGCTGGGCTCCAAGAAAATTTCAATTGTTAGTCATAAGTGTGATAAGGTGTATATATCAAAACCCAAAAAATGAGTAGAACAACTTATAGCAATGTTTTACGACTTTTAAAAAAAAATGTGTCCAAGGGTTATTGAATGTAAGGTTGTTTCATCAATTTTGTGTTGTTGCCAAATTGATCATCATCCTCAAGAAATTTTAGTCAATTTGAAGACCTATGCAATTTAAAGAATTGGAAAAAAAATAAAAAAAACAAAAAAATATACAATTTTGAAAATTGATCACAAAATGCCACAAAAAATTAGGAAACCCTTAGTTGAACAATTTTCCATAAATATTTCTAATTTTATTACAATTTGGTGAAAATTGAATCACATGTGCTTGCTTTACATATGTCAACCCATGAAATTTAGACAACTCAATTTTTATGAAAAAAATTATACAACTCTGAAAATTGATCACATAATGCCACAAAAAGTTAGGAAAACCTTAGTTGAACAATTGCCCGTAAATATTTCTGATTTTAGGACAATTTGGTGAAAATTGAACTGCGTGCGCCTACCTACATATGTCCATCCATGAAATTTTACATATCACACATAATTATTTTTTCCTTGGTGTTCTTATCCATTGCATAGAATAATGCAACCTCCTCAAATTGAATATAGAACCTTTAGAATAAAATACACAACTTTTTTTACAAGAGCCCTAACCAAAGCCACATTGAATTTCAAGTGTAACATATTCTTTCACTAACTTATGAGTCTAGTCATATGCACCTTGTACATAATGTATGAGTTCACAATGATGGTATCAATGTCATGGAAAATGATTCAATGCCACCATTTGCGATCCCACGTTTGCAAAGTATAATGTTCACAAAGTCAAGATCCTAGACATCAACTTTGTAACGTTTACCTAATAATGCATTAACATTTAGCTAATAAAGATGTCTAGTGGACTAGTTTGATGCCACTGAATGGCAATTGTGAGACCTAGGATCAATTGGACTAAAAACAAGGGACAAAATGAAAACTAATTTGTTGTCAAACTAGAAAACTATAGCAAGCTTATTTGAAACATGCACGTGATACCAAAGTTGTCCTCTTGATCTTCTCTTTGGATCAATAGTCAAAGCAATAAACCACCCCTTGTGATTAGTCCTACAAGTCCATGTGGCATGCACCCCAACCTTCAAAACATCCCAAAACAATGTAGGGTTAGAGAAAAAGTTATCACATGTGAGAATGTGATTCATGTTTTTATGCCCATCCATCACCCATACACAATCTTGTATTCAATTACATGTTTAACATCTTCATGACTTTCACCACAATACATTTCCATTTTTTGCATAAACTTGGCATTAGTTGAACATTTAAATTTTTATTCCATACATACAAGGTTTAACTTTCATTTATTGTTGGATGGGTGAGTATTTCCCAATGTATTGAACCATCATTTCATCCACACACAAATTATGTTTTACATTCCAAAATTCCCCGCACAATTCAGTACATGCCTTAACTTGATTAGTTTTTGCAATTTTGTCATATGTAAGATCATCTAGGTTTATGTCAAATGTGTTTTGATGTGTTACTGCCTCCTCAAACAATAGACGATAATCTATTGTTTCTTGATGTGCCACCACCTCCTCAAATAGTAGATGGTAGTTTGTTGCATTTTTCATTTGTTAACAACTCCTCCAATATCAAATGGTAAGTTAGATTATGTAATCTCCTATTGCCTCCTCAAGTAATTCTCCCATAGGAGTAAGATAAATGAGTGGTGGAAGATCATCTTTCAAATCAAATAGTGATGGTAGATCATGCTCCAAGTCTTTTTTTTGCTTCAAATGGTTCTTTTTACCAATGTGACACCCTTCCCATAATGCCTTATTATTGCCCTTTGGGCAACATGTGCATTTTTGTCCCCAAAGAAAAGGAACCATTGTTCCTCCTCCTTGGTCTTATGTTGTCCCACTACTGGCCAACTACCATCCATCATGGGATAGTAAAAGTACCAATAAATGTTAAATCATGGAATTTGGCAACCTAGTTACCATCAAGGAAAAAGGTTATTGAATAAAGAAAGGAATAAGAAAGAAAATGAAAACACATGAAAGTAAGACTTGTTTAATGCCTACCTATCATCGTATAGCAATTACCATCTTGCAACAATTGTCGTCTTGCAACAACTATAGTCATGCAATAGCTATCATTTTTTCAACATCTATTGTCATGCATATGTTGTCATCCACAGACTTGAAAGCAAACCCTTAATCGCCTACAAACTTCCAATAGTTGTTATTTACCATTTATAGCACCTATGGCTACTACCTACTATTTGTAACAATGTTACCTTCCCTACAAACCCCAAATATCATGTCTACCTCCTTGTTGTTGCCTTTTAATGGCAACCACCATCCTATGGGAGAAGGCACTTTCTATTCCATAGACAAAAATAAGAGAAAGAAGATCTTATCGCTCTTGTGAAAAAAATAAAAATTACTACGTAAAAAGTAACAAAACATGATGCAATCAAGTAATGTATACTACAGATGTTTTTGCTTGATTGCATCAACTTGCACTTTGATTTCTTTAGGGTCAATAACTCCATACTTCTATTCTATGGTAGCCTTCAAGGCAGCCCAATCCGCAAGAGCAAGTTAATGCACTTGTACCACTTTTTCACCTTACCCTTCAAATTGAGGTGAACAATTTTGAATAGTTTGACTTCATCATAGTTTTGGACCTTTGTAACCATCTCCAACCTTTCAATCCAATCAATCACATCTTCAAAGTCCATCCCCATAATAGTTCATCCATCTTTTTAAGACTAGTCATCTTGTTAGTCGATTCCTATCTTAATCTAGTATATTTCTATATCTTGGTTTGGGTTGTCATTCAACATAATGAACGGTCAAACGGATAACTACAGTAAATTATAGTGCATTTTGTCCTTGTGCTCATAGTTCCACATCCATTCCCCCTCAAAATCTTTTCTTAACCTCCAAACTAAAATCTTAGATTCTTCACTTGTGTGTTCTACTTGCACTACTTTGTTTCCTACAACAAATAATCCTTCAATTCCAAATAAAATGAGACAACAATAATGGGGATCCACGAGTCTCGTATTCTAGGGATCGATTCATTTCTTTCATGTAATTCAATAGCTAGTGGGCTAGGCAAAGATGGTAGAAAAGAAATATTTGGTATGTTCTTGGGCAACTGTTGTCTAATTTCTTGTTCCATCTAGTTTTTAACCATACTTGAATTCTTGAATAAAAATTAAAATGCACTACAAGAATAGCTAGATCACCCACCTTTGCTCGATCCAAATCCAAGCCCATGATGTGGACCACCCTAAACCCTTGTAATTGGAAGATGTGAGCTCCAACTTTTGGTAGAATATCAAACCTTGGAAAAGGAAAGTTAAATTCACTCATCACAAGAATTTCCTTTTGATGTTAGGCCTCCTCTAGGTCAATTCTCCTATTTTGGTCCATTTAGTTGTTTGATTATGCTCCAGGTTCTCTACATCATCACAATCGACTAGCATGGTATAAACACACACAAATCACTTACTAGAATCTATTAACCGACTAGCTTTAATACCAAAATTGGGGGTAGAGAAGTTTTAGCCACCACATGACTTGCATTAGCTTTCATACACATAACTTATTCACACAATTGAAAAGTTTTATTGATAGTATCTTGAAGATAGACTTATAGGAATTAACACACACACTACCACTCAAACACATTCTGTTTACTTCAATCTTTAACAACCTTAAACTAGAGAGAATGGATCAAAACTCTCCCAGTTCACCTCTCAAATTAGTGACAAGTATCATCCTTTGCACACAAGGAGAGGAACCCAAACGATTCACTTTGTTTGGTCAACCAAGAAATTCCAAACCTAGAGACACTTATTCCATTATCCCATAGCAGAGAGGAATTTTCCCAAACTTGTGCACATTGGATTTGTAAGATTTATGAACCTAAACATTGCCATCCTTTCCACCACTTCCAATTTCAAGTTAATGAAACCACAACACATCACAAACATTATTCTGCTCTAAGACTTCAAAGAAAACTGTTTATGTAGCAAAAAGTAAAATTTGGATACAACCTTTGTCTTGTGGAGAACAAAAAAACCCATAGCAACATCAATTTTCACAAAATACTTAGCTTCCTTTGCTAAGAATGCTGCTCCCTTAAATCCTTCCTCTCACTCCTTATCTCCATCTGTCAACTTCCATTCCCACCATACAACGCCTCCGTCCAACAAATCCTCACAAAGCTTATCAGCCGATGCAACACTCAATCACAAACTAGAAATTGAAGAAAGGAAGTAGCATAGTCACTGCTGGCCCCCATGGCCTCTCTTCTTCAAGGACAAACTGCCAAAAGGTGATGATCACATCACCATGCAATAGAGCACCCAAAAAGAAAACCCTAACTATGTCCTGCAATACATAAGATATGCCTTTAAGTCACACCAGTTCCACAAGCAATGGAGCTTGAAAATCCAAATAATACAAGTTCTAGTTTTAGGAATCGAACCTAGTTTTTTGGTCTGGTTCTGAGTAAGTTTGACCATAACTGGTGGTTAAATTTCCGTTAACCTGCAGTTAGCCCCTGGTTCTAGTCCTTCTTTTTTCAAAATACTTTTTTTTCTCCAAAAGTCCCATTTCCAATTCCAGTTTTAATTCTAGAAAAACCAGGAACTCGGTTTCAGTATGGTTTCGATTCTTAAAAACTCAGAACCTGATTCTGGTTTGGTCTTTACTAACTGGAATTGGAACGTGTGGTTCTAAGCCTTCAAACTGGGTAGCTGCCCAACATTGGTTCCAAGTAGTGTTCAGCAATTCTTTACTTTGATTTATAAAGAACCTAGTTCTAGGCCTAATTATTATTTTAAAAATCATTTATAAAGGTTATGGGAATCAAGTTCTACGTCTGATTATTTGTAAAAAAATTCATTTTGATTCCAAT
Organism: Sphagnum contortum; assembly: GCA_963920785.1. Classification (NCBI taxonomy): domain Eukaryota; kingdom Viridiplantae; phylum Streptophyta; class Sphagnopsida; order Sphagnales; family Sphagnaceae; genus Sphagnum; species Sphagnum contortum. The sequence continues at coordinate 6,494,564 of OY987291.1, read as the reverse complement.
CCCAATTTAAAAAATTAGACTTGATTTTGGTCCAATTCTTACTAACTCATATAAAAAAAATAGTTAACTGTCGATTAACTTTTAGTTAAGCCATGGTTCTACTAAGTCATTTAATTTTTTAATTTTTTTTTCAAAATAAAAAATTTTCCAAATTTTTTTCAAGTCTTGATTCCAATTTTGATTTCATACCTAAATAAAACCAAGAACTCCGCTCCAGGTCCAGTTCTCTAAAAAATAACCTGGTTCCAGTTCTAGGTTGGATTCTCTAAAAAATAAATAAAAATCTGATTCCAGCTCTGATTCTCATTCTAACCAGACCTGATGGTTCTAACCTTCCGAGCCAGGTATGCACTCAACATTGGTTCCAACTTCAGTTGCCTAAAAGCAACCCACAAATTAGCAAAATGTTGCGTTGTAAACAACTGAGGGGGATGGGGGCAGTGGAGAAGAGCCGTGATTGCACTCTGTTTACTTCCTCTTACAAATGTGGCATTTAGAAAGAAGCCCATCACAAAATTGTGGAATTGAGAAGAGAAATAACAAAGCAGGTGAGTTGTTTTACTCATTATAAATTTACCCCCAATAGCTGAAGCACTTTCTACACCCAATTTCCTCTATTCAAAACCTTCATTAGAAATATAATATACTCATCAAGGGGGCGAGATATGAAATCAGCCATTTGGATTCAAAGTTTACACACTCAAAAATATTTGCTTATCAATTTCAACCAAAATGAAACAAGGGACTTTGAACAAGACACCTATGTAATGTGCATGCATCATAATATTGAACAAGGCACCTACGTAATGTGCATGCATCATCATATTGAACAGGACACCTATGCAATGTGCATGTATCATAATATTGCATTCACGAGAACCAAGTTGGGTGCTTATAAAAATAATATCAGGCCATAATGTGGCTCTTCAGATAAGAATGAACCCTTGCAGTTTACGGAACATGAATGTCAGGAACTTAGAAAATGGCCAGCAACTTCTACGAGAATTCAGGCTGGCAGGAACTTGTAGATCTCTGGCTGCTCACCTGCTGATCCATGAGCTTTCATCAATGCACTCCTGAATCCAAGTGATCAACTCACTAGTTGGAGGCCACATACTACACGTTTTCCATGCATAATAGATTTCTAGTTCAGACACCCCTTTTGTTGGGTTTTCTTGGATGTGTAGTTTCATTTCTTAAATGATAGATTTTTTCCCTTCAAAATTTTAACTTAATTTGAGGTTAAGTGATCTTTTTTTTGGGCGAATTTTTCTTGAAAAAGCGGTGATTTTCTAGGACTTTTGCGGGAGTTTTTGAAATAAAACTAATTAAAGTAGCCAGATCTGTATATAAACACGTCCTAGTTAGGTCGTCACTTGTAGCAGCACTTTTGTAAAGATGCTACAGCCCACTAGGAGAGTCTCCATTTAATGCTAAGGATCCTGGTCGGTAGACACCTATTTGAGGAATTTGAAAAAAGAAACCCTGGTTAAGTGACAAGAAGTATAATGAAAACCTTCACAAATGTCCCTCTGAGCTCTTAGAGGTTAAAGGCTATCGCCAGCCCTGAAAATTATTCTTGGTGGGTTCCTTAAAGGGCAGAAAAGTTGGAGGTGATTTGCTTGCCACTAAGGGAATTTGGTATATGACAATGCAATCTCATATTATGTAGGACAAGCGGGTAACCTCGCCAAGACTGCCAACATTGTGTATATATAGGCAAGCATTGTACATATTTTCAGGACTTTCATGCATTGTGGGCGATGGAACCAACCTCAAGCTAGAAAGATTTAGGTCAAGTACTGAATGGTTGGCATTGAGCCTAAGCTTCAAGCAAGCTTAAATTTGGAGTCATTGCATTTATGTGGGTTGTTACTTGTGCTGCTAACTTGACCCATTGAGTCTAAGTTTTCAAGAATCTCACTTGAGTAACCACCACAAAAGCCAAATAAGTAAGACAAATTTGGTCCTTTATTCCAATGGATGCAAAGGTGCTTATCCAATTCTTGGGGCACTCATCAGCTAAGAGCCTCCAATAGAGGGTCTTGGAAACAGGCAACTTGGGTCATGAAGCCAAGGAATCTTCAACGTGTTACAATCAGTGTTTTTAATATTTAGGAATTTTTGTTTGCAGCCAAAGTGGCCATCATCCCCAGCAGGATTTAGTCAAATGTAGCTAGCTATAAACCATATATGAAGTATAAATTTTTAGTCATCCTTCCATGTTTTCTGCCTTGAAAAAAAAATATAGAAAATTTTAAACTTTTAATATTGTCTTTTCCCTCGCATTTGATGGTTGAAAACCTCCAAAATCATTTCATTTTCAGAAAATCTTTAACTTCCTTTTTTGGCAAACTTTTGGCAATAAAAAAAGGGTTGAGCACAACTCAAGGAATTTCATTGCTTAGACACTCTGGACTCAAGATTAATCAATCAAAAGGTGACACAAATATTTAGTCATCCTTCCATACCTTCTGCGTTGAAAAACAAATATACAAATCTTTTAACTTTTACTATTGTCTTTTCCTCACATTTGATGATTGAAAACCTCCAAAACCATTTCATTTTCAAAAAAAAGTTAACTTCCTTTTTTAGCAAAATTTCGGCAATCAAAAAAGGGTTGAATACAATTCAAGGAATTGCATTGCTGAGTACTCTGGATTAAAGATTGATCAATCAAAAAGGTGACACAATAACAGCACATAGGTCCCATGACTCATGGGAGTATGTGACCCAGTAGAGACCACTCCACCATACACTGGAAACCTGTTATGACTCAGTTGTGGGTGACCAGCAATAGAGTTACTAAGGTCCCAACTTGCTAACCTATCCTGTAAAGCCTACTCCTCCCGGCACACAACAGGTAGGGAATGTAAGCGATTACTATGTAGATAGGTAAGTAGGTAAGGCGCCAGGTTGCTACTATGTAGATAGGTATGTAGATGGTCTGTACATAGTGCACTGTTGGGTGCTGGTTCACTCTCGCCCAACTCATGCCCCTCCAATGGTGTTAACTTGTATGTGGTGCCGAACCAATATATGGATGGATAGGAAATTTTTCACAGCCAATGAGGTGTGGCGTCTGTTGTAAACAAGAGGCCCCCTTTTTCCCCTTTGTTGGAAGGGGGAGGGGCCCTCCTCTTGGTTGGGAGATTTTTGGGATTTTGGCGTTCTCAATGTGGTGCATATGGTTGCCAGCATGTTCTCAATGTGTTCTCCAAGTTGTTCCCGATTGTAGTTCACTTTATGCTAACTCACTTGCCTAGAGTTCTAGGCGAGGCGGCGCCCCTAACTGCGTTGTTCTGCCGCAGGGTTTTTAAAATTTTGCCCTTTTTGAGTTTGTGTCTGGAATCAAGTTTTTAAAAAACCATAGTCCTCAGTACCTGATGGTATGCCAGTGGTTAGTGCTACAGTACCTGAGGGAGGTTGTGGGTTCAACGCCTGCGCCTGCAATGCAAAACCTGTGCATAGAACATTTGGCAATGAAGAACCAGCAGGACTTTCTTCGCTTTTTTGAAGAACTGAAGAACATTTCAAACCGGGTTGCATGGTTTGCTTCAGAACTGTGCAAGGCCGAAAAAGGTGTGCAAAAAGACAAGCGAAACCACCGCCGGACACAGCTCGTTAGGGGGTAGGTTAGGGGGTAGGTAGTTTAGCGCCTGGCGAGTTCTAACTATCTGACGCGTAGAGATTAACAAAACTCTGCAAAACTTTATTTACAAACACACCACTAATTTGGAAAATGTACAAAAGCATTAGGAAGAAAGGAGGAGATATTGGCCAACAGAAAGATTGCAGTATGTCTATTTTGGGAATGTACAAACTTATAATTTTCATCACATGCTTTTGTGATGGGGCCAATGAGAGAGGCTCATCACCAGGTGTCCACACAATTCATTAATGTGACTCGCACAAGACAATGCGAGGTTTTAGGTTGTCAATATCAGATCAAGTTGTCAAAAGACAAGGCAATTGCTATTTAAAGTATATTCCTGGTGGGATTTTTTTGTTTTTATCCCTTGTTCCCATCAAGTTCCAAAAAACTAAAAAGGTTAAATCCAGGGGTGCACATTTGTTTCTATTTCCGATAGGGGGGGGTCCAAACATGGGATACTATTGGGGCATGCCCAATGTTCCAAAACATTTGCTGATGGGCCAATCAATAGGGCTCCTTTACCAAAAAAAGTAAAAGTTTTGAGCGCACCCATGATCGCACCCATGATCTAATTAATATGAATCACACTATGTCCTCATATTCATGGACGACTTTATGATGAGGGTGCAACAGATGATTTGTGTTCATTTTTTTTGGCCTTGCCTACAAGGCATGGATATTGTGTTTCGATTCATTATAGAGTATAGTAGTCTAATGATTATGGCCCCTATTGTAGTAGATCTATTTTTATTCCTGGATTTTTTAAAGATGATATTTTGGCTTGTTCTGAAACTTGAGATTAGTTATAGAGTTATGATACCTTGAAGGATTTTGGTTTCTTGTAGAGGATTTTTTTTTAAATTATATTTTTGCATAGTGAAATATTTGGATTTCCATAATTCTTCTTTTGCCTTAAGATACTTTTTAATGTAAATGGTAAGGCCACAGTGTGACACACCCCTTGTTTGGTTGCTGACAATTCTCTCTTGAAAGGAAAGAGGTGGAGGAAAAAGCTATGTAAGTGGAACACGAAGATGGGTTATTTTTGACCCAGAAAAAATGAGTGCTAGCTTTTGGGCTTCAGTTAAACCAGTACACACCCCACCAACACACCATCCCCATGGTATGTGGAGGACAGGAAACACGTTTTCAGTGTAATCCTGTTCCACAACTAACCATGGTGGTTACCTATGTACTAAAACCATACCCTGCACAAGTATATTCTACCAACCTAGTAGCCACCAAGTGCCTCATCTACTTACATAGTAGCCACTAATAATATTCCTTACCCTACTTACTTGTGATACTTACTTCCCCATTAACATAGGTAGTCATGTAGGTACAGCTTAAGGTGAAAGTAGGAGGGTTTACAGGACAGGTTACTAAAATGGAACCCTACCAGTACTTCAGTTGTGGTTCACCTATAACTGAGTCATAACTGCTTTCCAATGGATAGTGTGCACAGAGTGTACTGGTTCACTGGTTCACTCTGACGTACCTAGTTGTCGCTGGATTCATCCATCCTGGTGGTTCTGCATCCTATTGCTGGTCCAGGTGTCTAGTTTCTACGTCTAGTGACCACGCTTGCAATCTTGGTTCAGGAACGGTTGCAGCTGAAACATGGGCTTCACCGTGGGACAGCCTTTCTTTCTTTCTTTCTTTCTAGTGAGAAGTTTGAAGTTTTTGTTCCTAAATTCAATGATTAAAACAATTTTCCAAAAATTTAAAATTAAAATTAAAATAGTCACAAGGTTTTTTTTTTAAAAACGTCGTTCAAATAGGTATACAAACTATATAAGAATTTTAAAGATAAACTCTTGCATATTTTTTTATTAATAGCCAAATCTGGCTAAATTGGCTTATGGATGGTCACCATCTCGACTACAACCAAAAAAAATTATAACTTATGAATTAAATTATTAAAGTATTATATAACATTTTATTTGTGGGATATCATTTTTGCTATTTCTTTCTTTATCTTGCTGATCTTGGCAAATGTATCACCTTAGTTACTTGATTCGATTTGCCAGTCTAAAATTTACTCATCATGTGTGTGGTGGGGTGAAAAGTTAAAACTGATGGATCACAGAGCTACTCCTATTTTGGGAAATTGCAAGAAGAAGCGGCAAACGGTGAGACCCACATTCATTCGCCACCTTTATTGGCGCTTAAAGGGCGATCGTCAAGTCTCCTCGTCTCCTCACCAATTAGTTCGTTCTTGATCTACCTGGCTAGGAATTACCTATTATTATTAGATTATTCTAACAACTTTGTGGATTCTTGGGTCATGATCAGTATCAGCCAATACAGTCACGCAACGCAAATCTAAATCTAGGCTAGATTATGTTGCAGGAAAGATACCTTCCTAATTGAGCAGATCTTCTGGGTCCCTGACTGACTAGTTGCCTTCCACACGCGGCTCTTCAAATATTGCTCTCTCGCTTTGTTGATTTCAACCTCCTCCTTGGCCTCTACACTATCTTTTCACCACTTCTCTTCATCTCTCTCGCTGTTGTTCTCTCTTTCTCGCTCTCTAGTTCTCTCATTCTGGCTCTCCCTTTTCTCTTTTGAAATACTGCTCACATGAGTATCTTCTTTGGTAGTGCCAGTACCCAACACAAGGTTCGTGCAATTTGTTTTGTTCCTCTAGTGTTCGTCTCAGAGCTACTCCACCCAATGTTTTCTGTTTTCTTCCCACACGAAGAAGTCCTGCCCGCAGGCTGGTTGTCATCACTTGCCCACCTTATGGGACCGAATGCAACAGTAATATTACTTTGCACTGCCGCGGTGAAGAAGAAGAAGTTGTTGTTTGTTTGAATATTAGCTCGCGTGAGCACGTAAGTAAGTTGCAGGGTAGTTGCAGCAGTTGGGAACCCGGCGGGATTCGCGAGGGCGAGCTCCTAACCAACGATGTTTGGCTCTGTTGGGCATACTCAGTGCAGCTTCTTGATCGCCATAGCTTGGCACGATTCGCTCACTTGTTTCTCGTTCTCGTACTGCTGAATGCTAATTCAAATTTAGAATTATTTTCCAGCAGCTCCAGGTTTATGCAGGCCGCTAGACTGCTTGTCAATGCGTGGTTTTCGAGTAATACGGTTTCAGGTCTTCAAGTCGTATTTGTGTACTCCTCATCTGTTAGATATGATTGTTAGTTCCGTGTAAGTGTGGCATGAGTTCTACGTTCGTGCAGCCGTTTTTTTTTTTTTATCGGTTGACGTGAAGGTCGACGCAGGTTATAATATTGCGCAAAAGTTGCAGGCGTCAGTTTCAGTCAGGAAAGATCGAAGTAGATCATAACTCTGGATGTATTCTGGATCAACCGATATCACTTGTAGAGAGGCCGACGTGCGTTCAGATGAGTCTAGATGTTGCGCTGTGCTAGTGTACCGCTAGAGGGGAATATACAACAACTGCTGCTGTTTTATTGAATCTGGTGTTTGAGAGTCGATTTAGGAGGCATCACGGTGATGCATTTCAGTTGCGTCGACTCATTTTGTTATGCATCATAGTACTTATAGGTTCAGTTCTGTTGTTAGACTGCTCTAGAAGAAGAGTTTGGAGTCTATTTGAGTTCATAGGAATTAGCGAGGGATTCGTGCCAAGCTGTGTGCGACCAAGGGGCTCAACTTCAATCCAGCTACGTCATCCACAGAAGAAAAAGACATGGTGAGGTGAGATTCTGGGTGCTTAAAGGTCACACAACGTCTTTGGGTAAAAACATCGCCACATAACATTCATAGGTTCTTCCGATGCATATCGAATGGGTTCAACAGATTAGATTCCAATCGATGGTTTTTCAGTTGTTATAGTTCTGTGATATATGTCTACACTCCACCTTCTAGCATACTTCGGGTCTCTTTCCATTAGGCTGCTGCGATCACAGTTACTCACCGTTTTGATCACAGCTGCGATCAGAGTCACACAGCCTAATGGAAAGCCACCGACATAAGGCCTTGTTTTTTTCGCTTTCCATGGAGAGTTGCAAGTGCGTTGAAATTATGCGATTAATCAGCACATGTTCTCATGACAACAGAAGACGGGTGTCACAGTCACTGAATGGTGAACCACAGTTTGACTCTCAGCTCTCACAACTCCTGCAATTCGTCAATGCTTGACTGGGAGAGTTTTGAGTTGAGTATCAGCAAAGCTAGTTAAAATAACATTATCGAAAGCTGCTGTGATCATGTCTACTGGAAACATGTACCTATGATCTACCAACAGCATTTTCATTTCCAGTGGAAGCGTTGGTGCAGGCACTCCTTCAAAATTTCAGACAAATAAATGTGCTGTTTCAGGTCATGCTCTTCTGCAGTTCTTTTTCACTTGTTCACACCAAGTCTAATCTCCTTGAATGCTGTAATTTTTTTTCAGATTCTGTACTACTTTTTGACCTGTAAATTACTTTTGAATCTTGCAGCACTGCCAAAACTGCACATGACAGCTGCAGGTCATCCATGACTTTAAACTATGCACGGTCGGTTGTGTCTTGTTGGCGTGAAAGAAGAATATTGTCATTACACCAGACCTAAAATTGTTGAAATTATACTCAGCACGGGTCTTTTTTTCTTAGCAGGAAGGATTATTATTCTTCTAGATAGAACACAAGCATATTGTAGCAGCATGTTAGCAAATAAGTATTAGTGGCAAACTGTGAGCTTGTATCTTGATCAAGACTCATTCTAAGTTGCAATCGACGTGCTGTTTAAGACGCTGAGTTTTAAGTTTACCAACAATATTGCTCTCCTCACACAATGTCTCTGAGATGCGAAGTTCTCAAATTCTTGAAGTTTGAAGAATCTCAAACAATACACTATAAATACCCAGTTTTCAATAGCAACTTCTCTCACCTTAGTCACCAGAATTTTTTTTCCCAATTTAGGAGTTTGTTTAATCATCACCTAATTTTTTTTGGAGTATTGCACCCAATCACTCGTTTCAGTCACAATAAAACTTGATCTCCTAATTATTAGAGTGTATTAAGCACTGTTTAGGACCTGGAAAAATGATGTCCTAATCAAGAACAGTTGCTTTAACCGACCTTTAATTAATGACTAATTATACCCCCTCTTACTCAAAGCAAAACATTTTCTGACTTTGGAACACATCACCTTTACTGAGGAAAAAATCAATCATATCTTTACTTTTTTGATGAAATTGTATGAGAAATAATCACCTCTGCCCTAATGCTGCTTAGAGAAAAGTATAAATTAAGGAGAAATTTTGTGCACAATAATTATCAATCAAAAATGCAAATTTGAAAACTGTTTATTTGTATTTGGAAAGTGTCAATACAAGCTCACAATTAATTAAACATACTCCTTCACATTGACAAATAAATGACTTTGAATGGTTAAGTCCAAATTTAGTGCTTAGTATGGTAGTGGCGATTGAAGTAAAATATGTTTTTTTTTCCAGATAATAACTATATTTGCTAATATTATTTGCTAAGATAGTTGGCAAAAAAAAGAAAAAATTGGTAATAATGAGCATCATATTTATTTAAACAGCCATCATGGAAAATGACAAGAGACATATATAGTGGGAAATCATATTTGTGCAAAATTCATGGGCTTCAAATTGTAAAGATAACATGAGAATACATATGTATTAATTTTATATAAATATATATGTTTTATTTATTTATAATGTTGTGATGTACATATAACTTACATTCTAATTGAATGTATCTGATCATTATGTTGTAATTTTGCATAAAAGTATATAATTTATATATATTAAACATGAACATTCATATTAAATTACATCATAAAATTCATGCAAATTTTGTATGAACCTATGAAAGGCGAAGTTCATATAAAATTTGTACAAATGGATATGAACATATATGTTTTGTGATGTAGAAGGGGAAATGCTTTAATAGTTGGATGATTGATAAAATTATGAATGGGGGTGCTTATATAACCTAATTTGAGTTGAAACCAATGTTGTGTGTGTAAATGTAAATCATACTACAATACCCTTATGAAAGTATTTTCAAACTTTTCATTACTGATTACATGTTTTTAAAACAACATTGCAAAACCACAATGAAAGCAAGATGACAAGGGAAAACTTGAATCAAGTCATTTATGAAACTTGTAACAATGCTATGAGTTGCAAGATGACCATAAAGTCATCATTTTAATTTGCAAAGATTGTAGATGGGATAACATGGGGGTAGTTCACCCTAAACCATACTTGCAATCTTGACCAAAATAAATGGAATTGTAAAACAACCACAAAAAATGAGAGTGCAACATGACAATAAGAGTAAGAATAATCAATAAAAAATTCACTTGAAATAAATTGTTATTAGAATTTTCAACAATGCAAAGAATTATAAGATGACAATACCATCAATTACACTTGCAAACAATGTCTAGACAAAGGAGAGAAACATGGGAAAATTCATAATATCATAATGGAAAAAGTTTTGCAAGATATCATTTCTCCATACTTAACATTATTTTTTCTCCTACCCACCTCCCTTTTCATTCCTCATGCTTAAATGCCCCTTTTTTGTTCCCTCTTCTTTCTTTGTTAAACTAACTCCAATTCCATAGTTATTGTTTTGAGGGAAAAAAAGAGAAAATGCAATATTACATATGTATTATGTGGTTTTTTTTAAAAATTTATTTACATTATTTAATGTGGCGTGTTAAAATGTATAAATGTACATGCATTTTGTTTACAAAATACACTTACACATCCAAATTTATACATCTACACTTAGTCGATGTTTATATCAAAAACCATATACAAACAACACTAGTTTAAACTTATGAAGGTTATTTTTAACATAAAAATTCTAGATCAAATGAATTAAGATATCATATAATATAGAAAACACAAAAGGTGAAACTTACAAATTGTTTTAATCTAAGATCACTTTCACATTTAAAGCTTAGTCTTTATATGTGCTATACCTAAAGAGGAGCTTGTCACACAAACCTTAAACTCTCACCACAAGTACACATGTTTTCCTTTTTTAATGTTGTCATGATGAAAACAATACACTTTTATTGTAGATCATAAATTCATTGTTCAAAATAGTCTTATCACGAGGTTTAATTTTAGATTAATAAATGAAAATATGAAAATGGAAAACCAAGAATGATCCAAAACCTCCACCCACAATCCATTAAATGCTTGAAAGGATGGTGAATGAATAATCTACCCCTTTCATTTCGGTTTAATACGTATTAGATCATTTGTTAAAATAACCTAGGTTAAATTTAAAGCTAATGCAGTATATTTAAAATGAGCAAAAATAATCCAAAATGTGATGTTCACATGTACCATAAAAAATTCAAATGTAGAATTATTTTTTTGTGACTACAAATTTTTAGGGGTGTAATGTGCTTTCACCCAAATAACAATAAATTGTGTCAAACAAAGAATGCATAAGATTAAAATCATGCATAATTGATGGGTTTTTTATTTTAAAATGACAATCTTTGGTAATAAATGAAAACATGTATGTTACAAAATTGTGTTAAGCAATCATAGAATGTGTGTGAAAATTTTAACACATTTTTGTTGGGAATGTTGAAAATATTACCTCAAGCTAATCAATCCTATTCAAATCATAATGTAATGTTAATTCTAATGGTTGTCACTAACTATTTGTTCAAAACCGACATGGTGTGCAAATTCACCTTTGATTATACAATCATTGTGATTTGAAAAGGCCCTACACATGTAAACAAAAAAAATCAACAACATTAGACTTAGTAGTATAAAAAAAATAATCTTAGTGCAATATCTAAATCTATCCTTCAATTATCTTAGATGGAACATTGTGTTTAATAACCAAACTTTGAAACAGTAAAACCTTTCAACATTGAACAAACTTAAAGATATGTTTCTAGTTTATTCTGTGCTATGTGAACAACATGGTGGTTAATATATTACAAATGCCATATTATTTTAACTTGTTAGTCATGAGATGGGACACCATTACATTAAAAAATCATTCCTATGTTTGAAATCAAGTTGAACACATTAATTTGTTCATGATCCAAAAACTAATTTTATGACAATAAAAAAAAATTCAAAATTGTGATTATATTGTTCTTTCATTTAGCAAGTCGCCCAAATTGGAACCCTAAACCCTCTGTCCATTTTGGAATTACCCTCTAGGAGCGTTTCTCATGTAGAAGCATTGCATTGTGAAGAGCCATAGGTTCACTGCATGCACAGATTCATGCTAGTTGTTGTTATGTAATCTGTTGCAACAAATTATTTTGAATGTATTATTCCCTCATCTATGGCAATACTAGTATAACAACAAATAACTCAGCTCTAATACAACATGCAACAACAAGGGAGATCATGAAGCCATTTGACACAAGAGTGGACACAAAGAGGGGTTATTCTAGAGTACATGAGTCCACTCAAGGAAAGTTCTTATGCCTATTCCTTAATATTAGGACTGATCTTACACCTATAAGTAGGTGTAGATCTTCTTTCCAAACAGGGATATATAAAGTGCCCTCCAAATAGCCCATATTTAATATACAGAAAAGTTTATATGTCCTGATTTTTTTTCAAAAGTTAGAATATTAAAAAAAATTAAATTTAAATTTTTTTTAAATTCTAGCAAGTGAAGAACTAGAAACTATATGCAACAGGTTTTGTGGTGACTTTTAGTTCTAGTTCTAGCTAGAGGTCAATTCCTGATCCTAGTTTTAATTCTATTTTTTAATTTTCAAAACTTAAAACGGAATGTCTTTGGTAACTAATAATGGGCCAGAATGAACCATCAACCACCAATGCACCAATTGGCCATTATGTCCACTAGATGGGCTGTGTTTTTTCATTCGACGTTAGATGGGGTTCATCATAGTACATTTTTTTCGTTGCTGAGTAGTATATATATATTTTTGGGGTTGGGTCTTGGATGTTTTCCCTGGACCTAACCTCACACATAGTTACCCTACTTATTTCCTACCCTCATAAATATTGTACCAACCTTGGTACCTTAGTAATTATCCTTTATTGACATAGGTACCTTGATAACTAGTCATCCTACTGACCTAACTACTATATGAACTACGTACCTTACTAACTTAACTTCCTTACTAACCTAACCATTGTACTAACTACTTACCTACTAACCTAATTACATTATTATTTACCAACCCAATATACACAACCACCTTATTGACATAAGTACTTTACAAACCTAGTCACCTTCACAAGGTAACTTGTTTCCTATGTACTAATTTGCCGATCTACCTAACTACCTTGTTAATATAACTTTCTTCCTACCTACTAACTTGCCTACTAACCCAACTACCGACCTATATACATACTTACCTACCTATGCACCCACCTCCCTACCTACCACTATGTTCACCTACCTACCTATGTTTTTTACATAATCAAATAATTGACTAATTACCTACTCACTTTTTACACCCCCCAAACCCCCAAATCCTACTTATTAATTTATTAAGGTTCGCCCTAATTCATGGATGATGAACATAGGTCCCCATATGTAATTATTGCAAACAATTTATAGTCGAAACAATGTCGTAATTGTAGCCATTTTGGTTTAGTTAATGCATATTTCACTAAATTCTATTTTCTTAATTAATTTATGGAATGGACATTACTATACACCTTTTCATGTAATTATAATAAATATGTAATATTGGATTATGATTTAGGTTTAAAGTTGGGACACATAAATTAGTTAGCAAGTTTTTCACAAATCTAAAAGTAATTAACTTAAACTAGGCTAAATTTGGGGGGAAATTCTAGGGTTTAAACATATGTGAAGTAATATAATATAATTTTATATATATTTCAAAGAGAGTGGAAAAAATTAGTTTGTAGAGATCACACAAGATAAAAGACATATCTTTTCTTTTGGTTTTTACAAAATTTATTTGATTATTTTTTAAGATTAAGGTTTTTTTTTCGATGAGTAAATCTTTGTAATTTAAAAGCTTTAAAATTTTGTTTTTAATTTTTTCCTATGTTTTTTTAAATTTTTTTGTTTTACATTATATGATTTATATACTTTGTATAATTTTTTGAGCTTAGGGCATATATCACTAGGATTTGTTTTGTTAAAGTTCATATAGTTAGGGTTGTAATATGGCTTATGGAAAAATATCATTTGCATTTTAGGGTTATGCCTTATGATTTAATGTTTAAGAACTTGGTTCACATATATCAAGGTTTAAGGTTTATATTTTAAATTTTGCTCATTGTATTGGTTTTTGATTTTATCATTTGTTTAAATCTATAACATAATTATGAATCTCTTTCGTTTTTATATGTTGTTAAAGTTCAATATTTCCTAACCCACTTTTGTTTAAATGTAATACCCATATCATACTATGATAATTCATTAACCATGAAACATAAAAATATTTTTTAAATATTTGATTCCCCACTAATACATTATGAAATTCATGTTTTGAAAATTATTTATTCATTTTATAATATGCTTTAACATATATAAAAATGAACATAATGCAAAATTGATCACATTGATGATACAAGGGGTTAGGGTTCAATGTAAAAATTTACTATTTAATGTTAGAATTATGGTTTAGGTTTAGAGTTAGAACATATAAATTAATTGACATTTTTTTATAAATCTATAATAATTAAAATAAATCTAAGGTGCATTTTGAGCGAATTTTTTTAAGTTTAAACATATGTAAAACAATGCAATGTCATTTTATATTTTCTTAAAGAAAGTGAAAAAACTTAACTTGGAAATATTACCCAATGGTAATAGATATACCTTTTTGTGTTTCCCTAAATGCAATACCCATATTCAAGTCTGTTTCAATATAACCCTTAAGTGATTTAAGTAACCTAAGGTATAAACCCAACCCTAAATGCAATACCCACATGTAGGGTCATTTCAAAATAACTAGTATGTAGTTTAGGTGGCCTTTCAATGAAAAACAAAGTTTAAATATAATACCTACATGTGAATTCATTTTGAAATAATCTATAGGTGATTGAAACAACCTTAGGTGAATAATCAACCCTAAATGCGATACCCACATGTAAGGTCACTTCAAAATAAGTGGTTTGGGTACCTAAAATATGTTTATTATATACTTAAATTAATTTTATGATAATCATTTTTAAAAACATTAATTAACTAATTACTTGGCTGAACCTTAATTATTTAGATAATTTAAATTTAAATTTAATATGTATAATTAAAGTTCAACCAAATAATCAGTTAATTAATATTTTAAAATGATTATTTAAAAATGATAATTAATCATTTACATTATCTGAAATAATTTTCTAGTAATTCCTTAATTATGACATTATTTATTGATACTTAGACTAAATTATTATGTCATATGAATCTCATAAATATTACAATGGAAACCTATATGCAAGTAATGCAAAGATGTTAAAAAATCAACAATTATTTATGGACCTACATGCGGATATTGCAATGGATGTAAAAACCAACAACTATTACGAAACCTATATGTGAGTATTGTAATGGTTGTAAAAGAAACCAACAACTATTACGAGACCTATATACGAGTATTGCAATGGTTGTAAAAAAATCAACAACTATTACGAGACCTATATCCAGGTATTGCAATGGTTGTTAAAAAAACCAACATTTATTACGAAACATATATGCGAGTATCGCAATGGTTGTAAAAAACCAGGCACTATTACGAGACTTATCTACGGGTATTGCATATTTAAAATGGCCTTATGGAAATTATAATAGAGTGGATGTAGGTATTGCATAATGTTCATTTTGCTTTTTATAAACCTTAACTAAATTAATGTTACCTATTCATATGGGCTTATTTAGATTTTGATTTTTACATCTAAAGTACTAAGAAGATTATGAAAAAAAAAACATTTATAACTAACCATATACCCATCAAACAAGTGTGATTGGAGGAAAATATTATATTGATAAAACATGTACAAATATGGGTGGATCAAAAAATGTTAAAAAACATAGTGAAAAAAAGGTTCTTTATAGTATATCAAAAGACCAAAATTCAAAATTTGGGTAATCCAAAAAATGAAAAGGCTGAAAATACATAATTAACTATATAAAATGGAAACCCCAAACCATATCATTATTTACAATCTTGTGTTTAGCTTGGTAAGAAACTATTGCATTTGTAACCTTGTTGCATGACAAACAGTGTACAAATAGTAGCATTGCATCTCAGCCTGAATTACATTTGCAACAAACTGTTCTTTTATTGTGCCCTAAACCCTATAAACACCCAAAAACCACCAAATTAAACCTTAGCACCACCAAAGAAAAAGGTGATGACACAAGCTACCATTGCCTTCTTCGCCAAAACACCACCATAAAAAAAGACGATAACATGTTGCCACATCGTCTTCTTCTTCTTCTTCTTCTTCTTCTTCTTCTTAGACATAAAGAAGAAGGCAACAATAGCTTGTTATCGTCACCTTCTTTATTCCAACATCGCCGCAAAAGAAGATGACGACGTATTATCATTATCTTCTTCTTTTCTAACATGAAATAAAAGGCAATGACATCAAGTTGTCGTTGCCTTCTTCGCTTAAACATCATCAAAGAAAAAGGCAATAACACCACAATAGCACCACAAAAAAAAAGACGACACATTGCCATCATTTTCTTCTTTTTTGTAACAGCACCATAGAAGAAGATGATGGCACATTATTGTCATCTTCTTCTTCTCAAACACAAAAGAAAACAAAACACACAAGAAAACAACCAAAAAAAAACCAAGAGAAGGGAGGGAGCTTACCTTCAAGCTCTCGTTTTGCCCTTTCACTTTTAATTCCCACGTCTACTTTTGTGTTTCAAATGCTTTCTCTTGGCATCTTCTTCTTTTTAAACAAAAGAAAAATAAAACCATAAATAAAAAAGAAATGCAAAGAAGGGAGGGAGCTTTCTTTTAAGCTCCCGCTCTGCCCTTTCGTTTTTGGCTCCCACTTTTGCCCTCTCACTTCTACCCTTTTATTTCAAACATTTTCTCATGGCATCTTTTTCTTCTCAAGCATAAAAAAGGAAAAAAACACAAAGAAAAAAAAACCATAAAGAAGAAAAAAAATGCAAAGGAGGGAAGGAGCTTTCCTTCAAGCTCTTGCTCTACCCTCTCACTTTTGGCTCCCGCTTATGCCTTCCCATTTTTGCCCTTTTGTTTCAAACGCTCTCTTTTGGCATCTTCTTCTTCTTAAGCAGAAGAAAAAAAAAAACATTAAAAAAAAACAAATGCAGAGAAGGGAGGGAACTTTCTTTCAAGCTTTCACTCTGCCCTCTCACTTTTGGCTCCCACTTTTCGCCTCCTGTTTCTACCCTTTTGTTTCAAGCACTTTTTCCTTGGCATCTTCTTCTTCTCAAGCAAAAAAAAAGGAAAAAAAAAAACCATAGAAAAGAAAAAAATGCAAAGAAAGGAAGGAACGTACCTTTTTTCTCTTGCTTTTGCATTTGGGATGAAATGCTCTTCTTGCTTTCTCCTCTCCACATTCCTTCAACATTGAACTCTCCACTTTCCTTAAGCCTTATGTTTCACATCTCCTTGAAGTTCTGTGCTACTCAAGCTCGAAAATTCTCCTGAGCTTTGGAAATAGAGTGAGTGGGAAATAAGTGAGGGAGGTAGGAAGGGGGAGGTAGGTAGGAGGGGGGGAAGTAGGTAGGAGGGGAAAATTTTGGGGCAAAGAAAAGGGCTGAAAAATCCATGGGCAAAGGAAGAGGATGTGTTTTTGGTTCATCCCCAAAACGGCTTGAACAACCTCATCTTGAATTGATGCATTGGTGGCTGCTGGTTCACTCCAGCCCCAATAATGGGCCCAAGAACCTAACTCGCCAAAAACTAAAACCAAACAACACAAATGTTCACCCCATTCAAATTGTGAAAGCATGGCAAGCCATCTAGGGATCATACAAAAATATTGGATGGTGTGATACGATTACAAACAAACCAATTTCAACATTTTCACTTTCACGTCCACGACATGGAGGATTGCTGGACATGGAGGATTGCTGGTTTTTGTAATGGGTTTTAGCATTGTACAAATCCTTTTCAGAAAACTCAACTCCAAATAGATACAAAAAATTTGGCAACAAATGAAATTTTACATATTTCCAATGTTTGTTTTTTGACTGCTTGTACAAAGCTTCTAATTCTACAATAAAACTAGAAGGCTTGCACCAAAGTTTTACATATGCGATTAATGCCTCCAAACCAAATGTGTCTATATGAATGCACAGAAACTGAAAAAACCATACATCAGTCAGGGAAGGGTTGATTTCATTTTTGGCTCTGAGGGCCAAAAGTGAATTTGCCATCAACAAATTCACCAATCTCCAGCTCTTGGTAATCCTTGTTGTGTTGTAGCATCACAAAGTTGTGCCTTCATACATTTTGTAGAATACCTCATTTGGTTTAAGTT
The DNA here is from genome assembly GCA_963920785.1 of Sphagnum contortum. Classification (NCBI taxonomy): domain Eukaryota; kingdom Viridiplantae; phylum Streptophyta; class Sphagnopsida; order Sphagnales; family Sphagnaceae; genus Sphagnum; species Sphagnum contortum. Next base: position 6,476,494 of record OY987291.1, on the reverse strand, counting down.
GAAAGCACCATGTGTCCCTCATCCAAACTTTTTTGTGATAGGCCTTTCTTGCAGCATCAAAAAAGAACTCAGAGAATTTCCCTAGTGTATTTGGAGAGCACCTTATATCCATGACTATCCCTCTTAGAAAAGATGAGGGATATTAGTCTACTCCTTAAGAGAGAGTGGTCTTGTGCCTACAGGATATTACACCTACTTGTAGGCATAAGATCCCTCACCCTACAAAGGAATAAGCATAAGAGCCCTCCCCTTCCCACACCTCATGATCTACATATGTTTAGATTCATGATAACCTTCGCCTCATGGTTTACAACAGGTAAAGCCCTGGGTGGGGGACATTCCCAAAATCTGGGCAGACTTGGCTACCACTTCATCATAGGCCCCTTGTTTCAGGAATGTCCCCCACCCTTGGGCCTCATCTTACATGCACGAGATTGTGATGAGCCAATTACATCAATTATGCTTCCAGTGCTATCAAGGATGTAAAAGGATGGTGATCAAGGAAGTCCTTATATATGTACAGCAACAAACACATCCAATGGACAGTAGTAAGACATGCAGTTCTTCAGGGCTTTTATAGCTACTTCACAAGTGCCTCTGGCAATGTAATTTCACCCATTGCCACAATTCACCTTAAAAATTAAAAGTCTGTTAAGAACTGACTTGGACACAAAAGAAGAGAAGCTACAAAATAAAGCATGCAAGAAATGTGGGGTGACTTACTCCTTTATTGGAGAAAAGGTCCTCACTTGAAGTTCACACCATCTTGTTCCTTGTGGTCTCACTCTTACAATGTGCCTTGCTACTGGCTTCTAATTTCAATTATCTACCTAAAGCCCTTCTAAAGCTCTTGTAATGTACCTCTGGATCTATCCTGGCTGTCAACACTCCCTCAATCAGAGGTTCAAGCTTTCGGCAAGGTAAGTCCCTTGGAGCATGACTTTCCACCAATGCAGGCCCACTCTTGGCTAATGCCTTGGGAAGTGGGCCCTCATTTCAGGAACGTGCTGCTCCTTAGCCTTACCCACCGCGAGAGTTTTCAAATCAACCTGGCAATGAGCATTGGACAATGGCCTCCAAAACCAATTTCTTACAAAACAAATGAAAGAGAATGTGAAACCACATTGAACCTGGAGAGAAGATTCCATGAACATAAAAGGTTGTTCCAAGGATAAATTCTGCAATTCCACTTGCAGCAGCAGATAGCACACTCCCGCACAAATCTTCTAGAGACTTCAATTTCTCTGTGCCCTAGTTTCTCACCCCCAATGTTTACATCCTCTACCATGCCCCTGCATATCTGCAACCAAGTATTCTCTCCCTCAGAAAGCTTAGCTTCCCAGGACCACAGCGCCTCTGTGAGAACTAAGAGCAATGGTGCAGCAAATTCTGGATGAAGAAGAGTTGAAACATGGTGGTTTGGCTTAGCAAAATGGTTTTGACCCAGCATTTTTGCACACATGATGCTTAGGCTGGCAAAAGGCTCAAAAAGCCCAATACCTGCTGTTGATTGGCTAGATAGTTTGATTGGTACAGGTGGGTTGCTATTAGTAGTCTCCCACCATTTGCAATCCCATTTTAAGTTTTATGGGTGAGGTTGGAAAAAAGAAAATAACTAATCTTGGGTGTGAGAAATATTCTTGCAGGGCCACGCACCGAGCATTGGTGGAGCTGCTCTAAGAAATCAGGTTTCTTGGGCACATTTGATGTTTAGAACTAGAATGCAAAAGCTGATTACTGGGATACTAGAGTGAAAACTCTAAACCCAACCCAAATTAGATGAAAAGAAGGGAGCCAGACATTTGCATTCAAAACAACATTAGCTCTAAAAATACTAATTCATTGTGGCAAGGAAGACACTGGACAAAGAAGAAGATTGTTATCCAGGCAGATAATTACAATCCTTAAATACATGGGATGCCAATAATCAAACTTGGAGATGCCAGAGTTTGCTCAATACTTGCAATCTTTTCTGTGGGTCCTTCCTCTCCAACCTTGACCTGCTGTGTGGTTCCTGAACTCCTGAATTCCCACATCTCGTACCCTGTGTTTGAGACCTAGGGGACTTGGTAGTCTTCCTAATTTCCATATGTGTAGCTATAATTTCCATTGCGCATATGATTCTCTACCTAAGGACAGCGAGATGTGGAAATACAGCAAGTTTCAAGAAGATTCAAGGCCCTGACTGGTACATAGGTTCCAAGGAAAGGAAGTGAAGCTTCAATGGTGAAAGTACCCTGCTGCTTGATAAGTTCAAGCCCCCCCTTCTATGGGCTTATAACTGACAGTTATCACGCTGATCTCCCTTTTCTATGGTGGACTCTGAAGAGTTGTAACTTGTATTGAGAAGAGTTGAGACATGTCTATGAGCAGTCATACACAAATATGTCAAATGCATAAGCTATATGTACCATCTTTTGCAGCAAGAACAAAGTAAGCTATACGTAGATCAGCTTGTGCAGCAAGTATGAGTATATTTGCAATATCATGTCCTGCTTGAGGATGAAACTCAAAGCATTAAAAACTCTCCAAATAGGTGGACACTCAGAGAAAACACACCAAAAATTGCATACAACCAAATGTTTGAAGTGGCTACTACTTGCAGTGTTGAAAACTGTATGACAGTTGATGCTAAGAACCCACTTAGTTAGTACCTCTTGTTTGATTGGAAACAGTTTTGTTGTAAGGTGCCTACAGAATTCTGGAGTTCTCCAAGAAACAAGTAGTACGAGTAAAGCACCCAGAGAAATTTCCTAGCATATTTGGAGGGCGCCTTATATATCTGTGAATATCATTCCAAGACGAGAGGAGGCCTGTTCTTATGTGCCTACAAGTAGATGCAAGAACCCTAGTCCCCCTAAACCGTACACCCCATGATCTATGTATGTTTAGGTTTATCATAAAGTTTCCCTTCTGTTCTATGATGTTCTCAGGACCCTGGGGCTTTACCCTACACAACATTCACAGGCATTGTAAATGTCCTAAACCCTAAACCTTCATCCTCATGACTGTGTGCATCATCATACCTAGAACATGGTTCCTGCTACATATCATATGTGACTTCCAACACCAGCTTTGATAACAAGGCTTCATTGAACACTGTACAGAAGACCCTGGAGATGGAATCTTGCAAATTTTCCCCAAAAAATCACAATCGATCCATAAGCAGCAATGATCTGCCTGGACAAGACCAAAAAAAGATTCAAGAATCCATTATAAAAATTAGTCTAAACCCTTGAGATCTCATGAAGAAGCCTGAAATTGGCTCCAATACTGCAAAAGAGCTGCAGGAATGCTGTACCTCTTTTTCTCCACTCTCTGTAGGTGTTCCTCCACTGCCCCTTTATTGTACTGGCTGGGTGCAAAATTGGTGACGGCATCATCCCAGCCACGGTAATGAAGTGATGCCATGTCCACAGCTCTAGCTGCCTCTACCTCTGTGTGATGCACCCCTAGATAGACATCTATTCTCTTGCCTGTGTCCTCATGTTTGTACCCAACCCGTCCTTCCCATTTAGTTCCACCACCAGACTGCCTAGAAACTCCCTTGTAAACTGATTTTCCACGGGTGAACCTTTGGGCCTTCCTTCGAAAGGACCAGATGTAGTCCCTCTCACTGAGGGACTCCATCTTTGGCAATTCTGGAGCATAAGTGCACTCCTCAAAGTTGAGAGTGTAATTTTTCTTCTTGAGCTTGAGAGCCACCAGGTCATGCACTGTAGCAGCCTCTATCTCAGTTGGGTAGGCACCAAGGTAGAGCTGACCACGTCCTTTCTGCCTCTTCAGCTGATCCACATCACCTGCCCAAATGCGAGCCTCCCACTGCTTGGAGTTCAAATGCTTGCCCACACCTTTGTAGCAGGATGTCATCCTCTCTATGGTGGTCAGGATGCTTGAATTAGGTTTCTTGCGCTTCCTGGAATTAGGAGATGTAACTTTGGCAGCATTGTGTCCTAAGTTCTGGACATCAATTTTGCTGCCTTGCATTGTAGATTTCTTGCTGGGAGGAGAACTTCCTGCAATAATTTCAGAATTGCTAGCTTGCAGTGCAAGACAATGTGAGCACTTTAAACTGCTATTGCCAGAAGCTTGCCTTAATTTCTTGGTAGAAGTTGAACCCCCAAATTTGGAAGTCTGACCTTGAGGACTTGCAGCAGGCAATTCTGCAGGCTGACAGGCAGCTGCTGGGGAGGACTGTAGCTGTTTGTGGCCTTCGTTCCTGTTAAGCTCCTGCACTGCAACAACTGATTCTGGAACTGGAACATGAGGAATGATATTCAAGTCCATGTGGAATATGGCTGCATTCCTCCTCAACCCTAGTGTTGTGTGAGTCATGTTGGGGGGCTGAGTATAAACTGTCAGGACACCTGGATCAGTAATTAGTACCGAATGCAATGCAGGAATCAGGCCGGCGTCTTCTTTCACATGATGCTCAGTCTCGGGCTTGTGCCGTGATGCTTGAAACGGATCAGGCTCATGACTAGTAGCGCAGCTGGACGTGGTCGACTCCCGGGAAAAACGAAACCGCCGAAGAGAAACCATGATTTCTGTGAGTCCCACCTAGATCTCTCAATCACACCGCTTGGGAACATCAGTGCAAGAAGCTGCTGGAGGAATAGGGTTCAATGCCAAGGGAGGAAAATTCATCATACGTGTCTAACTCAATACGCTGATCAATCAATCAATCAATCCGTCATCCCACTCAACAGAATTTCATCTCATGATGGCTGATCATGCTTGGACCCGGATCTTAAAGAAAAAATAATCAAATAATTATAGTACATTAAGGATCAAAGGAACGAGGTCTACAACACCAGTCTTCAAGAGAAAAGCCCATTAAGAGTGATGCAAAAGCAAACAGGAGGAGGAAAAACACAAGGGGGAAAGAAACTTTGCATCAACCAGAAAGAAACTCTTAATGCGCCGACATGATGAGTCTAGGGTGAAAATTTGTACTGTAAGTGGAAGACTCTACGACTTGTGATCCACCGACGCGTAACGGACAAGTTCTAGACAAATTTGTAAATCGGCAATATTCTTGAGCCGTAATTGTACACAATTGAGGCGTCGACTGCACAATTTGATTGAAGTCGCGACGCGGCGGATTATATATATATATAAGCACATGTATACAAAAAAATTATTACTAGTTGTACCTCAAAACAGAAACCCTCGATGTGGACGCGACGGATTCAAGCCACCACCACCACCAGTCGTCGAGGGCGATGGTGCAGCCGGGCGACAATATCGATCGCCAAATCAAAACAACATCAGTAATGAAACAAAGACATTGAGACAGAAATAGAGAAAGAGAACGCGAGCCGCACCGTCCCACAAGTGAAAGAAAGGGACAAACAAGAGAGGAAGGCAGACAAAGAGGCCTGCACGTAAGAGAAGTAGTGAAGTTCCTCTCTCTCTCTCTCTCTCTCTCTCTCTCTCGCTCGCTCCCTCGGTGGTCTCGAGGGAAGTTGGCAACGCAACGCAACTGCTCGTCTCGGCAGAAACGTCAGTCAGTGGCTTTCGGAGACCCTAGACAAGTCGTTCGCGGGGAGTAGGTACTGTCCTACCCTACGTGCATAGGTTTAAGGACCTACGCTGAAGGCATTACCAATGTAATGGCCTAGTGCAAAATGCAATTCCAGTAGGGTAAGGTCCTATGCTGAAGGCATTACCAATGTGATGGCCTAGTGCAAAATGCAATTCTAGTAGGGTAAGGTCCTATGCTGAAGGCATTACCAATGTAATGGCCTAGTGCAAAATGCAATTCTAGGAGAGTAAGGTCCAATGGTTGAGTGTAGACCCGATTCTTTAGTAATGGCCTCATCCAAGGGCCTTACTCGACTTAAATTAAAGAAAGAGACAAGTGAACGAGATCAAATGAGATCTAAGATATAACATCAATGGCTAAGATCGACAACCTTGATGAGTTTAGGGACCCACCTTCATAAATACCCGGGGTTTCTGATTTAACCAAATTTGATTTGATGTAAACAAAAACCATCTATTTGGTGTAATTTAGTTCTTACTCATGTTTAGGTGTTTAGCAAGCAAGGATCGACTAGCATTTTACATTAGTACTTTCACCTTCTTTAGTTCACCAAAACAATATGCATGTAATAAGTGCTTGATGTTACATCTCCATTGAGGACAAGGACAAGGGTGATAACACAAAATGTTGAACATCAGCTCAAGATGAGCCGTGGACAAGAAAGACACAAAAGTTCAACCTACGCAAGCAAACGAAGAGTGGTGAGAGAAGAGAGATGACATGAAGGTGGAAAGTTGATGATGGAGAGACTTGTGGTAGGCAACGATGATTGATCATTAACCCTAACCACCCAAGTAATTCGAAGGGGTGGATCTAAGGTGAATGTTGGAGTTGTTTTTAAGTGATGATTTTTAACCTAGGAAATATTAAACTTGCACTCAAAGATGTTGATTCGGTCTTAGGATACAATGTTTGTGATGTTTAGAAATAATCAAATTGTTATCAAAGTTTTGAGGTTTTATTATGGCACCAACTAGTATACATGTTTCATTGAAAATTGTCTTAACTAGTGTGATTCAAGAAATGGAATTCTTGGTTTAAAAAGAACTTTTCCATAATGTTGTGACTAGCATTTGCTCTCCCCTTCATCTATATGACTATTTAAATCCAATGGAGGGTGGCCAAGTGGAAACCTTTCGTGTTTTGTGACATGTCCGTGTGGCCTTTTGTGACATGTTCATGTGGCCATACAAGTGAAGAGGGTGTAAAGTTCTGGCTACAATTTAAGTAACTTGGTAGTTTTTTGATGTTGATTCATGTGGTCGGGATGTTGAATTAAGTGTAGGGTAACGCCCTAAAACTAAGGTATTCCCCAAATAACAAGACTTCAAGGTGAAAGGCCAAAGGCCAATTATTTCAAGAACACCTTAACCTTAGGGCATTGGCCAACGTAAGAATTCCATGTTTTTTATATTTTTAATTTTTTACCATGATACCTACCAAGTGCTAGTTGAATATCATAGCAAAAAAACAAAAACACTAATGCAAGCAATTTGAAAAATGAAACGTTATGTTTGCGATTATTTTGCTCTTCAAAATGTTCGTTTGTAGATTTTGTCAAATAATGGTGCTACATTAGTGAAAATTGCAAAGGTTTTTAGGGGCAATCACAAAGAAATTGCAATAAAAAAAATGGCACCTACCATGAAACATGAAAACACAATTTGGCAACTGCATGATAAGAAAATTCAAAATATGACTACACATGTAATCCTAGGATAATCAAATCTAATCATTTAAAACTATTTTGCTTACTAAAAATATTTTTAAATATTTTATACTTGTTATATTCATTTCAAATTATTTCAAATATTTTAATGAAGTATTAATGACATTATGATGTGAACACATTCAACACTTTTAGCATTAATTTGTTGTCTTTAAGGTGCATGTAAAACTAAATAGTGATCAAGGACTCATTGTTTTGTTCAGACCCCTTATTATCATAGGTTTTCAAATTATAAATTGCAACACATATATTATCAAATCAATTTGGACAAGTCATGTGTGTGTGATGGTTTTATTATGATATAACCTTGATATGTTAAGGACATTTGTGAACATGTTGGGCAATGAACTTATGATATAGGGGAAAAAAACATGATATCAAATTATCCATAATTGATTTGGACAATGGTTCTTTGTGAATACTTCTTCAAAATATATGAAACATTTAAGCGCATGTTTTCATTTGCCAACATTCTTGGGTGGTTATAACCAATGTTGACATGTTCATGGCATTCAAAAGGTTATTCATCCAAGCCAAGTTAGAGGGTACTTAATATAAAGATTCATAATTTTGTTGAACCCAAAATTGAATTTGAATGTGAAATTAACTTATTATTGAAACTAAGACTTGAACCACGTTCCTCTCCTCTTTTAACACAACTCAAATCTCTAACTACTTACTTGAGAACTTTTTTAAAAGCACCAACATAAGGGCTAAACCCTTTTAAGTAAGTTTTAAATTTTAATTCACATGATTATATAATATGAAATCTTTTGTCTTGGGCTTTGTGCATTGGTTGAACAAAACAAATAATGCACATAATCTTTAATTTTGATTGTGTTTAATGTAAATAAAAAGTTTTGACTTGGTTTTGACTTGAATAAGGCTCCAAATCTTTTGGGAAATCTTTGACACCAAAATTTTTACAAAACCAAATAAATATTTCAGAATTTCATTGAAGGTTCTATCAAACCAAAAGAATTGAAAATTGGAATAAAATGTTCATTTCAAAATCAAGAACTAAACAACATTGTGACCTTTAAGAATTTTTTTGCTTATTCAATTATCAATAGGTGAAGGGTAGTGATGACAAGTAGATCTGATTTTAACAACCCTTTTGTCACCCATTCACTTGCTTTGAAGGTTTGAAACCACAGTTCAAATAATGTAAAGTTGTTTTGTAATGTTGTGCCTTTGTCCAAAAATGGGAAGAAGTTTGAACACATTTCAATATCATGGATTTTGATAAGGAATTTGATAATTTTGTTAATATAACTCCATCTCCAACATGCATTAACAACCAAATAAATTGAAATTATAAGTTTCATGAACCACCTCCTTAAACTCTTATAACATTAGGGTCATTTAGTATCATAAGGAACTTTAAAGAACCTTATTTTCATTTTCTTAAGGAGAATACACGATAATGGCCAAAAAATGTAAATGTGAAAAACAACCTAAATCGACTTGGTAAATCTTGCTAAAGAGGCAACTACATCTTTTGTTTGGAAGAAGGTTAGGTGTCACATTTTTCAACAAAAAGTGGCAAACAATAGGTTAGTGTGAAGGGTTGTTACAATGAATTAAAACAAAACAAAGACCTTTAAAACTCTTACAATATAAGTCTTGAGCATTTTTTATAATTGTCGTTGCTTGTTTTGTTCTTTATTCTTCATTGAACATTTTGATTTTTAGAGGTTTTTTTTTTCTTTGGGAGTTTTTTTAATGTTTTAATTCTTGAAAGGATCTATCTTTCTTAGAAAGATTTTTTGTGTAAGTTTGTTCATTTGCTCCACAAACACCTACTAGGTTTTAACCTTTGTGCATACCATTTAGCTTAAAGTTTCAAGACGAATTGTAAAATTTGTCTTTAGGTGTGGTTTTCTTGCCTAACCCAACCAACTAGTCTACTTTTATCAGTTGGGGTTTTCTTTTTCTAATTGAACTCCCATTTATTTCTTTTCCATATTTGTTCTATATTTTGTTTTGAATTCAATAGTTGATAGATATTACATACACACATCTACCCTTTTTTTGGAGTGTTTGTTCTTTATTTTTTAACTTTTTCAAAACAAATTATGTGTATTTGTTATTTACCTATGATGCACAATCCTAAAACTTGTGCTCCTAAATTGAAACTAATTTGTATTCAATTTTGCCCCTACTCTATTTTGTTTTGTTCACCATTGCCCATCCATTTTTTTACATTTCATAAGCTCCCATTTGTTACTGGATTGTTTGACCTACTGGATAACAAATTGTCAACCATAAATGTTCATTTTTGACATTTTCTTATCATTTTCCTTAATTTCATTGTTGTTTTTTTTTTCATTATTCATTTGTTATGCATATCTTGATCAAATCAAGCCCCACCAAAATTTGAAGGTCACAATATTTAGTATTTTGGGTTATTAGGAATATTTTGGATACTTCAATCATGACTATTAATTGATTTTGCATAGATTTATATTTTCTTTCTAATTCATTGTAATTAAACCTTTTTTGGTGCATTTCCTATATTTGATTAGCTAAATCAGTAATTGTTAATATTTACAATTGTTTTAAAGTTCATGAACATTGTCTTTATTTCTTTGTTTTCTTTCATACTATTTTTTTTTCAATGCATATTTTTTTTCTAATTTTAAGGAAAATGTCATGAAACCATGAAAACACATTTAATTTTTTAAAACATTAAAACTTTAAAATATTTAAAGTAAATTGAAATTTATTTGAGAATAATGAATTCTAGTTCTTGAATTCATGTTTCTTAAAACCATTTTCAATCATGGCCTCCTAACAAATTCTAAGAATGGAATCAATTTTTTGAATGCATAAATTTTTTTTATAAACAAAAAATATTGGGAATTGAAATGTAAATTTGTGTAAAAGTATTCAAAACTAACTATTTTGTCACAATGAAGAAAACATGCATTTTGCAAAAAATAGATTTAATTTTGAAGTTTGTAATTATACATTAGAAGATGATTTGGTGTCCTTTTAAATGGGAATATTATCAAAAAATTGGTCGAATTTTTGGTTTAATTAACTAAATTTTCTAGTAAAAAAGGACACAATATGGACAATTGTAAAGAGATATGGTCCATTCATTTTGAAAAAGTTGATTTTGACATGTCCAATGTGACTGGGGTGGTCCTTTTACTAATAGAGTAGTGAACCATTTGATTGATCATTTTGATTGGTGGAAAGGGGTCCATTTTGACTTATAGATTGGTTGTTTTGATTTTCAAATTTTTATTGAAATAGAATCATTTTTTTATTATTACTTTCCAAAAATATTAAATCATGGTTGGTAGGAAGGTGGTAACTTAGCCTAGCCTACATAACCTACCTACCCTAGCCATGTAAATTGATTACATGTATTAGGAATTAAACCCCTCACCTTCACAATGATAAACCAAGTCCTTACCAATGGACCACATCTTCATATGATAACAATTTATATCAAGTTGTTTCTATTTCACATCTTGTTTTACATTAAGTTTATGTAGGTAAGTAAAAAGGCGAAATAATTTGTAGGTCTGTTAGTAAAAGAATTAGATAAGTAAATGGGAAGGTTAAGTAACCCTAAATAGGTTGGAGGTAGGTTATAAGATCATAAGTAGGTATGTTGTAGGATGGTAGGCAAAAAGTAGGAGGTAAATAGGTAAGTAGGTAAATAAGTAGAAATATTAAATAATTGTAAATAGGCTAAAGGTAGTTAGGTGGGTTATAAGATGGAAAGATGTAAGTACAAGTAGGCCCATGTTACCTACCTAATTAAATAGCATGGCCTATTAGCTAGCAGAAGATGTCCCATTTGACTAGAACATCATTGACCATCTTAATTAAAAATGTAATTTTTTTTTGTTCAATTTAATCAAATGTCCCACTTCATTAGCACACCGTTGGCCATCTTGACCATGGGTATCATTTGTTTTTGTCCAACCTGACGAAAGGATCAATGTAAGTTATAGTTGCCCACAAAGCAACACTTGAAGACATCAACCATAGTTCATTTCTTTTATATTTTTTTGAGCCTTAAAAGTACAAAATATTTAAGTAGAAACAATCCATCAATTCTAATCAACTATTTTTCATTTAAGTTTATACCACCTTAGAAATAATTATTTTATACATGTGTGCACAAACTTGACACAAAATGAATATTTTTCTATAATGATATGGACTTTTGAAAAGACCTAAGTTTTTTACATTAACAATAAACAATAAACAATAATATATATCCATTAAGAATAACCTTCAATTTACATGCTACACAAAATCCTTAAAATTGGTCTCTATTGATATAATGTGTAACTAAAATGTAATCCTTAACAATCATATATCAATCATTGAACCCTTTTAAAGTCCATATAGGAAATATGTTATTGAGGTGCACAGTTCATTTAATCCATTTTATAAGTTCATAGATTTTTTATTTTTTTAAAATATGCATAACAAATGTTTACGCCACTTGCATATTCAAGTTAATAATCTTAAAAGTAAGTCCCTATTGTGAAATTTGGACATATGAAATACAAATAAACATTGCATTAACATTCATATCACAAAAATTACCACTATGACATGAATAGTGGGCCACCTTAGCTTACATCAACCCTATATGTCTCATTTGGGTAAAAGTTATTGGCCATTTTGACCCAAATGACCATTTTTGGTTCAACTTGACTAGATGTTTGATTTGACAAATAATCAAATAAGTCACACTAAAGTCAAGTTGACAAGCCAAAAAATACATATGCAATTCAATTGACCTCAAGCCTTTAGTCAAAATGTATATGCCCATTAGTCAAGAAGGATTGGTTAGTCAATGCGGACCATTTGAAAATCCACAAATTTTCAATTTGAAAAAAAAGGAAGGAAAATGAAAACTAAAAATGTTGCATGTGAAAAAATATTGATGTCTTTCAACCAACAATATTGCAATCTATTGAACAATCTAGAAATAATTTAAAATATAATATGTCAATAAAAATACAATTTTTTTTGAGGGGTTTTCTAAAAACATGGGTATTTCCAAGTATTTACTTTTTTTTCAATGTTTAGGGCAAATGAAAACAACATTGTCGTTTGTGTTTAATTCCATTGTGTAACATAATGTTTATGGGATTTCCAAGGCATTCAAAAGTTATAGCTATTTGACTCTTATCTAAGAAATTGGCAATAAAGTTAAAATCAAATTGGTGCAAAAAGGTTTGTGGTACATTATTGCTTGAATTATTACAATGAACCATAATGTGACCATAATTGATTATAACAAATGTTTTGCCAATGTGGCAACACACCATTGGACAAAAATTTTGGCCAATTATGGGCTTTGGTTTGTTAAAGTGACCACAAAATGTTGTTTCTTATAGCTTCTTGTAGGTATTTGGGTGGAAATATTACTTAGGACATTTTTAAATTGAAAATGTATTTAAGCATAAAAAATATATCATAAGTCTAGAAGTGTCTTTCATGGTGTTGCTAGTAACAATAATTTTTTCAAAACATTTTACCAAAATTTAATTTTTCAATTTAGATCAATATTTTTTCCTACCGTTTCACAATTTTTTTTGGTATTATTTAACATCTTCGTGATGTTGCTTAATGTTTTTTTGGTGTTACCCAACATCCCTTATTGATTGTTTGGCAATGTTTGGCATTTTTTAATGCCCCATCATCTCGTGTTTTTTCAACATCCGTTGATACTTCCCAAGTCCTAATGTTCCCATCATTTTTTAGAGCTTTCTTGATGTTGCATAACCTTGGCTTCTCTTTAACACTACCCAATGTTTCCTTAAAATTTTCTTAATGTTGTTATTGTTCTTTAGTGTTCCACTAAAGTATCACTAAACACAAATAATAATAATAATAATAAAATAATAAATAAATCCCAACATTTCATGGCATTCCTTGTTGCCCAAAGGAAAAAGACTTCTTTTTTTTCTTAACGATGGTGTTATTTGATTGTCCACTCATTGTTGGTGTAGTCCACCGATGATGGAATTGTAAAAACACAACCACAACATCATAAAAATATATCCTAATACACACCTTTCAAAATATGAAGGTTAGCGTAAACAACAAGAAAAATGACAAGATGAAAATTCAATGAAATGGAATTGAGTTTTCACTATAGGTAATGGTGTCCTAAATTATCCATAAACAAGTTCACTTCTTGGATTCCAACAATGCAAGGCTTTGGATAGAATTTCCATCTCATCCATGGTCTTGACTAAAACCTCCAAGGTCCATCCAATAGTGAATAGTCTCAAATCCACAATAGCAAAATGCTTGTCCATCACTTTAAAATGCATTTGGTGGCAACCCCCACTTCAACAATCCTCACTCTTGCACCCAATATCTTCCACAACTCATTGTGGTATTTTTTGTAAAGCAACCAAAACTTAGAAAGCAAATTTGGAACAACATGAACATAAAAAAGAAATTAAACATTATTTAAAATTTTGCACCTCAATATACAACTTCAACAAAGTTGTGTGTTATTACCATTGTGGATTGCCATTTCATTAAAGGTAGTGGTAGCATAGGCAACAATCTCAAATGCCCTAATATGAGGTGTCATGTCATCTCCAAATTTAAAAGCATAAACATTGCAAACATGAGGTTGCAAATTTAAAAGCACAAACACCACAAACACAAAACCACAAATATTGAATACTAATAAATCAACCTTGAAGTTTTTGAAGTTGGTCATGGAAGCCTAACTTGTGAAACCAATGATTGTTGCTTTGGAAATTTGAGGGGGACGATTAATAAGGAATGGTGCGAGAAAGTGAGGAATTACAACATGAGGAGCATGACCACAGCAATTGGAGTGTAGCCAACCAAAACATGCAAACCTTTTGCCCAAAGTGCAATTTTATACCCTATGCAAATTGAAAACACATGCATTCTTCAAGATCTAAAGGATATTCAAGAGATAACATTGTAAAGATATCAAGCATTGACAATGGTGAGTTGGCAATTATTAAGGGTATGTATTATATATTGAATTGTATATAAACTACTAATTGTGAATTTATAACAAATGTACAGGATTGACACTACTTGAATTATTTATCCAATGTTCAAGGTGTCTCACAATTGTAATCAAAACATGTTTTTTCTAGTAGTAGCAACACAACTTAGACAATTATGATTATAATGTTACTTTTGATAGTGTGGAAATATTAAAATAATCATATCCATATATATAAGCTAAATAATTTTTTAAATGGAAGTAACTTACAAATATCATGTTATCATTTGCTATTTTAAAGTATTCACATAAAAATAAAACATAACTAATGTACTTATGAAATTTGAAACAATTTGATGTTTTTAAGTTTTAAATTTTAAAAATATATTATTTTACAAAACTAAAGACATGTGAATTTTAATTATATAATTTTAGAAGTGAAATTTCATTTCATTTTTTAATTTCTAAATTTTAATAAAATTATTACACTTGATTTTTTCCCCAAGTGAAATTATAAAAATTCACGTAATTTTTACCATTTGGAATTTTTTATTATAAAATTAAATTATATGAAAATTTAAATACATTTAGTCCGGTTATGGATGTTTAAAATCATTGTAATACATTTTACAATTTGAACTTAAAAGGCATTATAAATTTTAATGTAATTTTCAAACTGAAAATGAATTAAATTAAATAATGATATTAAAAATATCCACATGTAATCAATTTCATTATGAAATAACATAATTATATAATATGGTTATAATGCATGATATATAAAAATGTGTTTATATATTTTTCAATAATAATTTATATCACCATGTGAGGTGGTGATTAGATGTTAAAGGCTTTAGGTTGTGGCCCAAAAGGTGAAAGTTCAAAATTCAAACCCCACTTTAAACATGTTGTGTCCATGATGTCATCATGATGACCTACTGCAAGTTCATTGAATTTGAAAAAGAAAAAGAAAAAACATTTTTTCTCAGTTTTAGGTCTAGAGTGATAATTGATTGTGGATTTGTCCATAGTTCAATATAGAGGGGAAAAAAATAATTATCAAATTATAATTTATTTACACAAAGTATTAGTAATTTTTTAAAAATAAATTCCTATTATCTTAGACCAACTAATAATTTTAGTCATTTGAGTAAAAAATATAATCACATTTTGACATAAATTATTAATCCAATATGACTAATGACTTTTTTGTCCATTGTCCATTGTGATTGAAATGTCAATTATAAAAACTAACATAAAAACCATGTTATGTAATAATAGAGATACGTAGTAATGGAAAGTTTTTTTTCCCCAACATCCCTCATCATTTCCCCAATGTTACAAAACATCCCCTTGTGTTGACCAATGTCCCTTGGTGTCTACCCATTGCCTAACATCCTTGTCATCCATGGTCACTCAATAATAATAATAATAATAATTTAAAATATTTAACCTAGCATTTTATTGTCATCCTCATCATCCCCACCATTTGTTGATGTTTTTTCATTATCTTCATCATCCCATGAACCTATCTTCATCGTCCTTTAAACCTAGATAAGATGTTTCTGAACTTTAAAAACTATGTTAAACCTAAAAATGACCAAGGATGCCATATTTGGGACATCCTTCAAGTCTTAAAGAATTCCACTACCCTTAGTATTTTTTGCACACACCAATTTGTTTGAAACTATACATTGACCAATTCCACATATGATATATCTATGTTGCCAAAATAATTTTGTGTACAATTCACAAAATATACATTACTACAAAAACATGTTATTTTCACTAGAGATTCTAGTCAAGAAGGACCTCATCAATCGTATCCATCTGTACAAGTTGATTTGGACTTGTCCTGCATGATAGGGGTGATCTTTTTGGTTGGCAAACTATTGGACTATTTGATTGGTCATTTTGACTACTAGATAATGGACCATTTGTCTAGTCAAATTTCTACCCATTTTTTTTTCTAGATTATTGCCAAAAAGCTTTTTTTTGTGTAGGTTTAAAAAGTTAGGTTATATATAGGTTTCGATAGCTCATAAAAAATCAAATAGGTATTGCCTAGCTTAGCCTACCTAACCTTCTCAACTTAACCTAGCCTTTTAAACATTTTATAAATTACAAGTATTAAAAATTGAACCCCTCACCTCCCTAATGACAAACCAAATCTTTACCAATGGACTCTATTTTCCAAAGTTGACAAAATTTGTCGTGTTTTTTTATTTCACTTGTTCACTTCACATCATTAATTATGTAAGTAAATAAGAAAGTTAGGTACTTAGTAGGTAGGTTGTAATCCATAAGAGGTAGCTAGCTAGCTAAGTAAGTGGGTAGGTAGTAGGGGATCTTGGATGGTAGGTAGGAAGTAGGAGGTAAGTGGGTATGTAAGGATGTAGGACGATAGGTGGATACATAAATATGTAGGATGGTAGGTGGGAAGTAGGAGGTAGGTAGGTAGGTAAGGATGTAGGATAGTAAGTGGGAATTAGGAGGTAGGTAGGTAAGGTTGTATGATGGTAGGTGGGAAGTAGGAGATTAGTAGATAAGAATGTAGGGTGAATGCAAGGTTGAGTGGTTCACTTTTGAACAAAAATGACCAATTATTCCTAGGTACCCTTCATTCAAATGCATATGGTGATTAATATATCCTTATATCTATTAATTGGGACTGAAATTTGAACTAACAACTTTATTATGAAGACAATTGTATGGTTATTTATTAATAATAAAATCATTTCCAAGAAGTAATGAACTTTTGAAGTAAAAATATGGACTTGTCGTTTGACTGGAACATCACAAAATGTAAAAAATCATTTTGATTCACATTCCAAATTTGTTATTGGGATCCAATATATGATGTATTATAAGATGATAAATTCAAATGAAGAATATTCATTGAAAACCTAAACCATTTAATAATTAGGGATTTTGGAATGGTTAAAATTGAACCATATTTTCATGTGTCCCTATGAGTTGCAATTTCTATTTGTTTTTCAAATTCTTTGTCCCAAAAGCATATTTTTTGAAAGTTTTTCTTGGGGCAATATTCATATGAACTTTGTGGGTTGTCCCTTTAAAACTTCCAGATTGAAAAATGACATCAGCTTCTATTAATGTAAATGTTGATGTAGATTTGTGAGGATTTTTAGGTGATTGAACATTTATTAGTCAATGATTACAATAATGACATTTTTAAAAATGACACCATGTCCATTTGAACAATTTTTATGAATTTCCTAAGGACTTGTAAAGAGTTTAAAATTGTCCAAAAGTGAACCACTGTAGCTTGCATTTACCTTGTAGGATGGTAGGTGGGAACTAGGAGGTAGGTAGGTATGTAGGTAATTAAGATGTTAGTGGATAAAAATGTAGGATGGTAAGTGGGAAATACAAGGTATGTAGGTAGGTAGGATGGTAAATGGGAAGTAGGAGGGATGTAAATATGTATGTTTGTAAGATGTTAGGTGGGTAGGTATGTAAATAATTAAGTTGGTATGTAGGTAGGCCTAAGTTATTGCTTAATTTAATTAATAGCTATCTTGACCAATTTGGTAACATAAGATCTCCCATTTGATTAGAACAACATTATCCATCTTGACTAAGGATGTCACTTTGATTTGTTCAACTTGACTAAATGACCCATTTGATTAAAAACCATTGGTCATTTTGACCAAGGTGTTCATTTTTTGTCCAACTCGATTAGATGTTAAATTTGACATATCATTAAATAGGTCACCTTAATCAAATTTATTAATAAAAAATACACATGTCATTCAAGCGCCAAGCCTACAATCAAAATGTACATATCCATTAATAAAAAAAGATTTGTTAGTCAACTTGGATCTTAGTAGAAGTGAAATTTAATCCCTATATAATTATTTCACACTATTATAACAATAGATTTGGACTACAATATGCACACATTCATAATTTTTACCTTGATTCTAACCACATTTGATTATGTAGTTCATTAAAACACCATATTCGTGGTTATTTCATATAACTAGAATTTGCAATTCAAAATACAATGTAGAAAGATGCCAAGACAAAATTACAATTCAATACATTACATTTTTGATACTCCAAAAAATTTACACAACAATACGGACATGGAAATCTATACTTTTCAGTTTTACTTTTTTTTTTTTTAAAATTTAAACTCCATTCAAATTACAACAAAATTCCATGTTCCCTGCAAATGAAATCAAACAACAAAATAAATATGTGGTTTATCCAAAAACAAAATATGTGATTTTATACTACCAAGTACCTACAACTTTCTTTACTTCCTCAAAATTGTGTGTCCCCAAAAAAATCTTCTTCTTTTTCCCCAAATCTTCCCTCTTTGGGTAGTCCCAAGTCACATCATCATGATTCAAAACTAACAAGAATTCAAAATTCAAAACTACAATGCTCCATAAGCGATCCTTGTCTTAAATGCCATGTTCATCCAAATCATGTAATCATCCTATGCCCTTAACAAACCTTTTGAAAACCCATGAATTCTAGAAGTGATATAACTAACACTTATGCACATCTTTGGTAATTATATTGGCCAATAAAATTATACAATATAACCCACTAGGATATGAACATTTGGATAAAGGCTAAAAACATGTCCACATTATGAAATATATTTTTTTTTTGTGGTGATGACATTGACCCAATCTTCTATGTATTCAAAATGATTTGTAACATAGTGCCCTATAAAGTTTTTGAACAAATTTTTTAATGATGAAGTGGGCATAATGACCTTTGTTGGCTTTCACATGGTATTTGTTTGACTTCTTTCCAAATATTTTGGAATGAATTTTAAAACTTATAAGAAGCACCACATTTCTAAAATTTTGAATTGCAGATGTAGCTTTCCCCCAATTGATGACTATAAAATACAAGTTATGTGGATACCACTAATTAATGTTACCTCTTTCACAATTATGGCTTCCATTTTGCCATCAACTTGAACACTTTAAAGTATTAAACCATTAAGACATCTATATATATATCTTAATCATTCTAACAAATCAACACCCTTATATCATTATCATGATGCCTTTTGACATTTTTGTCTCTCCTTAACACCTTTTCGCATGTTCCATGTTCCATGTTGTTTGTTAATTAAATTTCATAACTCATCCTTTTCAATGTCCCATAACCCATAAGTTTGGTACTTTTGTACAATTAGTTATATTTGGTAATCAATTGAAGCACGTTGGTTCCTACATCAATAGTCTTGGTGCTCTTTTATTCATAGTAGCATGCATTCTCTTGCTAATTACATAGTCCTTGCTAAGTTATAAAAAAGGGATTATAGACAACTTAATGCTCCTATTAGGGAATTTATTCTCACTAAAAGGCATAATTTAATAATGCAAGGTTGTAATGTTTTTGTAATTTTCACCATTTTCAAGTTTTTGTAGCTATGCCAAACATGAGTGGTGAAAATTGCAAAAATAATGGGTTTGATTTTACTACATAATCATGTTGAAATTTGGGGCATAGAATTGAAGCAAAATGGTGAATGTTTATGGCATTTTAAGTCGTACTTTTTAGCATGTAGACACCACCCAAACTACATATGTTCTAATCCTAAATGCCATAGTGTAGTTTTGAAAACCTTGCCATTACAAAGACACTCCAAGTCGTTTTTTAATGCTAATGTAAGTTTGAAGCCTTGCAAGTCAAGGGTTCAAAATGGCAAACTAAAAATCTGATTGGAATTGAACCCATACATATCAAAATCAAAATATTCTTATGATGAAATTAGTTTGAAAAGTCACCCACTTTCGAACAAATGGATTTCCATCAATGGATTTGGTGTCAAATGTGAGTTGTAAAGGTTGCAATCACAATATAATGACCCATAAAAAATATGACAATTGATTTTTTTACATATTTTTAAATGATAAAATTTAAGTTTAAATCAAGTTAAAGTTGAAAATGTTTAGTGTATTTATACAAAAATGTTTCTAACATATTGTGGGAACATTTAAGTTTGGATTGAATCTAACAACTTTGAAATACCAAAAGCACTTTGAAAACAATGTAACCAATGGTTTTGTTACTTAGTGGACTTCTAAACTGATTTGCAATGATTTGAAAATGACATATCTATAGAAAATACTTTCAACATATATTTAAATAATTTTATATAAAGTGAAATTTTGTTAATCAATTATTTCTAGTCAACTTATGTATCATGACTTCAATTTATTTTTTTGAATAATCAATCCAATTTTGCCATGTCATCTTGTTTAGCTAAACCATTGTTTTTAAGCTTGAGGTAGGAAAGAGTTGGACATGAATCATTATATTCTGACTACACCCCAAAATCACTTCTTCATAGATAATAACAAGTACAATTTCATGTAATAAAATCATTGACAATTAGTCAAAAGCCTTTAAACCACAATTGAGTGACTTACATTATTGTAAAAGTACTTTTGTTCAAAATAAGAATTGTATTTTACTAATTAATTTGGAGATAGTTTTTATAATAAAAATAGAAAATAACTTAAGCACCCAAAAAATCTTGATATTGATTTGTAGAAAAAAAAGATGTAAAAATAAATTAAAAAATACATAAACCATTTATAAATAGATCTAGATATCAATTATAAGTTAAAAAGGGCATGTGGTACCATTTATTGCATTAATAATTAAGTAACAATTTATGATACCCTCTGGAGTCAGAATACAATGGTACCTAGAAAACACAAAAAGTTGTTGAAATAAGAAATTAGGGCAAGCAACTCTCCAATGGACAATGTCCACATAATGAAAGCAAGTGCATTTGGCAATGAAGATTGGGATTATGGTCGAGCTTTGATGGGCATCATGAGAGGTGGGTGGTAAGCCAAAAGCTTTAGCAAGCATGCAGAGTACACATGGGCAATAGGGGGAAAGTTAAAACAAATCATGGACACCATTTGGTTGTGTTGTCAGGATATGTGTCATTGACATCATATTATTATATGTTGATGAGTTCATGTGACAATTGCTCCTAATGGAACCATAGTTCAAGTGATAATTGAAAGGTTTCAAAGTTGAACCCATGAATGAACTAGATATTATTAGGTATAACCACTTTTTAACCTACTTTTTCCCAAGGCCTCTCCGACACTCAAAACAAGCATAAATTATAATAATATTGTGTTGCAAGCCCAACCCTCATATTGTGGAACATGCACTTGCAAAATGTTTCAATAGAAGCAAACATACTAAAATTGCACACGAGTTTTCAATGCAAAAATTTAAATCTATTAAGCTACCAAAAAAAATTAAAATACAAGAGCAATGTGTCCATTAAATTTGCAATTTAAGGAGCAAGTCAAGGTTGGAGGAGGAGGGAGAGAGAAAGAAGATGAATCAAATTTCCAAATTCACAACTAGAAAGATTACCATATGTTTCCATTAGAATGGTGGGATTCAATGGTGGAAAAAACCCAAGTACATACTACTTTGTTCCATGTTTATGTTTTTTTGGATACATGGTTCAAGTGATCATTTAAACAATTTAACTAATTGCAAGCATGAACCGCATTTTTTAATGCAATTTGAAGGACATTGGATATGTAGTTAGCAAGGCACTTAGCAAGTTGGAGTTAATTAACCTCAACAAAGTTTTGAGGTCTAATTAGCTTAGTCAAGATTGGATTCCATACAAAGAATCAGGCATGCTACAAACATGAAGGGAGCTTTTCAGAGAGTAAAAGTTGATAGGGAATAAATTGTAAGGAAATGAGACATGAGATGATGGATATAATGGGAAAAAAGGCTTATTAGTGTTTAATAACAACAAAGCTTTGACATTCATTACATGTAAGTTGAAGTCAGCTTCAATAGTGTATGTTAATCCACCTTATTAACCCAAATGTGTAATTGGTACCTTCAAAAGTTCAATTATAATATTATATCAATATTTTGACATTTGTGTTTTTGAAGTGCTTGGTTTTTTATCCCAAAAAAATTCAAACATGACTTTTTAAAAATGAAAATTATGAAAATTTTCATTTTCATTTCAACATGGCATTAATTGATGATTGTTAAGCTTGTTTCTTGTATAAACAATCCACATGCAAAATGCGTTTTCATAAGTGACACAATTGATCAAATTATAAATATTTAAAGCTCATGAACTAAGATAAGTATTTGAATGTAAAGCTAGTAGATGGAATGATTTGGTTTTTGGTTAGCTTGTTACAAGAATTGTTGGGAGCAAGGTGTACAAGTGCAATCTGCAATCAAGTCTTTTGACTCCAAAAATGTTCAGGAACACATTCCAACATCGTTTTATTTCAATTTTGTATAGCATTGGGTAAGTGTAATAATATTTTGATTTTGATTTTTGGGCAGCAAATGTTTGGATTGTGAAGGAAATGCCGTGCTTTCACTAGCTATGAACTTTTGTGACTACCATGCATGCAAAGAACTTGTATATATTGTGTTCAGTATTCATGATGCCTAGTGTAGGAAATGTTTTATCTCCCTTGAGTATGAAGGTATTTCTATAATGTCACGAAAGTAGGTGGACTGGATCTAGATACTAAAATAATAAGACAGACCACCCAAACCCAACATACATTTTGAAATTGAATGCACAATTGCAAAGAATGATTTGTAATCTTTGTGAAATTAGGGTTCATGTTAGTTGCTTCAACTAACAAAAACAAAAAAGTTTGAAACACATGGCTTTAGACTTTTGAGCTTGTTTCACTCAATATTCATACGAATATTGTTTGCATGTGCGTGTAAGGAGCAAGCCTTTGAAGATATGGGACAAGGAAGGTACTCTATTTTTGCCCTTCAATTGACCACAGTGGCAAATTTACACTTGTACACAAAATTATGTATACGTTATTTTGTGCAAAAGTAGCAAAGTTCCCAATTAGCTTTCTCTGCAGCTTAATTTACATGTTCATATTATTCGAGGGTGAAGTGAAAGGCCGGCTGATGGTGCATATATCTTTGGGGTGATTCATCAAAGCAGTAAGAAATGGACACATCAAGAGGGTTACAGATGAAGACATACAATCAAGTGTGTTGGAAATCATGGGTGTAAATGTCAACACTAGCTATGTTACATGTCCAACTAATCGTAGGCATGTGTTGGCAATCAAATTGCCATTTTTGGTGATGATAATTAAAAACATGAAAAAGTTTTTCAGCTTTGAAGTTGAGGTCTTGGATGACAAGAACATGCGCCGTCGATTTCGAGCCTCTAACTACCAGGTTTGAATCAAATGCATGCTATTTTAACAATTTATTATTGTGGCAACCATGCAAAGCTTTTTAATTTAACATGTTGTTATGCCAATTTTGCCATTGATCACACCCACCAATTATATTTATTTTCTACAAGCTAGCCAAAGTTGCAAATTTTTGAGAGTACTAATAAATAACTAGGCATATATTGGAGTTTGATTCCCAATAGATTTCATAAGTTTGCACCTTCTAACACTTTTTTTAAACATGGTTTTTGGTGTCCATGAATTCATTGCAATTGGATAATTGGTTCTCTCTATAAGAGTTGCATGTTTACTATACATGTTGCGTGTGTCATGGTGATCAATTTGTTGGCAGTCAACAACACGAGTGAACCCATTTATTTGCACAATGCCAATGAAGTTGGATGATGGTTGGAACCAAATCCAATTCAACCTTTCAGATTTTACAAGGAGGGCATATGGGACCAATTATGTTGAAACCTTGCGCATGCAAGTGCATGCCAATTGTCGAGTGCGTAGGATCTATTTCTCAGACCGGCTCTATGCTGAGGATGAATTGCCTGGGGAGTTTAAACTTTTCTTACCACTTCAGGTATGTTCCAAAACCCAAAGGTAAAAAAAAATTCATTCATGACAAAACTAGTTGTTGAAAATGATACCTTAGTTTAAAAAGTTTGTTTACATGTTCCATTCATATTTCAATGATAATAATATAAACCGTGTGCATTTGTGTGATGGTATATGTGCAGAAAAGTTGAATTTGGCCTTGCTTGGATCACATTGAATCTTTGTTGTTTTGTGAACACAAATATTTGCCTCAATGCAATTAATTGGCTGACCATCAACATTAACAACATTTTGGTTGGTCATCGATATAACATAACCATATTCATTGCCAAAGGTTGAGCTCTATAGAATCATTTCTAAAAGATTTCTATTGTCTTGAAATAGTATCCATTCCAAAGATTGAAGTCTTGGGTTAATTTATGAAAGAAAAAGGTATTTGTATAATATTTGTGACACATGATTTAACATCATGAAGAAATGCAAAGGTACTAGGCATAAATTTGGTTTGATCATTACCAAAAAATTATAATAAAGACACCACAAACTCCAACCTTACACTATTGGTATTATTAGTATTTGATTTCCTTTCACCACATATTTGTTCAAGATTAGTTGTCATAATTTCCTGAGATTTAAATACAACACACTACATGACTACACCACCCAAACTAATTTTTAAAAAAGTTTATGAACATGTATATTGTTAAATAATTTTGAGTAGTCAAAGAATAATTTGTTTATTGGCCTTAGTACCTATTAGAGCATTTTGGTGATGGAATCTCAATGGGATACGTATGCAAATTATTGGAATGTATAGGCTTCAAAAATCGTGACAATTAGATTTTTCAAACATTCATTTACTCAAATTTCCCAACCTTTTTTCTAACCATTTGCATGCAAAAGAACAAGTTCCAAACATGCAATTGAAAATGTTGGTCATGTGGGTGCTTGTGTGGCTGGTTTTTGCCCTTGCCATTTTATCAACAACAAAACTAAAACAATAATCTGCCATAACATGAAGTGCACAATCACACTTGGGAATAGAAAGCACATTTCTTTCCTCAATAAAATACCCCCAAAGCATCACACACACACACACACACACTTAGGTATTTCACAAAGTTGGGTGTATGTGGGGAAGTTGATATAGCTACCATGAATTTTGATTTTGGGAATTATTTTGCATCAACATTTTTCTTTGTCCCCATAAAGCAAAGCAATCCAAAAAATTTCCTTGTTATTCCCATGAATAGCCTTCCTAGGAAAGAAGAGTGATCTTACACCTATTATATACACCTATTATCTAGGAGTGGGAAGGACAATATGCCTATAAGTTGACATAAGATCCTTCCCATTCCTAGATATAATAGTAGGTGTAAGATCCCTCCTACTCCTACAATCCCATGATCTATATGGGTTGTAGAGTTACAACAAAGTTGCTTTGTGGTGCACATACTTAAGGGCCACATATGGGGGGAACATTTCCACAAATGTAGGCCCACACTTGGCTGCCACCTTGTCTTGAAGGAGGTGAGAATGTACAATAAACTACATTCCCTCACACACAAAGTGAGGGTGATTTGTAGGTAGAGGGATAAGACCATGAGTTTTAGGGTTTTGTCCTACACTACTATTGTGATGACAAAGATTGTGGCTAAACCTTTAGCACAAAAGTTGTGTTAATATTATGATCATGACACACAAACAACAACAAAGTGGAGACAAAGGCCATGCATGGCACATGAATTCCATTAACCAAGTCTTAACCGGTGTTGGGTTAGGTACCATGGTGGATATACCCTAGTATATAGATTGATATTAGTCATAGTATCCAAGAACCACCTTGACTGGTATGACTTGAGGCAATGCCAACCTCCTATCAATACCTGCCTAGTAGGGACTTGAAAATAATACCAATTTTATATCATGGCTACCTCAATTGCAATGCCATGTATATATATACATATATATATACCCGCCACATACCAGCCAACAATTCAGCCTTAGACCCTAATACCATGACCTAGCTGGTATGAACCTTTAAAAATTTCCAATACTAGTACCTAATGATATGTTCAAAAGTTGATACCCGCCCGACATTAACATGTGTTAAGATTCACCCTTTATAGTTCTCTCATATGAAGCTGAAGTTGGAATTTGAGAGGATCATAGTGGGTTCTTTTGGCTTATCTTCTCATATGTGTCTAGAGATGATCTCAAAAGGCATATATGGGAATCATGTGTGAGTAGTGTTGAAGAATGCCTAAAAGAATTATATTGCCCATGCATAGTTTTGGGGCTTTGGAAGACATTTGGTGTTGCTGCTAATTCCTATTGTAACAAATCCATGTGTGGCCAAATTACTTGAACTCATGATGGATGAAACCACACCAAGTACATAGTTCAATGGGACAAGTGAACTGAAAATGTCAAGTTTGTTGCATGCACTTCTTGACCATTCGAGCAATTTTTGTAACACATATTACTCTGAGTATAATCAAACAAGATATGCATGCCATTGATGTTGGACTCACAAGCAGCCTTTTTAATGTTTTCCTTGAAATTTTGGAAATTTTTGTTGGAAATTAAATGACTTCTTGATTTTTTTTGCTAGATTTGAAAAAATAAATCCAGTAATAATAATAAAAAAAACCTCCAGATTTCTATTCATGGTTCATGAAATGTATATGATGATATTTAGTTCTAACCCTTTAATGTTTTGTTAATATCCAAATTTGGCTAAATCAACTTATGGATGATTGCCAACTTGGCTACATTTTTAAATTGAAATAACAAACGTTGATCACAAGTGAGTTTCTCAAATTATACAATATCAAAATGAAATTTCTTTGGAATAAAAAAATCCCCAAAAATAGGATATTGAAGGGATTCATCATCATAAAAGATTTTTGGAACATATTATGCCCATTTTCAAGGTTCCTAAATTGCCAAAAAAAATCCATGATGACCTTGTTCTCAGAATTAATCATGTCCTTGTCATTGTCCATAATTTAACATAATTTTCCGTGTTTAGAAATGTAATGGTTCAAAATCCTTTAAAAATAGGAGGGGGTGCACACTTATAACTTTGCAAAGTGCGTCCATAGGCTCACCTTCAAGTGCTCCTATTAGCTTACTTTGCAAAGTAATACGGAGCTTGCCCATTTCTCAATACATTTTGGGACTTGCATTTGGACACAAAGGTGCCATAAATGTAGATGCCTCATTGCAAGGCTCTAACAAAACATAGAGCCTTGGCATGATATGTGTATGGGGTTAATGTAATGATTCTTTAATGGTGTGTTTCATTTAACCTCCATAAAGACCTAAAAAAAATTACAAAAAAGTTGCTTTCATTTCAACCCTTCCATGGACCAAAATTTGATTTTAAATGTCAACATCTTTCATGGAAAAATGTTTATGGAAATGTAAAAAACGATATTGAAAAAATATGAAAAAAGGTTGTATATAATTTTCACATTTCAATGAGTATGGTGATGAATGGGATAATTTACAGTCACGTACATGTACAATAGTACTCCCAAAAATAGAGAAAATATGGATGGGAATCTATTTTTTTGTTGAAATAATTGTTATTGCAAGTTGTAATGAACATGAAAACAACCAAGTTTACAAGATTTCCTAAACCAAAACGAAAACATGAGCAAGCCTAATTCCAAATTTAGATTATGAAACAAAGAAAACAATAATAAGAAAACAAGAATCCTACAATATTTTATTGCAAGAACAAAACAAGAATAAAAGAAAGTTGTGACAAGAAAATGTACACAAAATTAGTGTTGAGCAAACTAAATGTAATTCAAGGTCTTGCCTTGATTTATACACCTTGGGGATTTAATTCAACGAACCTTTTATGAAAGCTTCATTTCCATGTGTGGCCCATGACTAGACTAAGAATGAATTGTGAGTGTACTAGTAATTAACTAAAAGTGAACTGACATTGAATTAAAAGTCTGACGTTGGCAATGTCATTTGTGACACAAGTAATTCACAAAATGATAATGAGTTTACAAATAACAAATAATTGACATATACAATTTAACATATGAACATTGTTTATATATATATATATATATATATATATATATAAAACTTTAAAAGAACATCGATTCATAATGTTTGTCAATAAATAGATGAATGGATACCATTGAAAAAAAATCATTAAACATGAAAAAACTTAATGACGAATGAAAGCATATTGTAAATGATATTCTACATTAAAAAATGAAATATCTTAAAAAAACTTTACACTTATTTTAACAAGATGTCCATGAATAAAAAAAACTTTCACACTGATTTGCATCATACAAAACATGTTAAGATATTAAAAAATTATATATTTGAAATGTTGACTTTATAAAACCAAAAGTCATGAAATTAACATACACAAAAAAAATTGCATTCAACATCAATGGTATACATTTTGCATTTGTTATTCCTTTAAACATAAATTTTAGTTCACATTAAAAGTATTAAGTGATAAATTTTTTGACAACTTAATAAAAACTGACGATCAACTATCAATACTAATGATAAATGAAATATCATTGAAGGGTAATAGAATGTTAACATTTATTGATTATCAATTATGTGCAATAAAACAAGTTCATAATCAATTTATGGGTGGTCTTGATGTTACAATGATAGGTGATTTTTATTAAGCTACTTTGATTTGAGATTCATAGATTTTTAGATCAAGAATTAATGGATTCAATATTTTAGGTACAAATTTTTGACATGAAAATGTAAAATATTATGGATTAAAAATTGTTAAACACAAAATGATCTCCATTTCATTAGCATTTTGAATAGGTTTCAAATTACTTCACAAATCAACGAAGACATAAATTTTATTAATGATATCTTTTTAAATCCACCACCAATGAACAACACATTACACATTTATTTCATACAAACCTTAAGACCATTGTCCACAACAAAATTGTATACTAAAAAACATTAAATCAAACCTTCAAATTTGTTGCGCAAGAGATTCATTTAAAAATATGACCATTTCATTTTAAAATGTCAATATTGCCAATTCACACATGTGACCTCCATCAATAACTATTATTTAAGAAAATATGCTAGTAGAATTGTGTGTTGGAAACTATGTAGCATTATATGGTTTGTAAACAATGCATATGGCATGTTTCAAGATTTTTACATAAAATATTTCAAAACCATTAATATGGATAAATTTCCATAATGCACAAATTGGAATGAATACACAAATAAAACACCCACACATACAAATTCTTTTTACAATTGACAAAAAGTAAACACCAATACAACTAAATCAATACCATTGCAAAAAATATGAATAAACATGATTTAAATTTTTCTTGTATTGAAAGTACAACTCCTAATAATACATAAAGAAATCATACATGGACTAATGCGCCAACACAACAATGTTATGTTGTATCAACACAAGCTTATTGGATAGATCATAAGCACATATATTTTACATTCAAATTACTAGATTATTTTCCTAAATTTACTTTGCCATCCTCTCATCAAACAAGTGAAAAATATCTATATAATCCTCAAACACGTACATCTTGCATTTATTTTCAATCCCTAAATTGGCAAGGCCCACATTTTTGTGACAACTTGTTCCTTCCTTTCCCCTTTCTAGATGGGTGTTTATTCCTTCATGAAGTTTGGCAAGGTTTCATCTTGTGAAATTTGCAACACTCTAAATACCTTGTAGTAATAAATAAGATCTAACGCGTTAAAGAGCACCAAATGCTCTTCTCTCATGAAGCATTATGTCATTAAATCAGAACATTTTCATATGAAATTTAATTAGAAAAAAGTGCAATAATTCAGTCACATTTATTGGAATTTTTAATCATCGTATATTTGATTTACAAATAAATAGAAATGGTCTAGCCAACATGTTGGGAAGCCCAATTGGCAAGGTGTTGGTAACACTCAAGTTAGGCCTCATGTTAGAGGACAAAGTGGGGCTTTTAACCTTCTAGTTAGTGAATATTTTACCTAGTAGTCTTTTTTAACAATGCCTCTCTATCAAGGGTTCACCCACCCCTAAGACTATTCACACATCTCCCTATTTTCACTCCAAGTGATAGTGTTAAAATTTCAAGCTTCACATGAGAAGAAGATTGCCAATAAAAACTCACATTGGTTCCAATCTTGGTTAGTAAGAACCAACTCTGAACCAAGGACTTTGAAAAGGGTTGGTGGTCATTTGTTTTTTTCCATCTACCTATGGATGATTGCCACTTAGGCTATATATAAAATATTGGGACTTTCATGTTTGTTTTCCTCATAATAATAATGCGAGGAAACTATAAAGCATCTAAAAAGAACTGGCCCTAAGGTAGTTTATTAGTTATTGAAAAAAAACCCCAATAGAGAGGGCATAATGAAGTTAGGTGAATACCATGTATAGTTGCCACCAATGGAGGTCTCCTCATTATGCCTTTGTTGTGGAATAACATGATTAAACCCCCACCACTAAAGTTGATGTTATGTTTCACCAATATTGGCAAAAAAAATTGGGTTGTGTAGGGTTTAGGGTTTTTAGGGTAAGTAAGAAAAGAAGTGACAACATGTAGAGATGGTGGTTGAATGTGAAGCTTTCTCCAAAAACAAATATTGGCCCCCCTCAGCTCCACCCAAATAAAATTCTTTGTCAAATGATAGATAAGCTGCCAAACTTGATTGCAAGAAAACAAAAACAAACAACAATTAAAGGGGGAACTCAAGAGGGAGGGAAAATGAAACTACTTGTTGGGAGCATGAATGAATGAATGAGAGAGAGAGAGAGAGAGAGAGAGAGATGCTGATAACCTTTTGATAGGAAAAAAACATTTAACAAAGCACAAAAGACAACCCAACAAAAAAAAAAAAAAACCACCCATTTTGCAGAAAGTTAGTTTTGATTCCTTTGTCTGACTGAGCTTCTCACAATTTATTCATAAATTTGTGTACTCATTTCATACATTTTGTTCAGCTTTGGATCATCTCTCAACTGTTTTGTTCTAGACTTCTATCTGGTTTTCTACATCGTTTTCTGCAGCTACCCATTTGCGAGCCTTTATTACAGTTGCACTCTTTTGTTGTTTGTTGTTGTTATGGCTCGTCATCCCCGCACGTGTAGCTTCTCTCTCTCTTTCTTTCCTACTACCCTTTCACCCTCGTGCTGTGTGCAGTATTTATGTGAAATAATTAGATCCTCTTCCCTCCGGCCGCCACCGTCATGTTCAGTGTTCTTTTCGAGAATTTTTGTTTGTTTGTAACCAAAGTGGTGATCATCCATAGCAATGTGGTGACAAAGGGAGTTCAGCTGCTCTTGTACACAACCTCATCTCTCTCTCTATATATATATAAGTATACAGGGTTGTGACTGATATAATAAGAGCATCCCTGCAACGGGCCTACACAACAACTTTTAAAGCACAAGGCAGGTTTTGGTGCAAACAGAGTTAGCTTTCTGTGCCTTTCTCATATTATTCTCTTGCTGTTAGACACAATATCAATATACTATGCTGAATCTTCAGTACTCATTGCAGCTTGAAAATCGGCAATGGAGGATTTGGTTCCAAGTTCATGTGTGCACAGTAGTCGCAGGTGCTCATGTACTGCTTTTGACAACAGTTGTAGTTGGAGCATTCTTGTGGGGATGCAATATAAGTATGGCTCCAGTACTACACTCCTACCATTCTTCTCCCCAGTTACATTCTTTATATTCTTAACAGGATGCAGAAGTTTTGATGATTTGGGGTGGGTACCTCATGGGCTCATCAATGCTGTAGTTTCTAGATCCTCACTTTTGCAGGATTCTCTGCATGTGTGTGAGCTCAACAGTTTTGAGAGATCAACTGAATTTTATGTGGAGTACTAGTGGGTGCAATGTTGTTCAGCTCTTCTCACATGAGCATCAAGTTGTTTGCACTTGCGATAGCAGACACAGTTGCTGATCAGCAATAGTAATATGCCGTGTATTTTACCCATCGCCGAAGTTTGATGATTTTTGTCATATTGCAGTCTCCAGGAAATACAGGATTAAGCATGACCAAACCCAATGTTCTCCAGAGCAGTCTGCAGCAGGTCATGAGAACAGGATGACCAACTGCAAGTCCATGGAGGTCATCAAGGCAGCGGCAGCAGCACTGAATCAGCAAACAGATCACCAGCCAGTTGTGTTAATTGAGCCCACTGCAATGGGTTCACCGTGTCTGTTTGATTCTGCAGGAGATGTTTTCACTTATGTTCAGGTCATCAACTGTATGTCCATAGAGAAACTTGTTCAACAAGAACAATAAGTCTGGTTATGGCAGAATCTTCAGAGAGGGAGCTTTCAAAATCGAGAGAGAGAGAAGAGAGTAGTAAGCTGGGTTTTTTCTCACAGGATCAGAAGGTTTGTTTGCTTGGAAATTTTAATCAATTTCTGCAGCTGGCGCCAGAGTGTGAGGCAGCTGGTTTTTTCAAGAGAGTAGGTAGGAGTTTAGCTTTCTGATGAGAGCATTTTGGTGATTTGCAGGTAAAAAATACAGAAGCTGCCCACAAGTTCAGAACGGGATCCACATCAATAATAGCTAAAGTGACCCAGAGTTCCTCCACAAATGTTCTGAAGAGCCTGCAAGAAAGTGATCAAATGCTGCCCTGTGCCATCTTCACCCAACCATCCATGACTAGTCAAACAGATCATGAACAAGATATAGAGCTGGATTCAGACTACTTGGAATATGAGCGGCATGTGCGAGCTCAGATGGAATTTAGTGCAAAGGGCTACAAATCTGTAAACTGCGAGCTGCAACAACCAGCCTGGAGAAGAAGCCTTTGCATGTTTTGGCAACGATCCAAGCTGAGAAGTCATGGGATGAGGGTTTTTGGCATTGATCAGAGCTGTATAACAACCACCCCACCACCACCAGATCATGTAGTGGACAGCTTGAGAATAGTAGTTGACAAGCTGCAAAGACCTGCAGGTAATTCAAACTTTGCTGGAAAATTTAGGGTCCCTTCCAATTCATCTCCTCTTTATAACACTACTGATTTCTCTGCACTTCCCACCAAAAACCACCCATCAGCTCCTGCATTCTCAGAGCAAATCTTTGGAGGGAAACCCTCAGACAGGAATGATATCAATGGATCTCCCTACGTGCCATTGCATCGAATGCAACAACAACAACAGATGGCCTCAAGTCCTCTATACATTGTATAGACCAGACCAGACTTCGGATGAGGCAAATAAAAAAATGTTTCAAAGGTGTTGATCAATTTTAAAACATGCACACCTTCCATGACCTTCAATGGATTCTTTGAGTTCCACTTGTATGTAGGAAATTGCAACTCCTAAGAGATCATCAGGCTTTCATGAAATTTAGGAACTACAGAATTGATTTTGGTCATTGGGTGAAGTGTACAATAGTAGTTGATACAAGTGGCTAATAGTGGGAAGCAATTGGTCAATGCTTGACTGGTAGAGCTGTAAGATGACTGTGTGCACAGCTAGTTGGAAAAACAGAATGGAAAGTTGATGTGATCACAGAATCTATGATCACAGCAGAGCCTAATGGAAAGATGTCCTAAGTCTGTGTGCCATGACAGTTAGCAAAAACTTTTGTATAGTTGTATTATTGCAATTGTGATATGGTATTTATTTGCATTACATATCAACAACAGACTCAATGAAATCAAACATTGATTTGATTTCAGTATATGAGTTGGGTCATAGGGTAATAAATAGAATTGAGATTACAAGTAGATAATGAAAGTTACTGCAAACTTGCAATTGAAATGGAGGCAAATCAAGCAATGCAAATTTCAAAACTTGGGTTTAAAGGGGTAATTAAGAAAGATCCCAAGATTTCAATCTGGCTAAGAATATCATAACAAGCTTGAATACATACATATGTGCTGAGTTTCTGGTATCTTTTCATCTAGTATTATCAAAGTTCCAGAAGGATATGTCAACTTTGAGGACTTTTGATTCAACTTATGTGGCCACAAGAGTGTTTTCCACTCTGTTGTGTCTTTCTCTGAATTGCAAAGTCTATCTTCTGGTGAGAAGAAGACACATGAACATTACACAAATCCACATGAAAACTATTCCATTAAGGTCTGGGGTAGCTGATTATGCCACTTTCTTGACCACATTATATGACGTAATCTTCAGGTGATCGGTGATATAAACACACTCACATTGTTCCTGAAGAAATTGGTCCCCAGGGGAAATTATTCCATGACCCGTGTGTGGCAGGTATCCATAAACCAGGCACATAAAGCATTGGCAGATTTTTTGGGAATGCACTGCTCCTTGAGCATTACCCGACTACACACATTATGATATGATTTCAACACCGTGTGTGTGCTCCTGCAATTTCTTGATATCAAGCTTCACAGTAACGGCCTGGTCATCTTTGTAAGGCACAAAGAAACAAACTCTCATGGAATGGTTTTTTTCAAAACATGAATTTAAACAAAGCGCACAATGTAATGTGCTTGAACTCTGTAAATAGTTATTACACATTGAATTCTTAGATAGGTAGGTGACCAAACACTTAAGAACTCAAAATGAGGTTGAATTTTCACACATTGTTCCTTATTTTGAAACTCAAAGAACATTTTTAGCTCTCCACCTAGTGCCTCCAATGTCGCAAAAAATTCTCAATTTGTTAAAAGGAATGGGGCAAGATATGGGTGTAAGCAGTTCAAATGTTTGATGATGAGTGACTTAAAACAGATTCGGACTTTGAACTTAAGATCTTTTGTGACAAAAAAAGGAGGCAAGCAGAAACCTTAAGAAGTCTATGCATTCAATTGTCAATTCTTCACACAAATCCACTGAGTTATAAACACCAGCTAAGTTCTTACTTACTTATCACAGATTCTACTCTTGCATCTCCTTTAACCATTACAATTTCTAAACTATATATATATACTGCTTCACTATTTGTCTGATCCTTTTACAAAACCATCTTTTACATAGAAATATGTTGTGGAGATTGTTGGATCACCACTCTCCCGGACTCTCACTGGTCATCTTGGTCTTACACAAAACCAGCTTTCACAACAACAACCCCATTCCAGAAATTTTCGCAATAGCTCACTCAAAAATGTAACAGAGAAAGGATTGTGTTTACCAACTACATCAATTCGCTGGAGTTCCTTAAATTAAGGTATCATATTTCTGGATGACTCCCCACTTGAAATTCCACATAAGCTTTTCCCAATAAATACTCAAATTTGACATCAATAACTTGTTATGTTTACAAATTAAACAAGTATGTATGAATCTCCAGATTTTTAAAACATAACAATTATGAAAATACTAGATCAAGCAATACTATAGTTTCTTTCTTTTTCTTATGCTTCATAATGAATTTTTTATAATTTTTTTTCAAGCAATTTGAAGACATCCTTGTTGCGATTGAGGTAATCATGTACAACTTGAGACAACCATTGAAGAATAATAGACGAAGTTCTTCTTAATTGCATGCCTTGTGACAAATCATAAGCATTCATCAAGTACCTTCATAAACAATACACTTGCATCTTTCACAATCCTTGACTAGAGCATGCATGGTTGATTCGATGATCAAGTTAAGTTTGTGAGACGTGGTCATTAAGGAGGCAATGGAGTTGTCATGGTCAAAATTGAGTGGTGGTTTTAATAAACAAACCATGACCACATCAATAGTAGGTGAGAATTTGCATTGGATTAGATGATATGGATTATTATTGGCCATGTCATGATAAATTTCATGCAAGTATTATTAATATATTCTTTAATTCATTATTCTCAAATTTAACACTTACCCCCGGTCATTTTGATGAAGAAGGGAGTACAAGTTTTGTAACACTTTAAAAAAAATTAACACTTGTTAATGTATTTTTTGTGGAAGAATTTTTTTCATATCACATATGTATTTTTAATACTTATTAAACTAACACTCAACGAGGTCCAAGTATAATACACTTATATCTTTGCAAAACCCATTTCATGGAAAAATCGCATTTGCTTTGTCATTGTAGAGGCCAAAGACATGACCCCTTTCCTTGAGAGTTGTAAGTTTTTCAAAACCCTAAAATTCAATTATGTATGTTGTAAGATCTACTTATAGAAATCACACTAGAGGACATATGGGTAAGTAACACATGGCCTTGCCACTTGTCACAAGTTCAAGCATCAAAATAGGGAATGTTCCAACAAACAAATGAACTCAGAGAGTAACTTAACAAGTGATGAGCATTCCTCAAAATAGGCAAGAGTGAACAAGCACCCACCAGCACACACAAGTGCTTTCCCTATTCACCTATGTAGATAGTAATCATTTACACTCATTACCGACTTAGAGCATCTCCAGTGGTGCTCAGTATGTGACCCTTGCAAATTAAAATTGGATGAAGAAAAGTCAAAACATATTGGTTTAGCTCAGCAGCAAAATGATTGTTTCCCAACCTTCTTTTTTTTCCCAGACTATTTAAGTGCAAGTTCTTATTAAAGAGATATCTGAAAACAAACAATTCAAGGCTCCCATTTTAACAATCTCATTGGCCCATTTATACAAATTTTTCCACACTTAGACACAAGCCTATTCCACACACCCCGTATATTTTGTGTTGCATTTTTTACACTAATGCTAAGGTATATATCCCATGCCAGTGATTAATTTGTGACAAATATGGAAAATTTTATTTCAACCTCGAAAACTAAAAAAGGGATTTCTTTTTGGGTCATAAATTCTACATTTAAAAAAGAAAAATCACCCAAAACCTCAATTGTTCAAAGAAAAAAAAATTGTTGAAGAAAATTTCAGCACATTTCAACTAGTGATTAAAAATTTTTAAAAAAATCTTTTCTGGCAATTTTCTGATGTTGCCACATTATCTGGCATCCTAAGAGGAATTTAGCATTAAAATGGCGACCTGTCTAAAAAATAATTTAAAAATTTATTCAGAAAAAAAGTTACGAAAATAAAATCCAAATCCAAATCCAAAACAAATATTATTTTAGTTTTTTCAAAATTTGGCGATTTTAACAAAATTTGGGACACACCCCACACCCCCCCCCCCCCCCCCGGTGTAAAAAAAATTGAAGAGAGAGAGGGGTCCAAGGGGCGGGGTGGAAAAGAAAAGTGGGGGTTGGGGGTCGGGGGGGCGGGACCCTTTTCTTTTTTAATTCCAGCCTATCCTCCCGTTGCAGCTTCGTGGCTCTTATTGGGCCACTGGACGATTCCGAATGCATTTGGACGACTCAGAATCGGCCACGTCTCTCCAGTATCTCCTCTCTCGCTCGCTCTCCCAAATGCCTCCCGCTAAATTTGGCCACATCTGGCGCAATCCGGCCACATTTGACGTCTAAATTGGCTGAATTTGGCCAGAATTGGCCAAATTTGGTGCCTTTCTGCTCTCACGCTCTGTCTCTCTCTCTCTTCTCCTCATCCTCTTGACTCCCCTTCTTCGCTTCCGCAACGCTTCAATCCGGGTCTTGTCGAGGAGCTTCTTGCTTGTGGATTTTTTTTCGCCGAGTGGATTCTTCTCAGGTCATTGTTTCGGGAACGTTGTCGCTGTGCTGGTAGTTGTAGATTTTTTTTCCCTTTTTTGGGAGGGGGGAGGGGGCTTTTTTTGGTTTATTTTTTCTTCTTTTTTCCTCTGAGGTGGAGGAGAGGAGAGGAAGGAAATGGTGGTGATTGCGGGATGTAAGGGGCAGCAGCACGGCTTGCAACCTGTTTGTTGCTTGCCATTTTCGTCGTGCGATCTAGTAGTCGCTGCGGCGAGGATCAGCAGCAGTAGCGGCGGCAGCAGCAGGAGGATTAGTTATCGTGGCCGTCGTACTCGTGCAAACGTAGTGGTAATGTCGTCGCTTTTTAGGCCTTGTTGTAGTATTAGTGTTGCTTCTCCTTTTGAACCGCGAGTCAACAATAGTAGGGAGGGACGGCGACGGATTAGCCGACTCGTGTGTATGGTAGCAGATACAAATGCAGATCGACGGCAGCAACAGAAACAACAGCAGCAATCGCCGCTGCAGCAACAACAACAAAGAGAGCTAAGTCCGGCAGTAGACGAGGAGAAAGAGCAATTGACGACGCAGGAGGAGGAAAAGGAGGAGGACGAGAGCGAAGAATTTCCGTCTTCTACCGGTACGATCGTGTTCGCGTCGTCGGTGGCTTCTGCGGTCGGTGCGGATGCAGCAACGGCGATGACGCAGAGGATGAAGGAGAGGAAGCGGGAGCGGATGGCGTACTTGTTTGCCGCCGTAGCCTCCAGCGTCGGTTTCGTCACTCTGGCGGCAGGCGCGGTGTATTACCGATTCATTTGGCAAATGGAGGTACGCATGTTCTTAGCAGAATCTGCTCCTGTCTCAGTTGTGTTTCTCGTGGTCGAGGAGTCTGCTGTTTTGGCTCAGGGTTCTACGCTTCTACTTGTCCGCAGACGAGAAATTCGAGAATCGGATGGTTTTCTATTGGATGAATACAACCTCCTACTGGTTTTCCAGTTGATCAAAACATTCTTTCTTTGTTTCATATATGCAGGACAATGGTGAGGTGCCATACGGAGAGATGCTGGGAACTTTCTCACTAGCGATTGGAGCTGCGGTAAGAGCAGTGTGACCTAAAAGATTGCTCTCGACATTTGTGCTTATTTGAGCTTTTACCTCATTTTGCAAACTTGACAAAGGCTGTGAATGTGCTGATCTTGTTGTTGTTGTAAATGCAAATCCATACATTCATTATTGTCTTATTTTGATTGCTTATTACTGTAGCTCCTTTTTCGTGGACAGGTGGGTATGGAGTATTGGGCACGCTGGGCACATCAGGCCCTCTGGCATGCGTCACTGTGGAACATGCATGAGGTAAGTAGAACTTGTCTTAGTAGCTCTTTCTTCTGGGATGCAGTCATCATTGCATTGTATTGTGAGCCATGGTGGGAGGCAGGCTTGTATGCTCAAGTTGCATTTCAGTTGGGATGATGATCACAGCAAATGAAATGATGTAGTCTTATGCATTGAATTGCAGTCACACCACAAGCCACGGCAGGGGCCCTTTGAGCTTAATGACATATTTGCTATCATCAATGCTGTACCAGCCATTACACTCATGGCTATTGGGTTTTTCAACCACGGCTTTGTTCCTGGTCTCTGCTTTGGAGGGGTAAGCACACACACACACAACTGCATAACACAGGAACATTTTACTACAATTTCTGGTTAAGGTCCCTGGTGTGAGGCTATAGCTATACACATTACATCAGCCAATGACTTTGTTTGGGCATAGCATATGTGGTGATGACTTTGACTGAGGGGTAGAAATTTATATCTGTGCGCAGGGTTTAGGTATAACCATGTTTGGCATGGCTTATATGTTTGTACATGATGGCCTAGTACATCGGCGCTTCCCTGTTGGGCCTATTGCAGATTTCCCCTACCTCCAGAAGGTGGCTGCAGCACATCAGGTAATAAATGTTCTACTTGATTTTTCACTCCTTTTCTAGTCTTTGTAGTTAATTGGGGTAGGGGACACACACTTTTGACAGAACTCTTATATCATTGTGTATGGAACTGAGCAGAGATTTGCAAGGTTGATTTTCATGTGTTTGTAGATTGCTGTTTCTGAAGCAGAAGACTCATTCAGTTTTGGTTTGTGAACCCCAGCTGCATCATGCTGACTTATTCGGTGGCGTTCCTTATGGTCTTTTCCTCGGCCCCAAGGTGCAAATCTCCTCTACTTGCTTGAAGCTTGCATATACTATACAAAATCATTTGACCAAATTTATATGTACCCTAACCTCTCTATCCCCATTTGGATGGGCAGGAACTGGAAGAGGTTGGAGGACAGGATGAACTTCAGAAAGTATTGAATGTGAGATACAAGAACCGTGAGGGAGATCGAGAAGGTTAAACATCAAACTGAGCTTCATTTTTCAGAGGTTGGATCAAATTTCTCTGTGTGAGGCATTGTCAACCTCTTAGGTAGTCATTTGCTTATGAGGGAACTTCAAAAGGAGTTGCACAAATTGAGTGCAATCGAGGTTTTTTTTTCATGCAGTCAACTAGTCCTGCACTTGCTCACATACCACATTTTTGGCTCCTGATGATGAGCCTCCCTGTGCAACTGTACAGTATACAAAAGAGTTGAGTCAAACCAACACACACGAGCCTCAGGAGGTAGATCTATTAAGTTTATTCACGCACGAGGAAGTTCTGGAAATTCTGGAAGACGTTCTGTCAACTGTTTCAAAACTTGGAGACAGTTTAATTCATTCTCAAAGGAAACTAGAGACCGGTGGTGGAGAAATTTGTCACAGAAATAGATTGCATAGTCCTGCCATGTGACTGTTCATTCTGGCCTGTCAGATGCTAGCTACCTGCCAGATCATTAAAGTTGAGTTGAGATTTTTATTTCATGCATGCTGTTTCTACATCTAATCACCAAATGTCTATTTGCTGTTGCAGCAAATACTCAAAATGCAAAAGGCTGCTTAAAATTTTCCACTCTCATATCTTAACTATAGCCAAATTTGGTGAAATCTTCTTGTGGATGATCAGCACCAGCTTGGCTTCATCACCAAATTGAAAAAATAACCCTCTTGCTTATAACATGTTGGAATGTGTTCACTTGCAAAAATGTGTCATTTAAGAATACAAAACACAATAAGCCAATTTTGTTGGTAGTTTATGACACTTCCATCCTTTTGCATTTCAGCATTGTTGCACCAAACTACCAAACTGAAAACATATTTTGTTCAAACTTGCTGCATGATCACTGAAGATATATTTTGTTCAAACTGGATGCATGATCAGGCTTTCCAAGGGGTACAATTTACAACAACCAAAAAGGAACATCTAAATATATAACATCTATCAAAATACCCCAAAAAATTTTACTTTCACCACTTGCTGCAACCCTAAAAATCAGTAGCAAACTGTAAAATTTGCTTCATGATTTTCAGCCTTACACACTCACACACACATATTTCATAACCATTTTTGTAAATCAAATGTGCCATACCCCAATCACAACAACACATTATAATCATAAACATGTTGCACATTTACTGCCATCTAGGTTAGTGGAACAAATGAAGGTTGTGAATGGAAGAGTCTCATGGTTCATAATGCATTTAGAAATTTGCCCATTGTTGGCCCTTCATTCATTACAATACAAAACAAACAGGAATATTTTCTCTAACTCAGCAATGAGAAAAAGAAGCTTAGATCTTTAGTTGTTTTGATAGATAAG
This sequence comes from Sphagnum contortum, assembly GCA_963920785.1. NCBI lineage: Eukaryota > Viridiplantae > Streptophyta > Sphagnopsida > Sphagnales > Sphagnaceae > Sphagnum > Sphagnum contortum. The sequence goes on along the minus strand of OY987291.1, from coordinate 6,435,195 downwards.
CAGACACTGGCAACAAAAAGAAGAAACAAATAACAAAATGATTAGACAGCTCACCATAACTACTTACCATACCACTTACCATGATGTCATGAGCAGCAATGTGAGTCCGAAAACCTCAGCAAGACTTTTTTCAGCTTCATCTACAGTCTGAAATGGGCAAAACAGCTGCATAGGTACACAATGAATTGTCACTGGGATTAAAAAAAAGAGCCGTCACTATCTATTCATTTGCATATATATTTCAAAACAATGAATCTCACACTCTCATTCCAACTACAGACCCTAGATAGGATGAGTGGTGTGTGGAATCCATCACACAGTACTACTCCTAATGAACAAAGAATTAGGGGCATACTATGCTCATCTTATGCACAGATCCAGTACATCTTTAAGGGCATGCAAATTGTTACTGCATATTGGGAAGTCAGGGAGAAACTCTTGGGGGGATCTAAACTGAGCTTTGCAACTACTAGAAATATCAATGTGATTGCAGGGAGAACTCCCACAAACACCTGTAAGGGAACCAAAGGTACTTTGATGCACATATTTGAAAAGATCAATCAATGCAGTGTGCCTTACCAAGAGGTACACTGTTGATGGACTGGAGGAGCCGGAGATTGTGAACTCTATTTTTTTGCATGGCAGGCATCACACCATGAGAACCATGCCACATGAAACAGATAAATGGCTTCTCCATGAAGAAGATTGAAGCTCAATTCTGTAAACATATTGCTCGCAGCAGATCTTCCACATCGAGTGATGGGAACAAACAATAAACCCTACATTAGTGCTCCATCATCAACAGATAACTGGCTGTGCACCAGCTATGAACTACCTTTTTGTTTGAGGGTTATTTTGTCTCCCAGACTTAAGGCAATTCCCTGTGTCTTACTCCTGATCCGAATGAAGCCACTCAGTTTACCATCTGTTTGCTTCTCCACACTCAGATTAACCAAAGCATCCTCCCCAAAGACACTCTTGGCATAGAGGTTTGCAGCCAAAAACCCACAGTCTCCTTCCAGAGCAGAGCTGCACAGACCAGAAAAACATAAATTTAACTCCAGTCATAGTTAAGACAGGAAAATGTACAATTGTCATTTCTTGAGTCAAAGTTGGCTATGCAAGAAGACACAAGGGACTGCAGAATGGTCAAGAGATGATGATGACTCTTACGAAGGGGTGAGACATTTCATGTTTGTGGATGCTACAATGTGGTTCAGAAATTCTGACACATCTTGAATTGAAGTGTTGATAGCCACCTGTCAACCCAGCAACCAACACGAAGCATTGTAGACGGTGAGAGATCTAAAAATCTCTAATAGGTACTGATCACCCCAAGTAAACTACCTCAGATCAGCAGAAAATTTCAAGCTCTCGAAGTTAGATTAAGCTTCCACATGTTTGGAGAACTCATACTCCAAGAAAAAGGCCACCTTATCTTATCAATTTCAAATAAGCAAACTGACAAATCAAATAAAACTTGTATGACAGTACCTTGTTCTCCCACTCAAACTCAGCCCACATGTTTCGGAAAGCAACATCTGCGCAAGAGGCAGGTGAGATGTAGTCCATGATGTCGATGTGTATATCATTCAACACCACGACATTGCGATCCAGGACACTGGTTGTCTCATACACAATGTTCCCAAAGATAACACCTGTCTCTGTTGATGAAACCTTGATGTTTGCCCTAATCTGTTTGCTGGTATCTGGAGCAAGTGCATAGTTCTGTGGGCGTTCAACCAGCTTCAGATCACCCATTGTTGCAAGCTCTAAGCACAGATTCTGTAATGTTTCTGTGGTGCGATTGACAATTGTCACATCCAGAACTATGTCATACTGATGGACAGTTACATATGCTTCAGCATACACTGGATCACTGAGACCTGTCAGCTGCAAGACTCTGTTCAGCTTTTTGCTGGCATCACCATCCTTTGTGATTTCACCCATCGCACGCTTAAGATCATTTTGAACTTCATCCTCTAGCTCCAGCTGACTCATTCCCTGGAAGTCCCCAGTCAGACATCCAAACATTAGTCCATAGTCTAGAAACCAGACACCCACTTAATTTCCAGTTGATGGAAGAAGCACAGCCAGATATGCCTATCAGCTCAACTAAAGTGAGAACTTTGTGCTTTCTGGACAATGAAGAACCTCAAGAACCTCTCACCACACAGCTCAACAATCCTCAACAATTTGCCAAGGCTTTCCCTCACATATTCCAACCTTCTCTCTTACCTTTCGGCTCTTCAAATGATAGAAGTCAATGAGATCATCAGGTTGTGCATAAGACTCCTGTGCAATAGCCTTTGTCTCCTCCATCTCCCGGTGTTGTTTCTCTGTGATCATCTTGACAAAACTTTCACGGCAAAGCTTAAGCCACACTGTTTTCATCCCCTCATCAGCACTCGATAAAACTCTAATGCACAGGCTTATCCGGTCATATGAATCATCATCAATTGGGTGAGGGAGTGCAGTTGACTGTCCCAGTCGGAGAATTGATACCATAATCAAAAGGACATCAGCCGTTGCCTTGTTGACAGCCACATTAGAGGACTGCACTTCCTTCAAATGCAAAATAAGCTTGGTCAGTGTAGTTGCCACTACGGCTCCAAGGAAAAAATCTCCAGTCAACAGAAGGGTCCTTAGATTGGCTGTTGCACTGGCTGCCAGGGCCATGAGGGAAGGCACAGTTGAGACACTCTCAGCAACAGCAACTTGCGTTGCATAAGTTCCGTCTGCTAGGATGGCAGGCCGCTTTGAGACAGTGGGAGGAGCAGAGGACTTGTTGCTGGGAGACAATGCTTTGGTTGCAGATATGTCCACAACTTCCCCCTCTTCAGCAGTTGTGAAAAAAGGGAGGTCTCCAAGTGACTGCTTAATGACAGCAATGCCACCCTCTACCTCCTGTAAAGACCAAGAGTACTCTCCAATGATCCACAAAGCACAGGTGCACACCCTTGATGACCGGATCTGATAGAATGTATCAAGCAGCCTTGTCATGATAGACTCTCGCAGGCGGGAGTTTGTCTCAATGATCTCCCTCACAAAGAAGACAACATCTATTGCTGATGCCACATTGGAATCCCCTAGGAAATCCATCAGGAGATGCACAACTGCGCTTGCAACTTCAGGAAACTTCAATGCACATGAGTGAATGGCTTGCACCAGCATTTGCCGATACTCCCCACTCTTCTCCAGCTCCTTGCTCTGCGTTTTGACCACCTCCTTCTTGAGCATCATGACGACTTCATCAATGTTCCGAGGTGTTATGAGATCCAGCACGATGTCAAGGGTTTTGCGCCTGATGTCAAGATTCGGACTAGACAGTGCACGCAACACATCCATTATCATCTCTACCATGATCTCTCTGTGGGACACTTTGAGCTCCTGCAGCCGGTCCAGAATGATGAGCTTCACATTGTTATCACTCTGAGAGAGCAGGAGCTGGCAATAGCAGTTTGCAGCTGCTCTGACAGCTGTAGGAGCAGACGAAAGAGACACGAGAGTTCCAGCGCACTCATACATGACCGCTGCAGATGGAGAGTTCAGAAGTGACACGATGATTTTGATGTACTTACCCTTCTGTCCAGGATCCGTCCTGCAAACCTTCCTCACCAGCTCCAACACAACCATCTGGAGAATGTCTCCCCATCCCGCAACACTTTCCAAATTGTTCAGGAGATAGTTGACCGCTCTGTCTTGTGCACAAGTGAAGAGCATCAAGAACGCATTTCTGCGAGCTGAGAGATCCTGCTCTGTGCTCAATGTCTTTTCGATCATCTCCGGTGCATCAGTCAACATGTGCTCTCCTTGTGGCAGCTTGTAAATGGCCATCATAGCCAGAATGGCATTCCGTCGCACAAAGGCATGGCGATGATCCAAGTTGGACAAGATAGAGGGGATGAGAGGCTCGATAAGCTCAGCCTCATTCAACCTTGCCAAGAAGCGCAAGGTTACACCCCGAATGTACTCATTAGGGTGCTGCAGGTTGTTGCGCAAGTTCTGGCAGATGAGGATCATCTCAGGCAAGATCTTCCCCCGTGAATCTGTCTTGTCGATGATCTCCAAATACAGCAGCAGCAGCTTCTGCACTGTGTGATCTTCTGATGGCAGCACATATCGTACAATTGTAATGAAGAGAGTAGGCAGCGTCTCACCATTCAAGAGCAGCATGACCGCCTTCTTCATGGCCTCGATCTTGCGCTCTGTATCATGTCCTTCCAGTTGCTCCTTGATCTCGTTCGCCAGCGCCGGTGTCCCTTTGTCGAAGTACACCAACAGGGAACACGTCTTTTCCATCTCGAGATCTTGTTTCTTTTCCCCCCCGCTCCTCCCAGCTTTTTTTTGTTTCCCGTCTAAGAATCACAAAGAACAGGTCCAGATCCCGCAACTCTTCCTCCTAACCCAACAACAACAACATTACTCACTCCCTCTTCTTCCTACTCCTCTCGCACATTCTCCTCCTCCTCCTCCTCTTCCTCAACAAAGCTCCTCACCACTTCAACCTGCTGAAACATCCCCAATCCCGCTTCTTCCTGTTGATGAAGAAGAGCAGCGAGAAGAGACTTCCTTCCGACGCACGCACGCTCGCTGTCACGACCTTTTCTACACAAGACTCTCAAACAATAATGTCGTGGCAAAAACACACCGGAACGGCATGAATGGCATTAATCTCTGTCTCTCTCTCTCTATATCGGAACTGACATTTTGCTCGCTGCCATGACAGGAAAACAACAATGGCAACACACGAAGAAGAAAACCGAAAACAAACGAAGAAAATAAAGAAAGACCGGCAACAACAACAATAACAAACAACGGATCTGTGACTCACCGCAAATCGCGCAAAGCAAATCGACCAAAAGCAGGCCGTGCAACAATGCAACAACAACAAAAAACAGGATTTCCTCTACTGAAACTGCATTAGGGTTTCTCACCCAAACAAGGAATAGATCCAAACGGAAAAGCAATAATAGAAACCAACCAGCACCCCAAGCCCGAGCCCTAACCCTAAACACTGGTCGTCTTCCCGTGGTTGTGTTCACAGCGTGGTGAAGAAGCGAGACGGAGGAGACGCTCGCAAGCGACAGACACAGATAAAACAAGAGAAGGAGACAGGAGAAGTGTGGCTGTGTGTGTTTGTGATGGCGTCTGAGATGTGCTTTGGCATGTCTGTGCGTTGTGTAGCAGTGCCGAGCTGCTCTGTGGAGAGTGCCGGTGTTTCCACCACCGGATCGCACGTACTGCTGGTGGCGCCAGGGAGTGCACTAGCAGACAGGAGGACGGGCATCCATTGCTGCCGACAGAATGCGGCTCGTTCGAATTGGTGTCGTCTGACCAGTTCTTGTTGTCAGGGTTCTTTCTTTGGAACTCGACGGGATGTGGAAATGCGGACACAACGGAGTGCGGCGCATTGTATAAGGGAAGTCAGGTGAGAGTTTCATTGCTCAACAAATAAAAGAAGAAGAAGAAGAAGAAGAAGTCGCTGTTCTCATGGAACGTCATTTTTTTGTTTGAGAGGAGGGGGGCAGCAGTTTTTGTGTTGCAAGTATGGACGAGAGGACCATCTTGCAATCTGGTACAAGAGGAGTAGTCGACCTGGAAGCTCGACGGCCAACAGTGTCACTGGCCATACGTGAAGTTCTGGGGAATTGCCTCACAGAAACATCTCTCTCTGAGACTGTGCCACTCCTGGGACCTAAAACTCGCGGCAAGGTACATCTTGGATACATCTCTCTATCTTCTTTCTCTCTCTCTCCACACGGCTGTCTAGACTTCTGATTTCTGGCTCTACCTTTGGGAGGATGGCATCATGGCCAGAGGAAGAAAGAAAGAAAGGATACAGTGTAGAAGAAGAAGCAGGAGTGCAGCAGGATCACCACCCTCAGTGATGGTTTCCCGGGGATCTTGGCTGATGCTACTATTACTACCATTGCCAAAGGGTATCGCCCAATATTTCTTACAGATGGACCTGGAATGTTTTTCTGAAGTCAGAGGAGGTTTGAGAATTCAGCATTGTTGGAGGAATGTGAACTGTTGGGATTTGTTTTTGGGCAGGTGAGAGATACATATGAGGCAGGGGATTATCTTGTGCTTGTGACAACAGACAGGCAGAGTGCATTTGATCGTGTGCTTGCCTCTGTGCCATTCAAGGGTCAGGTATATTTTGTGTTGCTGCTGAATGAACTTTTGTGCATTGGTGGACCTTTGTAACTCAGGTTTGTGGTGTAGGAGTTGGCTGGCTCTTTGATTTGTTTCTTTCCTAGATGAAGTACAGATTGGGTTTTCTGTGCTCCTTGTGTATTCTGATATCTGCACATAGTTTAGAATTGCAATTTTGGTGGTGAAAACCTGAAACTGAGAGATGCCTTCTGTGTTAGGTCTTGTCAGTTTCATCACTTGGAATAGGTCTGAAGACCACTTGAATTACATAGGTGTGGATTTTTGTTCATGCTCTCTATAAACAAATTCTTTGCATTTTTCATTCCAAGCAAGCGGTTTGTTCCTGTGGTTGAATGTTGTGCTGCCTTTTTGGTAATGCCAGGTCCAGTATTGGTGCTTGTCTTGTTGCACCAATGTTCCTGCAAATTGCACTTGGAAGCATTTTGATGGTCAACCAGACTTGCAACTGTGGGGCAGGTGTTAAATGAGACAAGTGTCTGGTGGTTCAACAAGACAAGGCACATCACAGGCAATTCACTGGTGGTAGCACCTGATCCTAATGTTACTATAGCCAGAAAGTGCTCAGTCTTCCCAGTAGAATTTGTGGGTATGTGATCTTCAACTCGCATTTATTTGGTCAATAATGTACAGATTGAAAAAAGCTATGCAGAATTTCTCAAGGGAGGTCAACCTGGAGACTCTCCAGGGTTTTACAATTCATGTCTTGTTGGTCATGGCTGCAATAAGAGATTCAAGAAAATGAGTTTTGATGTCCTGGAGTATCTGCTGGTCGATGTTCTTCTAAAGGTGGTGAATGTGCCATGGGAAAACAGTGAGGGGCTATGTTACGGGCACCACAAGTACATCACTCTGGACAGTTTACAACCAAGGCTTGCGCAATTACTGTGGCAATCCACTCCGTGATGGTGGGAGTTTTACTACTTTGGATTCCGCCATTGTCTCGTATGCCTTCTTGACTAGAACTAGGAATAGGTTATTTTTGGGTGGTCTTGTCCAAAAAATCATTGGCACCAATGAATGACCCCTTGCTTTTGGTGGCAATTTGGAACTTTATTAAGTCGGTGGTAGACTGAAAAAATGAAGCAAATTGATATCAATTGTCTTCTGCCCTATTGGGTTTAGATTTTAGTTGCAATTGTTGAGAACCAATAGCAACAGTGGTGCAATTTGTGGAAAGGTGGCAGGGATGCGGAAGAATGAGAAATTGGAGGAAAACATTCTGACACCTACAACTAAATCTGCAGATCATGACCTTCCAGTCTCTGGCAATGAGGTCTGTTGGCCATGCATGTTTGCCATGCATCATTTGTTGAAGCAGATTGCTCTCCACTTTGAGAGGCATTCATATATACTGAAAGTGAATGTAACAGTATTTATCAGGTGCACTGAGAGGTACTCTGCATGTGAAAGAGTAAGACTCTAAACTACAGGCAGCTTGGTGCATCTGAAACCTTATAGCAGAACAAGAGGGCCTAGTCATGTGATATTTTGGGGGTCTCTCTGTTGCAGATAGTGGAGCAGGGTCTGATGTCAAAGGAAGATTTTCAGGAGGTGCATGACAAAGCTCTGGCCTTGTTTGCATTTGGCCAGGTACATTTGTTTCAATCAGCTACCTCTGTTGTCTTCCCATGTCCCTCTGCCTTGCTTCTTCTGGGACAATGGATAACAATTAGCTGGATGAAGGACTGTGTACCAATTGAATATCAATTCTGGAATCCAAGTATTAGAGGTTCCAAAATATCACAGGAATTGTATTTGACAAAAAAGACTTTTTGTCTTTGCATGTGGCCTAGCCCCATGAGATGTTGACTAACATGGGAAACAGTTTTGAGATTGAGTGTCTTGACAATATTGATCTTACAAAGGATTGAAGCCTTCGATTGAAGCCATAAAGACGAGATGAATTTGTTTGAAAATCTTCATAGCTTTAAAGTTGTGGAGGCTTCAGATTTGATCTCTTGTTTGGTTTTCTTGCTTTATAGTTTGTTTCTTTTTTTGAGTCGTTGTCCTTATAGACAATGTATTGGTATCCCCATGGGTATTAATTGTGTGGTCTATTTGACTAATTTCTATCTCTTTTCCTATGAGTTTGGTTTCCTAAAGCGTCTCTTTAAGAATAACACATGTCCTGTTGTGCTTCATAGATTATCCCTTGTAGGTAGGTTTGTGGATGATCTTTTGTTCCTGATTTTCCAGACTTTGAGAATTTTATGTAGCTAGACCAAGACTCTTTTGGCAGTGGCATGTACCCAAAAGTATCTTGTGAGTTGAATTGTACTTCTAAAGGCTTCACTTGTAACTTCTTAGATCTAGCTGTGAATCAAAGTGCTCAAGGTATATCTTGTGATATCTCTGACAAACATTCTCAACCAGAGTCTGCAGGTATTGAAATGATTTGCATGCCTCATGTTCATTCCAATATCTCAATTACTGCTAAGTTGGCAGTTATCAATAGTCAATTTTACAGGTTTTTGAGACTTTGTAGTTGTAAAGAGTTCTTTGTCTCTCAGATGGTCAGTCTTATTGTCCTTCTGAAAACTAAAAGGCTGCCCCTCTAGTCAAAGAGGGCTAGAGGGTTGCCGAATAAGGAAAAATTCTTTTTTTGGAATTTCAGCATTTGGAGTATTCTGAATGATTATGTATAAAGTCTTGTAAGTGGGGAGCTTCTTGTAAGCCCACTTGGTCTTTGTTCTTGTGCGTTTTTGTTTATCCTGTTGTGTTTTTTCTTTTTTGGTTATCTCCTTGTGTTTTTGTTTGTTGCTAGCCAGTAGCATGGCTGAGTCTTCCACTTGCTTCCAGAATTGCAGCAGAAACTCAGTACACAGGTTAGTGTTTTCACTGGCCTTAACCCACTGTAGGTAGGTGATAAAGCCAGTGGGAAAGTTGTGATAGAGAAGTCTCTATGATACATGCTACTGTTGATGGTTCCTGGACAGGTGTGAGACTGGCACTGTTGTTCATACTGCTTTCATGTTGTTTTTGTTTCTTGGTCCTTTGTTCTCTGTTTTGTCTTTCCTTCTTTGGAATTCTCTATGGCTGGTTGAACTGTTAACCTTGCTTTGCCTTTTCTTAATTTTGAGAATGGAGATTTTTTGATTCTTATGAGAGATATTTGATTGTTCATGTTATGTGTTGATTGTTCATGTTATTTGTCAATGCAAGGTTTTAGCTATTTCTTGCGGTATGGGCCTGTCTGATGAAGATTTCTGCTGTGGATCAGGTCAGGGATGTTGCCTTGAATGTTTGGGGATTGTACTTACATAAACTTCTAATGTGACAGGAAGTGGCATTGAAGCATGGCTTGCTTCTTGTAGACACCAAGTATGAGTTTGGCAAGGCCTCTGACGGTTCCATCCTCTTGATTGATGAGGTAAATTTGTACTGCTTCTTTCTGACATACTTCTATGGAGACAGGCCTCATGCTGACTGATTAAGGATTTCCTGCTTTTATCGATAGGTCTGAAAGTGGTATGCTGGATATGTTCAGGGTGCAGGAGGCCCCAACTACTGCCCTTTATATATGCCTCTCTATGGCTTAGGCTTGCTTGCTTGCTTGCTTCCTTGTTCAGGGGCAGGCTAGCCCCCTCACAGTTGCAGCTTGAATGAGGATCCTACTGAGTTTGTGTTTCGGCTATGTTTCAGTGCTAGCCAAGGTCATGACTGAGTCTTCCAGAAGATATGCAGGACAACTATTTTTGTAGAATTATTCGCCTGAAATTTTTGGCAGATTGTTTTAGACTCATCTACACCCACCACAGGATCTGATGAATTCATGGGAGCTGATGGCAGCTTGTCATTTCTATTCATGATAAAGCTGATGGTTTGATACTTTGTGAGCAATGTTTGAAAGGTTGTGACCATGCTCATTCTTGGTGTGTTAATTTTGCTGGATGTGGCAGAATGGTTACCTTCAAAGTGTCATTGTGGATTTTTTGCTGCAATCTCATAGATGTGTTAGTCATCTGGCTGTGAGGTCCTCAATGTAAATCTAAACTGCAGGTGCACACTCCCGATTCAAGCCGATATTGGATTGCAGCTTCTTATGAAGACAGGCAAAGTCAAGGAGTGGAGCCTGAAAACATTGACAAGGTATTGTGTAGTGCACTTAGGTGTTACTGGATGCTGTTTTCTGAATCTCAGTACTTTCCATACCCATCATTTTTCAACTGTCTAAGATAAATGGCTGGGATTTTTTGATGGCAGGAATTTCTGCGACTTTGGTTCAGAAACAATTGTGACCCCTACCATGACAAGGTTGCATGATACTCCACCCAGCTCCTAGCTTTCCTGGTGAAAAGAATGTCTTCATGGATCTGACAATTTGTTGGTTTGTGTGGGATGCATGGCAGGTGTTGCCTAATGCACCAGAGGAACTAGTGGCAGAGCTGGCATGGAGGTGCATAGACCTCTCTCTAATTGATAAGTGACCATTTTGGAAACATGTGATTTTGTAGTCATACAGAGCCGAGGGGTTCAGGGTTCGAGTTCCAGTTTGGTTATTTGAAGGCTGTACAGGACACGAGTGGTACCATGGCCATGCCTGTTGGAAAACTTTTTTTTGTTTGCTGATGAAGATATTAGTGTTATAATGAATAGCAATGAGAACTGATTATGTTGATCTTGTAGACCTTATCACCTTGAGGACCTCAGAGCCTGATGACTAACGCAGTCCTCTTGTAGACATTGCTGAACACCTGTTGATCTTGTAGACCTTATCAATGTCTTGCATAATGGTGTAGAGGGACAAGACAGTGTTAGCTGCATTGGTCCATGATTGCAGCATTGTTTCTAATTGGGATGGGTTGTTTCGGATTCAGCTAGGAGATGTACTTGTTTGATTGTTTGTCCATTGTTTTGTGTATAAACAGACTAGGTGACCACATCTGCAACCATTTGCCCATCACTTATGAAAGGTTACAAGTTACAAGTTTGTTGGATTGCAGGTACATAGTACTGTATGAGACTATTACAGGTACCCAAATTCAACTACCTGGTACTAAGGTACATGACACACTACAAAGCACCTGTTCTTCAAATTTGTACTTGCATCTGAGGCTGCAATCTTCATCTGATGCAGGCTAACTTTGTTCTTCATAATGTTTTGCTCTGCTGTAGGAACCTGTGCATGACCGAATATCAAGAAATGTGCAACAAGCTCTCCTCCAGTTACAATGAGAAGTCACTCTCCTCAATAGCATTGAAGTTTGAACCAAGCTCCTCTTCTTGGTGAAGGTTGTGTCCCTCCCTAATCCTGAGAATGTTCAAGAGGCTCAATTTTGCAGATGTCTTGCAACTGAATTTTTTGTATGAATATGGGAATTCATATGACAAAGTGAAATGATGAAATCCACATGTTGGTCATACATTATGATACTTTTCTGTGTAAATATACATCTCATTTTGGTTAGATTCTATTTTCAAAAGCAGAAATTCCAGATGTAGAATTCAAATTTGGTGATTTAACTAGAGATGTAAATTCTGGAGTGTGTTGTATAGGCACTGATTGTTATGGATGTGCACACTGTCTGTGTTGCACTGACTTCAACAATAGGTGAAAACTAACATGATTATATTTCATATTGATCTTTTCTTCTAAAGAATTGAAACTATGCATTTCAAAAGTTAAAAAATGTTAGATCAATTCACAAATTGGATGATATGGCAATGACAAAATGTTTGACCCATTTCCCAATTTTATCTTTGTTTAGATTGAAATTACCATGTTCACAGTGGCTTGCAGTAAGTGTCAAATTGTCCACTGTCATCATATCTATCCACTATCCACCCACTTTTGTACTAACATATTGCCACCGTCTTTTGGAACCATAGCCCAAATTTGCTGGATTGTTCAGTGTTGCAACTGGTGCCAGGCAGTTATCCAGAGAATGGAACCTGATAGCCACATGTTCTCTGGGCAGTTCTCAAAGATGTAGCTGTGGTTCTCAAGATTTTGAGAACTGATTCTGCTGTAGATAACCACAGTTCTCCAAAAGTTCAAGAACCCATCAAATACCATTCTATAGAATTGCCCGCAGATTATTTTATGAAACCATTTAGTTCTTTCAGGCTTTTTAGAAAAAAACAGAACTGGAGGTTCTTTCATTCTGAAAATTTTCCAAAATGAAAACCGGGAGTTCTTTGGTTTCTAGGCTTTTTATAAAACTGAAACTGGAGGTTATTAGAAGTGTCAAATAAATGCCTACTCACCGGCGATTGTCACAAAAGTGACAATGAAACTTCCTTTTAATACTAGTGCAGAAAGCTGAACAACAAAAAGATGCTCAACACTATATTATCTTGTAAATGAATCCTTACTATTGTTACAAGAACCTCAAACCTGTAGCTACATGCATATTAGGAACACTTGAAAATTTTGCTATTGGACAATCTCCAAAGGCCACCTTGATGTGATCTCTTTATACTTGCAAAACAACACTGACAAGCATTAACCCTGCCTGGCTACCTTGAGAAACTATGGCAAAAGCACCAAGCATGCAGGTGCAAAACATTGGCAGGAGGATATAGGAGAAAAAATCATGCTAAATAGGTACTCTGGATCTAGCATCTTCCTTCCACTTCCCATGCCAATGTTGAACTCAAAATCCATTCCTGACATCCTCCCATTTTCCATCAATTTTTAAAAAGACTCAAGATGGATTGAAAATCCCATCAAAAATCCCAAATTGATCAGCTTTATCACACATGGTAAAGTGTACACTCATTGACAATATTGCACTTGCTAAACGCCTCTGAGTTTCAAGGGCAGACTAAACAGGGGAAAGAGCTTGACAAGGGGCCTGGCATATCATACATTCCACAGTTGTTATCCCAGATAGTCCATGAACCAGCCTGAATAGCATGAAATAATCTTAAGTCATTTCCTCCGTCTGGTTTTGAACCAGGTACATCAGTTGCAGCCATAAATGCAGCTTCAAGGCAAGACCTGCAATCAGTGGCTAAGTTACTGGGCAAAAAGACCTGCAACATATTCTCACTATGAGTGCAGACCATTCCAAAATAACCTCAGTTTCAGTGGGATTCCCTATCCTGCTGTTTAGTATCACACACATATAAGCAATTGCATGTCTTTTCTGAGTTGTGGAGGCACAACTATAGGTTCAGAAACCACGTGGACTGATATACTTTGGCTGTTACAATCAAACTTGCACCAGTTTTCCTTTTATTGCACCACATCTAAACAAGATGAGGGCAACAAAAGGCATTATCTTCAGAAAAATGAAGTTGACTGAGGATAGAATAGTCAAAGAAAAGAAGTGTCCAGTCCATTCATGGCACCCTAATTCATGTCAACACCCCTTCGTTAAAAGAATGGTGCTAGATAGATTGCAGCTTGGACCAACCTTGCCTTGTACTGTTGTATGACTGAAAAATTTGATCGCAGAATTGGCTATTGTGCTGGCCTCACAGTCCCAGGTGGAAGCTCCACATCAACAATCTGGTGCCCAGTCGCTGTTGGTTCCATCAATGACGGGTCATTCGGGTGTGATAACCCTGCTTCTTGCAGCGAAGGACCACCCACACTTAGTTTTCCCCTGGAGTCCATGTTGACTGTGGCAGAACTTGAGATTTCTGATGGAGCATCAGCGGAGTACAAGGAATTACCTAGTTTGTCAGCTAGGTATGGATTTTTGAGCTTTGGTATACTCTCCAGCTCTTGCCCTGTGTGTACAAATGTGCGAGCACGGTATCGTTGGGGTTCCACCTCATTCCCATCGCTGTATAGAATATACTCATGGTATGTTGGTGCAAACTGCAATCAATCATAATGGCCAAAGTATGGCATTAAAGAACAATATAGAAACTGTGACAAGCAAATAGAAGCTGTAAGCATACAACACAAATCAGTATAGCAACCAACATGTGCACACCCCAATCAGAGAACCCTGAAAAACATTGCAAAAACAGAAAACAGTTTCTAGAAGAACTCCATGGTCTATTAAGAGACATCTGTGACTGGCATTGACAGGAGTTTTCAACCAGAGTCATCTCCCCATTTGATTAGACCTGATCCCCTTGATTGGACCTGACTTATTGGATGCCAATGAAAAAAATCATGTCTAAAAATAGGCTGTGTGTGGAATGAACTCAGGCTAAACAGAGACTTTGCAGGACATACCTGGTGCATTGTGTCATGGACTACATCAGTGAAGTTTAGAGCATGAAAGACACTGTTCCAAAACCCACTCTTTGAGCCTCCAATATTGGCCTCTGCATAGTCCTTGTATGGAAAAGCATATAGATGTGCAAAAGCAGCTATGAGCATTTCCACACAAATGAGAACATTTTGGTAGTCAGCAGCCTCTTCTGGTGTCTTTATAGCACCACCCTCTGAAAAGAGGAAGATAACAACTCCCTGTTACACACACCAAGAAATCACTGTTCTTTTCAGTCCCAAAAAACAATTTCACACACTTTCAAAGAAAGGAAGGAGTTTTTCTGATACATTCTAAGATATCTAAAAGGAGGGATTCAGCATGTAATTCCCATTGTTTTGTAGCATGGAGCAGAGAGGACATCAGCACTAAATCAAGAGGGCCTAAAGTTGTGTAACATACTTGCCAGTAGGTCAAGAAGACCACAGACTTGATAAGAATAAACTTGGGCAAGGGCCTGAATGGCCTCAACAAATCCCTGCAGGCCACATAGAACAGCACTAAAGAGCAAAGGGCTGCTGAATACGACAGTGTATAGATCAATGTAATGTACAAATACCCGCCAGCTGCTGTAAAGCTTCCATCTTCATACAACCCGAAGTAGAACAGAATAAATGCTGCCAACACCAATACCGGCTTCAATATCACAAATTGCAACACCCCTTGTTTACATCGTCGGATGAACCGTCTGCATGCAATGGCAAAAACAAAAGGAAACCTTTACCTCCAAATAATTGGATAATTTGTATACCAAATGACCCATTGAATTGAATCAAGTGATACTAACACTGTGGTAAAGCAAAACTACAGAAGGAGAGAGAAAACAGACCCGTCAAGGGGGATCGGCCCACAACAGCAGGTCATAAGGTGCCATGAAGGCTCTAATACTCGGCCATGAAGGCTGACCACCACTGCACCTGGGCCACCAACCCAAGCAAGACACAAGGATAGAAAATTGTAGATGACCCACGCTTCATAACTGCAAAACACACGTCAAACTTGTTAGTGAGCTGAGCAGCATCAAAATCATTTGGCATTAATCCATTGCAAAACTAAAGCTTTTGCACATCACCAATTCTCATCCTACAACTACGATGTAGCATAATCCCCAATGCTTGCAGTTCTTCATAAAGTACAGCTATTCATGTGGCAGAATGTTCAGCAGGTTTGTGGCCAAAAGCAATATGCTTTTCAGATGCTTACATTCCACAGATGGAGTTGAAGATAATTGCACGCTGTGGCATAATCAAAGCCAAAAATGACATCAACGAATAGACCTGCACGAAACAAAACACTCCTTGATGACTGGAATGAAGAAGAAGAAGTCTGACATAGGTTGACAACTGCAACTGCTTGTTTCTCCAACCTTTCAAGCTACTTCCTTCTTTCAGCTGCCCGTGTTCTTTGATTGACCAATCAAAGGGAGTTGTGATTCCAGGGTGATGCTTGATGCACATGCAACTGAGCAAGAGAGATTTTGCAAGAGAGGAAACAACATCAACACTAGTATACAAAGTCATTTCTTTCTTCCAGGCTCCTCCTCCTTGTTGCTCTCCGCTTGCCCCAAGATCCACGAAACCCTAGAAACCCTAACAAGCATGGGAATGGAATTCAGCAGCACTTACAGGAACCATAAATATGATGCGGACTATGTAACGCTGGTAGATTGGCTCCGTATAGTTGCAGAGATGATAATAGATATGGCGAAGCGCAACTCCACAAGCTCCACACGTACATACAAACGCCAATACCACTCCTATAAACCCTAGAAACGACACCATTTTGATTGGTTTCTCAAAAGCCAAAATTTTCACTAAGCCCTCCCGCAGCCGCCGCTGAGTAACCTGAACTCCGCCATGTCCTTCACGTTTTCTTTCTATTCTCTCCGACACAAACTCATCCTGCATTCTTCTTGAGCTCCCATCTCCCCCATACCCACAAGAAAGGCTCAAAAGAAGTCGCTACAAAGCCACATTTGGAGTTTTCTGGCTCGTTTTGAAGCTCAAGAACTGTATCAGAAGCGTTTTGCAATCTGCTCTGCGGCCGATGGTAAAAAAACTCGGAAAGTCGCGCACTCGATCACGCTTATTTGCGACTGAAACGAAACACTTTGCGTCCGACGCGCGGAAGGCATCGTCTCTTTCTTTCTCACACACTCTTTGACAGCTAATGAGGGAGCGATCTCAACCGTCCATTTGGGTGATCTAACGACAGGCAGCTCCCACCGTGTCTTGAAAGTCCCCTGTTTCCGAGAGAATCAGGGACCGATTTCGACCGTCCATCTGTTAAGGGCGATCCAACGGTAACCAGCTCTCACCGTCGTTCTCACTCTTCTTGAAGATTAGCAAATTAACGAGCGATTTCAACCGTCCATCTAGGCAATCCAACGATAATGGCCAGCTCCCATTGCTTCAATCAACTATATTTCAGAGCAAATCAGGAGCGATCTCAACCGTCCATCTCCATCATAATATCATACCATAACTACCATTGATAATGGGCACCAATATTTGCTGAAATTATGTTTTTTTCCTTTGGAAAAAAAGGGGCTCTAGCATCCCTATTTAGAATATTTCACAATTTTGACAAAACAATTTAAGTATTGTTAAATCTTTTTTTATGTTTTCAAATTCATTGTGATTGTCAAGTGATTTAAATTTACTTTTTATGTGTGCAATAGATGCAAGGTTTAAATTTGCTTGAAATCTACATAATTTGGTTTTTAAGCTATTAAATCTTTTTCAACTTGCCTTCTTAGCACTTAATTATTGTCAAATGTTAATTGTAGGTGTTTAGTAATTGACTTTCATTGTCTTTCATTCTAAAAGGAAATCATTTTCACATTTATTTTTTAATTTAAACGAACTTTTTATTTTGATCACAAATTTATGTGATCCAACAAACAACAGCTCGATCCCATCATTTTTCACATTTTTTCAATGCATATATATATATATATATATATATGGAAATGATTTCAAAGTTTCCATTTGCAATCATTTAGTGTGAACCAACTCTTATGAACATCTCGCTCATTTTTTCTTCAAACCAAATCAAGTGCAATTTCAATTCTTCAAATATTAATTGGCATGATCCAATGACACCAAGCTCTCATTGTTTTTATTAATCTTTCAAAGCATGTCATGAAAGGATTTATTTAAGTCATCCATCAACAAAATTTAACAATCGCTTGCTCTATCCATTAATTTTCTCACTTTGTCAAAATATAAATCAAAAAATATATATGAATTGTCCATTTGTGTAATCCAACTGCAACTAACTCCCATTGTTTGTTTCACATTTTCAAAAACAATTTTTAGGGAGCAATTATAATCATTCGTCTACACATCCAATAACAACTAGCTCCCATCATCTCTCTCATTTTTTTAAAGCAAATCAATAATGATTTTAAACATCTATTTGTATGATCTTATGACAATCAATTCACCATGTTTTTCTTGCTTTTGAAAAGCAAACCAAAGAGCAATATCAACCATCCATCTACACAATCCAACAAAAGATACTTCACATCCTCACTCTTGCTTTGAAGAACAAATTAGAAAGTCATTTCAATTGTCCATTTACAAAGTCTAGGGACAATTAGTTCACATTTTTTTCCATTTTTTCTAGAGGAAATTAAGAAATGATTCAATCTCAATCATCCATTTATTGATCCAACGACAACGAACTCCCATTGTCTTTTTCATTCTTAAAAAGCAAATTAAGGAACAATTTGATTTTAATTGTTTCATTTATACAATCCAAAAACAATTAACTCCCATTCTCTTTTTCACTTTTGAAAAACAAATCAAAGAGCAATTTCAATTGTCCATCTACGTGATGTAACAAAAACTAGTTCCCATAGTTTATCTCATTTTTAATAGCATATTAAGGGAACAATTTCGATAGTTCATTTACACAATCCAATGATAACCAACTTATGGGAACAAATAAAATCAATTTACAAATGAATATAAATTAGCAATGACAACTATAATTCAATAATGACATAAGTGTGTGAAAGGTCCAAATGTATTGTGCAAAAAAAAAATTGAACAAGGTATTATGATCAAGGTATTATGATCATATGTTTCACTAAAGCATTAATAACGATAGTTTACAACATTTATTAAAGTAAAATAATCACTAAAAGAAATCACGATTTTTTTGACTTCGAAAAAAAAAATCAAAAAAAACTTCCCATGTGGTTTTTTTGCTACTTTTGTCCAACTCGTCCAAAATATTATTTTGGACAAGTTAATTTGAGACGTTTGTTTCAACTAGGTCTTTTCCACTAAATATTCTAATGAGTTTTTTAATAGGTTTTTTTAACTAGTCAAATGAGACAACAATATTTAGGCAATAATTTTATAATTTATACCCATTTTTTCCAAATGTTAATACCTTACTGTTATTTATTTATTTACCTACTTGCCCTAATTTTCATTCACAATAACAAACATAAAATCTTTGAAACAAATGTTAGTAATGCCCATTACCACCTAATGGAAAAACATTTCCCCGTACCATGTTTTCAACATGTTGTTACGTGAAATGTGCCCTACCAATAAAATCCATTTTACTTTTGGCCCAAAACCATTTTATTTAATCCTTAAATGGATGGTGCATGCATCTTATGTAAAAAAAATTAAATTAAATTATTTTTAAAATCAACATTCAATCCATTTTTAAAATTTTCAACAATATTATTTAAAAATATTAAAATAACATCATCAATTCATAAACAATGACCTCTAAACCTTTATGGAGATAGGAAAAACAAATTATGATTCAATCAAAGGTTTTTAATGAACAAAATGGTTTAGGGTTTAAGGTTTGCATGTAATTTAGGATTATTATTTTATTATTTTGACTATATTACAAAAAACCCAAGGAATGCATGAAATTTAAGCAATTTTCCTAGTACAAGTTTTATTGTTGACAAATTACCATTAATTATCATAATTTTGCAAACTTATTTGAGCTATCGAAATCTATCTTTTTTGGGGGGACTTAATCTATTCACTTTTGGGGATTATCATAATTAGGAATATATAATAAAATAATTTTTATTTTCTTTACATGTATGTGGTGAGGGTTTTGAACCTTTTATTTATAACTTTAATTTGAAATGTTCATTTTCCAATTTGGCAAGAAACCAATTTTTTACTATTAACATCTTATTGATTATGTTGAACAAAATCAAATTTGATTTATGATTTTTTATGGTAAAAATTTCAACCTAAATGTTCATTACTTGTAATTTCATTTCTTTTTACCTAAAGGCAAGAAAATATCTAAATAATAATTTATGGTTGTCAAACTTTTTATTGTCATTATTGTTTTCTTTTTTTTAAATGAGTAAATAATTACAATACATGTAATTAAAACATGTATTTTTCCTTTCATTACCAACAACAATTCTACATGTTTTCAAGCATTCTTTTGAACATTTTATCAACCATAATACACGATGTCCAATGCAACTTTAAAAAACCCACATTTTGAATCCTGAATTTCAAATGAAGATTTAGAGGGAGGAATTTTGAAAATAAAACAAAATAAAATAACATGTGTGTGTGTGTGTGTGTGTGTTAAACAAAGTCAAGAAATAATGTTTTATTTTGGATTCACCACAAGAAATCATATCGTTTTTAAAGGTTCAATTTGATCAAAATGTTTGCATTAACCAAAGAGTATGTCCATTTTAACTAAAAACATGGGGCATGAAAAGACATGTGGTTTTTTTTGATTGGTTATTTTGAGTAAGGTGACATTTTTTACCAAATGTGATGTCATACATTTAATCAAAAAGGATTTTTTTTTAAAGGTTTGTCAAAATGACTATGGTTTAATCAAATAAACCATACAAAATGACGAAGAGTTTAATTAAATCAATCATATTGATTTGGTCGGGTAATTAATATAAGTTATTGTAACGTATTATAACCTAATTATCATAGGTTCTTATATCTTATTTTATCTTAAGTTATTAAAGCTTTTTTGAAAAGCTATTATCTTTTAACCAATTCTAGGTTATCCTATCTTAAGTTATTTTACCTTAAGTTATTTTAGGTTATTATATGTTAACATATGTTAGTTTAAGCTATTGTATTTTAAATTATTTTAAGTTATTATAAATTGTCCTAGGTTACTAATAAGTTAGGGTAAAATTACTTAAATTTTTTTAAAAACAACTTATAGTAAAAAAACATTTAGAATATAAATGCTTATGTTAACCTAAATTAAACTAGTTTAGATAGGCTAGAATAATTTACCACATCTAATCATTTAAGGTAAAATAACCTCAAATATTTTTTAATAAATTAAAATATTAAAATTAGTTAATTAACATATAATAAACCATGATGTAATAATAGAATACGTTAAAATAACCCATAATAACCTAGGATGAAATATCATTGAATAAATTACAATAATATAGGGCATAATCATTTTGAATAACCAATATTAACCTAGGATAATTTAAATTATATAAAAAGAAATAACTTAAAGTTGTAAAATGTTGAATAATAATAAAATAATGTAAACTAAAATGACATAGAATAATTAATAATAAATTAAATTAGAATAATAAATAATATTTATAAATAACTTAAGATTGTGATAAATAACTCAAAATAACTAAAATAACATAACCAAACATAGTTTAAGAAATAAGAATCAAATTTAACTTAAAGTAGGATAACATAGAATAAATTATGATAAAATAAAAAAGTTACAATAACCTGAATTAAATTAGGGTAAAAATATATTAATAACTTAGAATAGCTGAAAATAACCTAAAATAAAATAACCAAAAATTACCAATGCTATAATAACTTAAAATAAAATAGTTTGAAATAGCCTAAGGTAGAATAACTTATAGTAACCTATAAAAACCCCAAAAACCTAAGATGGAATAACTTGAAATAATCAAAATTAACATGTAATAACCTAGAGTAGTTTAGGGCTAGTTAATTTATAATAGTAAAAAATAGGTGGAGTGACCTAGAATAACCAAAAATAACATGTAATAATTTAAAATAATATGTAATTTTAGTTAATAGGGTGAGATAACTTGTAATAATCAAAATTAGCTTAGGGTCGAACAATTTGAAATATCATGAAGTAAAAATAAAATAAAATAACATAATGTAGTTTAACTTTAAATAATTTAAATAAAACTTAAAATGATATAGAAATAATTTAAAATAACCTAAACTAAGTAGGCTAAATGAAATCAGGCCACATAAATAACACGAAGAAAAAAATTCATGATGATGTAATTACAAAAAATATCATTTGTTGAAAAAATGGTGCAATGGTTGGCCTCTTGATGTAAAGGTGATTGATTCAAATTATCACATTTGTTGTCACAAGTATGAGAATTATGAAGATGAATGATGAAAAAATAAAACAAGGTTTAAATTTAATCATAGAAAAAAAAAGCAAAACCACAAGAGATTAAAGACAAATACATAAAATGTGCAAAAAAAATGCAAATAAACATTTATGTAATAAAACATAAAAACTTCAAAGCAAAGGAACAAAATAAGGCTATGGAACTTAATCATACTTTAAATTGTTGTTGAAAGTAATGGGGATCATATGGTTATTTATTTCAAGGAATTAGATTAAAAAAGCTTCCATGGAAGTTTTCATATGCACATTGCAAAAGTAATTTTCTAAGAGGCTTTTTAATTACAAATGAATTATTAATTAACTGAGACTCGATTAAAAATGTGTGAAACAAAGCTTTATGCATGTAACGAGGTGAAAGAATGTTTGCAAATCATAGTTTTAAAAAACAAAATTCAACTTTCCATTCTTTAATTTTATCATTTAAATTACATTATAATTTCATTGCATATTTCCAAAAAAAAAAGCTAATAACTTTTAAATTGAAAATAACCATTTATTTTCATCATTAGATGTATTTCCTCCCATAAAAGAGAAAAATTCTTATAGTTACTATTTGTGAAGAAGCTCACAATTACTTATAGGTAGCCATAGGAAGAGCCTTCCCATTACATATATTCAAGGAACAATGAAGCTTACCCTAAAGCTAGACAGACAGTGGCTACGGTTGTTGTCTGCTGCATCTGTGGCACATGTCTGATAGGGCTAGCAACAGTATGTACAAGTGTGGTGGGATGGTGCACTTGATGATGCAACCCTACACTTACACTTTGTAGAAGCAGAAGTGTCTTCTTTCCTACTGCTACTACGGTTGTCGTCTGTTGCATCTGTGGCACACGTTTAATAAGGCTAGCAGCAGTGTGTACGAGTGTGGTGGGATGGTGCACTTGATGATGCAACCTTGCACTTACACTTTGTAGAAGCAGAAGTGTCTTCTTTCCTCCTTCTAAATATAGCAAGGACGTCGTGAAGCTTCCCCTTAATCCGGACGTAAGTATTGGAAGAAGCAAAGGGGTTGAAGAAGAATAATAATAAGAAAAATAAGAAGAGGCGGAAAATGAAACAATTTTGGGAAATGTTTTTTTTTGGTGGGGCTGCAAATCCGTTTTTTGAGGTTGTTGATTGATGGGAGTTGATGAAGCAACATCAGCATCAACGGTGGCGAGAGCAGCTGAAAGAGAATAATAAACATTGGAAGAAGCAAAGGAGTTCAAGGAGAACATGAACAAGAGGAGGTGGAAAATGGAGCAGTTTCGGGAGAGTTTTTGCAGCAAATTTGTTTTTGAGGTTGTTGATTGATGGAGTTGATGAAGCAGCAACAACAATAGCATCGGGAGCAACAAAGCGAAAATAAGGATCAGAAGGAGTAAAAGAGTTGAAGAAGAAGAAGAAGATGATGATGATGATGATGATGATGGAGGAGCTTTTGAATGCGTTTCTTGCCCGTTGTAGAAAATTGCAAAGAAAAATCACGTTCAATTGCTCTAGCTTCAGCAACTCTGCTTCAGCGGGTACTGAGTGCCTGTTCTGGTGCTTAGGTACTTCACCTTCAGCTTGTTGCATCCGTCCCACATGATTTCTTAGATTTTGCAGATGAGTTTATGGCTTCTTATTGATAGTTTTTTCATGCCTTCCTACATGGTGCCTATTTGTTTTGAAGATCTACAGGGGCTGAGTGTCTATTTATTTTAATTGGCATTATAGGGTTAAAGGTTTTTGACTGCCATAAAACACTTTTATAATCAGAAGGTTAGTGTGCACTATAAGCAATTGCCAACAAGCTGGCAGATCTGAATGGCAAAGGTGTGAAAACTATTATTGGTGGAGGAGACTCAGTGGCTGCATTGAAGAAGGTTGGTGTGGTAGATAAGATGAGCCACATCTCAACAGGAGGTGGTGCAAGTTTGGAGTTGTTTGAAGGCAAGGTTTTGCCTAGTGTTGCAACTTTAGATGAGGTAGTGGCTCTAGTAGCAGCGTAGATTCTTTGAATTGCATGTTTTTAGGTGTGATTATATTGTCTCCATGGGGTTCCCACTTTAATAAACCATCCATCCTCCTCAGGTTCAGGGTTCTGTAATATTGTTGTCATCTTGAGTACATTGAACAAGAGTATATGCTGCCCAGGAAGGTATGACCATAAGGGATATTGGATGAAAAATGCAATTGTTTCAACTTTAAAGAGAGTCCTAAAAATCTGCACTTGTCACTTCCTTTCCCCTCCCACCTGTTTTTCTTTCTTCATGTTGGAAAAAACCATGTAGTCTCTGACCATTAGTATTTGCCAGGAACATCATGATAATAAGTTCCAACTGTGATGGCATATAGAATTCTCTTGGGTGCATGTCATTTGTATCACTACTTGTTGTACTTGCTTGGAGAAAGCAAAGGAAAATGTGTGTATGTACCTTTGTAGCATAGGATAGAAAGAAATGAAACTCCTTGGACAAAGTGCAAAAAGGATAAGAGGAATGCAGATTTGGTGTAAGACCACAAATGGTGACCAAAACATACCAAGCTGCATCAATTAATAGTTTCAAAATTCTTGGGGACTAAGAGATATAGAATTTAGATCTTCATTATATCACGTTGGTTGTCATCTTGCTGCTAAAAAAAATTTATTAGTTTCCAGGTTGCATGCTAATATGAATACCAAAGGAGAGACACACATTGGAGACAGACATGTGATGGCAGAGAATGCAATTTTGTGTGTGGCAATATGCAATTTCATGAAAAGAAGATAGCAAATAGGAACAAATATGCTCCTCATGATGGTCAAACCTACCTTCAGGTTCATTATCAGTCACTGGCTGAAGAAATTGAACCAAGAACCCTGAATTTTTACATCCCAACCATTGCGAGAATTACTGGGATGCTTGAAAGGAGCATTTGCAACATACTCATCTCCTTTGTTTTGTCTTGGCTCATCTCAGAATGCAAGTGAGTACGAACCTTCTTGGGGGGGGGGGGAAGGCTATTGGGATTGGGGCAAACAAGAGATCATGGGAATGTCCAAGTTTTGGGAGTTTTCAAATCCTAGTGGTGGATGAAGGATCATCATCTGCATGGGTGACATGTGGTGGTTACATGCCATCTCTTCTCATAGGTAGCTCTGTTTTCCCACCATTCCCAAGTTTGCAGACAAATGAAAATGGCACAGCTGCAGCAGTGGAGGAAGATTTTATGGAGTAGAATCTCTCCACGAGCTTCCACTAGCGGAGTAATACCACTTCAACCAATAGTAGATCAGGCCATTCAGACCGACCTCTTAATGTGTGCAAGTTCAGAGGGTGTGGCAAGGGACTTTGAGGAACATATTGGCCTTTGCATTGCTCATGGAGGTGGCTGCATGTTCATTTGGTTCATTTGCCTTGTTGGATCTGCTCACTTTCCCTGTTAAACAATAAGCTTTTGACAACATTCAAAACAAAGCAAAAACAAAAAATTGCCAATTTTTTTTGTTTTAGTCTAGCTAAAGGATTGTACCGTAAAATACTCACACTTGTGCATTATGCACGGGGCTCAAACTAGTTACTATATAATAGACGTAAGACTCTTCCCACTCCTACCTCCATATTTACTTATATAACATCCTTGGTTTTGTTCGCTTGCGGTGGTGTCCGGTCGTCCTTTCCATCCATCTGTCTCGTCATCCATCGTCATTCGTCCCATCATCCGTCCCTTCATCTGTCCCGATGACGGCCACCAGTGCTAGCCTTTCCCTGGCGCTTAACACTGTCGTCGCATCTACACCCACCGGTGCTAGCCTTTCCCTAGCGCTTAACATTGTCGCCGCATCTACGGCCACTGGTGCTAGTCTTTCCCTGGCGCTTAACCCATCGTCGCATCCATCCTTGGCCATTGTTCTTTAGCCATGCCCGCTAAGTGGACTCGCTAAGGTTATCGCTTGCCTCCAAAGAGACAAATAACTGGGGCTATTGTGTCCACATTCAGAATGTGTGGTTCTGCCCTGTTGTTTCACCTACTCTTGCGCCTCTTCTTTTTGCTGCACGAGTAGTCTGCTAGCCTTGATTTGCAGCATCGGAGCTAAAGGTGACTTTTGCATTTCCTACCGGTTGTTTAGCAACATCTCCCATCCTTCTTCTTTTGCTGGTGCACCAAGGTCAGATTGTGCGACCGCCTTGCAAGCTGACGAAGAGGTGAACCACGGCCACTACCCGCCATTGTCTGATGTTTACGCTCGCATACTGCATTGATCCAGCTAGCACCACGTTGCTAAAAACGCCTTGGTAAACAACTTTGTAATGGGATTCTGTTGTTGGTGAAAACTAGGGCAACAAGAAGAAAATTTTCAAAGCATTTTCCATTTTCTCTTCTTCTTCTTTTCTCGGTGCTACGTTTTCCTCACCGGTAAGGATGTAAGGAGAAACGAATTCCATTGGTGCAAGTAAGGTGGCTTCCTTTTTGTCTCTTTTCCTTAGTTGACGTTGATGGAATAACAACCAGAGTAGTTCGTTTGTTGTTGTCCGAGAAAAATTTCATCATAATATCATGTTGTCATCAATTATTCATGCTCTATTTTGACTTATTGGTTATTGTTTTTTTTTCCTCTGGTGAAATTGGTTTTCAGAACCAAATACAATTGGTGTGAACCAACTATGGTGGCATGGCGGCATTCCGGATGGCAGAGATGTATCCAAATTTTGTGAAGAAAGTGGTGATTTCCAGCTCAGGGGTGGGTTTTGTGTCAACTAGCTTGAATGAGCTTCTTGCCAGGAGCAATCTGTTCAACATATCAAAACTCATGTTGCCATCTTCAGTTAAGGGAATGAAGGTCTTCCTTGCGAATGTGACATACAAAGCAATGTGGCTCCTGAATTTCATTATTCACGATATGCTCCAAGTGAGTTTAACTCATCATCATCCATTATCACAAACCTGAAAAATCCAATTGAAAAAATTGGTTGTTTCAAGACTTTGAACTTTCATGCAGTCATCATTATCATGTACATCAAGATTTTCTTATTTTTAGTTTTTTAATCTTAAGAAAAAACAAAATACCACTCCTATATGAAAATTTGGGTGAAAAAGAAGAATCCACAATGACAAGATGCGCAGACAAACTTGGAAGCTATTTTAAACCCTAAAAGTTTCAGTGAAATTGAAAACAAGAGTGCTGAGAGAAGAACATTCCAGCCGAAAAGGCTTGCCCTGCTCTTCTGAGAATTATGACTTAAGGTAAATTATTTTTAAAATAATTTAACCTATAGTTAAAAAATTTATCAATACTTCGGTTTAGGATTAAAATATTTTTAATGTTTAAACCTAAGGTTGGAATTCTTTTAATAGTTAAGCTTAAGGTTAGAAGGTTTTTAATATTTGGGCTTAAGTTTAAAATCTTTTTAGGCCTAAAGATAAATCTATTTGGGCTTAAAGGTTAAAATCTATTTAGGCCTAAGGATTAGAATCTTTTTATTATTTTGATTTAGGATTTTTAAAAATTGCCATTTTGGCTTGGGTTAGAATCTTTTTATTGTTTTGACTTAAGATTAACAAAAATTTAGCACTAAGGCTTACACTTAGGTTTAAAATTGGGCATTCTAAAAAATTCCTGAAAAACATTTCTCAAAATGCTTGAAAAATATTCATTAGTTTGAGAATATTTATTCTGCCCAATATATTTTGGGCATATTATATAGGTTGATTTTTTTTCATTTTTACTGAAGAATTTGGGAAATCAACAAATCCTATGCTCAGAAATATTCATGAGATTTGTTTTCTAAGATGCTTGAAAAAAATTCAGGCAATTTTGGAAATTTTAGCTTGTTTGGGAAAGTTATAAATGCTGATTTTTATCATTTATGCCCAAAATATATTGGGCACTCTAAAAAATCTAGATGCTTGAAATTTATTTTCATTTTGGGAATTTTCATTTTGCTCAATAATAACTGGCACCTTATAAATGTTGAAAATAGTTTTCATTTATGCCTAAATTTTTGGGGCATTTTGAAAATATTTTCATGCTTTAGAAATTTTGGGTAGTTTGAGATTTTTTTTGTCCAGTAAGTTCGAGCAGATCACGAAGGTGAAAAAACTTTTTTTTGTCACTACCCACCATCCCAGGTGCTCTTCTCACATGAAAGTCAGTATGTTGGGTAGACCAACATTAAGACAAATGTCTGGGCACCCTTAAGACAAATGTTTCACACCCCTAGGACAAATGTCTTGCTCTCTTAAGCCAAATGTCATCCATTTTGAAAACAAATGTCCCACGCCCTTAAGGTAAATGTCCTACACCCTTAAGACAATTGTCCTATGCCCTTAAGACAATGACCTTGGGTCAAATTGTAATAGCCCCAAGCCATTGGACCAAGAATTTTTGTGTATTTGATGCAAATACACATTTAAAATAATAATAATACACGTATATTGGCTTATTGTTAGACCTCATGTCAAGAAGGTTTCCCCCAAGACAACACTAAATTTTGCATATGCATATTGGCTCAAGGTTGGAATATATTTAGAGAATGTGGCTTAAAGTTAAAATATTTTTTGGACACTTTGGCCTAGGATTAAAAAATTTTGAGCACTTTGGCCTATGGTTGAAACATTTTTTAACAATTTGGCTTGAGGTTGGAGTCATGTACCAATATGGCCCTTTTGATATTCTTCATATCGCCAAGGAAGGGCACATATTTCAAGAATGCCCTTACGACCAGGGCATTAACTTAGGCATTAACTATGCAGACACTTAGGTACAAGCAGAACAAAGTTGGTTGTGATGAAAAATTGTGGGCACATACCTCAAATTGAAAATCCCAAGGAATATAACCGCATCATCCTCAATTTCCTGAAAACCTGCCCCCAGAACTCAACCCAGGATTGATTGATATTGATCAGTCTTTTAAGAGGATTATGATTTCTGGAATTCCGGCTTCTGGAAAGGGGACGCAACGTGAGCTCATTGCAACCAAGGTGCATTGAAGAAATTTCTTGAATTGCAAATTGGAAAGCATTTCTGATGGACGGAATATTATTGTAAATTTAGCTAGTTTAACACTGTTTCTACAATTCTATCTTCGTTGTGGTCCAAGCAGAATTTCAAAACGCTACTACTGCAACATCATAATATTTCGACTGATTGGTTTTTTTTTTTTTTTTCCTTTGGCGAAATTAGTTTAGGCCTCGGCAAGAATGCAGGCCCTAAGGATTATGATTTCTGGAGTTCCGGCATTTGGAAAGGGGATGCAATGTGAGTTCACTGGAGCCAACTTTGCTTTGAACATACCTCTTCACCTATCTCCCCCCCTTCAACACAACAACTCTCATTAAACCAATGAATGAAGAGGAAGAGGAAGCTCCTTTGGAGGACCCGTGCATCCGTTAGAATCGTCTTGCTTGGGAGAGGCACGTTGTTCGATCTGAGGAACAACGTGCGGCAGATGCCAACCAACGGGCAACTCACAGAGTTATGCGTAGTGATGCGTAAATTGTTGTGGATGCTAGCTGGCGGGCAACTCAAAGAGCTGTGTGCAACGATGCGCAGATTGCAACAGATGCTGGCTAGCGAGCAACTCAGAGAGCTTCGCGCAATGATGCTAAGATCATGGCAGATGCCAACTGATGGGCAGTTCAAAGAACTGTGTGCAACGATGCGCATAATGCTAACCGACGGGCAACTCACAGAGGTATGCGTAGTGATGCGCAAATTGTTGCGAATGCCAGCCGGCGGGCAACTCAGAGAGCTATGCGTAGCGATGCGCAGATTGTAGCGGATGCCAACTGACGAGTAGCTCAGAGAGGTGCGCGCAACAATGCCCAGATTACAACAGATGCCAATTGATGGGTAGTTTAGAGAACTGCGCGCAATGATGCGCAAATTGCTTTGGAAAATGTTGTGCAAGTTAACGCCCAGACACTTTTGCATTCTGATAGGTAACAGGAAATACATAACGCGGATCCTCAAGCTCACCGAGGCCATTGTGATCAATTGCCAGAAGAACATTGCCAAAAAATTCAAAATGTTGACCGTCAAGCACGCAGTGCCCAATGTGAACTGGATCGTGCAAACCAAGGTGGGAATCAAATGATACCTTTGGCGCGCCATGAATTTGATTGCAATCATCGTGGACTTCACCACACTTTAGGTGAAATGACCACCATGCGTGGTAAGTGCGGCGCCCTACACTTTTTGGAAGAGCGTGCCACATCAAGTTCGTTCGCCAATCCGCAATTTACATTATGCTACGCGCAAGGTAAATTGACGCTGCCCCCGTTGGCACCCCCATTAGAGCCACTCAGGCGGCTCCTTACAGGTAAAGAAACGAATGCGAAAGACTTTTGTCAACACATCCACTCTTACAATAGTGCGTTAGCCTTCATGTCTATGGGGGCCAACCTGGATACTAATGTTGCCCTACCTGACAATTATACTTATCGTCTTTGTGGTGAGATTTACCATAGGATGGGGAGTCTACTTCCTCAACCTGGCGAGGCGCGAAAATTCGCCCAATTGTACATCAACAATCCACATGCCGAACTTGATGGCTGGATGGGTAATTTTGGTGGCCTGAATAGGGACACCATGCAGTCGTTGCAAATGATGTTACATGCATACAACCCCTATGCCATCATCTACCAAACGACCGCGGAACGGCTCCAAGGCGAGGCTATTGAGCTAAATCTTCATTTGGTGAATGATCGCCGCATTAATTTGCGGTGTTATAATGCGCCAACTGTTGATGAAGTTGGCGCATTGATGGTTGGGGGTGATGTGGATGAAGTAGACGCACGTGACATTGTTGTGCATTCGATTAATGGTTATTTTCAACGCGTCTCTCCCATGCACAGTGCATACGCGCCATTGCACTACGTCCCTCTCTTCCTTGATGGACGCAACGAATGACATGACAGCATCCCATTGAATGGATTTCAATGGGATGGCTCTGTGTTCATCTAGGATGACGAGAATACAATAGGTGGAAAACGCGGTTCTGCGTGCGTCACCATGCTTCAATTTTATGCATACATGTTACAGCATCACGTCAACGAAGAATGGATTCTACGAGGCAGAAGGCTTTTGCAACAATTCATTGTTAACGCGTATGC
This sequence comes from Sphagnum contortum, assembly GCA_963920785.1. Lineage (NCBI taxonomy): Eukaryota > Viridiplantae > Streptophyta > Sphagnopsida > Sphagnales > Sphagnaceae > Sphagnum > Sphagnum contortum. The sequence goes on along the minus strand of OY987291.1, from coordinate 6,404,350 downwards.
ATGTACTGAACATAACTGCTTGAAGTTTATTCGTGAGAACCAACGGCAGTTGCGTTGCGAGTTGTACAATGGTCTTCAAGATGCATTGAATGTTGGCGACGTTCTGGGGAATGACGTCGGGCAGAAGATGATTCTCCCATTGTCATTCTAGGGTGGTGAGCACGCCATGGGCCAACTGTACCAAGATGCCATGGCCAAGGTCCGCAAATTCGGTAAGCCGGACCTTTTTGTCACATTTACCTATAATCCTAAATGGAAAAAGATTACAGATGTGCTTCTCTTGGGGCAGACTGCCAAGTATCACCCAGAGTTAATAACTCGCGTTTTCAATTTGAAACTTGACGCCCTTTTGAGGGACATCAAAGATGGTGTTCTTGGCAATGTGATTGCTAAAATTTGGGTCATCGAATTTCAAAAGAGAGGCTTGCCTACGCACAAATTTTGCTCATTTTAGATGAAATGTCAAAATTGCGCACCGCCGAGGGCTTTGATTCGATGGTATTGACCGAGATTCCAGTTTCGATACGCCATCCTGAGGCGTACAAGAGTGCATGGGCCATGTGGTCTAGATTTTCTCAATGCACAATGCATGGAGCAGGGAAAATGCAAGAAAAGGTACCCGCGTTCCTTTAGTGAAGAAACGTGTTGTGATGTTGATGGGTACCCCGAGTACTAGCGTTTTCAAACCCGCATTTTAGTAGATCCAAAGAGGCAGCACGTGGTGGATAACTGGTGGATTGTCCCGTATAATCTTCGCCTGGCAACCAAGTACCACGCACACATCAACGTGGAGATATGTTCGTCCATATCTACCGTCAAGTACCTGTACAAGTATGTGTACAAGGGACCTGACCATGCTATTGCTATTGTCGAAAGGCGGGCGAATAGGCATGGCCAGGAGAACAATGCGCAAGTGGTTGTTGCTAACAATGAGGGGCAAAACCACGATGAAATTAAAGCATACCTTGAAGGACGTTATGTCTTTGCTTTCGAGGCATCGTGGCGTCTTTTTTCTTTTAGAATGCATGAAAGGACACCGTCTATCACATGCCTTGTTGTGCACGAGCTTGAAATGCATAAGGTTGTGTATAATGATAATGTTAGTATTTTTGAAACTATTAATAGCGAGCAAACCAAAAAACAACGTTCACCAAATACTTCCAAGCCAATATTGATTACCCCTTGGCCAGAAAAGTCACGTACATGGATTTTCCTTTTGTGTTTACATGGACAATGGGACGAAAAAATGGACCATCCGGCAGAGAAGGTGCTGTGTCGAGCGCTTTTATTTCGTCAATCCTTCCGTTGGTGAACGCTATTTCTTGCGTACATTGTTAACGAAGGTCAAAGGTGTTGTTTCTTTTGAAGTTCTTCGCATAATTAACGGTGTTGTCCATGACACATTCAAATCAGTGTGCATTACGCTTGGTTTGTATGACTCGGATGACGAGTGGAATGCCTGCTTAGAAGAAGCAGTTGGCATGTAAACAGGTGTGCAATTGCGATTTTTGTTTGTGACCATTTTAACCTTTGGCGTTCCAGGTGAATTGTGCATGCTCTAGGATAAGTATAAATAACACATTTGCGATGATTGCAAGGTAGCATTGCAATGTTGCGGTATAATGGAACCGTCCATTGAGCAAATTAAAAGTTGGGCATTGCATTCCTTACGAGATGCGCTTGCCAAATTTAACAAAACTCTCGAGGAATTTAGCCTTCCTGCCCCCTCTGTTACCTTTGATCAATTAGAAACCAATCGCCTACTTGAGGTGGAGCGCGATTATAATGCTGAGGTCTTGCAAGCCGAGGTGGCTATGGCCATTGAGAGCCTCAATGATGGGCAATGTTTTCATTGGGGACTTTTCAACGGATTTTCGTCATAAAATAAAAATTAAAAAAAAAAAAAAAAAGCTGCTTTGTGCCTTTGTGTGTGTCTCTCTTGGTTTAAAGAAATCGGGGGACTTCACAGTGTCCGAAAGTCACAGGTACCCACTAGTATCTATCATAATATTGTTTGAGGTTCAACAATAATTCAATTATTTTTGAATAATTTTTGTTTTTTTGGAAATTATGTGTTAGAAATGCAAAAAATTGAGGAAATTAAAGGGAAGGGGAAAATTTAAAAATTATGTGGAAAACCCAAGAGCTTTTTGCTTTAGGCTAATCCACCATTTTGGAAAAGGTATCCAAAAGTTGACAACATTTTGTTATACTATTAGTTGAGCTAATCTCCCCCCCATTTTTGTAAATATTAAAAAAAAAAACAAAAACAAAACAAAAACAAAACAAAATGTTGTAAAAGGTCCCATTCCATTAGAGGTTTCAAAGTCCAAAAAACCTACTAAAGAAATTGCCTATATTTATTGCCAAAAATTCATAAATTATTATTTTTTATTATCAAATGCAATTTTCAAATTTTAAATAATTATTCAACACCCAATTGCCAAACCTAAAAAAGGTAATATGATATTTATGTTTTGCATTTACAATTAACAAGGCTTTGCCTTGTGCTTTACAATTGGTAAGGGCCTTCAAGTGAAAAGATGTTCTCACCTCATGTGCCCCATTCAAGGGACTTATACAAAAGTTGGGGCTTGAATTGCAAAAATTAGGGTTTTCAAGCAATTTGTAGCAACCCTAAACCCCGCAATCAAAACCCTAAACAAAAATTTCTTCAGTTTCTAATTCTAGTCCTTAAACCCTAAACAAAGAAGGTGTCAGTTCGCCCCTCTAGCCCTAAACCCTAAACAAATGCCCTGACAAGCTTTGTTGCAACGCTCTGTTTGCAAACTTTTCTTCCCGTTTTGCAATGCACTTGCTTCCCTGCTGTTGCTTGCACAGGAAATCATCATCGTCGTCGTCATCATCCCTTTTTCATCAAGAGAAAAAAAGGATTTGGAGCTACTAGTTGAACAACAACCTCAATTGAATCTAAAGAGAGTCGTTCTTCAATGGTGTAGTTAATGTGACAAATCTCCTTGCAGCTCACATTTCCTTTCCCTATGGAGCTGGTGATGAGACCTGGCGGCATTTTTGTTTGCTTCTGCACAAACAATTTGGATTAGCTCTGAGTTCTCGAAGGCGGAAATGAAAGCTCTTGGGTGGTATAGGTGTCTGTTGACTCGAAAACCCTAATTTTCAAGAGCGAATTGAGATTGCATATAGAGAGAAAGAGAGAAAGGTAGACCTTGGGTTTGCGGATTTTGGATTTTGTGGTGTTTTTGTGCATTCTCATTTTCGATTTTCAGTCATATCATGGTATCATTTTATTTTCATTGCATTCAATTTTGCAACAAAAAGTGATTTGAGAAAGAGTTTTAGGTTTTTTATGGTGGCAATAGTGGGAGAATGTTTGTGAGGGTTTGATTTTGAACTGGATTCTGTATTTGGGTTTTGTATGTGAAGAATCTTTGCAAGAGTTTGATTTCGGAATGGATTCTAAGAAATCCAAGTAGGGCAATACTGAAGCTGATCAGAGAGATTAAGGGGATTTTAGGGCTACAAGAGTTTCTGGATACAAGAAAGAGCAATGCCAACTTACAGAATTGGAGGCATTGCGGTTGAGTTTCCTTACAATGCATATGATTGCCAACTTGTGTACATGGAGCGCGTCATCTCTGCACTTCAGCAGGTGACAAAAATCTCTTCTACTAACCTCTGAATCCAGATCTCAAGCTGCTTTGTCTTTCTTTCTCAATCTGGTAGGCACTTTTCTTCGACTTTCCTGTTTCAAATCTCGGAATCCTGACTCTCTATTTCGAACCTCGTAACCCTAACTCTCTGGTTGCCATTTTTCTTTGCATTCCTGTTTGAAATCGAGCTTGATTGCCTTCATGCCTCTTCACCCTAATTCCGTGGTTGCCACTTTTTTTCACTTTCTTGTTTCAAAGCAAGCTTGATCGGCTTCATGCCTCTTAACCCTAATTCTGTGGTTGCCACTTTTTTTCACTTTCTTTTTTCAAATCAAGCTTGATCAGCTTCATGCCTCTTAACCCTAACTCTCTGGTTGGCGCTTTTCTTTGCTTTCCTGTTTCTAAAGAAGCTTGATCATCTTCATGCCTCTTAACCCTAACTGTCTGATTGCCCTCTTCTGCTTTCCTGTTTCTAAATTAAGCTTGATTGTCTTTGTGCCTCTTAACCCTAACTCTCCAGTTGGTACTTTTCTTCCAGTTTCCTGTTTCTAAATTAATCTTGATTGTCTTCCTGCCTTTTAACCCTAACTCTCCGGTTCATACTTTTCTTCCACTTTCCTGTTTCTAAATTAAGCTTGATCATCTTTGTCATTCCTCTTAACCCTAAATTGTTAAATCTTTAACAGAGATTTTCTTGCTTGTCTGTAATTCTCTCTGCTGCTGTGAATCTCTCAATTTTGCGCTCCGAATTTGTATTATGGTTGTGAGTCCTTGCTGTGTTCTCTTCTTTTCTTCCCAAACTGAACTTTCTGTATGCCATACCATTACTGGATGCTGAAGCTTTAGTCTGAAAAGTCATGCTTCGCTTGTTTTTCATCTTGTTTGTTTATCTTCTTTGATGTGTGGGTTTAGTTTGGTTCTTCACAACTCTTGATTTCTGGGTGTTTTGTTACTGACTCCAGGGGAGTAATGCTCTGCTGGAGAGTCCCACTGGGACTGGAAAAACTCTTTGCTTGCTGTGTGCAACGCTGGCATGGCGTGAGAGCCTGGCACCTTCTCCTTCTTCGCAGTCTGGATCACAGCAACCTACACAACTATCTGCAAGAGCTGGAAGCTCAAGAACTGACTTCAATAAACCAGACTCTGATCCCACGGATGAGTCACTGCAAAGGTTACCCACGATTGTATATGCATCCCGCACACACAGTCAGCTTCAGCAAGTGATTCGAGAGCTGAAAGCTACCATCTACAGGTGTGTCAATGGTACTGTGTAAGCCCAATAAAATCTTGCATATAAAGAGCTGTGATGGGAAAATTCTATTCCTGTTGATTAAGTCTTTCTTCACTGTCACTTTCTTACCTCAGATGCCACATTTTTTTGTCCAGGCCTAAAATGGTGGTTCTTGGTTCAAGGGAGCAAATGTGCATACACAGTGATGTGCAAAGCATGCGTGGAAGAGTACAAAACCACGCTTGCCGTTCTCTCACTAAAGGTCGAAATTGTCATCACTACAACCGTGTTGCTGGTATGGGACATTCCAACATCACCACATTATCCATCCAGTTTACAGTTGCTAGTGAGTATTAGGACTTCTTGTTGTCTATTGTTTGTGGGTGGTGTTTGTACAAGCTTTGGGAAATGGAGAGAAGGCTGGATGCATAAGTTGTTTGGCAACGTGGGATTTTCCAAATCTTGGGTTTTGGGTTGCAGACTATGTGAAGGGCCATCCAGAGCTTGGGAAGGAGCCAATTGACATTGAAGATCTAGTAAACATTGGAAGAAGTGAAGGACCGTATGTACACTAACTCTCTCAGAAAAAATTCTGATTCAGTTTAGTACGACAAGGTCCTCACCTGCCTGATAGACTGGAGTGAACTCACTGTGCAAAGAGTCAGTAAGCTGGATGTTGGTGAACTGTGTCTCCCTTTTGTCTCCTCTCAAATGTGTCTCTTGTCCATTAGAAGTCTGAAACGGAGAATTTGATTTTTGTTGCCCATAGGTGTCCATATTTTCTCTCAAGGGAGCTTCACAACACAGCTGACATTTTGTTTGTGCCATACAATTATTTGATTGAGAAAGAGAATCGGCGCTCTCTCACTGGCATCTCCTGGTCTAGGACTGTCCTGATATTTGATGAAGCCCACAATTTGGCAAGCTGCCTCACCATTCCCACAGCTGTTGAGTAGAAAATTTATCCAAGGAGTTTGTTAAGCTTGAATGACATACGAGTGTGCTTTCTTTTGTAGACCATCTTTGATTGCAAATATATTTCATAGTTGCACATATTGTATAGTCTACTTGTCTAAAGGTCTAATGGAGAATGGTAGCATTGCTCTCTAGTCAGTCTCACAGAGAGAGTTCAACAAAGGCAGTAATGTTTGTTATTTGTTTCTTCAGGAGGGCATCTGTGCGGATGCAGCGTCATTCGATTTGCCTGCTGCACATCTAACTGCCTGCATTGGTGAAGCAAAGCAGTGTGTAGATCTTGCTTCTGCCCGAAAGGCCACTGACAATGGGGCTGATACATCTTTGGACCCTGATAACTTTGCAGTTCTCAAAGGTAAGCCTGTTTCGCCCATTCACTAATTTCTTTTCTGAAGAACTTGGCAAAAGGGAAACCAAGCAACCATACTAGTAGATTGGGTGTGTGGTGATAAGTTTTATAGTTACTCATGAGGGAATTCCATGTTTTTTCCTGTCATTGGGTGATGGTCTTTCATTGGTAACTAGGGTGATTTTATGTTTGTCAAGTCCTGGAGGCTTGGGTTCTGGTGGGTAGGTTTGATGGTGGGATAAATGTATGGGTGGAGCTGCAGCGCTTCTGCTAGAGCTTGAGAAAAGGATCAATGAAATACCCATTAATTCTAGTGAATTGGGTTTCACAAGGCCGGGATCTTATATTTACGAATTTCTTGCGGACATCAAAATAACGTATGAGACAGTCACAATGCTCATTGACACCATTGATCAAGCAACTGGCCTCTTGGAGGATGGTAAGCTGAATGTGGACCCCTCTTGTTTTTGGTATACTTATGTTGCTTTAGGTCCTTGTCTAGAAACAGTTTTGTTGCTTCCAATCCATTGTTGAGTCCTTTGATGCTCTACTGTTTTCAGCTCTCAAATTCCTCTTTGTTTTTGTCTCTGCTTTCTTCCTACTTTCTTTTTGGGGATTTTCCATTTTGTGCCTTTTTGCTTTTGTGTTCCTCTTTCTTCTTGGGGTTTTCTAGTTTTCTCCTTCTCTTTTTTCTTTGCAGATTGATACAAATATGTTTCATGAAAGTTTTTCTTTTAAGGAATGGATTGCAGGAGTTTTGTCTTTCTAGCAGAATGGAATAACACCAGTACTCATCTTGTTGCTTTTTCTGAAAACAGAAGCCAATGGTAGAACAGGGGGTGGGAAGGTGAGGCCCAGTGGGGGAACCATGTACAGGCTGCAAGCTCTTCGGGACGCACTTCGCATCATTTTTCGGGACAACAATGTATCACATGCTGGCTCTTACAAGGTGAGTCTGGGAAACTGTTGACCATCTGAACTTTCTGGATTCATGAACTGACACTGTCACCAAAAAGTCTTGTATGCATATCAGATGCAGGAGGCATTCATATTGTCTTTTTTATCTAGAGTGAAACTGACATAGCCTTGTCTACCTTTGTAGGTGCATGTGCATGAGCCTGGCAGCAGAGATGGAGATAGGGGTGCCCGAAAAGGTACTAATATTTCTATTGTAATCAGAAACAGAGGCGCCTTCTAGCTTTACTCCAATTGGAGAGCATACAAACAGATACATTGTTGGTGCAATTGAGGTCACCAGTTTTTAGGTTGTGACTTTTGGTTGTCTGTCTGGCATGCAAACTTGGAGCAAAATATTAGTTAAATGTTTACAAGCTGATGTTTCAGCGATGGGTAGGGGGAAAGGCAGCACGTATTCTAAGTTGGTGGTGTTTCAACCCGGGCATTGCAATGGAAGAGTTTGCTAAATTGGGTGTGCGATCAGTTATTTTGACATCTGGGACATTATCCCCTCTGGACTCATTTGCATTTGAATTGAATTTGTGAGGATTCAACTACTCAATAATGCCTTTTTTTGTATGCAATTGTGTCACTCTTAGCTGTGCAAGTTTTAGGGTGAAGGGTTTATTGGTGTTCAGTTACTCTCCCTCAAGGCAAAAATTCAGCAGGAATAGTTACAAACTGCTGTTATGTTATTGTAGGTTTAGCAAGGAGATTGAGCTTTCTGCAAATACATGTGCTTTGTGGTGAACACCCATATACAGGACTTATGGTCATCAGCACTAACTTTCTATGTTGAAAAAAAACAGACCATTTGATGTGCGGCTGGAGAATCCCCATGTCATTGATGCAAACCAGATTTGGGTGGGTGTTGTCTCCATGGGCCCCTCTGGACGACCCCTCAATTCTTCATACCGAACTCGTGATTCCATTGAGTACAAGCTTGAGCTTGGCAATACAATTGGTATGTGTGTGACAAAGAAACACATTCAGAGAGCTCTGATGAAGAATTCTTTCCACATTTGAACATGAAAAGCAACTGAATTTGGAGTAATTGGGTATTGACATTATGCAGACGATTGGTTGTATTGTGTAATTTTGTTGACTAGAAGAGGAAGTTTACTGTTCGCTTAAAGTTAACAGTAATGCTATTCTGGCTTGTGGGTGGGTGCAGTGAATTTTGCACGCATTGTACCAGATGGTCTCCTTGTGTTCTTCCCATCTTACTATCTTCTCAATTCATGCATTGAAGCATGGCAGACCCCAGTAACTTTCACTGCTGCACACACTTGTAGCAGCTCCTAGATATGGATTTTGTTTCTGTTGTTTTTCTGTGGGTTTTCAACCATCTTCTTTGATTGGGAAAGATTCACAAGTCCTTATAATAGGCTTTGTGCAGATTGATCAAGAGAAATTGCAAAATGCACATCTGTAATGTGCTTTGAATGCAATCTGTAAATGTATCAGTTGCAATTTGTAAAATGCAGATGTCTGCAGCTACAGCAAAAGGAAGCACAGTATGGGAGAGGATTTGCAGGAACAAGCAACCTGTTGTGGAGCCCAGGGAGTCAGCCCTCTTCAACCAAGCCAATGAGGTTAATGGATAAAAATATGTCTATTCTGTTGATGTATTTTCCAACTACTTGCAAAATGGATAACCTGTGAGTAAAGAGCTCTCAAGGAATATATGAACCTCTGATTCAATTATGCAAAAGGCACTTGAACTCGATCTGGGTCTTTCTGAAAAAATTAAGAGTCATGTGCAGGACTTCTGTGCCAAGATAAATGATACTGCTTCATCAGGAGCAGTCTTTTTTGCTGTTTGTCGAGGCAAGGTATGTATACTCTTCTGCAAACTGGCTGACTAATCATGCCTTTCTTCCTTTTTGTGTTTCAATCAAGGTACCTTGTGTGTGCAAACTGGTGATTCTTCTATCCACAAAAGTTATTGACTTATCTAGCCATTTGTGTGAACACTGTAAGCAAGAGATCTGTGTACACACCTCTGTAGGTGAGTGAAGGCCTTGACTTTGCCGATCGGGCAGGACGAGCAGTGGTGGTTACAGGGATCCCCTTTGCTATGAAAATGGACCCAAAGGTGCTTCTTGTCTTCCCAGCTTCTGCATCTCTGGATGAGCTCATCAGAACAAGAGCTTGTCTTCCTGTCTTCTGCATGTGTGTGTGAGTTGATCAGAGAAGAGCTTCTCCATAGCTTTGTGAATTCAAGTGTAAGATGATTGCCAAGGGAGGTTGATTGTGTCTGTCTTGAGACCTTTTCTGAGGCAAGTATAGTAAATATGATATCAGACATAATCTGTGGGTTTGTGTAAAATAGGTGAGGTTGAAGAGGGAGTATCTGGATGAACAAATGCGGCAATCAACTACTAAGTCCAAGGTACTGAAACTGTTGCACTCCTGACTTCCTTAAAAAATGCCCTAAACCATAAACCTTAAACCCTAAACCCTAATGTCCCCATGCTGTTGAGATCCCCTCCTTCCCATTAGTTAGTTTGGGCTTCTCTGCCTGGGTTCATCTTGTAATTTCTAGTTCCAAGCAGTAGTCTGACTTGTATTTTTCCAGACATTGTCAGGGGAGGAATGGTATGTCCAGCAAGCCTCCCGTGCTGTGAACCAGGCTGTTGGGCGTGTTATTCGTCATCGCCATGACTATGGTGCAATCATCCTCTGTGATGAGAGGTGCGACAGTCATGTTTTGTACTGTGGAAATGCCTTGTCAAACTGATATTATGGATTTTCTCTCCTGTACACCAGCACATGTATTTATCCTGGGTTACAAGTAATTATGTCACATGTTTGGTTCAAGATGTTTGGTTCAATATGTAACATGAGATGAAGGCTAAATCTGCAAGCTGAAATGCAGGTTTGCTCAGGCAGGACCCCAAAGTCAGATGTCACTTTGGCTCAGACCCCATATAAAGGTGATTTCTTGTACAAGGAGTTCAGTTGTGCATTGAACAGACTCAATATGTTAGTAAATCCTGTTTTATCAATTCCCATCTCTTTGCATCTGACCAAACAGATGTTTTCCTTCTGTGTAGTGTTACTCGAAATTTGGGGACTCTGCATTTACTCTGACAAGATTCTTCCGTGATAAAGTTGGGGCTGCTGGACCAGTAAAGCCTCTGAATAGCATTCCAGCTACTTCAGGTTATTCACCTGACTCATCTCACAACCAAAGTCAAATCTGGTAACATACAGAATGTTATGCAGATCTCTGTAACTGACTGTCATGTCATTTGCAGATGCCTCAAGAGCTCCTTCACCACTATTAGCATCCGCTGAGGTTGAGAAGAAGAGACCCATTAGTGTAATCAGCAATGAACCTACAAGTCTTTTCCAATCAGATCTTCCTCATGGTAAGTGCATGCTTCTCTCATATATTTTAAGATAAACTTCCTGGAGGATGTGCAACCTTTTTCAGGTCTCATTTGAATTGGGGCATTTGCATGCATGTTTCTGACAGGTCTATTAAGCTCTAGTGCTGGAGATGTTGTGAAGAGCAATGATGGGAGCTTCAAGCGATCAAAAACACCTATGCCTCTGGTAAGTCCCTGAGAAATGTATTTGTGCTTTCAATGAGCTGTTCAATCTCATGGATCTGTTTCATTGAAGAATTTTTTGAACAAAAGCTGATTGCTTTGGGATGTTTTTAGTGTCAGTTTTCACACTGTTTGGTCTGAGCCTAAGGTTTGGACTTTGGGGCATTTCTTTTATGTGCATGTGTTTGTTTTGTAGGGTCCATTAATTTCTCCCCACTATCCAGGATTAGTGGGGCCAACTGCACCTCAGGAATTGTTGTCAACAATGCTGGCAGCCAGTCGGAAAGCAAAAGCCAGCCAGCCAATCATGTCTTTTGCAATCACAGCTGCAAATCGTGCACTGGGTAGTGCACCGGGGATTGTGCATGTGTCAGACAGCATCACAACTCTGAATGGCTCTGTTGGCCTTTTGAAGAAAAATCTTGAACCAGGACTTTGCAACAAGAAAAATGAGGTTGCTTCACCAGGTTGGTTGCCAAAAACACCTCCTTGGTTATTAGCACAATGGGACTATCTCAATCAGTAAAACAATTATTCCTGATGGTAGCAAGTTCTGCTCAATGACTATGTTCCAAATGCAAAATTTCTGAGCTGAATCTTTACAGCTGCAGGTGACCCAGGCCCTGTTAAATCTGCTGTACCATCACTAAGTGCTCCAGTGGGTCTGAGATCAGATGATGATAAAGTAGCCAATGGTTCGAGCACTAGCCCTAATGACAGTGGAACAGGGGCTGTCGAAGGAGGCCTGCAGCAGGTTCAAGCATTGAGTGCATCAAAGCCTGTAGGTGAAAGTGATGCAGTTCATAAGGATGAAAGGAAAAACAAAAATGCAGTTGATTTCTTGAAGGAGGTGGGACTACATGTTACTCAACACAGCAACTAAATTATATTTCTGTTGTCTGCCTTCTTTTCGGTTCTCCCTCCAATTGAAGTTCAAATTGTTCATCTGGTGTTCCTTGTTTCATGTAAAGATTGCCATTTCGGGCTGGTTGTGCAGGTCAAGGCACATCTTAGTGTTGGGGAATACAAAGGGTTTCTAGAGTGTATGCGGGGATTGAAGAATCAGACCATCAACATGAGCAATCTTCTGCAACTCATTTCCAACCTCTTCTCTGCTCCTGAGCGTCTTTTCCTTCTCTCCAGGTTTATGAG